>CM053976.1:4637884-5248884 GCA_028641955.1 Protonibea diacanthus | reverse complement strand
AAAATTAAAAGTGATCTGTAGATGAATTGATCATATTTTCTTTATCATCAGTGACAAAAAAAAATAGTCCTTGCAGATCAGAAATGCTCTTTTAGCCTCCGAGCGTCTGTGTGGGCCGGTTGATGTTTTTGATTGACAGTTTAGTCAACATTTATTCAATCTTCTGTGAATGAATAACACAAATGATCACACAAAGTGGCAGGCTTGCCTGTGCCTCTCAAAAGCCTGTTATCATTACTTTTGAGCGTGAATCTGGTGGGCGTGTTCGCCTTGAGCTTGTAATTTATAGAAACCCTGCTGTGGCTGGGCAGCCACAAAGCTGAGCAAAGCATCCTTCCACACTGTTGAAGTTATGCTGTATGAAAAACTGCAGAGCTGTTTACAATAACAGTTTTTCTTCCATTTTGTTGGAAGTTTGTGTTCAGGCGTCGACTGCGTGTTTCTCAAGGATCAGTTCACATTTAGAGATATCCCAGTTTTGAGAGTTCACTGATAGTTTAGAGACAAATGTGACTCATTTTAAATATCCAGACATGCCTGCATACTGCGGCAGGGGGGAAAAACATGCAGCTTAATTTCACTTACAGAAAGGTTAAGTATGTGGGAGTTTAGGAGAACGGTGAGAACAAAATGCCGTTCACGGCAGGAATGAGACAAATTGCAAACTGTCATAGTACATGATCCTAATTTGCATGGTAAAGTTACCCTATTAAAGCAGGATGGAGTTATGTGATTGCATGTGTGTGTGAGAGAGAGAGAGAGAGAGAGAGAGAGAGACAGAGGAGCCAAAGCTTTAAAGGAACAGTTTGACATTTTCAGATATATGCTTATTCGCTTTCTTTGCTGCAGGCTTGATGAAGATTTTGGCTGCTGTTTCAGGAGGGTTATGTTTTGGACTATTTTCAGAAAATGTTGGAGAACTAGTGAGTGATTGAGCGTGCAAGTGTTTGAGTGACGATGCATCATTGTGTAGTAATAATAATAGGAACCATATTTGGCACAGTTGGATTGTGGCATTACATTTAGCATTTACAATCTGCCACCCACTACCAGAGGGTTGTTTAATGTTAGTTGTATAATACCACAGTTTCTTATGTTTATATTACTTATGATCAAAAATAACCAAGTTTCTTTACCAACAGCCAAACATCATGTAAGTGCAACAACACAAGACATAGCAGATTTAGTAGCCCAGCTCAGCATCTTTTATTTCATGAAGCTCTCGCCGACAACTAAAGGTCAGTCCAGGATTTACTCTTGTCCGACAGCTTCTTGTTTAGTCACTCTCTACTCTCCTCTACAGCTGTCATTCTTTTCACCTCTGTCATTATGTCCATAGAGGCTGCTGAGCCTGGTTACACTGCCCGCTTGACCAGCTTCTGTTCTGGCTGTAACACTGGCTCCACTCCCTGTTAGCATTCCCCGTTGCACTTGGCCTGAAAACCTTATTTTCCTAGAGGTCCAAACACTAACACTTCCCCTGCACTCTGAGCTGTCAATCCAGGTAGCCTGGCTAACAAACTGAGCTAACATTACCTAACAGCAGCTACAGTTGGCAGCAATTAACTTTTTCATCAGGAAACTCTCTCACCTGATTACAATTCAGTGTAGCATCAATTTTATGGAATTTTCCTTCAAAATACCAGCAAGTTTATTGTTTACTGTACAGGGAGGTGTAGGAGCTAACATACCTGGGTCTGAAGGAAACTCCTCCACAAGCTTCCTGTGAGAGAAACCCTTCTGGTGTTTCTTTTTCAGGATGATGTAGGCGACCAGTCCCACGCAGGCCGCAGCCACCGCCGTTCCCAGCACAGCCCCCCACGCTCCTTTTCTTTTACTGCTCTGGGGACCTGATTCCAGACCTTTATTGAAGGAATGAAGGGGTCGAGGGGGTGGGAGAGGGTAATAAATGATTTGTCAACAACAAAATTATCTATATCAACTGCTGCCTTTGAGGGTTAATTGTCGGATAATTATGTCAGAAATGTGTTTTTGAAATTGTGTTTCCAGTGGCAGCACTCCGTACTGATACACATCCCAATTAGTCAGCTGTACAGATTCATCTAATTGCACTGTGATAATTAATGCAATTAACATGCCAAAATCATGATCATTTCTTGAATGCATTTGAATATTTTAAGGCAGCAGGCTGTGCTCATTATCAACACAAGATGACATGTGACTGAACGTCACATTAGTTCTCCATGGATCACTCATGTCTTATGTATGTTTACATCTTTGCATGTAAATGTAGCGCAGATGTAATTATTACCTGCACACATTAGCATCAGTGGTTTCAAACTGTGACAGTTGCACAGGTGTGAAAAAAACATGTATGTAATATGATAGATGCTACAATTTAAAATGTAATTAACTGTAACTAATTAACAGGCAAGAGTTTCTAAGACGGTTGTAACGTGTGAACCTGAGAACTTGAAACTGTAGACTTAAAATATATATTTTTTTTGTGTGTGTTCGAGGCAGCAGCAGTGGGAAAAATGCAGCTTGTAAAAGTGACAGAACTGTTCTCAGTATCCTTTGACATAGAAATACTACATTTGTATTTTATCAGGAGTCGCACATAAATAATTCAGTGGCTCCGTTTATCTACAAATGGCTCAATTTACCCACTTGCTAAGGATCAATTTACCCCTAACCTGGGGCAAGTTGAACCAAAAGACCATTTCTTCATTTCATTCTTGTTTTTTTTTAAGCTATATTTCTTTCCACTTCATTTGAAAACAGACATAATAAAATGTGAGTGGAAGTATTTGTTGTACTTGTGTCTGATTTGTTCTTGCTAAGTAAGCATTTAAGTTAAAGATGCTGTCATCTTACCCAGTTCAGCTCTCCTTTGACTATTGACTAATTGAGGTTACTGCAAGTCATGTCAAATTTTTTTCGTGGGCGTTTTATATAGATTCAACAAAAAATGGAGTTTATGTGAAGGCGTGACATGACCCCGTCATAACCATGAAGGAGTCTCATAAAAGCATTTGACAGTGATAACACTTAACGACATCGTCATGAAGAAATGCTTTACTTGAGTTTAAGGGAATTATTTATAACACATCCAACCACACATAACAATGTGATGTATATGTGTATATGTTGACTTTGTTAATGTCAGGTTGTCACAACAAAGACATTTCAAACAACGTCAGCTTTGCAATAAAAATGACATCTGACATGACAATTGGCTGTATGCCACTTTTACGGTTAATAATATATATCACTGCATGTTGTCATCAAGATTCCTTCATCCTCATGACAGGTGTTATGTCATGGTTATTACAGTGTCATGTCAAATAAAACAGTATTAGCATAAGCTAAATCCACTGGAGGTGTTTAACTGTTTTTCTTCATGCTGGCTTCATGGACGGCAATGTTGATATAATGTCTGATATAGCTCAACAACTATTGCTAAAAACAGACATTCGTGTTCTCCAGAGGATGAATCCTACAGACTTTGGTGATCCCCCAACTTTTCCTCTAGTGCCAACATGATGTTGCTGTTTGTAGCTTTTGGCTATAGATTGCTGGGAAAATTGGTATTTTGGACATGTATGTCCATTTCATGGTGAATTGTAATAATTTTATCCCCTGACTTTTCATCTACTCAGAACTTATAAAGCTAATGGCATTCCCCATTTTATTAGCTTTACATTGTGTTTTGCGCTAATTAACACATTTTGCATGCACGAGTTGTAGTAAACTAAGATTGGTACATTTTATCTGCTTAATAATAGCATGTCAACATTTATATTGTGAGTATATTAGCATGCTGATGGTAGCCTTTAGCTCAAAGCACTGTACAGCCCAACAGGCAACCGTGCCAACAGTGCCAAAAGTTGCAGTTCTTCGAACAGCCACTTGAGGCTGGCTATAAAATGAGTCAACCTTTGAAAGCCCCATATTTAAAAGCCAAAAGAAAACATGTTTACAGCTACAAAAAAAACAGTTTTGGGCTCTATAGCTAATTTCCCCATTTCTGATAACTGTATTGAAAGTGAATCTTTAAAGAACCCATCCATTCAAATTATATTCAGGCTTATGTTATGCATGATTAACAGTGTGGCCGCCTTGATTGACAGTGGGTGCCATTACAAGCGGCTTGTTTAAGCAACCAGGCTTAATTCAGCCGACCTCAGCTCCACCTACGCTCCACAGCCAGCAGATGGAGGACTGCCAAGACAGCAACGTCCAGAGCCACCACTCTCTGAGCTTTGCAACGACTCTTCAGAAATCACAAATACTACGTCCATGTTTTATACAGTCTGTGGTGGAGCCTAACAGAGCTGCTAGCAAAGCTGGAGACTCTTACACTTGTTGTTTTATGATAAAACACGATTTCGACTCATAAAGAACCATATGTCATTATAACATCTGTATGTCTAGTGCACTAAAGTAGTTGGACTGAATGGATATTTTGCCAGTCGTCTTGTAGGTTTGTATTCATGTTTATCTCAACTCAGCCGTCTGTGCTTTTGTACAGTTTTTGTGTACACGCTGTTCCTGTCATGGTGACTGTGGAGCAGTTTTTTTCTGCCTGTGTTGCCTGCAGTTTCACAACTGTTTCCCGACTGTTTATTGCCATCATCTGTTAGTGTTATGTCCTGCTGTCACATCTGTCCATGTGATGTGAGTTTTATTTTAATGCGTACCTCGCGCCAGCTTTCTAAAGGCCCTTCCTATGCAGCGGGGAGTGAGCTTTCCCACTTATATTTTCAGGAAAAGTGGCTTTTCAAGTAGACAGATAGATAGATTTGCAATACTGTATATGACAAGCAGTCCTTTCCAGTCCTATCTCATTGATCTTGCGGTCGACGCCAAAGACTAGTCTCACGCCCCTGCAAGGAGGCAGCACAAGTATCTTTGACCTCCAGTGTTTTCTGTTTTTTTCCCCCCACTAAAACAGGGTTTCATTGTACTGCTGAAAAGGTGGGTGAAATAGACCCCTTCACTCATAGTGGCCACATCGATAGCACCTGAAACCAAATCCAACCTTTTCCTTTGAAAGAAGGGGTGTTTGTCCTCTGCCAGTGGGAAAATAGATGCAGGCAAATGTGGGTCAGGGAAAGGGCGGAAAAAAGCAAAGTGTAAAACAATAAAGAGTGATTTATGTTCTTTAGCAATGAGCACAGTGTTGGCTTCAAATAATAAGACTCTGAAAGGGATCTGTAAGACTTTGTCTGTTCTGTTACCTGTTCTGCTAAAACCTCAACACAAGTCAGTCAGGAGAGCTTGGAATTTCAATCAAATATTATTTTTTTATCCGTCAATAAGTGATGACATGTCGCTGGGAAGACAAACAAAGCAGTTTACAGGACACAGAAATGTGCACCAGATACCGTGACACCTGAAACTGGAGCAGTACCTCTTTCTGAGCTGCTCCCTGAGGCCGAACCTTTGTCTGTCTTGTTGGCCTTCTCAGGTGTTTTCGGAGCAGCGGCAGTTGAAGTTGCAAGGGTTGTTTCTGTGGTCTCAGAGAGGACGACTGTTGTAGATGAAGGCGTGGTCGCTGTCTCATTTATCTCTGGCTTCATTGTGGTTGTTACAGTTGTTGTTGTTGTTGTTGTTGTCGTCGTTGTGCTGGTAGTTTCTGTGGCATTAGTTAACTGCGTATCTTCATCTGTTTTTGTTGCGTTATCTTGCGTAGCGTTGCCCTCTGGAGCTGAGGTTGTCGTCTGCAAATCGGTGTGATTGGAGTAATCGGTGTGATTGGAGTAATCTGAAAAGTCGGTTGAGTTTTGTGCGCTCAGATTTGTAGAGTTTTGAGGTGTTATTGTTGAGTTATTAAACTCCTCCTCGGCATCTGTCATGTTGATCTGGCTCGAGTTTGTGGACTCTGTAGTTGGAGTAACTTTATGTTTCTTGGTCGTGACATTTGAAAGTGAGGGATGCACGGTAGTAGTGATAACAGTCTGATCAGGAGATCCTTCTTCGGTATCCTTATCTTGGCTGCTCACATGCCCCTCTTCTTCATTAAATACAGCCATGGAGCCGGATGCTATCCCACTGCTGTAATCATTGCTTGACTCCATAGCTCCTTGATCATCTTCTGTCTTCTCTTCAGGAACTCCAGTGTTTTGACCTCCAACTGTATTTTTGGATGGTCCGCGCAGCCAGCCTTTATCAATTGTCTTCCCCGGAGAGTCGGTTGAATCTGGGATCGTTGCCAGGTGAGAGGCTTGGACAAGCAGAAGGAGGCCTGCTGTGATTTTTAAATACAGTCCCATTTTCCCCATTTGGTTTCACTCTGAAACACAAGAGAGGACATGAAACATTATTTTTGTTCTTAAAAATAAATAAAAACCCATTGAAGTTTTCAAAGTTCCAAAAATGTATGGCTGCAAAAGAAATATTGTTTAATAACTGGAATGGTATGATGGTGATAACACGAGTGTGTAATCATTTTAAAACATGTTGTCAAAATACATGATTCCCAGCAGGACTGTTGGTTTGATGATCTCATTGCCTTGATTCTGTTTAAATTGTTTATTATGTGTCGAGCTTCACGGTTCATTCTAGACCTTGCAAAACCAGTGTTGACAAAATAATCTGCACTCAAGGTCCACGGAGTCACAGGAGACATACTTATTCCACATATATGTCGGCTGTGTCTAAACAGAGAGACAAGCAGACACACACACACACACACAGAGGAGGGCGGAAGAGAAAACAGTGATGAGAAATATGCCTCTGGCTCTCACCTGAATTGACCTATCATTGTGTTTTTCCCTCCTGTGTGTAAGAAGCGTTCAGCGATATCACTCAGTCTTTGTTGAACGAATTAAGTTGTCTTTGGTTTGAACTGTATTGATGAACTGAAGTTGCTCAAATCTCATTGTGAGAACTTTTCAGACATATTTTGTCTTAAAAGTTGAAACTACAGAAAAGCTGTTTTCAAAGTCAAAAAGGTAACCATGACGCTCACTAGAAGACATAAAAGTGCTCACATAATTTAAGGACTTGCAGTTCTAACAACTGACGATATAAGTACGAGTAACTACGAGTGAGAGCTCCAGAACAAGTAAGTGGACCTTGAGGTAAAACAGTTTTGTCACATGCTGTTTCCAAGGTCAAAAAGGGAACCAGGAAGCTCAAGAGAAGTCATAAAAGTACTTAAAATGAAAGTAAGTTTGGACCTCTACAATCTTTTGCCAACTGAGTAACCTTTATCTGTTAATAAAGACCATGTAATGTGATTGAGAGCTCCAGAACAAGCAAACAAGTGGATCTCAAGGTGAAAGTGTTTTATCAACTGTTATTTCCAGGGTCAAAAATGAATCATGAAAACTCACGTGAAGTTGTAAAAGTGCTCGAAATAAGAGGAAGTTTCCTCTTTCTTTCATCTGTGAATGGAGACAATGCGATACAGTTGAGAGCTCTAGAACAAATATGCAAGTGGATCCTGAGTGCCTTTTGTTACATCTGCTAAGTCGTAATAAATATTGACGTGGGGAAAATTATCTATTATCATTGTTATATTAATTTCAACCATATAATCCAACTCTACGTCGACGATGTGCTAATATACATCTAATATATGCTTATGATACAGTGCAACTATCTACTCAGACACTGAGTTGCAAAAAACACAGACAAAGACCGTCATTTGCCAAGAACAATAAGTGTGTATTTTTTCTGGAAATAACATAAGTATTCTCTTCGTATAACCACACAAATGAGCATTCCCTTTAAGTCTTTGTGTGGCAGTCCTCCAACAGCCTTCCCTCTAAATATAAAGAGATTCCAAAATAAATATATCTTTGCTTCAAATAAAAGCTTAATGACAAAAGGGTGTTTTTTTGTTCTGTTCTGTTCCCTGCTTTCTCCCAGTCACTCAGCTTCCTGCGTCCTCATCAGAAAGGAGCCACGTGTTAAACTTGCATTCATCACAGCCTCCAAACTCTCCCCGACCACACTGACTCAAGCCTCAGTGTGCAACACGACATCTCTGTTTGCTCCTATTTTTCAGAGGCACACAATCACCTGCTTCAACTGCGCAGGTCAGCCACACTGACACAAGTCATAATGAAAAGCCTTGAACGTTAATCCTGTGCCATTTCCCGACTTGGAGGGTAATGCTCAGTTGACTTATAATATCATGGACATGACAAACGCAGTCATCTCTACATCGTGTTACACATCGAGTTACCAGAGTTCAATGTACAGTAGTCCTGACACAATCACAGGTGAGATCTGTGACACCTTGGCAGCGTTGATTTACACGGGTGCCCTGTGAGCTATGTGTTCTCCCCTCGGCTTCACTCCAATACACAAATGACTGCAGCTCGAGTTATTCCCTACAGGGCCCTCTCACTGCGAGTCACTTTGTTGATCGGTTGCTTTGTTCTGAGCTCGTTCTCATAAGCAGCGCAAAAAGGTTTCGACTAAAGTGTGTGAAATCGTGGCCTGCAGCAACTTTAATTTCAACGTGTAAATCTGGAAATCTCACATTTCTGTCATAACATATTAGCATGAGTCAATAAGAACACCACTTACTGAACACACGGTGACTATTTCTTAAGCCAAGGGATTGTTCATTTCTTTATGCAATCAAATCATAGTCTTTTGAATATAAGGTTTTTGAAAGTTGCAAGCAATTTCTTTCCCATTTCACGCTTCCAAATCCTGAAACTAGCCTGAAACAAGTAATGACCAGCGTGGCAGGGATGTTTATCAGTGGTAAGTTTCTCAACAATCTTGTTTGTCACCAATGGTTTAGCTGTGTTTTTTTTCTACTCTGTGGGAAATAAATGGAAAACCTGTAGGGTTGCTGATGGTGCCACATGCTGCTTAAACTCAGGATCAATCAAACGGCTCAAGTTTGCTGATTATACAAACACTAAGAGCACATAATAATAGAAAATGGCTCAATACTCCAAGATGGAGGGAGGCTGTGAACAACACTGCTGTCGTGAAAATTAATGAACTGGATTAAACTGACCGGGTCCAGTTACACCTCTAGATAACCATTTTGGACTGTGAACCTGGATTCTGGGTCAGTTTTGGATGAATTTGGTCACTATGGTGCTTGTGTTTTGTTCCCGATTGCAACAATAAAGTGCATTGAATTTGCCTCAGTTGCAATTTGTACTTTAAACTCTCTACTTGCACAATGTAACATGACATATATCCTTTTTACAAAGTGCACGCCTGATTGCTTCCTGTCAACTCTACAGTAATGCTACCTTCACTTCCAACCTCACATTGCTTTGTAATGTTTAGGTTCTTTACTACTTACTGTTACTTACAGTGAGCTTTGTATATTTAGGTATTGTAATCATATTTATCACAAATTTTCTAGTGTACTACTACTAGAATGAAGAAAAGCAAGTTTACAGTATGAGGAGGCCTGTAAGCTCTACAGAGTTTTACTCAGTTCTTCTTTACACTCATCGGTTAAGTTCTCCTCCGTGAGCTTTGTATTGTAGTATTTAAAGCTATCTGCCATATAAAACTGACAGAAAAAAATTAATTTAGGTTCATTTCTTAGAAACAAAGTTAAACTGATGCAAACTTGTGCTCATAACATTAACTTTGAGTACTGATTATCCAGAAGACTCCCACAAGAAAACTCACAATTTTAGCCCTCCACACAAATTAAGCAGCTAAGCAGAGACAGGTGAGGGGAAGTTACTTTATACTGTAAGTCTAATAAAATATAATATATGGATGATTTACATTAACTACACTGGCTGCTGTAGATTTATCACAAAGGTTACAGTGAGGTAGTTGGCTGAAATAATTGGTGCTTAATGTGTGTTAATGTGTTTATCACTGTTTTGTGTCAAGCTAGCTACATGATCATTAAGCATAAACAGGGACAGTGCTGACAGACAGTGCTGAGGGCGATTAAATCGAAGCGAAGGAGTTAAAAATAAGACGTTTGCCACAAAGGTTAGCGTCAGTGCTGAATGTGTTTATCTGTCACTGATTTTTTTAAAAAAATGAGAAATGCTGTGCGAGCAACATCGATAGTTGATTAAAATTGTGTCAAGACAGATTAAAGAAGAGTGAAGGAGTTAAAAATAAGTAGTTAATTCAATTAAATTGTTTGATCAACTGGTTTGTGGGAAAGGAAAAGAAATTAAATGTTTTTGCTGCTTTTATCAAGTGATCAACGCTTAAAGAAAAGCTGTTTTTATATTTACATTTTAATATTTAACTAACAGTATTATGTATTGATGTATTTAGCTATATGTTTAACATGTCTGATAACCTCTTATTACATTATATCAGTTTCTGGGCTCTATAGACGTCTTTAAATGACTTGTTTTGTCCAACCAACAGTCTGAAACTGCCAAAAACTTTTCATTTAAGATTTTATAAAAACTTTTCATTTAAGATTATATAAAAACCTTTCATTTAAAATGATATAATTTGGATAAAAGCAGCAAATTCTCTACTGGAATAAACCCCGACTCACCACTGACTATAGTGTTACACCTGATCTTAGGGTTTCCCCGCCTTTAACCCCGCACAGGGACTTTTCTCAAGTCTCATGCAGGGTTATGTAATGAATGACCCTGTGCTAATGTATCAGCTACTTTTCAGTCTTACAATGGATCAAGTTCATTTCTGAATAGAGGTGTTTTAGGGATGATCACCATGGCCTAGGGGATGAGGGCTGTGTTGCATTTCCTCTCTCTCTCTCTCTCTCTCTCACACACACACACAGACACACACACACAACATAATGTTTTTTATACCAAGCAGCGCACACTGAAGTGTGAATCCAAACATAATGCACATCCTGTGTGTGTAATTAAGTTAACGTAGAACCGGTATAACAGGCAGCTCAGCAGAGCTACTGTTTGTTTTGAACTGGACTGTGTAAATATTCACATGATCAGCAGGGACCAGATTTAAGATCGCATTACGCGAATTATAGTCAATGATTTAAATGTTGCAGGTGACCTGCACTGATTTACATCACACTTGGCATATGAGGGCAGTTGAATTTCAACCCAGAGATTCCTGTTTTCTGTAAACCCGACGTGTCACTTCCTCCTAAATAAAAATAGCCTCACGTCCGTCATCACATTGGGTATAGCTGTGTGGAACAACTCTCCACCCGTGTCTGGAAATTACAGCCCTCGCTGAGAGAATGTTTGGCTGTCAGCGTCCTACCAAAGAGTCTCTGCGGCGCGGCAGGCCGGTGAAACAGGCAGGAATGTTTACTTTTGACCCTTCGCTGCTCCTACTCAGCTGGTCTGTCAGAGTCTGTACCGGCTATCACCTCCACGGCTCTGTCAGCCCCACATAAACACACACATACACCCAGAGCAATACAAATACACACTGTGAACTCCTTTAACCTACATGTAGACGACAAATATATTTGAAGTTCAAATGATTATTATGTCGTACTGTCATTTACTGCATCGTGCATGCTGTGTTGGACAGAATCCAAAGCCAGTAACTAAGTACATTTACTCAAGTACTCTACTTAAGCACACTTGTACTTGCATTGTCTGCTCTACTTCACTACATTCCAGACAGAAATGTACTTTTTTACACCTCTACATAGCTTTAGTTACTTTTCTGATTAAGATTATACATAAAAAATAAGGTCAGTTTAAAAAATATGGAGCATTGTCATAGATTAAACTACCCAGCAGGATATGAAGCAATTAGAATCAGCGAGCTCACAACCATTATCCCAATAAAAACATGGCAAAGGCCTTTGCGAATACTTTTCTTTATACTTTACAGGGCTCTTTTAGGGGTTTGTATCAAGGAAAATGTTATGTAACTGCATCATATGAGTTCATACAGTATGTATGTCACTGTTGTCATGTTTTTGTCACCCGGCGACAAACTCTTGTGAATGAAAGCATTCATGTTCCTGATATCTTCTTACACTTAAAAAAAAAAAGGAAGTACAACCACATTTTAGACATTTTAAACATGTTTAACTGTAACTTATTCACGTTACAGTTGGAAAATCTATACAGATGTTCTCCTAAAAAAGAGGTTATTTAGTTTAACTTAAAAATATAACAGTGACTCAAATCTTATCAAACACATTTAGACAGAAAAAAATCATCCACCCAGTTTTATAGCCCCACACATTTTCTTGAGAAAAAAGGACAAAGAATTAAATCCTTCCTCGGTAAATCCTTACCTTATTCTTAGGCTATATCAGATGAGAACAGGTGCACAGGCAACAAAATCTCTTCAGTGAGCTGCCAACATGTGAGAGTGAATCAGCAGTCGGCCTGGAGAGGCAAGCAGGGAAAGAGGGAGGAGGGCCCAGCAGAGTGGCATTCAGGGAACAACCTGCTCAACCTGCTTCTACACCTGCCAGCAATAGCAACACACCCTGAACCGCATCCAGTTGCACGCTGCGAAAAGGCCACGTAGGACAGGGGATGGAGAAGAGAAGGGGAAGAGGATTAAGGGGGTTGGGGGGGAGATGAGTCAATTTGTAACTGCCTCATTTAATCTAAATAAGTTGATTATAATCAAGTTTTTTTTTTTTTTGAGTTGCCAGGTTGCTGTGTTGCCAGGTTAGATCTGTGAATTCCCCCAGTGGGTGGAGCCTCTGGCCACAGGTCCTCCGAGTCCTTTCTTTTTTCTTTTTTTTTTTTTCTTCTACTCACAGAGGAACTGGAAACGGCTGCTGTCGTCATGGCAACAGAAAGGAGGCTGGCGAGCTCGGGTTTCATCCACGCCTTTTGTCTCCGGTCTATATCAGGCTACAGAGTGACGTGTGACTTTGTAAAACTAAGGCAGGTACCGTGCGTCAAATGAGCCAGGATTGTTTTTGTCTCATTCCTCAGTTAACTGAGTCATGAAGGGGCTAAATTCTCAAGTGAGGCGGATGAAGTGGCACTCCATGCCGGTGCGCCTCAGTGAGTCGAGGGCAACGAGACGTACTTTACTGGGTTTTTTAATCATCTCAAAAGTATAATTCTTTCAAAGTGTTTAAAAAGTCAACATACCAGCAGTAGATGTGAACACAGACCTTTTCACAGAAAACATTTCGACTTCTCACAGTAGGAAAATAATAATAATAATAAACTTTATTCATAGAGCACCTTTTAAAACACAGTTAAAGTGCTTTAAATAAAGCAGAACACTACAATAACAATGAACTGAAACTGTAAAATGAATCATAAACAGAGCCAACTAAAGTGTGTTTTTAAAAGATGAGTCATGCAGGTCGTTACATAGTCTCGGAGCTCTGACCACAAAAGGCTCAGCTCACTCTTTGTGTACACAACGGTACAGAGGAACAACCAAGAATGACGCATTCGAGGATCTCAGCAAGCGTGAAGGGACATATGGTGCTAAATGATCAGGTAAATAACTTGAGGCTAGGCCTCTCAGGGCTTTAGAAGTAATCAATAAAATCTTAAATCTTTAAATATCAGAGAATAATAGTCTTTATTTTAAACAGGTTTCTATTTTCATGAAATCAGACAGGATCATAACCGAGATTTCAGGTCATTAGTCCCCTTAACTCCTCATCATACTCGTCCTCACATTTTGACCAGAGGTTTGATTATTTACAGTTGAATGCTTTCACATAAAATCTACTTTCTGTCAGTTTTATCTCTCAACATGAAGGCATAAAGCTTTCTGAGTAGGAATAACAAACCCTTTCTTTATCTTTTTATTATTTTATTGGTTCAACCATTGTCAAATTTAAACCTATTCAGTCCAAAAGTACCTCATTCAGTTCATAAACTATCCACCATGTGAGTTCTTATTTGCAGATGACGTGATGAATCCAAAAAGTGCAGCTGTGGCTCAGAGCGGAGTCGCCCTCTAATCTCCGGGTTGGCTGTTCGATTTCTCCCTGATGTCGATCCTCTTTGTCTAGATGTCAAAGTGACACTGAACGAGACGCTGAACCCCAGATTGCTCCTGATGGTCAGATCAGGACCTCACACGGCTTTTGGTGTTAATGTAAATTGCTGAATGAGAAGCAGCTTGTAAAGCAGAATGGATAAAAGCACTACACAAACGCCAGTCCTTTTACACTGTAAAAACATAAAAACAGACTGGCAGCAGCAGCTGTAAAAAACTAAAAAATAACTGACATGTTCAGTTCAAGGTTTTGCAGATATTATTTTACAGATGTCCTCTGAATTATTAGGATCAAATGCCTTAAATAAAGCAACAATATTAATAAGTCTGCAGAGAATTACAAGGACAATTCAACTGGACTGGGAGAGCAGGGAATCCAAACAGCAACCCTCCAATTACAAGCTCTAACACCTGAGCTGCAACCGCCCTGCAACGCAGTGCATTCATGCCTTTTCCTTTTCCTTGTTTTACGTGGCATGTATTCACTGGGTGTGGCCAGAGGTACAACATGCCAGAAAGTTTTCAAACCTCAGCTTGTTAAATTTGTATCCAGAATCAGAGTTGGAATGTAAAAGTATGCATCAATGTAAAACTAACAGAATTACAAGAAAAATATGTGAAATTTAGCTATTTAATTACAGATCATTGTTGTCGTTTTACATGGATTTGTATGTAATTCAAAAAAGCGGAAAAATACTGTATAAATAGTTAAGTAATATTTCTGTACCAACATTAGAAATAACTATATTGTCTGTAAAGTAACACTTTAAATAACAGTTTGGTTGTTAATTTACAGATAATGACTGTAATTTTACAGAGTCTCATTAACGATTTTAAAAAACAGAAAACTACTGTGAATTATTCCATTTACCAAGATGAATACAAATCTACATACAGAGGACTTGACCTCAGAGAGGCCCGAATTTTAGGAACTGCTCTCACCATAACCAAATGATATGTATTCAAAATAGCGCTGTGAAGGTCTTCTTGTTTGGAGGTCAGCTGTTGATATGTTGCCATAAAAGAGGTTTAACAATGGCTTACTGTACTAAGCAGAGAGACAGTTTGTCGCTGGAACCTCACGTGTCCTGTCAGGGTTTGAAACTAATGGGATCATGTAGCCTCATCAGGGGACGTGAATAATAGAAATGTCTAAAATTTTGAACAGAGGATAAACAGGCTTCCAACGTCGGAGACAAACAAAAGTGTATAAAAAGTCATCAAAAACTAAAAAGAAAGAAAGGGCACTTTGAAACGTGGTAAATACATTATGAAGAGCTTCATAACAATGAGTCAGCACATTCATGATTCAAGTTTTATGTCATCTTTTAGTAAGTGCCCGACGTGACGGGTTGATGGAAGTCGATAAAACCAGTTTTTGTTTTTGTTTTGTCTTCGTCTGTTACTGCGTGTCTCAGTGTTTCTGCTGGAGTGAAAATCTGTAAAACTGAAGTCATAATGAGCTATCATTCGCAGTCATTATCAGGATTCGAGGATACAAATAAGCATGCACCACTTTACACGATCCCTTATGTAATGTTGTGAGTCTGGAATAGTTGAACATAATACATGCATTCCAGACACACTGTCTCCGTACGGGGCTGCCAAATATTTCCAATGCAAATACTTAAAGTTAAAGCCTCTTTGAACATTTCTGACTTTGCTGACTCCCAGTGGTAATGTTAAGAAACAACAACACGTACACGGCACAGATATTCACCAGAACTGTGCCTTTTTTTATAAAGTAAAACAGCTTCTTCTATCAGAACATTTTGAAGGATGCTTCAGTGCAAAAAGAGGCTTTAATGTTGACCTCACACTCCCACATTTCCAGTTGTGTCTTTAAACTTCAGGCTGCTCGTAAATAAAAGTAGAAAGCCACGGTCCAGATTGATTCAGAGAGCATGCTCTACATTACTCAACATTTCTGAGGAGGTCATATGACCTAAAAACCCCACAACACACAGAGGTGATATTGCATTAAAAACAAAAATCTAGGTGCACAACCTCACAGATCAACTAGCTTACATGTGCTGCAGTAGCTACTTGTATAGTGTAGTGAAGGTTATAGGTTTTTTTCAGTGAATGCAGGTCATCAAATTTTTCATCACACAATCACTCAGCTGAGTTTCTGTTCTGGTATCTGATTTATCCACATGCATTATAACTCTTCACTCAACTCATATATGATATATATTTTTATTTATCTATTTGGGGCCTTTCTGTGTGGAGTCTGAACGTTCTCCCTGTGTCTGTGTTGGTTCTCTCCAGTTACTCCAGTTTCCTCCCACAGTCCAAAGACATGCAGGTTAATTGGTGGCTCTACATCGCCCGTAGGTGTGAATGTGAGTGTAAATGGTTGTTTGTCTCTATGTGCCCTGTGATGAACTGAAGGCTTGTCCAGGGTGTACCCTAAGTCCGCTGGGATTGGCTCCAGCCCCACCGTGAACCTCAAGAGGATAAGAGGTTACAGAAAATGGATGGATATAATATTGATCTTGTTACACAATAATAAGTCCACATCATAGAAAAACTGGACTGTGTGTAATAATGTAACCGACCAGATAAGTCTCCACTGTGACTCATGGATAAAGAAATGTTTTGGACAGTCACTTAGACAACTTCTGTTATGATATCATATTGTTGTAAGCACATAATCAAACACAAATACTGACACATTCTGATCTACTTATTTTTTTCCAGCTCTGCCAGTGTGTGTAAATTGTAACTCAATGGTTGGTCTGAAGAGCCATTGTGAAGCTGAAGAATTGTGGCAGCTCTGGCTGTTGCCATCTTGGCAGTCCTGCTTCCTTGGCTAATGCAAAAATGGGCAAATATGTGAAGCTGAGGCAGGTTGCTAAAACCAGCCACCTGTAACAACACCCACCTGTCAGTCAAAGCAGCCACACTCTTAATTATGCATAACTTTATGCCTTAATATCACTTGAACAGGTGAGTTCTGTAAAAATTCAGACTCAGTGCAGTTGTCATGAATGGGGAAATTAGCTATAGAGACCAAAACTGTTTTTTGTACCAGGCTGTAAACATGTTTATTTCTGCTGTGAAGTTGGACATTTTAACATGGGGACTTATGGAGACTGACTTGTTCTGTAGCCAGCCTCAAGTGGACGTTTGAGGAACTGCAGTTTTTAGCACTTCCACTTCCAGGTTGCTGCTTGAATTCAATCCATTCCCACCTTCTGTGTAGAGAGGAAGTAAAAAAAAAAAAAAAAAAAAAAAACAGCAGCTTTGTTGCTGAAATGTATGAGCTCAGTAGCGTAATAAAACTGATTAAATGTGAATAAAAAGTGAATTAGATTCACTCGGTAAAGACAAAAATTGAGATTCAATAGGTTTAGTCTTTATAATGAAGCACTTATTCTCATATTTGGGTTTATCCAATCATTTTAATAATCTGTCAACAGCTGTAGCTCTTTATAATCCTGAAAAATTAATTCTATTTAAGAAATAAACACATTTTTTTTATTTGTTTATAATCCATCCTAACACATTAATTAATTTTTAATGATATAAAACTTTCGTTTGTCCCATTTTAATTAAAAAAAAACAAAACAAAACAAACAAAATGCATTGATTAGCTGCTGCAGATCACATCCCCTCCTGTTCCTAGAGCATGGTGTGTTTTCTCTGATGAAGCGAAGGACACACCGAAGCTCCTTCTCTTCATCTGGAGAATTTAACCAGCTCTTATCTCGGCTGCCTCATACTGTAGATAGGTAAATAAATTTGGTTAGGAGCCTCGTTCATTAAAAACAGACGCGTAGTGGAGTGAATAATGAAGGTGGGGAGAGGATTTCCCCTTTGATTTAATAAATCCGGCACAAACATTTATTCATTCATATGTATTGCTCATGCACACACATGGAAGGTACATAATACAGAATATATATAGAGTACATAATTCACCTATTCATCCATGCACTTGGGTTTTTGCATAAATTCTGTTTGATGTTAAACTGCATGAATGCATAAATACTGTTTGCATTTTCATACGTGTTGCGTACCTCCGACAAATCAAACAGACGTCGTGTAATGAAACTACAACAGTTTCCATCCAGTATCCAGACTCAACACTGAAGCTGTCTTATGCCTACTTTTATCACTTCAATATTCCTCCCAGTGAATCAAGCCTGTTCTCACTGATAACAAAGTGGCCTATTAAGATCACCAAAATACGAGGTTTTCACTCAACAACAGTGATATGCCCAGTCTGAGAATTCAGAGATATATTTTACCAATGTTTGATGAATAATTTAGTAACGTTAAGATATGCTCACTCTGGTATCTTGTGAAATATCCTCAGCAGTTTTAGGACATGGAAAAATAATATAATAAATGTTAATATGTGAAGATGGATGAGATGTTTTTTAGAGATCTGAGGCTGCTTTGGCTTTATCAAAGAGAGCCAATTTGAGAAATGGGACTGTGAGAGGGAACATGTAACAGCCAAAACACTATAATGGGTGTCCATTTATGTGTGTCTTATGAAGCATCCTTTGAGCTATTATTGCGCTTAATTCACTGTGATTACACGCAAACAGAAAAATGAGTCACACTGTAGATGTTGGGCAGCTGTGGCTCAGGAGTTAGAGCGGGCTGTCCACTCATCAGATGGTCGGTGGTTTGATCCCCGGGTGCTCGAGTCCGCATGTTGAAGTATCTCTGGGCAAGATACTGAACCCAACGTTGCTCCTGAAGGCTGCACTATAAGTCTGTGATTTGAACCCAAACTGATGACTAGCTCCTTGCATGAGATGTTGCAATCCATAACTACAATGACCTCGACAGTATGCTTTCCATAAGTTCCCATGTCAACTTCACAGCAGAAATGAACACGTTTACAGCCTGGTACAAAAAACAGTTTTGGGCTCTATAGCTAATTTCTCCGTTCATGACATGTTTCTATATAACTCACCCGTTCCTTTTATATTAAGGCTTAAAGTTTTGCATAATTAAGAGCATGGCTGTTTTGACTGGCAGGTGGGTGACGTTACAGACGGCTTGTTTGATCACCCAGGCACCATTCGGCTCACCTCAGTCCACCAATGATCCACTTCTTTGCCATTTTTTTGGATTAGCTGGACAGCAGAAGAGGCAGGACAGCTAACATGGCAGCAGCCAGCGTCACCACACTCTGAACTTTAACACAGCTCTTCGGAAACCTGTGAGTGGCATCACAGATACGCCATCTATTCTTTATACTGTCAATGGTGTGAAGACATACAAGGATAATACCATCATGCATTTCTTAAAAATACATGGAGTGATAGTCAAACATGGAAAATGCTGAGACAGGTGAAGCACCCTTTGAGCTATTACTGTATTTACGGTTAATCCACTGTGATTGCATGCAAACAAGAAAACGAGTCACACTTTGGATGTTTGTATGGTTTCAAATCAGAAGTGTGTTTGAAGACATTTTCATTAAACATGATGTTTTCACTCTGATGTTTTTGATCATTTTAGAAATGACGTTTCATGTGAAGAATGGAAATCATCTTCTTTTCTTCCAGTAAGTTCCCCAAAATGACGCTCTGGATAAACATTAGATCTGATGAGTGTATGCTAAAGATTCAGTGGCTCAGTCTGAAAAGAAACATTTTCCAGGTCTTTGGAGAGGCATAATGAAAAACTCAAACTGTGCTCGCTTTCACTTATTTCCTCAGTTGATCATAAAAAGTGCGTCATCTCTGCCAAGTCGAATCCTGTGGTGTTTTTTAATGGGTTTTGACTCAGAATCAGTGAAAATGAAATTTGGCAGTAAATTGCCTCTTGAAGAGACATTTATCTGAGATAACCACATGTAATCACAGTCAAGGTGTGCATAACATGCTTGTGACGTTTGAATAATGGCTGCCTGGCACATCCCTGCATCTTGATTCAAGCCAGGTGTTTAGTACAGGAACGATGTGTCAATTTAAAATCAAAAAGAAAGTCCCCGTAGCCTGGACGGAAGAACATGGCTTCAGGTTGGCCGTGATAATAAATGTTTTTCAGGCACAGCCTGGTTGCAGCTCTTTTTCCTCCTGTGCTTTTAGCTTTCTCTCTGGGCTTGATTACAGTCTATGTCCAACTATTACGTTACTGCAAGCTCACAAATGGCATTAATGACACCCTCTTTAAACCCACAAAGAGCATGTGATTTGTGTGGTGTGTGTGTGTGTGTGTGTGTGTAGGAGGATGTACTTCTGCAGGTCTGGAGAGGATGCTTCACTGTCAGAGTTGAATTATCTTCTTTAGGTTTGCGTCTGGCAGAAACCAGTGAGACCCCAGAAGGCAGGAGAAAAGCTGAATGGCTCTGCCTTGATTTAGGTTTCTTCCCTAGATACACACTGTGCACAATCTAACATTTCCTATATTTATACCTCAAACTGGCTTTTTTCCCCCAAACTTTAACCCATTAAAGGTCCAATGTGACAGATTTAGGGGTTTTCAAGAGTGTATAATGGACCTGAAAATAAGAATTGTAATGTCTTTGTTCTCAGTGAAGCTTTTACATCAGTGGACGCTGCGGGTTCATGTCTATGGAGTTTCGTGTTTTTAAGAAGGAGATGGTGAAAATATAACGATTGTAATCCATAACTACACCACTAGATGTCACTAAATCCCTGATAGAGATCCTTTAACATACCAGTTTCCTCCCTTTTCTTGTGTTAAAACAATCCTATTTATTATATAGTCTATATTAGTGTATGCTAACACAGGAAAAAAACTATGATCTAGTAAATACCAACCGCCCCCAGCACATAGGTACCTGGGTTAAATGAGGTCACTTCCTCTCATTTCCTCATTCAGATTCTGTCGAGTCAGTGTTTGCTACAAATGAAGCGGAATAATGACAATCTCGATATTATCCTGTCTTTAAAGTCCTTTCAGCGGTCAAGAGGTTCCCGGACCACCTGGACATTGAAGATGGCGACTTACCGTGAATCCCAGCCCCTCCTTTGATTTACAGTTAAATACCGAAACTCGGGACTTAATAATTTTTTATTGGGTGTGCTCTTCCATAAATTAGAACTATAAAAGGTGTATTAAACATACTTTTATGCACTTTTCTCAAAATCTTAATGTGACCTATATGGTATCTTTGGAACATTTGGTTTGGCTCTCCACAATAAAGTTTTATGGGTTTGAACAGTGCTTGGTTGCAGAATCAGCATCAACAGCCTGCAGCATTGTAGCACTATCTGGAATCAATTAGACAAAGGAACAAAGTAGTTTGCATGCTTTTAAAGCAACATTATGTAACTGTTTTTTATCATTATTATATCAAACACACGTGTACAGCTGTCCATATTTACCACAGTGGCATTGCACTCTGAAACTGGGGGTGCTAGATTGCATAAATACAAATTTCTATGCAGTGTTGATTTAAATGTAAACCCAGGCACTTGACCCACAGACTCTGTGCATCTGTTCCCACTGTGTCATGCATCTGTTTTTAATATATGTATGCACTGATACTGAGTGCGTTATCCTGTTTAAATAAATCAAACTGAATTGAAATTACTTTACAGCACTTGGCTATTTTAACAGCTATCCACCTCACAGCCTTCATAAGGGACAGAGGCTCAAAACATATTGGTTGCAGCTTATCAACTTCTCATTATGAATCAATAAAGGCTTTATGAGTCTCTTTAGGAGTTTCCTGGATCTTTTTTCCCCTCATTATTATCTTTGCCATCAGAAAAGGAGCTCACAGACTTTGATTTTAAAGATCTCACTAAAAGATATTTGTCTTTTAATAATGTCAGTGGGAAGCGGTGAAGCAGAAGAGTACAATATGTGCAGGAAATAAACAGAAAATAAGCTGCGCTGAGAAATCTGGTTAAGACGCTCAGGTTACTGTGATACAAACTGGGTCACTGTGACATTAAAACACCAAGAAACACTGTGTGGTTTTCTTAATGTGTCTTTTATGGCATCAAAGGTACATTTGGACCTCAACCAAAAGCCATTTTGGACTGGATAATCATTAATTCAAATAACAAACCTGCATGTTTTTCATCCTTTTTTTTTACCGGAGAGTGTCCGTGGGCAGGTACACCAGCACACCTCAGGTAGCAGGAGAATAATCTGGTTTATTAATGGATGCTGAGAGACTCAGTTACAGGGTGTCGAAGGTGCATGTAAACAGCTTAAGTGGAATGCGGCCAGTAGCAAGGTTATTCTCCGCATGGGGCCTAAGGACAAGCTTGTATGAACGCTGATTATTCAAGCTAATGGTACAGCAGAAATGGATGTGTAAACACCTCAGTTTCATTGTGTTTGGGGTTTATTTGTTGCCCCTGGGAAGCGGGAGAATCTCTGGCATCAGCTTATAAAGGTGTGGCTAACATGTTAGCAAACAGATTGCTATTTACACATCCTGCAGCCTCACAGCAACATCAGCATTTATTTGGAGCCATCTTTGTGGTCACCTGACGATTAGAAGTCCAATTACTCTCCTTTTAGCGCTAGTTTGGTCTAAATCAACTCCTGATAAACATACCTGGCTGTTTAGCTGCTCGATAAATGACTTTCTTCATGAGCTAGAGGCTACTTTGTCTGCAATTTGGTGCAAAGCAGGTTATTAAAGCTTTGTTTGCTAAAAAATTAATGGTGGATGTGGCTTGAAATGGGATTCATCCATCCATTTTCCATAAGCTCCTATTCTCATCAGGTTCCCAGGGGGTCGGAGCCGACCTCTGCTGACACTAGGCGAGAGGCCAGAGTCCAGGCACCCTGAACAAGTTGCCAGTTCATCACACACTAACATTGAACCTTAACCCTATGGGAAATTTAGAGTCACCAATTAACCTGCATGTCTTTGGACTGTGGGAGGAAGCCAGAGTAGCTGGAAACAACCTACGCACACATGGACATGCAAACTTCATTCAATAAGGTCCCAGGAAGCAGGAACCTTGCTGTTGTGAGTCAACAGTGATAACCACTGCACCATCGGCATTTATTATCAATCTAATTATTCATGTATTACATACGGTTATCTTGTTCTAGCCTGGACTTGTACAGTATGATGTACTTTTCTAGGCTGTTTGTTGGAGTGGCCTGCTTGTTTTCTTCGTCATGATTTCTCCTAATTTTCATACAGACGCTTAACTTGTTTTGTTTCTCTTCGAGTATTCACTCTCATTTTATTTCCAATTTAATCTCCACCAACTCCATGGAAAAAAAAAAAAAGAAATCAAGCTCTCTGGTTAAAAGGTCGATTTTCTTCACCGGGTCTGGTGCTGGGCGGGCAGCTTACAGTCGGTTTATGTGCTAAAAACAGCTGCCTGCTGCTGCTGAGAGCACGGCTGATTGGAGGGATCAGACTAAACCATACATTAAGTCTGCTGTGAAAGTACAAGAATGAGTTTTAAAAGGCTTCATACAGCCGCAGAGTTAGGCGATAATTCTCTGTGGGTTTCTCACAACAAGTCGCAAACCCTTTTTACACAAATCCATTGTTTGGATACTGTAAAATAAGTCTGCATAAGGACGGCCGAGTTGCCACAGACGTTTCTGTTTACACTTTATTTGGACAAATAAAGCTGATTTCCTTCACATGTTTGGCCGCGCATGAGTCAAAGGACTTTAGACAAAACAAATACGTCATGTCTATCGCATGTTGCGTTGGATGACTAATATCTCTGAAGTATGTATGCACAATATAAAAGATAAATACCAGAACGATGATAGCACCGTCTGACAAAGACACACCCTTACACGGTTGGCTGATATTTGCGTCTGAAGTGAGTGACGCTGCCTGAAAAATATGTATTATTATGTGATGTTATCCTTTATTTTCTTTTTGGACCCTGAGAAATGGGCAACAGCAAACATAATGGCTTTGAATTACTGTGCCAAGAAGCGCTTTTAAAGGCTCCACTCCATATATCTGGAGATACTTCCCAAACTGACTGATGGTGGCAAAACACTTTTTGAACCATGATTCAAAAAGAGAAATTATCAAGAAGACATCCAGGACAGTTAAAAAGATACTTTAGAAGTTATTGAGTTGTCACCATCCAAAAGACATCTGCCGACTTTCAAAAGCGAAAGAACTGAAAGTGGATTCTGTCACTTTTATGGTTTTGATGTGACATAAGAAAGGCTGGAATATCAAGATAAGGCAACATATCACACGAACAAGCAGCTTTCACGTTATTAACTTCCGACAACTAGAAAGTTGAGCCAAGAATGATTCGTTTGAAGACCAAGTCTGCAGGTTCTAGTTCAGATAACAACTTGTTTATATTTACCATCTGCGTACTAATAATGACAGTGAGTGATTTTAACAAGCTTCATGGTGGTGCTTTATGGATGTTCAACAAAAACATGTCTCAAATTATCTTTTAAAATCAAATTTGTTCAATAAGCCAGATGGAAAATTTCCAAAAAAAGATCAGTAATTAAACATATTTCTCAGAAGCGTCTATCATATCATAATTAAAAATTTACAAACATTAAAAGTCATAATCATCATATTTAATTTGATATTTTTTCATATTTTAATCTGTGCTTTCAGTAGCGAACAGAAAAGCAACACCAAATAGGATTTTCCTTTCAAATTTGCATGTCAAGAACGAAAGTTTGAGCCAAGAGTTTGCTTTTGAAAATGCCAAAAAGCTTAATATTTTCACTATTGCACAAACTTAAAGACCTCTATGTTGTAGTTTGAGTTTATTTGATCAAACGTAAGGTGTGTAAAAGACTGACAAATGTATCTTATTACTTTATTTGCAAAGTACAAGATTTAAATAACGTCTCAGGGTGTCACGTTTATCCTGATTTGTTCTGATATGAAAAGTCTTATCTCATTTTTTTAAAATGTTTAGTTAAATAGCCGTTTGAGGTTTCACATTAAAATTCAAAATGCACACAAACATCAGATAAATTATGATTTTTTTTCTTGATGAGCTGTGACAGTAACCGTCCCATAAATTATGCAAAGTGTTGTCTCTGCATCTCAACATGAGACACAAACAAATAAAGGTCTCCGCATTTCTGAGGAGGTGACTCAGCGTGAGGTAACTCTATTACAGGAGACTGAATGTCCAGTTCAAGGGGAGTAGGAAAACACAGTTACAATGTAAAATCATGTTTCACCCTGTGCGTTTAATTTGTTTACTTATTTATTCATATTATCGTCTTCCCCCTCCGGCAGTGATAAGACGGTGCTGATGCATCTTCTACCACTAGATGTCAGCATGAACCAGCACCTTCACCTGTGATCATAGACTGTAGATGCTTGATAACGATACACTGACCTTGAACAGCACAATGCCACAACTGTGACAGACAGATCTTCAGGAAGAGCAACAGAGAATGGATGATTCTTCCAGGATGGAGCGGTGTAGCAGCCGAATTACAATGTAAAGAAGCAGAATTATACTACAAAGAACTGCAATGTTACAACACTACAAAGTACTAGAAACACAGAGTGACATAAAATATGATAAAAATAAAGTCAGTAGCAGGGATAAAATACACGGTACCACAGAGGGCTTCATGTATAAATAAAATATCACACATTTGTACTACTGAAGAGAGCAGTACAACAAATATATTTTTGCATTTACAAGTATTCCCCTGACAAATATAGTTCCTCTGCCCTCACTATGTGTCTAGATTTGCAGCGAGCTGCACACACTTCCACTGGAGGTTGAAGACAAAGAGTTGGTACAACATAACAACTTCAACAACAGTGGTTAAAATGTAGCAAAGGCTAATATGAGTTGTGGAATGTAATGATCCTTGAATATTTTATTTATGATTTTACTCCATTACATGCGTCTGAAAGCTTTAGTTACTAGTTTCTTTTCAGGTTACAAATTTTCAAGCAGTTTCTGTCCAGTGAACGTCATGTGTACTATGTTTCTGATAAACTGAACAATTAACTTATTAATGGGAACAGTGGATTTCATATTTTTTTTCATAGCGCTTAAAGTAGCTGAGCTGAGCACAAACACATTGACAAGCCGGTTAAAGTAAGAGGCTACAGCGCTGGTTTTTCTCTACATCCTTTTTTAGTTGTTAGTCACACGGGGTTACTCTCTGTTTCTCTTTCATTTTACAGGAAAACACCCCTGCATCAGATATGTTCATCATTTTTTGATACATACACACAGTCTGGGCTGTTACAATATAGATTCAAAGAGAATAGTGATAATATGTTGCTTTTCACGGTCCAGTACTGTGGAGAAACATTTTATATAACATTCCTATAAGATGAAATGAGCAACCCCTAGTAACTGATGACTAAATATAGTATTTATATAAGGAGTTATATCATATGCTTGGTTCAAAACCACTTCAGTAATATGGGTAATGAATGAACTTATTTCTGTGCAAATCAAATTTGTCTACCAAACAAGCCACGATGAACATGAGAGATAAAAAAGGTTCATTTAGTTATGTGTCGTGTTTCCACATCAAAGTTTGTGTTTCCACCTTGAACAGGAAGCAGAAATCTGCGCTGCTTTTCTTCAACACACCAAATAAAGTCGTCCGTCATTAATGGGTTAAGTATTCCTTCGTGAGTTGAGCAGATTCTCCCCTTTTTCTGAGACTAATAAACTCTAAAAACTAAACTTTTCTGCAGCCATTAAAAGTTAACCTTTCAGAGATACATGAGAGCACAGCGACACTGCAAACATAATGATCTTATATAATCTTATTGCTATAGATTAAACTACCCAACAGTACAAAGTAGTCAAAAATAGCTCAACCTTAAACATCTACAGCAGTAAAATGCAAAATCTAAATTAATGCAGCAGTAATATTAATCAAAAACATACACATACGTAACAGTAAAACAATGACATGGACTATTTATGACTTTTGATAGGATATTTAAAGTATATTTTCACATAACCAAAGGACACTTAACATAAACAAAACAACCAAAACTCCAGATTAATAAAAGTTTCTTTAGAGTCTTTAAAAACAGAAATGGACTCAGCATTGAGGATTCAGGCGGGTAGAGCTGAGAACCTGCTGTGAGTATGTACTTGTATTTTTTTGAGTAACAAGAAAAGGGTATTGACTAAATTTTGTAGTTATGTTGTTCCTCATGCCAGGAACAAACATTGCACCACCACAGAGACAACAACATTAAGTCCCCATAGTAAGTCCAACAGAGCAATCAGTCTGGTAAACATATACACAGTACAACAGTAGCAAATCTCAAGAGAGCAACCAGCACCAACCCCAACAGTAAATTAACGTCTACTTAGCTGTCTGAGGCCAATGTGTTGCTAATGCAACAGCCTCACATAATATCTACCTTGTTTTGCACAAAACTGATTGCAGAAAAAACTAATTTAACATCGTAAATTACAAACATATGAGAAATAGCTTCAGTAAGTGAATGTCTTCAGTGGATCTGACTGGCCATGGCAGCAATTTGGTCGCCTTAAAGTATGCCTTCCTTTATTGTTTTACTCTAAATGGGACCATCATTTATTTTTTTTAAAAATGAACATCATGCTGTATGAAAGAAGACTTGAAACTATAGACTGTAAAATAGATGGACATGTACTATCTAAACTGTTTTTGTACCAGGCTGTAAATATGTTTATTTCTGCTATGAAGTTGGACATTTTAACATGGGGACTTATGGAGACTGACTCATTTTGGAGCCAGCCTCAAGAGGCTGTTTGAGGAACTGCAGTTTTTGCCACTTCCATGATGGCTTCACTTCACAGTTTCTTCCTGACGTAACATTCAGTTAAATTGTAACTGCTATGTAGCTTTAAAAGCATCATTTTCTGCTAGCAGCATAACATCTAAGTGAATCAAATGAATAATATACAGCCTGTGTGAAATAATAGCTCTAAAACCAGACCACCAACCTTAGGGCACGCTGTCTAATGGATACATAATATTTTTCCCTTTGTTTTCATTACAATAAATCATTATATGGAAGAGAGAAAAAAAAAGGAAACGTGGAAATGATAATTGCTTGTCAGTGCTGTCACAATGAGCCATATAACCTTTACAATGCTCAGTGTGTGCACACACAGTGAAAGAAACATTAACAGCATGTTGCACAGTGAGAAAAAAAAAATCACCAGGATGAAATCTGCAGTCAAAACAATCACACTCTTAAAGTGTAAGAATCCCTCTAGTAATCTATTGCAAAAAAAAAATAATAATAATCCATTTTTTTCCAACCAGTGGTGCCTCCCGCCAACAGAGACCTCTTCATAAATTCTGTTTGTTCATGTTTGGGGCAGCTCCAAGGACAAGATAGTGTTACGATGTTATGAATACTGCATGACGGGGTCGATGATTCTTCTAAGTTTGTTCTGTGCAAAGAGATGACGAGCAGGATCTGCCAACACCTCTTGTAACAACGTCTCTTTGTGCAGCGGCGTCATACTTTTTGACACGAGTGCGTGTTACGATTCTCCAAATGACTCTGGGAACATTACAGCACGTTAAGTTTACTCCGGTGAGCAGCGAGGTCCCAGATCCTGCCCTAATAAAACACATTTCACCAAAGGTGGAACAGGATGTTTGGAGCATGACTGCTATGAGGTAAAACCACATAAATACAACAAGTCAGAGTGGGACAAGAACAAAGGGTTCCCTTGATATCTTCAAATTAAATCTTAAAGTATTTTGGCTGCTCTTTGGGAAAAGCTCTAATAGAGGGAGAGAAAAAGTATTTATGATGCCATAAATGAAATGGATAATTAAATACCGTTTACGGCTTTTGTAGGTTTTTTAACATTTCGTCAGCAGCCAAATGTGCTTGACATGGAAGCTGACATTCATCAAATCATCCGGTTTCTTAATGTTATTAACTGATAAATGGCATATAATCTTTGCTGCTCAGTGCTGTGAATATTAATAATAATTGAGTTATATATTATGATAAAAATAGACGATAAGTTGGTGTTTGTGCACCAACTTTTTCAATAAAACTTCTCTGCTCGGTCCTCACAGGGATAGAGAAAAAGTGAAACCTTCCACATGAGATTACATCACCATCCAGTCATGAGCTGAAACGTCTGCCGCCCCGAAATCCAGACTCACACAGACGGTGACACAGATAAAGGAAACAGGCACAGAAAATAACACACATCACACAACAATCGTCAAATCTATGAGAAAGTATCTCGAAAGATGCACAAAGGAATTCATTGGATTTCATTTTTATTGTTCCTTTGACATTTCATGGATGCTCGGCGTGTCCAATCCGCGTTGGAAACGGTTCACTTGAATGAGGTTCTTGATGTAATCCGTGAGATTTTTTTCACAGACGTCACTGTCTGTTTTTTTCTCTGTGCAACAGAACCTTCAGTAGAATGAACCAGTTTCTATTTCCTGTAAATAAGTATGTGAAAATCATATTGGCTGACTGCACTGACTGCTCTGACATTTGATTTGCGGAAAGACACCAATTACATGGTCCGTAAATTGCGCTGAAGATGGTCCCATCACAACATTCATGTCATATCTTTTACTTTTATAACCGTTTGCACCTTTTACACATCCTCTATTACTTTTCTATTTTATATCTATTTTTTTTTCACATGTTTGAAATCAAATATAAACAAACCAACTTTTTTTTTCTGAGTGTGTAGGCAGAGATGGTACTGTTTATCTTGGTTAGACATTACCTTTTGTGAATTCAAGAGCACAAAGCCTGTCACATTTGTCATTAATATAAAGTAATGCAGAATCGGTGCACATGGAAGTCTGGACACAAGGCCTGGTGCCAAATGCAATTACTGTCAGAGAGTGTCAGAGTTTCAGGCTGAAATGAAAATGGCTTACCGCACACCAAAAAAGCTTTGAACCAATTTTAAAAGTATGCAGTATTTATTTAACCATTTTCTGCTACACGGATATGACAGGCCATCATGGTGACTTGGTAGCAATACCCATAAGCATACCCTCCTTTGCTGTCTATTTTACTCTAAATGGGACCATGATTGTTATATGGAAGGAGACTTGAAATCATAGACTGTATACGTGTGTCCGTAGTCTCCGTGACGTCACCCACTGGTTTCTGAAGAGCCATTTTTAAGTTCAGTTCATTCTGGGCTACTGTAGGAACATGGAGGTGCAAAATGGGGGACTCAAACAGTGCCTCTGAACTGAACCCTTTGAGGAAGTGCCAAAAACTGCAGTTCCTCAAATGGCCACTTGAGGCTGGCTACAGAACAGGTCAATCTCCATAAGTCCCCATGTTAAAATGCCAGCTTCACAGCAGAAACTGTACTGTTTTAAGTCACCTGTTCAAATTCTTTATACTGTCAGTTGGAGGAAGAGGTACGGCTGTTCATCCTAGGTAACAAAAGCATAATGATTCTTTTTTTCAAGTGATTGTACACTCATGAAAACATAGTAATTCAATATTATACTTCATCTCTGCCATGTTCTGTAAATAAAGGCCTCTAAATTTGACAGAGTGGATTGAGAATATACAATTTCATCCAATAAATACGCGTATAATCAAAAGCAGACCTCATTGGATGCAATTCCTATTTATATAAAAAAAAATACAATACGTTTCCATTTAATTGAGCCAATATGGATTTAAAAAAATGTTTTAGTTGTTTAAAACACAGTCAGAACTTTGATATTTTTATTTAAATAACCCCAATAATAGTACTATAATACTATAATAAAAGGCAGGCTGTGGTTCACTGTGTTTGCTCTCGGTTAAATTTACTACTTTTGGTGTTACGGAAAATCTGTCACTTGCCTTCAGCAACATTTGCCCCGTTAAAGATGTTCATCATTTTTGTAAGTTTGAGCCGACATTAGTGTGGTGTTAGAAGTCAGGATTAAAGCTGCTGCCAGTTCTTTGTAGATTTACAGTGACATGGAACAAAAGGCCACTAGCTAACCTCGCCACAATCTTTGATCATCCTCTACAATACCTCAATGTTCACCTCAAGCATGATTAGATCATTCTCCATAAATGTCCGTTTGACATGCCCAGCTAGAACCGAACGTGTCCAGGAAATGTCTCAAAGGCTCAGTTTCATTTTAAAATCTGGATTCATTCAGGTTTTTTTTGGTGACAAATGGAAAGAGTTGCGTATTCAGCACCTCTTCTAGTTCATTGTGGGAGAACATAATTGGAAAAGCTTTGTTTCATGACACCAAAACCACAGGGCTTACCTCATCTGCTCCTTTTTATGGTTACCTTGGAAATAGTCTGCATCATTTAGCTGTGCTGTGTGTCACAAAAAGAAGTGTTTACAATGTTGAAGGGGTATTTTTTCTTTCAGTTATTTACAATACTGGGAAATTACATCCTTGAATTTGAAAAAAATATATAAAATTCATAACCATAGACAGCTGCACTATCAATAAAGCAAACCATAATATATAAAACTTTGACATGCAAAGTACATAAAATAACGTGAAGAATGAGGTATGGAGCTTAAAATAAAATTACTGAATGACCATTCAATAAACACGAGTTTAATAAGGTGTGGTCACAGTGGGCACATTTCTGAAGCGTGCTCTGAGAAAACGTTTGCGAGCTGCGACACAGATGTTAAAGACCGTGTTTAACATTTAATGGCCAAATGTCCAGATGGAGCTAAATCCTGAGACGGTTAGAAAATGACACTACTGGTTGGTCACAGATGGTCAAAGGCAGCCTTTACACACAAATCTTATGTAACTATAGGATGGAAAAGCAGTCGGTGCTCCTTTAACCACACGCTCAGAGTAGCTCCAATCATATGTTAGCGTCCATGACTGCTGTAGGCAAAGCAGATCTGCAAAGCTTGGATTTCTCTACATGTTTGGATTGCAGTTATTACCATGTGCAGCCAACAAGTCTAACAATACACTGATGGTGAAGGAACCTCCTAAACTATCTACGTTAGTTTGCAGGGTTACAGATTACACAAAGTCCCATTCACAACTAGCACATCCACTGTGTGGAAACCGGTCACTGACAGTGTCAGACTTGAAGCTAAGCAGCTCTGTCCTGTTCTTTATTGCATTTGGGTAAATTTACATTCCAGCAACTCCAGACAACATTACCAGAAAGAGCCTTAAGTTTCAAACTTTCAGTTCAGACTTTTCTTTAAGAATAAGGCAGATAGTGACACACGAAGCAGGGTGAGCAGGGTCGACATAACCGGAGTCAGCAGAGGCAGCGCATGGCAGAGGTGAAGAAACTGAAGACTGCACTCTGAAACTGTGGGTACCAAAATGCATAAAATACTAATTCAAACATAAACACAACTGGTAAAGCATAAATCTATCCTCGGTACTTGTACAACAGCCAAAAAGGACAAAATGACAGTGTGGTCCTCCTTTTTTTCTTTACAGAACTCACTAATCTACACTGAAAAACATGAATCAGCTTCTATTTCAACATCAGTTGGTGAAGATGCTTAGTCTTTTAGTGCAATATGCACTCATAAGGTGCATATTAAAACACACTTTCACACAAGTTTCTCATTTTAAAACAAGCTACAGCTGCAAACATTAGAACAGCCAACATTTTCAGCCAACTTGTGGAGTTTAATTAGCAAAAGACATAGCCAATAAAATCTCCTACAGTTGTTGTTTCAGCCTTCAAAATCTGAAGCCTGCTTTTGATTTTTTTTCTGTCTCAGATCAAGGACCTGCTTGTTTAAAAAATTACTACTAATTCTAATTGTAAATCTCAAATCTTTATCATTACAAACTGTAGGTGTTGCGCCACGTGAGACCAGAAAAGTCTGACAGAGTTTTAAACAGTAACTACGGGGGGACTGGACTCAAATATATAGAAAAGCACAGGGGGTTTCAAAATGATGCTGGCAGAAACAATGCCACCTAGAGTCCCTCTGGAGCCATGTGCAACACACCCTCCCTGACCTGCAAATTAGTTCTGTAAACAAGAGTCATATTCGGGAAACGAGGAGTCTTTCTCACAGTAGAAATTTCTGTCTCTGTCAAATACAACGTGAGCATTAACGGTGCCGTTCACAGGCAGGCAGACTGCGGCAGGGATGGGCTCATTCCCGCGGCCTGGCACCAGGGCAGACAGTCAGGATACTCACAGAGCCTCAGCCACCATTCATGTAGCAGCACGATCCAAAGATTACCGCACTGGTTCGGCCGTCTTGCCAACTACCACACAAATTGCTTACAGCATGTGGAAAGCATGCAAGCACACTGAGCTAAAATAAGTGACCACGTGGCAGAGTTTCAAGAGGCACTCAACAACTGCATTGTGCTGTGTTTGAAGGGAAGTTTTAAAATCTGCATTATATACATTGTGTGTGTATATATACAACATAAACATCTATAATCAAAGTGTTCCAGTGGCTGCAGGGTTTTAGTAGGTCTACAATTATTCCACTTACACCTGGTGTATGACTATTTCTCTAAAAGATTCTGATCTGGGGTCAGAGCAATCTCTAAATCACCTCTTCAAGCTGTAAAAAGGCTTTGAGTCAATTCTATTAAAAACAAACATGAACATGAGTTCATAATTTTCTTTTTCTTTCACATCTTAATGAGTCTTCGGTCATAAATTATGGAGTCACTCCAATTAGCAATGCAAGCCGCAAGTGCACTCTCACATATGTAAGTTACTAGCCAGAAGTGTTAACTGTTGCATTTAAGCTCTTCGCACAGACCCCCACTTTCCGTGACCTTTACCTGGAGCTAATAAGTGTTCTTGTGTAATTACATGCTGCAGACTATTTGCGCCGCAGCAATAAAAGCAAAAGATCCTTTAAAGGGCAGCCTCAGTTTCCTTCCTTCCACTAATGCCGGCCAGACAATGATTCCTTTGTCAGATCCAAAGTCAGCTTTTGTTTTTGCCAACAGTTAATCCCATATTTTAACAAATATGTAAATGCATAATATAAAAGGGGCGGACTAACAGTTGTTATTATCACGGTTCTTCAATGATCTAATTCAGTTTGGTAGTCGTACAGATTTGCAGATGATTACCAGACCTCGTTATCAGTCAGCAGGAGCATTGTATTCAAGGAAATAAAAGTTCAAGGCTCCACGTTTCTTCAGTAATATTGGTACATCCTAACACGCATGCTTTAGAGTTACATAAAGGTCTGTTTCAGACACAGTTCTCATAGAAATGTGGAGCTTTATTGGTCATCAGATACTTACATAAACATTTATGCAACTGAAATTCCTCTCTGGCATCCCTTGAATGACAATCTTTTAAGCCTGAACCAATCACATAAAGTCACATTGATTTAATCATTTGTTAGTGGTGAGAAAAAGGATTTCATGACACATCCTGCATTAATTATTTCATTTGTACCCTTATTGTGTCACTGTGATCTACATCTGTACGTGCCTTTAGTTTTAGTACGGACAAAGTCGTTTAGCTTTGCAAAGATCACGCTCTTCCCAAACCCTGGTATTAAATTTTCCTGTGGACCAGATCTACCTTTACCCTGGAACTGAACCTCATTTCCATATGCATGCAGTTTCAGAGATGAGATCCGAGTCAGAACTTCCAAGAAGCGCTGCAAAGTCTGCTTATTGAGAAAACAAAAAGATGAAAGGCCAAACTAATCACAATCATATTTTTATCATGGTGGAGGTGTTTATTTTCCTCAGAGACCCTGAGAGCAAACAAAGAAAAAACCAAAGCAACTGTTCAGACAGGCGGGATTATTCGTGACAACTATTGTTTGACAGTAAAATCACACAACACGAGGTTAATAACTTAATAGCTTTTCTGGAGCTTTTAATCATATCATGTCATCTTCATCAGCAGACGGTGTTTGCTTACTTTTTAATTTTTCTGAGGACTCATTTACGACCCATTTAACTTAAAAGTTGATTAAAAGAGTCATTTTGCAAACAATCTCACTAGAAGGTGCATATAGTTGCTACAACAACTACTCCCAAGGTCAAAAATCACACTATTTGTTTCTTTTCGGGGACTGAAATGGACTGTGCTCAGACTACAGCCAACTCCAGAGAGCAGGCATGCAGTTCAGTACCCGCTGGCCTTGTGACCTCACCGCAAGGCTGTACATAGCCCCATAAAAGCTAAGGTCACCGCGTGAAAAGAGGTGGACACAGCCAGAGACAATCCCTGTCCATGTAGAACAGATTCAAGCATGAACTGAACATGGAAAATAACCTCTCAGAGGTAAAAGAGTAAGAAAGAAAGAATGCTGGAGGTTGAGAAGTCTCCACTCACCAGGTGAACAGCTCTCCCCGATGGAGCCTTTGGGTAATGATGGGGAATTTGGAAGAGTGCGCTCTGGGGAACAGTGTTATTGATCTGGAGCATTGTTATTGGACTTGTGCTGGAAATGAATTGTCTATATAACAGAAGGGTCTGTGTTCAGAGCTTTGAAGACGGAGGGTACACTGCTGAAAGAGACCTGGTAAAACCAAACTGTTAAACTGCTGGAGCCACTCTGCAGGTTTTTGACTTCAGGATGCTTTGACTGGAGTTATACTAAAGCAACATTACTTTGACTTTAACTTTCCAACCATAAATTATAATAAAACAGACTGCCTGTCCTTCACTGTAACTTTGTGCTCTGGGTACAATCTGTCACACACCACCAACTGTTTCATTTATTAGGTGAAACTGGATCATATTTTATGAAGAAAATGTTTTCTGGTTTTCCCTCCGATGTCCTCCAGCTGCTCCACCTCAACTCCTCAACCTCAACTTTTTTTTAATTTTCCTGATGCACAGTAAAGTAAACGACTGTGAACTGTAGCTGCTGTTAGCTCCGTCTGTTAGCCATGCTGCCTGGACTGTGAGCTCAGAGCACCGAGGGGGGGTGTTGGTGTTTTTTTTCTGGTGTTTTTAGAATCGACACCAGAACCAGAGTAACGAAAACCAGGCTCAGCAGAGGCAGCGCATGGCAGAGGCAGAAGAGAATGAGAGGACTACAGAGGAAACTGAGGAAAAGAGAGTAACCAAGCAAGAGGCTGCCAGACAAGAGTAAACCACAGACTGGTACTGCCCTCTCCTGGCTTGGACTCGTTGACGAGATCTTCGTAAAAATAAAAGGGTGAAAGACAGGTGCCCAGCTGGGCTTCTTACTGTTGGACTAGTAAGTTGTCTTAGCTGGCTGCTATGTATTGTGTTGTATTTGCTTGATGTGGCTGTTAGCAGGGTATGGCACTCTGAAACTAGGGGCACCAAATTGCCTTATTGCTCTAAGATTTCAATTCAGTCATTTTAATTCAGGGGGTATGTTGAGAGCTATGCTAAAAACACCATCCTTTTTGTGTTTGTTCTGACATGAGGACAGATGAGCTACTGCTCCAGGGCCTGTCCACCTTGCATACAATTTTACTGGCAAAACAGATTAAGACTTAAGTCTCAGGTAGCATGCCCACACTATCTCTCCTGGCACTCCTGTGGATGTTACACTACGTGGTCAAACGGTAGACAAATTTGATTTTACAAAAAATCAAATTTAACCTTCGGAGCTGTTATTTGTAAGTGATTGTGTCCATTTTTTCTGGGTTCAGGCATCATTAACCTGTCTGCAGCTGTTGCTATGGCGACAGCAAGAGTGCATGTGCACAGTATGCTAATAAATAAAACCAAAACAGAAAGCTGCAGGCTAGATGAGGAATACAGATGTATCCTCCTGTACTCAAGGCCAGAGCATTTTCATAGTCGCGCCATTTTAACTCCTCGGTCACATCAGGCAAATCAGTGAGGACGGAGGATGCTGATATGCAGACATGTTTCATACTGCAGTCTAATTGCACTCCAGGTTTGGTATCAACATGTGTCACAAGTGGTATGAAGACCATTTTGACTATAAACTAAGACACGCCTGTACTTTCATGTGAATTGGTTTTCAATTATCTATGAGTAGGGTTGGGAAAAATCAATATCCATGTGTTTCTTTTTTCTTTTTTTTTCAACACCAAGCCTTGATGAAAGCCGCTTGGCTCAAATTTGGGCTGCCATTCTGCACATACTGCAGCTTTAGAGATTTTCACGCTTGTCTGTATCACAGCCTGTGATTTACACACAGTCCTCGATGCAATATGGTCTTATGAGTCATTTCTGTTTGTGTCCAAGTGATTCTATGGTCCGTATCAATTCTCCCAACATGCTGCCAGACTGATTCACTGTGGTTAAATGAATCATCTCTCAGTTAGACCGATTCTTATTCCATTCTCCTCTTTGAAACTCTCTGTGTCTGACTCATCTCTTCATTTTCACCCAATGCATTGTGAAAAATGCACATCTGCCAAACGCTTTGGAATAATCCAACTGTTTGCAAAGACGGCTGAGTGTTGTGCATAAACACTCATGTTCATAAACGCCCGTGTTTTATACAAACGAGTATGAGCGTATGGATCCAACTTCTGTGCTTGGATTCATTCTCAATCACTGCTGTGTCTCTCTTATATTTTGTCAGCTTCCTCTTCATACTCCAAGCACATGTAGAGCTTCTTTTGTTTTTCTGAATAAAATCAATTCGCGTGTCATCAGGGATGCACATTCCAAACTTCTTGAAACCATTTGTCGAAGCTTGGCCGTTGTTTAGAAGATGACACAACACCAGTATGTGGTTTTTATTTTGCATTTTTACCCATTTTTCTCCCAATTTGGAACAAACACTTTGGTCTTTGCTACTGCTAACGCCCACTCAGTCAGTGCTGCACAGGGCATGGTGGAAAACTGTTTATCTTAACAGTGTTATTAAGTTAAGTAGTTTCTTTTTCTTTGCTTCTCTCTCTCAGTTTTGTTATTTATGTCTCTGCACACTTGGCGAGAGAGGAGAGAGGGGACTTCAACAATTCATGTTTTTACTTTTCATCCTACTTTGCAAATGGTAATTCACTAACAAAGACCACAGCAATGTGAATATAGATTAAGCCAGGTTTATTAAATCGGGGTCTTATATGGATGGAGGAGTTCGGAGATCAACTGGCTTTTCAGCTGGTGGTGGGAAGACGGGAGAGAACCACAAGGGAGTTAAGACTCTGAGTGGGGGGAGCTGTCTTTCTGTCAAATAATGATTGAGATAGATTCATGACGGTTAAAGCACAGCATCATTTATGACAAGCTGTAGAGATACTGCTTGTCAAACTTATGGCAAAGCAATTCATGCCTCAACAGTTAGAAATACAAGTAACTAAGAACAGTAACTTCCTGGGGACTCCGCTGGTTACCGGGCAACCGTTGCTGGGAGAGAAGAGATAGCCCTGTACAAAACTCCCTGAAAAACTATGAATTGGCATTTTCCCCCAGGTCTTTGTAAGAATTAAACAAACAATATATAAAGTGCTAATTAGTGAGCTTTAGAGGTGCTTTTTGATGAATTTTCATAGAGCCAGGCTACCTGTTTCCCTTTGTTTCCAGTCTTGGTGCTAAGCTAAGCTAAACAGCTGCTAGTGGTAGCTTTATACTCACCTGTGCAGACACAGAGATGGACCAGTGTTGGCTGGTTGCAGGTACACAGGAGGGATCCAGGACGGAGTTAAGGAACCATCTCTTCATTGCTCTACGGGACTAGAGCCCCAGTGGTTCTTGTATTTAAATGAAAGCGAGAGAAGGGGAAAAGAAAAAGAAAAAGGGGGATTTGGATGTGAGGGATATGAAAACCTAGTCAAAAAGGAAGTGAATGGAAAAGGTGTGCTTAAGTACATGAGGCGCAGAAATAGTTCAAGACTAGTTCAAGGCATGGCCTTTGTTCCCAAACCTATCAATAAAAACCTCATTTAGCACACATATATGTGCCTTTTTATGAGTTGTGAAAACATAATAATACTAAAAATAAAAGCATATGTGTATATATTTGCATTAATATTGTAATGTTCTTGTTGACCCCAGGCCCCTTCCTCCTACTCTTTGTAGATGTTCCCTGTTGCCTTGAAATGCCCACACACAGAACACACAGCAGGAATATACAGCAGCTTCGTTATGTTTTGCCTTAGGGCTCTGCTATCTGCCCCCAAATGTGCTATGTGTCAGTTAAATGGATGTAAATGGATTCAATACACATTTATGTGCAAAATCGACGAAGGATTAAAAGACTAAAAATGCAGGAACCAGCTTGAGGCCCTTATTATTTTAGGGGATATTACACCTTTATGGTGTATATTCATAAACATAAAACCACAAACCAATTGACACGCAGTGAACCTGCCCCTCTCAGATCCCCCTGAGGATGTGGAGCCTTGGGGCAGTTGCCCACTTTCTCTGCTTGGTAATGCGGCCTTGGCAGACCCTGAAAGAATTGTGTTGGTTCAAAGATTCGATTTTCCATTAACTTCTTAACTTCGAAGGGCAAGGGGGCATCATATATAGACTGAGAGAAATCACTGCAACCCAACTCTTATCAGGTCAAACGGAGAAAGCTTCACTGGCACAACTATAATCATACACTACACTATGACCACACTGTAGTCCTGTCAGCAGCAAGTGCAGAATGACATTATTATTTTGAACGCACCTCACTAATCCGTGATTTGTTGTCTCGGTCCACTTGTTGGCTTGAAGGCTTGAAGCTTGAGGATATGCTCTTGGACAGGCTGCTGTCCCTCAGACTGTCTTGCACATTGGCGATGAAAGAACTGGAGAGGACAAACAGTGCTGTACTGCCAGTGCAGGAAATTAATAAAACGTCTGAAACAGCATCTCCAGATGTTACAATGTGATACCAAAGATATGTCTTGTAATCACATGTCACAAACAATTTGCATAAATGTAGAAAAGTATCTCCAAGTATCCAAGTATCTTCCAATGACTTTTAGTGTATGGTTTCTTTTATTTTGAAGGGAACCTGGCAGAAGTAGCCAGATAAGAGACATGACACCGAGGTGATGCAGCCAACCAAAACGAATATATAACATGTAGAACCAGTGGGTCTAGCAAAACAAGCAGCAGTGGCATGGAGCAGAGGTGTGCATTTTGAAACAACAGTCAAAATAATCAGCCACTACGCCTCAGGAGACTCAATACCCAGATGCGAGGGATAAAGGCAACTTGTCTTCAACCATGGAAGATGGTAAAGGTGACAAACATTCCCCACTGGCTAACATCATTGTCCTTTTTTGCACTGTTTCTCTCCTCCTTTGTAGCTCTCACACAAACTCCCTCTGGATGCTAAGCCTTAAGCATAACATCCTGTTTTTTATGAGAGGACATGTCAGATAACATGACAATCCCCAAGCATTCATGGGAACTTAAGAGCTTTACAATGTCTGTTGTTCTGGAGGAATCATTCAGCCGTTTTTATTAACTGTTTTCAACCCAGTGTAGTGACCGTAGACAGTATAAAACATTGCCGTATCTGTAGGTAGGTTTCTGAAGAGCCGTTGAGGGTCAGAGTGCAATGACTCTGGACACCGCCGTTTTGGCAGTGCTGCCTCTGCCACCGCCTGGTTTATCAAAAAATGTGCAAAGACGTTGATCGTGGATGGACCTGAGGCGGGCCACGCTGTTAATTATGCATAACTACAAGACTTCATATAATTTGAACGAGTGAGTTCTATAGAAATTTATTCTTAGTACAGCTGTCATGAACGGGGAAATTAGCTATAGAGACCAAAACTATGTTTTGTACCAGGCTGTAAACATGTTTATTTCTGCTGTGAAGTTGAAAATGTTATGGGAACTTATGGAAATGTACTCAATCTGTAGCCAGCCTCAAGTGGACGTTTAAGGAACTGCAGTTTTTGGCACTTCTGCATTGGCTTCACTTCACAGCGTGGTATTGGCATAAACTTTCACAAGTATCAGATCTACATTAAAACCTCTGCTGGCTCTTTAGTTCCCCAATTCTCAAAACTTTCCTGATGGAGAGTCAGCGATATAATGAATCAGTAAAAATGTTTACCTTTCGTGACAGGCAAACTAATCACAGACACAGTTAATACACTTACTTAATACAGACACGCACACTTCAACGTTTACTTTAAAAACAACTCCTCTTCTTAGTGACTTTTCCAAAGTTAGACCTTTGCCAGTCCCTGCTGGTGCACATAAAAACGCAATCAGCAAATTTGGCTCCTGAGACCCGCTGGTAACTGTTTTCATCAGAACTGCATCATAAAATTGAGTTGTGCAGAATTAACTGGATGCTTTGTATGTTTATTTTTCCAAATTTCCTGTGCGATGAATGAAGTATTGCATTATTTATGCTTCCCGAGTTCAAATACCACACAGTCCCTGAAGTCATTATCTACTGAATGAGACATGTACCGAATGACGCCACCTCTGACTGCATATGCAAGACATTATCATTTTATGATTATAGTTCTACTGACGTTATAGGCTGTGGCTTTGAGATGGAAAGAGGTCACATCTCAGGTCTCCCCTGTGCTTTGAGGGAACCTTGTATCATTAATGGTATATTTTTATTCCCTTTAGAGTACATATTCATTCTGTACACAACCTTGCCTTTTCGTTTATACTTGGAAACAAATTTGTCTATTACTCCTCACTATATTTGCTAAAGGACTTCCAGTGCACGCATTCTTCAGTGGCATCCCTTTACAATAGCGAGAATCATTAGATAAAGCGAGGATATTATGCTACAAATGAACTCTATTAAAATTAAGACGTCCATTTGGTTACCAGGGATTTATCTCAGAGCTGCTACCAATTTAACTTCAAAAGTTCCTCCATACAACGTCCCAGTAAAGGTCCCTTCAGTCATTGTTGTGTCTTTTATGGCTGTAATTGTGTAGTTAAATGGTTTAAGTCATCGTTGGACGCAGTACAAGGCGCATTATGTCTCTGATCACTCAGAGGGAGACGAGTGACGCAGGACTGCTGTGACTGCAGCCAAGCTTCAAAATCTCTTAATAAAGAGGTTTATGGGGTTTTTGCTCTCCTGATATTTCTTCTATACCGCAGCTCCGTTAATTGAGTAGATTTGTCTTTGCAAAATGCGGTAGTCTGTTTAGATTTATAGCGCAGTGTGCTGAGCACTCCAGGAGCTATCAACAAGCATCCGGTTTCCACCCCCAGCCCCAAGTTAATTTTAGTGTGATATATATTCTCTCCTAAAAACAACCCAGTGTCACCCGCAGATAAAACTGCGGCCCTGCTCAAGTACAGATTGGGATGTAATGAAAATGCAAATTAAATTAATTATTTTTAATAATGTAAGTAATGTAACTGGCGATATGATATAAATTATGCGTTATGCCTTGTAATTGGCTTTAGATTGGTCTCGTTTCTGGACTTGGAATATGAGTAAGCTGTGGTGTAACATAATAGAAAGTACAAAAAAGTTATCTGAAAAAAGGTTTAATAATTGAGATAAAGATTTAATGAGGGTTAAAGCATGCCGTCTTTTATCATAAGCTGCTTGTCAAACTCATGTCAAAGCCTCAACAGGAATACACGTTGGTTGGTGGATTTTCATAAAGCCAGGCTACCTGTTTCCCCTTGTTTCCAGTCTTTGTGCTAAGCTAAGCTAACTGGCTGCTGGTGGTAGCTTCATATTTACCAGTACAGACACAAAAGTGGTATCAATCTTCTCGTCTAACTCTCCACCAGAATGCAAACGAGCACATTTACCTAAACTAAACTCAAAGTTCTGCTTTAATGCTAAGCTAGCAGCCACATGTAAGTGTTTAAAGATTGATCTCATAAAGAACAAAATATGCAATCGTGTGTGAAGACTGAAGTCCAGTGGCTGCGTTTCATTGCAGTTTTATGTGGAGTGAATCATTTTTGGCATCTGAGGATTTGCAAATAAATGTTATACAGTACTTGGAAAGATAGTGACACAAACAGAAAGCTCAATTTTCCCTGAAAATGTTGAAATCATGAATGCATTTAATTTCTTATTGGTCTCCACAGAAATAATGACGAAACACCCACTGTCCTAAATCCAGTTCTTTTCTGGAGTAAGAAGAAGTTCACATGAGGTTCACTGCGGTGAAGTATTCCCTGTTTCTCAAAGATCAATCAAACCACACATGTGCACGGACACAGTGCCAGTACAAGTCCGTGCTTTGCTGTCTATTAGTCAGAACTGTCTCTATTTTACACAGTGAGTCAAAGGATATGAAATAGCTTGAAAAGTAACAGCTGGAGTCTGCCAGTGGCCATAGGGAAGAAGACAATGATTTGAAACAGACAAGAACTTGGAAACTCTCAGTCAAGGCACTCAATAGCCCTTGTGGGCTGTTTCTTTTAAAAGATTTCAAATAAAAATCCAAATATCTGACATCAAGACGAATGTCTGTGAATAGCAACACTCTTTTCATCTTTTGATTCATAAAATGCCTGATAGGTAACACCTTGAGTAAAAGTTTTGGACGGATGGTTAAAAGGTTCAGTTGATCCTGACCTCAGGACATGAAAACAATCAAGAAGGTCTGAAACAGACTGGAAATAAAATGTTCAAGTACCATCAAGCCATCATAGTATGAGCATCACTATTTTAATAATAATAATAATAATAATAATAATAATAATAATAATAATAACTTTGACCTCAGCTGTCAGTTTTTTTTTGACCACATCAGGATTTAATAATATTTAATAAAACATCAACAAATCAGAATACAAATTGAATTAAATTTAATAATGATTAAAAAAACAAATGGAGCTGGCATCATATCAAGGGAGAACTTTCTTCACAGCTGTCAGGGACATCTAATTACCACTCACAAACCATGATTATTTAATTAATGATGTTGTGTTCAAATTAATGACCAAAACTAAATGACATACTAAGAAACATCTTATTTTAATCCTGCACATCTCACTAAGGGACAGTAGTTAATGTGTGAAAAAAACAGACTTGCTAAAAGACTCAAAAATATGGTTAAAGTTAATCTTACAATAAACATCCCCTGAGTGGAAAATGGCTTATAAACATCACCGAGGAAGAAATCAAAAGTGGATCCAGCACATTAGGACAGAAGTTCAAATGAGGCTCATACATAGTAGAACCACAGCTAGAAGAACACATTACAGATATTACACAATTTTCCAGAGTAAAACCAAATTATCAGCCATTCTGAAATGTCTTTTGTAATGACATGGACATTGGAGTGTGCAGACAAATGGATTTGTTCTTGGGCCATTATCTCAGACTGGAATGAAATAACTTCATTAGAGTTGGGGGCATACTGTGTGCCTGGGTTGCTGGAGCAGGAGAAGCTGTACACAATGAAAAGAAAGGAAGAAAAGAATATGAATATGGATGGAAAAAATGGCAGAAGTAAATATAACCCAAACAATTACATTTGTAAAAAGATGTTTGAATTACAGTAAAAGCATGCAGACTTTGCTGTGTGTGCAAACTAACAGAGCACACCATGGAGAAAATATGCCTTTCTTCCTTCATTTGCATACTTCCATACTTATACTTATTACTTGTACTTACATACTTGTACTTACTATTTTAAGTACATGAGTGCCTTCATCTTGTCAGTTATGGCAAAATGTAGTGTACTGTGAATACCTGGATGGTGCAGGCATAAAGGTCAAAAAGTTGAGTGTGGAATGCTGAAGACTTCTCACCACTTCTCGCCATTTTGACTACATAGCGCAAGAAGAAGGGCCACCAGCATTGTGAAAATGGCAGCCGAGGCGATATAACAATGTATGCTGTACATATGTTTTATGTTAAATGTTGAAAGAAGAAAAGCGCTCAAATGTTGCAGCCGTGCTCAAATTGAGACACTAAACACTAAGCTGCTGAAATTAGTACACTACACCAGGAAGTACATAGTGTACACAGTGCACTACAAAGAAGTGTACTAACAGAAGTATCCAAGTGAGACGTAGTATATATGCCAAAGTTGGCATGCTAACATGTTAACAATGACAAGGCTATCATTGTGATGTTTAGCAAGTATAATGTTTGCTATCTTAGTTAAAGGTCTAGTGTATCAGAGTTAGGGAGCTCTATATACAGATACATTAGTGTATAATCACCTCAGAATGAGAATTATGTTTGTTGTTGTTTGTTGTCTTGGAGTCTGCCATGTTTTTGCCAAAAATGCCAAACTAAACTCTGGATCTAGATATGGCCTTTCAAGGTGGTTGCAATCAGCAACTACACTGCTAGATGCCACTAAATCTTACACACTGATCCTTTAAGCCCGTTTAGCATGCATAACATTTGCTAGCTCTTATCAGAGAGTACAGCCGCGCCCGGTGGAAATATTATTAGCTCTGAAGGTATTTGGTCAGAAACCAAAAGTATTGTCCAGGGAATAACCAGTCAGTAGGATTCATGCTCTGATGGTTACACTTCTCAGTGCAAAAAAAATCATCATGGCAAATCATCCAATAACTATTGGAACTAGTGGACCTAAGTGGTGGACTGGCTGATAGACACGCCATCCCAAGAGTCACATTACTAGCATGGTTAAAACATTACATTTGTTGCAGTGCACATGCTCTGCCAAAGTGTTTTTCTAGTTAGCTGAGCAGGGAGATGGCTAAAAAAGACTGTGCAGCTCATCACGTTGTAGACACTGGTAAAATTGCTGCACAGTCTCGGAGGTCCACCCACATCTGCATCGCTGGATTGCTCTAAAGAAATCTGGACCATGATCCAACACATCTGTTAATATGGGAATAAGGTATACGATTTGTTCTGCATACTGCTACAGTTACATAAACCTGGTGTGAAGGCTGGAAATGGTCCAGGGATTTGGTTAGTTACACTCGCATAAAAGACTAAACCAACAGTATGACCTACATTTATCACAGCTGTAAGAGGAGAGAACTTCACACTTATGCCTTGTCTTACCCGAACAGAGGGACAGTTTTATACACAAAAAATGATAGGAGAGCCGTCTTTACAGATAGAGAAGACAATTGGCTTTACAGATACATAGTTTGAGGCTCACCAGACAAGGCCATGCGTCTTCAGCATTGGCTGTCGTCCCCACTGTATTATCTAAATCCTCCTTGGCCCACAATCTACCAGGAAATACAATAGATTTGCTGACTAGGAGAAACAACTGATAATGAAAAAGGACAAGAATGAATATTGGAATTTCTCTTTTTGTGTCTGGTCTGAGTCGCTGCACAAACAGACTCCACATGATGCATGATGTCACCGCCTTTAGTCACTGGGTACGCTGGGCCATCGTGTCTTTGGCTTGAAGCTGCACAACAGACAGCCAGAAGGTTTTGGGAGAGCGTTACAAAGCACGGTGGTGTTTGGATATAATTTGACGCCAATTATGACATAAGGACTCAAAGTAAGCAAGACAAGAAGTGCGGCCAAAAACATTTTCATAGGAGTTATGTCTAACTGAGCGAGACTGGGAGAGCGTGGCAGAAATTTCAGCAGACATTTCACAATATGGTGATGGCATAAGTCGGTAACTAAACACGACACATTTATCTATATTTATAAAATTTCATTTCATTCTCATAATTTTAATACTTTAGTTTGACACACCAGTGCTTAGTTTGTCACACCAATTATTTAAAGCACAACCAGTATCATATAATAGAAGAAAATCCTGTGATCATGAAACTGTTGTATGTGTCGCAAATGTGTCTTACTCAGACTACAACATGTCTGAGTTCAGTTTTACTGTGTTGGATTAATCATGAGCGAGTTGCAGATCCAACAACTTCTTATGTTGATGTGAGATTCATTAGATTCTATATTTTATGTACAAGAATCAAGTACAGTGCCTTTACTTTACATTGTTATAGATTTATTTCGATGTATTTTCACCAGAATCATGTCACCAACCTCGTGTTAAACCAGGAACCAGTACTTTGGCCTGAGTAGGTGACAAGATCCTTTAAAAATAAGCACCTGTACCATGAAATTCACTAAATATCACCTTTGTGAAGCAGCCAAGTAGGTGTTAGCGGTATGGTAAAGGTACATTTGGAGGCCATAGTTTGTGGTTCTTAAGTCTCAAAAGCAAAACAGCTGATAAACAAATAAATGTTTGAGCATTAAAGCAGAAACAGCATGTCAGGTTGATTACAAGGGATAAAATCAGTGGTGTAAGGCAGTTACAACGGGCCCCAGTGACATCAACATCAACATACATATTACCCAACAGTCATTGTTGCATACATTATATGTATATGACATGAAATATTTTTTTATAGTTTATGTAAAATAAGCATATGATTTGACTCCTTTAACCGTAATCACTGCTTTAAATACATCAGCATTTCACAGGTGGCAGTGTGAATCCCTGGAAACAGTCTGTTCTCCATCCAACACATTGTTGGGAGGACCTGTTCTCTCTACAGACACCCCCTGGCCCACGGCTACTATTATCTATATTTGCACCCCTGGTATGAGTCCCCATCAACACCGTTATCCATCACATGCAGATGAGCACACTCATTTCTCGGTACAATAGACCTTTTTCACAGCAGCCATTTTGACAGGAAATAGTAGGGTAAACACAGGTGTTACCAATGATACTAATTAAGGTTCCATTCAGGTCAAACAGAGACAGCGTGCTGCTGTGGTGCATGTTGGCTCACTGGAAAGTCTCTGCCGCAATAAATGGAACAGAACCTTAATTAGTATCATTGGAAACACCTGTGCTGACTATTATTATTGTCAAAATGGCTGCTGTGAAAAAGGTCTGTTAAGATGTGAGGGGCACGTATCAAACCTTATGATATGCATGGCAAAATAAAAGAGTGTTTAAGCTTTAAGGTGCGGTGTGTAAGATTTGAGGCCTTTATTTTCAGAATAAGGCAGACACAGAATTTAATATTCATATAGTAAGAAAATAAGAATCTTATAAGATTTTTTTATTTTTGTTACTTAGAAAATATCCTTTTATATCTACAGTGGGACACACTGAGACACGACCTTTCAAATGTTGTTTCTCCTCTACGCTAGGAAGGTGAGGGTGATGTGAGGAGGTTGCAATGCAGTGATTACACCACTATGTGCAATTAATGTCTACGCACTGGGCCTTTAAGGGGAGTCCGCCTGTAGGTTGCACCCTGCTAGCCACTTTTTACCAGTTTTGTCATTCCCTGTATGACCAGCAGTAGTCCTCAGTCAGTCAGCTGATCATCACATGCCAGCACACCTGTCCCTCATTCCTTGTAAGCCCACAAACGCTGACCCGTTGCAAGATCATTCAGTGCAGCTTCACGTCATTGAGCTTCAGCCATCTTTTTCCTGTTCTGCTTGCTTCTTTGTAAGTTAGCTTTGCTTCTTTTACCGCCTGCTCGCTCCCATTTGGTCTTTGTTTGCCTTTGCTGACTATCAACTTCTGTCCTGAAAATAGATCAAATAAATCCCTCTTTTATTTTCCCCTACTCTGCCTCACTCACTAACTGGATCCATTAATGATCATGCTACTTTAAATACACTGTCTGAAGCCAGTAACAAGATTTCCAATAACATAATACAGTTCAGCGCAGAAGTCAGTCTCAGCTGGCCCCCACAAATGTCAAATAAATCAACCCTTTTTCTGCAATCACAGGAAGCAACTGTTTGAGCCTGATTGTTGAACCACTTTGAGTTGAGCTCAGTTTTGAGAGAGAGAGTTGTTTTTTGTTTTTTTTTGTCAAACTGGAATCTAATCCGAACGATCAATTTCAGATCAAAGTCGGTGCACTTTGTCACAATTTAGGTTTCTAAATGTTGGTAAATTGTATTGTTATATTCAAATTTCATCCAATGTCTGAGGCTAAAAACAGATGCCTCAGCAGCTCGCACAGCAGAGATCTGGTAAGAGAAAGAGAAAGAGAAAGAGAAAGAGAAAATGTCTGGATTGTGTTGTGTGTTCCAGCTTAAGTGCAATAAAAGGGAGGTCACCAACAACAAACCCTTGCTGGACGTCTTTTTTTTATGAGACTGTCCCTATGTGAGTAGGTGGAGTTCTCTTCAAAATGATTTAATGTAAGTGTGCCACAAAAGACTTTGAATCAAAACAGAGTGACACACCCTAAAACCATAACATGACTTCATTTTCCATTTTGTCTGACACCACATTGAAATTCCTTCTGCAGAATAATGTAACAGGGCAGCCACTGTTGTGCTTCTCCAGGCTGCTACTCTCCACGCGTCTCTGACAGTTGTATTCCCCCTTTTTTTTTTTTATAGCGGAGTTAGCACTGCAGGTTTATAATAAAACTGGAGGTGCACACATGCCGATGCATCTTATTACTGTTGGAGCAGGAGGATAAAATTTGTAATTGGAGAAATCTTCAGAAAACTTTTGGAGGAGCTACACTGACACTGAAACAAGAACTCGGTGACACACATCAAATTATGTTCCTTCAATTTGTAGGTGTTATTATTGAGGTGAGATACAGACACGATGAGCAGTGAAGCATTCCTCCGTGTCATAAAGCACACTGATGCACACTGCAGACCTCGGTTTATGTAAGGCTTATGTAACCTAGTCGCTCTGTTTTTGTATTATAATAGGATATTCTATTTTATATATAAACTGGAGCTATAAACCTACTGTTAACAACGAGTTTACCACTTAAATCTTGTTCTGCTCTAACTTCATTTATACAGGTCACAACCCTGAATAATCACTCATGCAGCGGAAAAATGAGAACCGGACTCCTCAGAGTGATGGTGTAACGTCGGCTGTTTCCACTGGAAAGACACACACACACGCATTGAGTGAGTGGAATTGTGGGTTTAGCAAATTAGATCACTCCTAACATGTTAGTTCTTGAGATATAAGATCACAATTTTTCTACCCATGGGGCATTGCCTTTGTGACTGTAGCAGCTACAGCTCACTGGAAAAAGCGCCATCATTATATTTGAATGCCATTTCTTGGATTCACACATTTAAAATGTGCCTTCAGCTGTAAACACTCATGGTGTTCTGTTTCAGTACTGGAATATCTTTCACAACATGTGTTTTATTTTCTAAATAAGTACAGTTATAATCAGCATAGTAAAAAAATCTCAGCAAATTAGAGGTCTAAGCTGTAACGAAGCTTTTCAGCTCTCATTACCCAACAGGTGAGCGTAGCATGTGTGTTTATTCCCTTTGAACTAAACCAGACCTGTCATTTGATGCCAGCAGGCGACTAAAAAACAGGTGGTCACTATTAAAGGAAGCTCAGTAAACATGTCTTTATGCCTCCTGAATTCAGCATGTAGCTTTTGTGCTGCCAACTACACAGGCCAGACGTATCCTTTATTTGTGGAATTGGGTAACACTTTGTTCTACAGTTAAAACACACAACAGTTGGATATAGCGCCTTTTAAATTCAATTTAACCTGTATTCTGTGGATATGTTTCAATGAAAACAGCATTTGAATGTTGTAGCAGGCCCAGTGTGTCCGATTTAGGGGGCTCTGTTTACAGAAGATGACAGAAATTGAATATAATCTGCATAACTTAGTTTTCACTGGTGTATAATCGCCTGAAAATATGAATCGTTATGTTTGTGTTACCTTAGACTGAGCCTTATATCTATAGACACTGTAGCTTCTCTTCCGTGTGTCATGAGTCTGCCATGTTAAACCACTATGTTTCTCCTGTAGCCAAGAACACACACTGGCTCTAGATAAGATAAGATTGTTTATTGATCCCACAATGGGAAATTCATTTGTTACAGTGGCTCACAGTATACAAGCTGGATAAGAAACCCCACTTTCGAAAGAGTCCTTCCTGCAGCGACCCGGTTCCTACTCCGGCGAGATTTTATGTTCCCCATTAGATCTAGCTCTGCATTGCCGTCTTCTTCTCCTCACATCGGCAGGGATCACCAGTGTTTCCGCAGAGATTTTGCTAGCACTGCTGAGCGCTGACAGCTGTTCTCTTTTTTTGCATGTTTCGCAGCCACTGTTGTTTCTCCTTATTGCTTGTAAATAGAGGGTGAAACAAGGGGGACGCAATCAGCAAACTAAGTCACTGGATGGCACTAAATCCTACATACCTGTCCTTTAACTAAATCATAAACTGTTAAGCAGTTCAATCTATACAAGTGCATTAGTTTGCAAGCTCAGCTCATGTTTTGTAGTAAAATCTTCATCTGTAAAGTAACTAGTAACCGTAGCTGATAAATGTAGACTAGAGGAAGTATAAACTAACTTGAGTAAACGTACTTATGTTGTAATATTTTACCCACCTCATCTTCAGTCATCACAGTATAATTCGATAAAATAATCAGAAAACCTAAAAAAAAAAAGTTGAATCCATATTTCTGTCACCAAGATAGGATAAAAAAAATTATACATTTTAGAAAAGCACCAGGCTATAATTACAGGATTTTGGTGCTGGATTTACGTTTCTAGCGGTGGTGGGGAAAGAAGGCTGCTGAGATAATTTACTTAAGGAAAAGTAGTTTTACCACAGTGTGGAAATACATCCTGCATGCGAAAGTACAAAATGTACTTGAAGCACCAAAAAATGTCAGTTTCAGAGTATTAAAGTGAAAACTTTAATGTTGGAGGACTGATTTCAATTTATAGAAAATAATCTGAATCTGCAAAATAAGTAGAAAATAAAGAGTAAACACAGCACTTGAAGTAAATGTTAACAATCCAGCACTGGTTTCAGATTTAACATGTGCTCACTTATGCATTTCTCAGTAGAGTCTAATAACTTTTTTTTCCCAGCTTGTCACGGGTATATATTAACACAAACTCGGTCTAAAAGTGAGGTGCTCTAACAGCTCGGGCCAGGCTGGCAGCCGTCCTCCTCCAGCCTGAATGCAGCCTTTTAAATGACGGGAGGGGGCTTGTAATTTGAGAGTAGCACAGAGGTATTATTAGCCAAAAAAAAAAAAAACTCCGAAGCGCGGCACTTGAGACATCCAGATGTTGCGTTTGAGGCACCGAGTGAAGTCGGGTGTACAACCGTTACCGCGCTGAAACTTGAACGTCTCACACATTGCTTTTTAACTGTCCACCAACAAGTGATGGGAGGTTGACAGGCTCGGTTAAAAGAAAAAGGAAGAAGAAGTTTGGACTGTTTGAACATTTCTCACGCCACTTTTATGTCTGCACAAAGAGGATATTGAGTGGGACGTGAACGCTACAACAACGCTTGAACTACTAACTACGCAGTTTGGACGTTAAAACCTGACTGAAATGTTTCTGTTCGTACGCCGGATTGGAGTTAAATAGTCCGCCCGGTTGATATTTTAGCTGAATTAACGTTTAAATCTACTATTTCTTAATTGTGAGTGTGTTTTTCTGGGGAGGGGACAAGTGTGTGGAAGCATCATGGCTTTTCTTCACTTGCTCCTGTGTGCCGGGATGTTATCACTGCCGACGTGTGGAGGTTTCTTCGCAGGACCGTTACATCCGGAGATGTCTAACGGCACTTTTCATCACTACTTCGTGCCGGACGGCGACTACGAGGAAAACGACGACCCGGAGAAATGTCAGATGCTTTTTAAAATGATGGACGAGAGGAAGTGTGGTCTCGACGAGGACCAGGACGCCGTCATACGGGATGATTTCACCATCATCAAGAGGCAGATAGAGGACTCGGCTAGGGTGCTGGAGGGGATCGGTAAAAGCATCTCGTACGACCTGGACGGAGAGGACAGCTACGGGAAATATTTGCGCAGGGAGACGGCGCAGATAAGCGAGGCGTTTACAAACTCGGAGAAATCTCTGCTGGAGCTGGAGGTGAAATTCAAACAGAGCCAGGAGAGCGAGCTGAAAGAGGAGCACCGGCTCAGCGACGACTTTCTGAACATGATAGTGCACACACGGGACGTCCTGAAGGAGACGTTGGACATTTCTCTGGGACTGAAGGACAAACACGAGCTGCTGTCTCTGATCATCCGCAGCCACGGCACAAGGCTGAGCAGACTGAAGAACGAATACATGAAGTTCTGAGGGAAAGTAGTCCCTACACGTCTCATTACAGTACCATTTTTATTATTATTTTAATTCTTATGGTGGAGTGTGACCATGAGGCAGAGGCAGGGGTGACAAATTTGAGCAATTATATCAGGGATGAAATCAAAACTTTAATTAAAAGACACAAAAAACCCCACAATTATTCATTTTTATTTGACATTGTTGTTGAAAATGAATGAAATGAATGAGAAATTTGGTTGCTCACAACTCAAAGATAAAGAAAAGTTTGGAAACTTTTATCCCATGAAGATACTTGTCAATTCAATTTTATTTATACAGCGCCAAATCATAAAACATTATCACATCACGCTTTCCATATAGAGCAGGTCTAGACCGTACAATTCATAATATTATTTACAGAAACTCAACAATTCCAACCATGAGCAAGCTCTTTGCAATGGTAGCAACCTCGAGGTTTGGTTGAATCTGCCCAGGTTTTGTGATCTCCGAATCTGGATTGACGGCAGAGAGGGCGGAGAGGAGGCAACTTTCCCACGACCCCCAGGCACCCAGGGGCCCCCAAAAGTTCCCATTCATTCTCTTTAGGTGACTTGGTTAATTAATTGCAAATAATGTTGGAAACTTGCACGACTAAAGTACAATCTCAGGCTCATGGCCTTGTTTTATAGAGGGGGCATGTGTCAGAATCTGTTTTAAGACCTAAATTTTAAATTAGTCTATTATGAATTAACTTAGCCATTTGAATGCATTGCAATAAATCTCCGACAGGGATATATAAAAACCTGGGCATATAAAACCATTGCTAGGTACTGCTACTGGTATCACAAAATGTGTCATTAAAGCAGTCTGTTGGACTCCAACAATCTCACTTTCGATCAAAAAACGATGCAGGTTGGGCAATACGGATAATACCCCGTTTGCAATTTTATATGACAATATTGTGATATGTTTTCTGGAAGAAAGCCAACGAGAAATGTCCGCTTTGGGCTGATCCAGCAAACCTAAATACCTTATAAATCAAATGACTTCATCATATTGATGCAAAAGCTCATATAAAAATCCAATATTGCCATAAAGTCTTCCCGCTCAATGATTTGCAATTCACCTAGAGACGTTAAAGAGATAGATACCACGGTATAAATCTCTAGACAGCTATATATCAGACTGCGTAAACTGTCATACTGCCCGCTCCATTGTGATAGTCAAATAAAAGGTGGTTACATCACTATATTTAAAAATAGAAATACAAATTACAGTAATATTTTCCAATAAATAATGTATGAGCTTTTATCCATCTGCCAGTCAATAAACCTCAAACTGCCTCTTTTCTTGGTATATGGTCATTTTTGGTTATTGCATTGGCAGGTTTGTGTGTGTGTGTGTGTGTGTGTGTGTGTACATATGTGTGTGTGTGTGTGTGTGTGTGTGTGTGTGTGTGTGTGTGTGTGTGTGTGGTGTGTAAAACATGAGTCAGCCAATCAGAAAAGTGAGAACAGGAACTATCAGTTTTCAAAACACAAGTACTGTCGTCAGATGAAGGGTTTTCCAAAAACTCATTCGGTCCTCTGTGAGCACGAAAAAAGGGAGCGAGGAGTGATTTTAGCAGATCCACTCGAGGAAGGACAAAGTCAAATTTTAGTCTTGTGTGTCAGCGTCCATATTCACTTGTGAATGCTATGTGTTTGCTCTGATTTGAGTGTTGGGAAAACTCTTCACGTAGCTGTTGACAGGGCTGACCTCGGATGTTGTAGCCCGGTTGAAAGCTAACCTAACATGAGCAACGCTACCGTCGCTCTTCTCTGACACTCCAGATGAATGTTATACCAAAGAATGTTTACATATGAACACCTATCTGTTGTATTTTTTATTATTATTTTTGCTTCATAGGCTAGCACACTTTGCACACTTTTTCTTCACTGTTGTGGTGCTAAAGGTTGTGACATGGTTTAAGGCCTTTTTCGCTGTGCTGTTTTGCACAGGCAGTATAATCTTGTAAAATGTACAGTGTATTATTAGAGGTAAGTAAATACTGTGAGTGCCAATATCTTTATTACAGAACACCTTAATATGTATTCATTGTTTATATAAAGTTTTGAAATAGAGCAGCATATATGTATTGTTTACCTTTTTAATTAAAGATATGTGGCGAGATGTAATACTTTGACAGATAAGACTGCAGGCAGCACTCGTGGACTTCAGTGTCAAGCATAAATCTGTGTGATGACATTCTTAACAGATTGTGTTGTGTCTTCTCAAATAAAGAGTTTGTGTTTGGAATATGGTGTTGTTGCAAGAACGTGTTCTTTATGGCAGAAGTAATCAGTCTTATGAGTGCTTATGGGTCAAAACATTCATCTTTCCCTGTATTATTGGTAGTTAAAGTGAGATTAACCCATTCCTTATGTTGCTCGGAGTCCCCGTTGAGCTGCATCCAGGAGGTCCCCTGTTATTTTTTGTATCCAGCAGACCTCACAATGTGGCAGTAGCACTATAATAATTAGACTGCATACTGTATTGCCACGTGCTCCAAAATTACAAAGTTCCTCTCTGTGTTTGGTTTACAAGGGTTTGAGGTCTGCTGTTAATTATATACGCAGGCTGTGACCCCCCTACGAGCACTTTGAAGGAAGCACGCTGGTTGTTGGTATTTATGAGGACCAGAGATGTAAGAAAGTTGTGTTGATGGTGCTTTGAGTGGTGCGGTGGGACTCACAAACAACTTGTTTTTTCCTGCATTCTGCCTCCGACCTGCTGAACAACATTTTTTTTGTAATACTTCAGCCTTTTAACGTCGTAAACGAGGTTTAGTAAACAGTTTCAGGCTTTTGAGTCAAAGGAATTTTAAAATGTCACAAGTACCTACAGCTCTGTATAGCAATGGATGTAAATTATGTAACAATGCAAAGTACAGTAAGAGTATGACAGCCTCACATATTCACACAGTCAATAGATACTTTGAGCCCAACGATTACGCTCATGATGAGGCAACATAAAGGACTAAGAACCTTTAGCCTACATTGTATGTTTCCACGGAAGAGTAAAGCACATGATTTCCAGATTATTAGTTATCATGAAATACATGTACTTTATATTGCATTTTACTTCGTCATAGCAAATCCAGACTTGCGTAACGTTAACACTTCAACCCAAAGGTTAATCTTTGGTTTATTTGATATAAATCATTTCAGTGAATTTATTATGCAAGTTCATGTATTATTTACATACTGACCTTGAACAGAGCAGCGTGTACCTTGGCACTGAGGAAGGTTTACTAGGTCAGTTTCCCAGATAGAGCGGACTATAAGACTTTAAATTATTAAAGTAAAAGTCTGCTTTGCCTTTATTAACAAAGTCTGACAAATGGTTAACATGAAAAATCAGTGCACTGCCACAAATTTAGATATTTGTGCCGCATCTTGCATAATTTAGTGTGCAGCAAAAACAATGTAAAAATACTGCATTTCTTCAAAGCTAGAATCCAGCAATGTTCAATATTTGCATACATGTATCATTACATAAACACATAAATCATGAATTTAAATTAATTTAAATAGCTACAGACATTGGCAGATACAGGTTATAGCTTCATATCTCTCTCTATATATAGACATAGATCTTTTATGTGTATATATAATATACTGACATTTGACCATAGTCCATCACACAATACAACTTACTGTTACTGTTGTTGTTGTGACACGTGTGCACTAACGTCAGTTGCAAAGGTGACTGATCACAATCATCAACTTACCCTTTGAAACTCAACATAACTCCGTTAGGTTGTAAATTCAGTGGCCGTGTGTAATCCTGGGTTAATAATTGCAAAATCAAGCTTTTAAAATGTGAACTCAGATGTGGGCAGGTCTCATTTGGACTGAAGGCTGTACTGTACATCCACTGCTCATCACCCCTGAACTGGATAAAATACGTAGGAAGTAAGTAAACTGAAGGAGGTATGACTGAACACAGAAAAATACTTTTCTCTATTATTGATGGTGTCTTGATTAAATGAGTAATTGCTTGGTCTAATGAAATGCCCATTAAAAAGAGGAAGGAAGCATCTTTTGAGTGTTGACACATGGCCAGTCTCAGTGCAACACTGTTCAGTAGCATGTGTTTGATGTGGCGCTCTTAAATTTCTTTTTTAATTCAACCATCAGTTCAAATTAAAAAGAGATTTAATTTACTGTCATATCACCAAGTTAAAGCAGTAAATTGTCACATTCTAGGAGCTGGGAGCAGCAAATGTTTGGGATTCATGCCAGACGAATAACAAAAACAATTCACTGATCATCAAGTAATCTTCATCAGCTCTGGTGCAGTTGAAGAGCCTCATTTCTGTGCATCTGTGTGCGCACTCAGCTGTGGGCATTACTGAGGGCAGAGATAATTAGCTGAGCCATACTAACAACATGGCTCCAGGGATGCCCAGACTAAAATATGTCAACAACTATTAGATGGATTGCCATGAAATTTTTGTACTAACATTTGTGCTCCCCGAAGGATTAACCCTACTGACTGGTGATTCCTTGACTTTTTCTCTTGTGCCACCATCAGGCTGACATTTTTGGTTCAGAGGTAAATATCTATTTAAATTATGTAGCATCTGCTAACAGCCAAACATCAAGCAAGTGTAACAACACAAGTTAAGCAGCCAGCTGATCTTACTTACTAGTGCAACGGCAAGAAGCCCAGCTCAGCGTCTTTCATCCTTTTATTTCACAAAGCTCTTGCCAACGACTAAAAGTCAGTCCCAGATTGACTCTTGTTCGTCAGCTTCGTTCTTGCACTCTCTCATTTTCTCTTCTTAGCTTCCTCCGTCAACGTCCTCTTCAATATTTTAGCTTCTGTCATTATGTCCACAGATGCTGCTGAGCCAGGTTACATTGTTTATGTACCCAGCTCCGGTTCTGGCATGACAACAGCTTGACTCCACATTAGCATTTGCCAGCCTGAAAACTTGCTTATCCCATTGGTCCAGAACACCTGTGCTACAAACACACACTCAGAGCTCACAGTTCAGGCGGCATGGCTAACAAACTGAGCAAATATTAGCTAACAGCAGCTACAGTTTGCAGCAGTTTACTTTACTGTCCATCAGGAAACTTTATGCGTGTCATGTGCAACAGTTAAAGGAAATCAAAGGTAACATTTTATCCATCCATAATATATGATCCAATTTCACCAAAATCAGTTGGTGGTGTGTGACTTAGTCCCATAAAGTATTATGTACTTCTCACAGGTGAGAAAGTACAAATTGGGAATGACAGAGACACCATTCACCTGATGATATGTCAGTGTAGCATCAGATTTATGGATGAATAGTTACACGGTGTTGCTTTAAACATGGGAATCTCAACCATCTCATGCATCCAACATGGTGTGAACGCTGCATTTGCTAAAGATATTCAAAGACTTTTCATGTCAAACCAGGTCAAAGTTTTTACTTATTCAGGGTTAGGGTTACCTCAGCTGTGTGCTTAGTGCTACTGAGCACATTTAAGCATGTTAAAAGGCTGAATTGTGGTGAAATATTACACCGGCTGAACATGTGCATGCGGGCATCATGCTGACGTTAGCATTTAGCTCAAAGCACCACTGTGTCTACAGTCTCACAGCTGTTAAATCACCAATCGTGAGCCCTCAGATCCCATTAAACCACTGTACCTCCACCCATTCAGAGACAGTTGGTGGTGGTTGAGATTCAGCCTCATTCAACCCCTTTTTAATTGTTTCAACGCAGCAATTATAGGGTAGGAGAAATGCTCCCTTCCTAGGGTGGGTCTACTAACACTTTATCACTATCGCTTATTAAAACACAACACCCGTGTTGGATCAGGATCTTTATCAGGTGGGACTGAAAAAGTAGGGCAACGTTCATGCACTTCACTTGCACTGATTATGTCATCGTGTACAGTCTCTGCCGGTCAACCTTTCACCTACTTCCTCTCTCTCACACACTGACAGCTGCTATTTGTGTTGACGGAGGAGAGGAGAGGCAACGACGGCTAAACATTAACAGGTAACGTCTATTTCAAGTTGTTTCTGTGCATCTTCGTGGCGCTTTAATTCATAAACTTCCAAGCAAAGCCGGCAAAGCAGCTGCGGGTGAAAGTAGACTTGTTAGCCTCTCTTGTGTTAGCTCAGAGACTGAAACAAGGATGAAGCGTTAGCAGCTGTGTAAGTGTAGCTAACAACCGGTGAGCGAGGTACGTCTCTTCAACGGCTAACGGCTAAAACGGTCATTTATCCGTTAGGCTAAACGGAACAACAGCAACAACGGAAGTGAACACAAAGTAATAGCAGTGATGGCTAGCTTTGGTACACACACACACACACACACACACACACACACTCTTTTCTAGTCTATCTAGTTGTATTCAGTGTATGTCCGTTAACGTGCTAGTCTCATCCACCTGCTGCTGGTAGTGATGCCGGTTTAAATAACTTTGGTAGAGAAAGGTGAAGCTCGAGTTAAGCGCTTTTAAATGAGATGTAGTTGGAGGTAGAGGCAGTGTACTTGTCCTCAAGCCTGTGCTAACTAACTAACAAACACACCCACATTGATGGGAGAGAGGAAGGAAGACATTAAATCATCTATAGAGCAGAAAGACAAACAAAAGACAGAATCAAATCAGCTATATTTGTAATATTTCTATCTTTTTATCATTCCTTTTATCAACTTTTTTACCTTGAACCCCATACCTGCCTGTTTAATGTCAGTTTTTCGCTTTTTATTCCCTCTTTCCTACGCCTACCTCTGATTTCTAAGCTTTTATAGACCCAAGAACTTGTTTTGCCTAAGGGTAAGGATGGTCAAACAAGTTTTACAAACACAATATGTATATATACAATACAATATAGGCACACGATATGTACGAAAAGACATGATAGATAAAATGAAGGTGTATAATCGTAGTATAAAACAGAATTAAAGTTTAAGGGAGGGAGGAACATATTGTTCTATCCACATGAGAAATATACAAAGGGATATATGTGTAAACTTGATACAGAAAAAAATGTACATTGACAAACATTTGACATTTTCCAGGTTCTCAAATGTGACGCTGGTTCCATTTAGACATGAAATAGTAGGTAAATGCATTTGTTACCAGTGATACTAATTAAGATCCCTTCCCGTCAGGTCAGATAGAGTCAGCGTGCTGCTGTGGCTCACTGGAAAGGCTCCTTAATTAGTTCATTAAAAACACCTGCTACTATTTCACGTCAAAATGGCCACTGTAAAAATTTGCCACTTTTCCTCATCTTTGAGTGTTTCACTGGTTTCCCTCTTTCGTTTTTTGGCTTGTTTATTTTTGTTACCCAAATGATCAATCAATAATTTGAGGGGAAATAATCAGCTGATTGATCAACAACGAAAATAAGTGGCAATTGCAGCCCTAGTTAAATAATCTGAGGCCACTAATGTGTCTGGCACAGGAAAACTGCTCAACAAAACCGCACACAGGTGCAGGATTTTGGACTGCAACACTTTTTAAAGTGTGTTTTCTTATTTCATTTTCCTTTTCCTTACTTCATTTCTGATACATCCAGGTCCCCTTTGAACACTCATTTTAATTTCTAATTTCATTAGTTTTGTTCAAACACAAATGTTGTGCAATGCCTCTGCTTCTTGAATTGGGTCTGTAAGATGGATAGATTAGATAGAGGCTGGTGGAATTCTACTCTGCAGCACAAATTCATACATAACCGCAGACAATCCGCATATTATCACAATACAATACAGGGAGGTAGGAGACTCTGATGTAACTAAACACACCAATCAGTGATGACTGATGCATGATTCTCTATCCTCTCATTTTCATTATCTACAGAGTTGGAGTCCCTTTTTGATCTAAAGACGTAGTTGCCTGGAAGAAACCATTCAAAAATGTGGATGAGTACATTTTCACGTTTCGCCCTGCCCGCCCTGCAGAGGAGCACTTCTGCCATGGCCTGCCAAGCTCTGAGGGCTTGCCGTAGACCGGCAAAGGCTGCAGGTCTGCTACCCTCTTGTCTGACTTCAGCGCAGCTTCGTGGTCATCAGACACTGGGGTCAGCTTCCCTCCCACTGGCTCGCCACTCGGTGAGGCACGTCCGGGCTCTGGATGAGGACAGGCTAATGGAGGTGGAGTGGGAGGATGGAGGCCACAGTCTGTACCCATTCACCTGGCTAAGAGACAACTGCCAGTGTCCGCTGTGTACCCTGGAGTCAGCTCAGGCCCGGAAGCTGTTGATGTCCGATCTTGATGTCCACACAGGGGTCGATGTCGTGGAGGTCACCAATGACAACAAGGTATGCTGCTGCCATTATCTGACTTATGGTTTTCAGGGTCCACACGCTCAATGTGAATGTTTTATATCAGGGGAAAAATTACTATTATTATTATAAACTGAATGTGTAAATGTCCAATAAATTTTACAGAGCCTACATCCTGGTTCAACATGAACTTCCTTTCAGTACTGCAGTCTTAACCACAGTTTTACAATTCCACTGGATGGTAGTAATGGACATTTTGGGTGCATTAAGTTTCATTCTCACTTACAGTTAATCTCGTAAAACCTAAAACCGTACATTACATTACACTATACTATATGATGCTTCCATGCAGAGGTTGCATTAGACTTTCTCGTCCATCATTTTAGCAGACAGGGCCATAAAACTCTGTCATAATCTATTAAAAGCTGTCATATAAATCATAGCCTCCTACTGAACCCAGTAATTCACCTTGACCTCCTTGCTTCCCCTATAATTTTACCTGCTGCTGGCTGACCTCGTTTATCAACCACATCAGTTATTAGGCTTTCCAAAGGAACTTCGGATGCTCAGCTGTTATGTTTTGTGATAGCTAGGCTATGTACTGATCCGGTAATTCCTCCAACAATCAGCTGGAGTCATGGACTAAACTATAAGACTCGACTGGTTGCGTTCTGGCTTTGTTTACTTCATGTACCCAGCTTCTAAATCTGTGTCTACCTCATAATTAACGCCGCAAAATAGTTGGTTTGGTTTGTGTACAGTGGTTTGAGAGACAGACATAGACAGTGAATAAGAGTGAGGAAGCACTGGCATCGAGAAAACCGGTTAATCAACAAAAGTTTCGCCGTGGTTATGTTCAGCACAAAAAGACAGATCCACACCCCATTGCGCAACCCTGCGGCGATTCGCTGCAGCGCCTCATCCTGACAGCCTTCAGATTTTTTTCCACCATTGCCACAGAAAATATTCGGTTAACGCAACCTCACCTTTCATGTTACTATTCTTACCTACACATTATGGGGAATGAACAGCATCTAAACTTTATTTATTGTTTGACGGCAACTGCCAGGTGATGAACTGCACTGTAAGACAATCTAATTTTGGCAGAAGCACACGTTCAGCTTGACCTTTAAGTCCTCCAAAGGAACCACCTTTGTTAGCTTTGTGGCCTTCTGAGCCCTCAGCTAGAGCCCTGAACAGATTGCTGTACATAACAATGCTGCCAAGCTACCGTGTGTTATTTGTTTTTCTTGTAAAAATCAAAAACAGTAAGTTTTCTTGTATTGTTTTTGTTTCCTGTACCAAGATTTACTGAGTAGCCTATTATAGTAAACATGTGTTTTGAGTACCACAACCATGATTTCATTTCTTGCCTCTGGCTAAAGAAAAGATGGATAGATGCAGCACTGGCAACAGGCCCCACAAGTATTAAAAAAACAGATGGGAAACACATCCATTCTTTTTCACTTTTATGAACCCAAAGAGCATCTTCGAAGCTTAACCTTCAAGGAGCATGCTAACTCTTATTTTCTGGATCACATACAATTTAAAATCACTCTGTATGTTTAACCACATCTTTGCTAGTCAATAAAAAGGTTGTCGTTTACTAGATAGAGAGTCAGTCCACAACAGTTCGATGGTTTATCACAACAAAGGGTCGGGAAAAAGATCTCAAATATTTTGGCCGGTTAGGATCAATAAGCTTTTTTGCTCTCCACAGGTGTCCATTGTGTGGCCTGACCAGCACACCAGCGTGTTTGATGCAGAGTGGCTGAAGAAACGCTGTTTCTCTACTGCTGCCAGACAAGCAATGCAAGAAGAGCTTTTCCTCAACGGTGAGTCAAGGTTTTATATTTTACACATACAGAGACTGTGTCACCATACTGCAGCATGAATTACGAGCTAGACACAGATTCAGAAGCTGGACACATGAAATAAACAAAGCCAGAGCACAACAGGTAGAGTATCATAGTTTAGTCTATGAATCCACCTGGATAGTCTCAGTTTTCGGAGACATTTCAGACTGACTGTGGAGGGTTTGACTGGTCTGAGCGTCTGATTGGCAGCTGCAGCGTGATGTCAGGCTGTATTTTTCCAAAAGCTGCATCTGGCACAACTGCTCTGCCCGCACCGCCACAGACTGAGCACATTACCTGAAATTAATAGAAAAAACCTGCATTTTTGCTGCCGCGCCGGATCCTGGCCTAACAATTACTACTTCTTCTTCATCTTGGGTTGGTTGGGATGCCTCCTTCTCTGTACTTACAACTGCCTCCATGTTTTCTTGTCACTCTTCTGTCCTGTGGAGACTGTTGCAATCCCGTTAGCCAAATCATGTTACCTTGAGAGGCAGCTGAATTGTCTGACCACACAAGAATCCAGCCCTGATTTGCTACAAAGCCTACCCCCAGTGCATTAGATTTCAACAGCAGCACAAACTCTACTTTCAAAATGATCATGCAGATGAATAAACCTCTCTCTGAAACAGTTTCAACAAAGAATGAATGTTATAGCCTTCTTGAAATTAAGATTTATTGCAGCCCGGTCCTCCTAATACAATGTGTATTTTTGAAGTCTAGTGTTTTATGTAGAACTTTGAGTTCAATTTGTGATATACATGACAACTAGAAGGCGCTCATCTCTTCCCAAATGTGTTTAACATGTGTATGCATGCATGAGCTTGGCGACAAGATAAAAAATATACACATGATGAATACAAACTACAGACAACAAAGGCCTGCACTGATTGAACTGCACTGGTCTGCAAGAAATGATTACTTTCTAATTGATTACCCTGTGGTTGATGTAATGGTCAAAGAGATGATTTTTAAAGGAGGCCATAAATCACAACACACCTGTCGAACAAAACACTGCATGAATTACTGCATTTACAAAGCGGTGACTGAGAGCAGCAATTTGTCTGCTTGCCAAGCAGCGAGTGTTACCTGATTGTACATGAATAACAATCCAGCTGGCCAGACGAAGCTCATCATGGGTGACATTTTCCACACTGCAACTCTGTGCCATTGTGAAACCCATATTTAACACTGAACACACACTTTTATCATCAACATTAAAAGTATTTTCTGCATATCTCAGTACAAAGTTTAAATTATCAATGATAGAATCATATTCACACTTCATAGGCATGTGATTAGTCAGTATCATTGATTTTTTTTACTTTTTATGAAACCCGTAACACGTTTACTGCAATTTGTTGTTTTCATATTTTCCTTCCACATTGGAAAGTGTGTAATTGTGTACTTTCCTGCATGACATTTAAAGGTCCAGTGTGTCAGATTTACAGGTCTCTATTTACAGAATTTGGCAGAAATAGAATATAATATGAATAAATATGTTTTCATTGATGTAAAATCACTTGAAAATAAGAATTGCTGTGTTTTTGTAACTTTAGAATGAGCCATGTATATCTACAGATACTATGGGTCCTCTTCCAGAGAGCCTGCCACGTAGAAACGCTGTGTTTTTACCACAGCACAGAAAGGCCCACAAATTAAAAACTTGCTCTAGATAGAGCCTTAGTGCCTGGGAGAAAGTGAGGTGAGGGGTTAGTCGGCACAATCAGTGACAACAATGCTAGATGGCAGTTTTTGCTTTACCAGTGTTACAAATAAATAAACACAGTAATTACAGCATTTTTAGACACTTTCCATTGTTGTCATAATTATTAATTTATTATAATACATTATTAGTTCTTTTTAGTTAGTTAAATTGATGTTTTTTTCTGACAGCAGTAAGCTTTACTTGCAAAGAAGAATATCAGAATTGCCTAAATTAGGTGTGTTTAACTTAATATTTAACACTTGGCATGTGGCAACAGCAGGAACTGAGAGGTTGTGAACAATGCTTGTTCACATTCATTATGTAGTTAAGCAGCGCGCGCGTTTGTGTGTGTGTGTGCAGCTGTTATAATATAAATTGGTGGCGTTTCTCCGCTAACCTTTCCTTAGGGGGAAAAAAGATGCCCCTGATCTAAACTCTTCTTTCCACGCATTTTTTTTTTTCCTCTGTAACATAACAGGGTTGTTAAGGAAGGAAGGTTTTTCTAAAGACTGGAAAGAGAAGTCATTTTACAGTACATTTACAATGGCCCAATACACTTTACAGTCTGCCAGACAGCAGAGGAGAAAGTTTAGCTGTGGAACAAGGTAGCTGCGTTTCAGTGGAGCGGGGGATGGACTGCAGTCGGTTTGTGTACACACACGTGGTCCTGAAGGACCCACAGGGCTGAGTGGCTCCTGCTCTGTTCCAGACTGATTAAGGTTATGTGTGTGTGTGTGTGTATGTATGTGTGTTGGAGAACTCCTCCATTCATGTTGAAGTGTAAACAGATCCCCCCTCATAGCAATTTACACACAGATAGTCATTTTGTAGTATGAATTCTTTTCAGTCATTCTCAGCGCAGAGCCAGGAGCGCTCCTGGAAGACACTGCTTAACTCATACACCAAAACACAAGATGACGTTCTCACACACACACACACACACACACACACACACACACATACTTTCTGGGTTTAATTATTTCCTCATGAGCACCAGCCTGAAATTCCCTAATGCCAAAATACTGTAAAGGACCAAGCTGTCAAAAGATGGATCATGAACAGTCACTCTTTTACTTCTTCGTGACATTAACTCACTGTAGCGTAGTGCACAGTTTGAATATCTGTTTCCCTTTTCAAGCAGTGCACCCAGATTTTACAGGCCCATGTATGCCTGTTAAAATGTTCTCAACGGTGAAAGTTTAGCACACACGGGACACTGCGAGGTCAATATGAAAATTGGAGCTCTGGGGATATTATTCACCGTACTATACCTCCTGCTTTTATGTCTTCTGTAATGTTTTCGTCTTCTGCTTTTACTGTTTCTATGGAGTTGTGCAACTCAAACCGCAGTATGTAGTTCAGCAGGAGCTATTATTGGAGGGGAGACATGGAACTAGCACTACTCAAGGGCATTTTTTAATATGTTTATTAAACCGTCCCAAATACATCAATCACCTAGAACGTGTTGAATTTGAGCTTCTCACACATTTTAGAATAGTTTCCGATGGCAAACGTTCAGGGCAACTTTACGATCCGAGCGTTAATTAGTGAGCAAATTCCCAGTTTCCATCAATCTTAGGCGGTTCATTTTCCTTTCTAAATGGCTCTCCGTGCATCGTAACTGTTCTAGGTCTTTATTTTCAAATCCCTACTGTAGCATACTGGATGCACGTGTGTTTTGTCAGCATCTGTAGTTTAATGTATTTATGTCTGCCCCAGACGAAACTGAACCGAGATGCAGCTTCTGAAAAGCTGGTGTCTGTAAAACTGTGAGCCTCATTCAGACCCCCTTCTGTCTCTGCCATATGGAAAACTGATTTAGAGTGAGGGTCAAGAAAAGATCTGCATGTTCTTACCAAACACAAGCTCACCGTTGTCAGTATTTCCTTCCTTGGGAACGAAGAAATCCCCGAGCCTGTAGGTATGTGCAACCAGGAATTCAGACTCAAACCCCGATGTGTGAGACTGAGAAGACATTTTCTCACTGAATCCCTAATATGCCAACAGACTGTACAGTTAAAGTTTCCTTTCCTTGGACAAACTTCTTCATGGGCCACTGAGTTGTTTGCATCTACTATTTGTTGTCATATTTAATTGCCTTTTGTATTTGTCTTGTATTCATTCAACACCGTCTCTTTCATCTTCAACACGTTTTGCATCTCATTCGTCGATGTGTTCATGACCTTTGGAGTTCAGACGTGCCGTTTTCTTGCCGCCACGTGCACTTTGAACCCTTCACGTCACCTAAAGGAGAGTGATGATGTCGAATTGCTCTCGGGAACACCGAAAGCTGATGTCACTCACAACCTTATCTGCAGTGACGCTTCCTCGCACCGATAAATCTGTCACTGATGTACTCCAACGCCTGCCAGATGCTTTTAATATTTGAACCATGTCATCGTCTCAGGCCTCCCATTTTTCGCTTGTCATGTTTATTTAGTCGGGGAGGCAGTCATGACTAATTTTATGTCACTTGTATTTAAAAGATGGATATGACATTGGTTAAATGGATTTTTAGAAATGTGAAAATATGCGAATACACAGCTCACAGCCCCTTTTTCTCACAATAATCCACTCACATCGGCTGCTTGTAAGAAAAGTCTGTCTTCTGTCCAAGATGCCTTTACAGCCATTCTCAAATTCACTAAACTGTTTGAATTGCTTGCCCTCAACAAGCCATAATGGCATGTCATTTTTATAATGTCGCGTAAAGTTGAGTCATTTGCTTTGATCACTCAGAATAACTGCATCAAGTTGTACTAATAAAAGTAAGTACCGCTGCCTGGCCGTCTCTCGCCAGCCTTCCTTTCACATTTCTTTCTGCTCCGCACTTCGAAGTTGGATGTGGTTTTACACATCAAGCAGCGATAGTTGAATGGTAGTTTGACCACACGGAGCTGAGAAACAAAAGAAAAATTTTCGCCTCAATTTACTATAATCCTTTGTTTCTCTTGTTCCCCCAGTTCATTCGCTAATTTTATATTTTAGTGGCAGAACAAAAGCAGAGTCGACACACTGTAAGTTTATCCTAAAGAGTGAGTGAACTCAGTGTTTCTGATCAGACTTGGTCTTTATTTTATCCTTATTCTGTTTCATTTAGTTAAATTTGGGCCTTTTAATGAACTCTGTCCGTATGTTTGGTGCTTCAACACTTGTACTGATCAGTACAGCTGCTGTTGATGAAGCCGCAAGTGAAAAGGGATCAATATGATACTTACAGTGTAGTTTAGTTCAATGTGTTGTACCATGTAATAACACATTAGAAAGTCGAACACTGTACAGACGTTTCTAAACTAAAGGTCACAGCATGTGGTTATATTCCAGAAATGAATACAGACAGTCATAAGTGTTTCAAACCTTAGGAAACTTCGAAGGAAGTATCCTGGAAAAATGCTGTGAAAGTTATTGTAGCAACATTTCTCAGGAGTGGTTGATAGAAAACAATGACGACACTAAAGGTGCGATGAGATCCACTTAGTATCCGGCGAGATCACATCTGGAAGCACCGGATCTCTGAATGCTCCGGATGATGGGTTGACGTAACTGCGACCTGGGTGGTGCTTTCATATGTAACAGCTAAACAGTCCAAGAAGACATGTTTATGAAAACATGCAAACAGATTCATATTTGATCAGCGCCGCTGAGTTTGATGGTTTGTTCAAAGTTTTTTTTTGTGCCTGTTACGCTGGACAGACTTCATTTACATAAAATTGAAGGTGAGTCGTGTTTATGCACCTTTAGACGAGTGAAATAGTCAAGTCGACATGGCGTATCCATCATGCTCCGCATGGCCGGATCTCCTGCTCTCCATAGAAAATGATTAGGTGTGTCTTCACCATAACAGCTGTATCTGTTATAAAGGATCCTCTGTGTTTGGCCTGCCAGAGAAAAGAACATCCCTAGTTACTAGTCTTAGCCAAAAATGTGAAAAATCTTTAACCTTAAGCTGTCAACAAGTCCTTGGCACTTCATCATGTCTTTGCCTCAGCTGTCTGGTCTTAATCAGCCTTTTTGCAGCATTATGAAAATATCTGTGAAGCTGTCAAACATCTGACAAAGGCCATACATCCCCCGAGTACAAGGTGAAAAATATTCCTCAGCAGCGTGTACTTTATTCTAGACTGACGGTATTTGTAGTACTAACATTTAGATACCAATACAGGCAGATGATCTTTATCAGGCATGAGTAATGCTTTTATCCTGTTGATCAAATAACATCTTAAATGAGTTAAATTTGATCCAGCACTGCTGATTAAGACCAAAAGAAGAGCAAATCACGACCATTTCAAAGGCCTTGTTCCTGTTGCTTGTTTTTGTACAGGTTTTTACTAAAAATATATGGAGAACTAGCCTTTTTAATTAAACCTCTAGCCCTCTCAGCTTTGAAACGCATGTTACATTAGCTGTGCAACGTTAGATGTACTCCGCATTGGAGAACCAGCTTCATAAATCCTTGACTATACACGTACCACTTTAAACTTTTAAGACTTTTGCTTAGTCGATTTTTAAAATCTTTTGATGCATTTTTACACCATTATTCTTATTAATGTCTAAACAGATTGTTTTACTTATTTACATAGTGAGTTCTACATTTTATTTCAGAGTAATAACACTTTACTGCTTACATTTCTACTGGCCCATAAAAGAAATGTAAAAATTGAAACGCATTGTTCTGCACATATTGTTATCAATAATGCTTTAGAGCTATATGTTTTATCTGCATTTCCTTTGGCAGCAATCTGGAAACCCATCGCTATTGTACGAGAAGGATTTAGCCCCTGGGGGTTCAGTGTAGTCAGCAGATATTCCGATAACAGATATCCATGCCAAGAGTTTCTCTGCAGTCCAATTAGGAATTGATACACAAGAATGACAATACATTTCTGCAATAAACAGATTTCTGCATATGAATGCAAATAACTAAATTGTCATCAGATGATAGTTGATGGCTTCCAAGATTGCATTTTGTTTTCCCCACAGACTGTTGAAACTTGCTCAAATGTGACTGGTCAATACTATTAGGACTACAAATGGAAACCAGAACACTCTGAGTGCCAAATTCCTGGTCCCTCGCCTACCGATTGTACATTCATATGCAGATATCCGTTTATAGTGATTATCTCGGCAGTAGATTGCTGTGTAAGTTTGTGCTCTCATTTCCCATTTTGAATACTTACACTGTACGTCAATTACGTTCCATTGGGATTGGACAGTTATTGTCAACTTCCTGACCAACTGGTCTGACGCCCTCCTAAACGGATTCAGCTGAGTTTGGACGTTCTTCCATTAAGTCTACTGACTGATTCTATAACTCAGCCAAGTAGCAGCTGATTTGTCATTTCCCTGTCTGGCTAGTGTTTCCCCCTTTGCCATCTGGTCTGAATTTAGTCTTCTGTGTCATCACTCGACAGTTGACAGAAAGGCTCCTGGAAACATAGCTGTGGAGGTCCATCCATGGAAAAACTTGTGTTTTTCCAAACCTGACCGTCACTTCACGTACCGTTTACAGCTTCAGCAGAACTGACTCCTCAAACACGTGCTTACATACACGTGTACATGCTGTCTTATCAACCTGAAAGGAATGTGAGGAATCTGAACTGTAAACTATGACTTGAGTGTTTCAATTTGTCAGAATTAGTTTTTTGTCATCGTGCAGTGTTGCTGTTATAGACTGCTGAGTGTCTTAGCAACTCCGATTTGTCAGAAAACACTGGTGGTCAGCCAAATCTTACACATTTTGGACGCCTCTTTTGAGAGAAGTTAGGCTCCCTTTCAACGAATTTCACTATTTTTCACCCACACACGGTTTGTTTTTCACGGTCTATTCCTGTAATTCCTTCACGGATCAACTATATTTGGGTTAAATCCCCTTTTCTTTGTCATCTCTTTTGAAAATTCAACACCTTAACACCAGACTGCACAGAAAGCTTGGTGATTATAATGATTGGATTTTTCATTTCTCTGGCAAGCCAGACCTCCCGCTTGGCACTTTTAATAATACTGAAAGCATTGAGCATAAGTTGGCAAAAAAAAAAAAAAAAAGACGTAATTTGACAAACTACTGCAAGGCTCAGTAGAATTTTGGGAACCCGAACTTGCTGATGGAGAAAAGAGTTGAGTTTGGATTAGTGTGTGTGGAGGGCCTGCAGCTCTCCAGTGAGAAAACACTGCTTAGTCTGTCTCCTCCAAAAGTGGGAATGCAGAGGTTGGCTGCTCTGTCTTCCCGGCATGTTTCATAGATAAAGGTGTGTTTGTTGAATTAGTGGAGGGTGGAGTGCAGCTCCATTGATATACAGACACGCATTGTGTACGCTGTGAAAACAAACAAACATGCTAATTGTTGGCTGGAATATAATTAGGAACACAGTTTCTTTTTGTGTTCCAAACATCTGGACTCGTGTGTCGGATCATTATTCTTTGCCATCTTATTCATTTACTTTAATATGCTGTCTACCAAAAGAAATAAAGTCTATGAATGTGTATTTGTGGGTTTTGGCTGTTAAGGAAACATTTCACTTTTTAACATTTTACCAAATCTGCCAAACTTGCCTTTTTAAAACAAATAATTTAATCGGTTCAAGTTGTCATGCTAATTTAATAATAACGAATGAACGCTCGTGTTTCCAGTATGGTAATGTATCGGGTGCTACGTCTTCCCAAGAAACTCTAATCAATCATTTAGCAGATTTTGCCCGTGCAGCTGTTTACAAGCCAAACTGGGGGCGTAAACCAGATTTAAATTACAGTCGTATTCACTTAGACATAACGTGGATGGATCAATGTTAATGATTTATTACTTACTGTGATTAATGAGGAAGTCAGTCACATGATTCTTTATTCAGTGGTGCAGGAAGTATTCAGAGCTTTTGCTTAAGTAGAGGTAGCAACGCTGTATTTTAAAAGTGAAATCCAAGCGTTGAAAATGTCACATTAAAAAGTGCACACATAACATTTTTATTTTTATTTAACCTTTTATTGAATCAGGAAAGGTCCCATTGAGCATCCAAACACTTCTTCCCAAGTTCTGTATGAACATCTGGTGCAAACAACATATAAAACATTTAAACGTCGTCCACAATCTGAACGAGTACTGATCATCACACTTCTGAGAAATATAAGAACATAGACAGGATGGAGAAACCCAAGAGTCTCCTTTTTATATGAATATATACCGATGTGTGTGGGCTTGCGGGCTGCTAAACAAGGCCATCCTACCAAAGAATGAATAAAGCTCACAGTGGTGAGTCAGAGCGGACAGTACGGTGAATTGTACACGTACAATCCAATATCTGTAAAAATGCAGCAGCAACAAGTCTTTTTTTTTTTTTTTTACAATTATGATGGAAACTTTAACTTTATAAATTTAAGCCTCATTTTTTTTTTCACCAAACGCTGTACACGTGGATTCAAAGTCAAAGAATCATTGGATCTCTGTGTTTCTAGTTAACTTATGAGGTAAATAATGCAGAACAACGGCTCGCTTAGTGTTTTGCTGCTGTATGATTATTATTATTACAGATGTATCATAGTTGATCAAGGTGGTATTTTATATATTTGTCTTTATTTAGCTGCTGTTCAGTTGTTTAATCTATACAGATGCATCATATTTTATAAGATCATTGTACATTTTGTATGTAAAAATCATTCATTTATAAAGTAGCTAGTAAATACAGCTGTCAGATATAGGTAGTGGAGTAAAAAGCACAATATTTCTCTGTGAGTTGTAGTTGAGTAGAAGTGTAAGACGAGTAAATGAAGTTGTACCACTGACTTTCTTGATGACACGACTAAAATTAAATAAATGGGATATTTGGATCAAACTGCAGCTGAAATAATACAGTCTTGTTCTGTTTTGTTTCAGTAAAATGTGCTTTTAGTTAAGAACAACAGCTTGAATCTAATTTATAACGCTTATACTTTCTAAAGAGGTCGTTCATGCCCATCTGGCTCTGAGCCCTCCACTGTGCATTCCACAGACGGCCCATTGAAGTGAGCTGATCCGAGCTCTGTGATAAAACTTAACCAAGTCAAAACAAAACTCTCCGGATAACTGCAGCGATTCAAACAGAGCTTTGAAGGCGCTCCCAGCTGCAGAGGAGAGCGACGCAGCCCTCTGAGCTTCAACAGAGAACAGTAGAGGGGAGAGCCAAACTGCCATGAGCTGCCTGACAGCCACAGGAGCCACGGCTTCAGGTTTCCTCATCTGGAAAAGCCACTGTAGCAGACCACGACCAAGGGGAAACAGGAGAGGGGATTATGCACATATACTGTCTTGTCAGGCTGTCAGTGGTGTCCTTCGAGCGCATGCCAGCTAAATCCTTCCCATGAAAAGAGATTTTACACAAATGAGCAAATTTTCTGATTTTGTTTGGCCACTTGGGGGCAGCGGAAACGAGCTGTAAACACAAAATGAATTCTTGTAATCCATCAACTTATAAGTTGATAAACTTAGCAATCAGTACAGAGCAACACAGTCAGAATTTGGGGTTGTTGGAGTGTTTGATTTTGTCTCTATCATCTCCAGAGAAGAATACCTGGCTCTGTGCTGCTGAATGCTCCACTATGTGCTGCTCAGTGCTGAGCAGGTAGTGTACAATGTGTTTTTCTGGAAACCTTTGCTATGAGAGTGACATAGCATGAACCAGAACACCAAAGTCGCAGCAGGACAGCTAAACTATGAGCTGAAACTTGCTGGTAAGATGAGCGGAGCGGCGCTGCACAGAGTGCAGAAATATCACTCAAGTGTACTGAAGTGTCAAAATAAAAGTTCCTAGTTTATTAATATGTGTTAAATTACTGGAGGATTACTATTTATGCATTAAAATATAAGCAGCAAGATACATAAATCACATGTAAGATGACTCTGCATCAATGAAAGGAAACCTATTAAAAACATGACAGAACACATATTACATATCTCATATTACTGAGGTAACTGGGTCTGTGAACATATATAAAGACAGTGTATACAGCCTATGGCTAAAATATATTGCCGTCCCCCCTGTGGGTCCTGACCCCAGGTTACAACAACTGACAAGATTTAAGATCACAAAGCAAATACTGATGCCTTCGTGTCGGGAAAGGTAGTAACATAAACTATTATTTATTAACCAAAAACCTTCTCTAGTGACCATGAATCAACTAACAACAACTAACTAACTGGCCCAGTCCCCAGGTAGTAAATGAAATACTTTCTTTACTTTGAAACTTTTGGTGATTTATCACCAAACACTGCACATGTGGTTTAAAAATCAGGGAACCATCGATCAGAACCTCAAAACACAAACACAAGACTGCCCGCCATGACTGCCGGGCTCTTCAGATTGGTGACTGGGGATTGGTTGGTCGGGGCAGGTGTCCAGTCGTTATTCTCCAGGACTCCAGGAAGCGGTGATGGAAGTGACCACGCCTTGTCAGCTGGGGCCAATCAGGGTCCGGCGAGCACACACCTATCTTCGCATACGTAATGAACACTTGACACACAACATTATATGAAAGTGTGACTGTGGCAGCCGTAACTCTGTAATACATTGTGTTCTGTAAATGAACTATTTTAATCTAAACAAGTTAAACCAGTAACTGTAGCTGGAAGTGTTTTCCTTTTGAAATAAGGTGAATTAGAAGTAATTCAAAACCTTTTAATAAGCACAGCTACTTAAATAAATGTATTTTCCGCCCTTGGAGCTCTAGATTTGACCAGATTTGTATCTACAGCGAGCTCCGGTGACAAGGCAATTATTTGTTCTTTTCAATCTGCAGCCAACGCGAGAGACCAAAATAAAAGACCCTCTTTGTGATCTTCCCCATCACAGATTTGTGACTCCCCCAGTTAAAAACAAGCACATGTGCGGATCTCATTACACCGATGAGAAGGCAGATATTCATGCAAAGTTCTCATCTTTTGTTTCGACCCGGGCCGCCTCAGCGCGAACCGGCTCGACAGCAGCGAGCGTGGCGAGCGTTCACAATGAGATCGTGGTTGAACCGCGGCCAGGACTGTGCACAGCTGATGTATATTCACACTGCGACCAGCGCTGTAGCCTCTTTGTCACAGGTGACACGTAAACCGAGGAGTTGAAACACCGCCGTGCCCCGTACAAGACATCCAGGTCCAGTTTCACAGGAGGAATTGTTACATTCAGGCTTGACCTTTGCCCCAGTTCCTCATTCTTGGCCTTTGTTTCCCTCAGCCTTCATGACAGGTTTTAATAAGCGGGGGGTTCCTGACCCTTTGAACCGTGTGGCCAGAAGCTGATCATTTGCGACAACAGCCCGGAGGGAGGTCTGCGAGTCATGATGATCGCTGTGTTTCTGACTGATGTTGCATCTCCTGTGCGCCTTTCTGAGAGTCTGCGCGTTGTAAAGCTTTACGGCCTTCAGAGCCAACAGTCGCATTGTCTTTTAATGTTTCAGACACTTTTAGAGGACAATAAATTATGCATAAAGTTCAGCGAGCTCGCCTTCTGTGTGTCCGTCTCCCAAAAGGCTTTTACAGCCTCGCAGTGTGTTTGCGATGCAGCCGTTCGGAAAAGTTGTTTTGAGGTTGGTGGGTAGTGAAAAGAGACATTAGGAGGAGTCACAAACATCAGACAGGTACACAATCTCCTCAGCTAAACCCTCCTCCTCCTCCCACAAATGTACTTAGCAGCTGTTTCTGTGAAAGTCGCTGGAGAGAGGCTGCATGGAAAAAGGAGTCGAGCCAGCTGGGCGGAGAGCTGTGGGAGGATTTTTTCCACTTCTGTCTGTCCGACAGAGACAGGCTGTTTTTTTTTTTTTTGTTTGGTTTTTTTCTCAGCGTGCTATTCATCTTGAAGCATCGCATGCAGCAGCAAGCTGCAGCGCTTTTCGAACAGAGTGATAATTAAGTTCATAATTAATAGTTTCCTTTTTGTAACAAGACTGCAGCAGCACTGCCGGACGCTTCTTCAAGTTTCAGCCTGAAAAAAATGCAGCTATACACTGAAAATGTATTTTATATGACAGGAAGTGTGTGTTCGTACCTGTTTGTGACATTTTCTTTGCCCTGAAAGCTCGACACAATACTTTGCACACGTGTATTTGATTTTCTCGGAATGAAAACATGTCCTAAAGGTAGCAACGCGTGTTGATGGAAAGTATCAAGGAATGTTAATGTGCTGGAGCTCATCCCAGCCACACACCTGGATGCTTCTGCTCCGTGTTCATCAGCTAAAACACACAACGGGATAATGTCTGCACAGGTGTCTTTAATGGAAGCATTAAGTGTCTTTATGAACGCAAGCTCACGTCAGTAAACTCTGAATGGAGGCTGTTATTTCTGCCAGTAAACCAGTTGTTGGGATTTATCTGTGCAACATGGAGGAACATTCAGAAGCGGACACAGTGATATCAGAGACGATAACGAGGGAGCAGGAGGGAGGAAGATAGATGAATATAACATCTGATGAAGCTGCTATGATACGGGCCGGTTCTGTTCTTGTTGGACCGTGTTTGTTTGTTAACCAGAGCAGCTACAGCACAGGACAAAGACTCACTGTCGGGTGGAAAAGCTTCATGGTGGCACACTGCAGACGCAGCTTATTTCTTGTCAGACACAGAGAACCCTAAAAAGAAACCAACTGTGTGGATGTAAATCTCCACTAAGATGAAATAACATTCCTTCCGTGCTCTCTTTCCTCTTCCAGAGAGATATTATTGGGACTCCAAGCTGCGCATTCCCACAGCAGACTACCAGGAAGTCCTCCACGATGATAAAGCCGCGCTGGCCTGGCTCTTGGCCCTGCGTCGCGTTGGCATCGTGTACCTGAAGGGGGCTCCGTCAGAGCAAGGCCAAGTCGCCAGGCTCGCCGAGAGGATTGGCTATCTCAGGCTGACTTTCTACGGGTAAGACTCTGTGACGTTCATCCATTTCGCTCCAGTCATCCCGAGCCAAAGCCACTGTTTAATAATCGGACTCCCCTCTAAATCTTGAAGTGCTGATTTTTCCACTGATCATATTTAAGCTGGAGTGCAGCCCGGGGAGTGTTATTAGTAAGAATTAAATCTGAAAGACCTTTTTATTTACATCCCCGTCCCTTTTCCAGCAATCTGAAGAAAAGCAGCTAGATATTTTGATGAAAGAAGTTCTCAGAGTCTCACTTTGCAACATTAATGTTTAGGAAAATGTGTCCACCGGTCAATTATCTGTGGCTTCAGTTTAATTTCGGTTCCATGGAAACGTTTAGAGAGTGTCTGTTAGCCCCCCCTCCTCACTTTGACTTAGTGCGGTGCTGATTATTTGAGGACAGAGACGAGGAAAACAACCTTAAAGCATTCCAGCTTTTTTTTTTTTTAAGCCAGAGGAATTACCTGGTGCACTCAGTCAGAACAGAGGTTTGGAGCGTGACGCTTTTTCCACTGCCAGCGAATGAGCTCATACCGCTGGAAGAAAAGAAACTGCAGACTAAAGCTTGAAGGCCTGCCATCAGAGAAACTAGACTGTTTTACGAGTCGGGCATCCAAACGAGGCATGCAAACAGAACATGGAAGATAACTTTACCTCATTAGTGCCCCGGTTCCTGCTGCATCTCAATGAAGCGTCTACTTCAGAGGTTTCCGTCTACACATTCCTGTGAAGCTGCCCTCAGGGATCCCTGCAAAGTTCATCTCATCGCTGCCTTTTTTTTGCTCTCCGCACAGTCTGATTGTCACTGCTTATCCTCTAAAGCCAAAGTGAAATAATTAACATGGAGTTTATTAATGAATGTTATCTTTGTCCTCAGGCACACGTGGCAGGTCCAGGACAAATACATGGCAAACAATGTAGCCTACACCTCAGGAAGGCTGAGCCTCCACACTGACTACCCTGCCTTACACTTTGCACCTGGAGTGAGTAAAATCTGATGTGCACGGTCCATTTAGAGGATGAAACTGCACTAAACAGACTTGCTATGACTTAATGAATTCATGTGCTGCTTTTTATAAGTTTGTTTCAACCGCTGGCATGCGGATGTTATGTCGTCTTGAGTTGTAAAAACCAACATTTGTGCGGCATGTGTGCGCGCCGTAGGTGCAGTTTCTGCACTGCATCAACCAGGCCGTGGAAGGAGGCGAGAGCGAGGTGGTGGACGGCTTCCACATGGCCGAGCAGCTGCAGAGAGAAGACCCGGAGGCCTTCCGGACGCTCGCCTCGCTCCACGTCGACTTCACCGACACGGGGACGGACTACTGCGACTTCATGCTGCAGTCCAAGAAATGCATCATCGAGTAAGTGGAGACTGCCGAATTAGCACACACACACACACACACACACACACACACACACACACACACTCTCTCTATCTGTGTGTGAGGCAGAGATTCAGCAGAAATTGAAATGACCCAAAATAAGATGCAGAGGTTCATCTCTCCAGTGTGTGTGAGAGTTTGTGTGATTTGAAATGGGACACTGCCATCTGCTGTTCAGATGTATTACATCCAAAGATGGCCTCCAAACTCACGTGGAAACTCCACAGAGGAGCGAGCAACAACCACATTTCAGTCTAACGTTTATCTCTCCACAAACTTTTAGACATTTAGTGTAAAAAAACTGATGCGATCAGCTGTAAAGATGATAATTAATAATTAATCACACGTCCAAGTAATAAATGAGGCATTTCAAATCCTCTCTGGTTAAAACGACTGAAACCAGTGATTATTTTCAGAATCGATGACTCTGTTTATTTTCTTGACTAATCGATGAATCCCTAAAATCTATAAAATGTCAGAAAATAGTTTAAAAATGACCCAAAGATCACATGTTTAGACTGAACAGTCCAAGAAGAACAGATACAAAGATATTTCATTTACAACTGTGACAAATGTAGCAAATCGTCACACTGAGAAGAACAATTATATGACTGATCAACAGAAAAATAATCTGCAACAACTGATTAAGTTCTTCTTCTTCTTCTTCTTCTTCTTCTTCTTATTATTATTATTCAGTTTTTCAACATTTTGATGGAAGCAGCTGCAGACTGATGGGAAAGTGTGGACAGACAGAGGGGATGACATGCAGCAAGGCGTCCTGGAGTTTGTTTGTTGTTGTAAAACTAAAATATTTTCTGCTCGTATGAATGCTGCTGGTCGGTCCAAACAAGACTTGAAGACTTGAAGACATCACTTTCGTTCATTTTACAGCGTTTTCTAAAATTTCATACCGCTTTTAACCATTTTCTAGTTCACAGTAAAAATAAATGAATTCACACTGAGAATTTTAGGACGTTTATACAAATTAGTAAATGTTCAATAATGTCTCCTGGCTGCTATTTGGAAAGTTAATTTCAGTTATCGATTTGCACAGAAGCGATCTCTGTTTAAAGTTCACGTATGCCTGTGACTGGATTTGTCTCACAGATGAGTGAGGACAGCAAACATTTCATAAAGAAAAGCACAGATGAATGTGCCGGATACTAATCCTGAAGCACGGTGCTCACTTTGACAAATGACAGTTGCGACGTGCTGTCATGAGTCGAGACATGCAGGTTTCACGTCCCAGCTGGAAGCACCGAAAGAAAAAATGACGACTTTAAGATCTTTTTCTGCCATCAGTGATCTTAATGTTTTTAAATGTGTAGTTCACATTTGCTTTGATATTTGACTTCAATCAATTATCAACATTTAATTAACTTTGTCCTTCATCCCAGCGTCGATGGTGAAGGCCGTGTGGTGAGGATAAACTACAACAACGCCACCAGAGACTCCGTGCTTGACCTCCCCTTGCACCAGGTCCAGCCCTTCTACAGAGCACTGAGGGCGTACGTGGACATCATGAACCGACCGGAGAACGTGGTCACCTACAGGATGGAGCCAGGTCAGTGTGCCGCTCTCAAAACTCAATTTAAGCTTGAAAGGTTTTACAGGAGAAACATTTTGATTCAGTGGATGAAGAAAGGACAAAAAACAAACATAAAAATGTCACTGAGGATTGTAGCAAACAGAACACGACCCTGCACAACGATGCAGCATCTTCGTCTTCATCAAGGTCGCGGTCACATCAGAGTCAGCCTAGACTAAATCTAATTACCCGAGTCCCCCTCTAAATAATCACCGCCCAGCACAGTCTGCCGCATCAAGTGACAGAGATGGAGTAATGGAGGACATCAACGTGGAGCAGGACGGCGCCATTAGCAGGCAGACGGCGTACGGACGGCAGGAAGGGTTCAAGCCTCCATGTTAGAAAGCATCCGTCTTGATCCCGCGTCCTTCACCGTCTCCAAACAAACCTGTTAGTCTCAAGTGTTTCCATGTAGAGCTGCTGACTTTTTGACCAGGACGAGCAGCTGGAGCGTCATTCTTTGAGAATAAAGTCATGGATGTAGTCATCAAGTTCATATTTATCTAAGTTTTAAACTAGTCAGCCTTAATCAGCCTTAATCAGCCAGCTATTAGTTTTTATTTCACCTTTGACCTCTGTGTGAGTCCAAATCCTGATATCAGCCTGATTATATCCCGATTTGGCAGACGTAGAGCGTCTGATCTGTTCGTGAGCAACGATGATGGCTTTTCCACCTCCTTCCGAGGAGTGTGAAAATCACACAGCAGTAACTGGTCTGGAGGCAAAATGTCTCTCGGCCTCAACCAAACCTCCAGAACGAGCTTTGAAGACGATCTTAGTGGTTCAGTCGTGACAGAAGTTGTGTCCGTCACGTGAAGAGTTTTCGTGTCTTATCAAGTTTAATCCGTTTGGCCTGATGACATTCAGCACTCTCAGAAGAACTGCATGATTAAATCACTTTGTCCCCATTCAAGCTAGAGGAGGGTCAGACCACAAGCTGATTGTGGAAGATCTGAGTAATTTTATGCCTGGCTTCACACGACTCTAAAATCATTTAATCCAACACTGTGACAATCTTAACAGACACGTATATCGTGTAGTTCGACCCCGGCATTACTAAGATCGCATGAAATATACGTCAGACTGTTTCTGATCTGTGGTGTTGTTTTATTTCAGGTGACATAGTGACCTTCGATAACTGGCGTCTGCTGCACGGGCGGAGGAGCTACATCAGCAGGCCAGACATGTTGCGACACCTGGAGGGCGCCTACCTGGACTGGGACGAAGTCATGTCTCGCCTCCGGATACTCCGCAGCTCGGTCAATGAGGACGCGTGAGCGCCGTTAAAGAACGGGCAAATTTAAACGTGTAGCTTTACAGCCTTTGTCGAGGATCTAAACGAAACGATCTAAACGTTAAGCTGAGACGACGGAGGGCAAAGTGCAAAAAAATAAAATAAAATCTAACGAGGGGTCAAGAGCTAAATCTCTGACTCTGAAGCTGTCGAGCTTTAAATCATGGAATTATTATTATTATTATTATTATTATTATATCATACAACGATCAAGGTGCAAAGTTTAAATGACGACAGCAACTTAGGAACCTTAGAGCAACGCTTCAATGCAAAGATACATTTTTTTTCTAGTCACGGAGACTAGTGTCAGACGTTTTTATAAGCTTAAACTTAAGAGGTTTTTTTACATTGTGCTGGGTACGCCACGTTATGATCGTGATCATTTTGAAGTTTTCTAAGCTGATTCATCATTCCCCAATATAAATTCCTGATACACGCCCTGATGTAAATTGTGTTACAGTACTTCATCTTTCCCTTCATACCACCCGCTGTCTCGCTACCTCTTCCTTTAAATCCTGTGCCTACACAAAGGACGCAATGTCCTTGACTTTCCCTTGAGCTGAAGTCTGAATTTAAAAAGGCCTCAAGCCACAGCTGTACTACAAGTGACAGTATGAATTTGACAGATCCCTTAAATGCAGCTGTAACTTACCTTTTGGTAGCTAGTTTCCACATGAAACCATTGAAAACCACAGTGCTTTGACCTTTTTGAAGGATTTGAAAATTCTTTAGATAAACCACTTAAAACTGATACATGTATCGTCTCAAAGCTGAGAGCTGTCCTGTTTATTTTAGTGAATAAAAGTTGTTTTTGGAGGACGGTACGCTGTTAAAACTCCTGCTAGTGCCTGAACGTGATCAGGTGGATAGATTTTTGTTCACGGTGCTCAAAGCATTAAAAAAATCACGTCATCACGTTCATCTGAATAACCCACAGATCTCTCCGTGGAAATAGTTCCTGTGAAAACTATCGACGGGGAGGTCAGTGGATTATCTAGAATGTGACAGACCTTTTTCACAGCCGCCATTTTGACATGGAATAGCAGGTGAACGCAGGTGTTGCCGATGATCAGTCAGGGTGCTGCTGCGGTGCGTGTTGGCTCACAGCCTTCGTTAGTGTCACCTGTGATGACTGTTTCACGTCTGAACGGCTGCTGTGAAAAATCCAAGATCCAAAACTGTCTGCATGACCAGCAGGGTCGTGTGATGAAATACATTTTGTAAAATGAGAACACTGATCTTATGAAGACCCGTCAACTGTTTTTATGATGTTATTAAAAAGCACAGTGTGCTTCATGTTTGAATACAGCCAGTTTGTTTGTCTGTTTATTCTACAACTCACTTCACTCCACGTTCACAGTTCATCCTCTGTGGCTGATTGAAAACTTTAATCTTGTTACGTTTGTTCAATATGGAGGCAAACGTTGTAACCCTGTTTGCACATTTCATTGTATCTGACAGCTGAAGGGTGTCGTGAAATTCAAAGCCCTGCACACGAGGCGCACACCTCACGATGATCGCACGTTCATCTTCATAAAAGGACACCGAGCTTTGTTTTGCGACAACTTTATTATATTGCCAAAGCTGTACATGTTCTATAAATATTTTCTCAAATACTGGAATACTTACACCTGGCATCTCATTTCATTTATTCCCTCTCATTACAGCAGCTGGCTAGTACAATGACAGAGATGAGTTGTAATAATCCAGTTTAAAAAAACCTTCTTTTTTTTTTTAATTTTTAACTGAAGCAGAAAGAGCTGTGCCCCACTCCCACCAACCAAAAACAAATCTGAGATGCTTCAGCTCGACTCCGGTCTTATTTACACCGTCACGTGTGATATTCGTTAACAGCATCTTCTGAACATCCTGTGGATTATTTTCCTTTGCACAATTAAATTACTAAAAATACAAGCATGTCTGAATCATAAAGAAACATCTTCCAGTGATATAGCTGTACCGATTATATTGCTGATCTGTTGAAACTGTTCACCACGTGTGCACACACACACAAACAAACCCACACACGCGCACACACACACACACTCGTCACTGTGAAAGTTAATGGGCCAGCGATAGGACCGGATCGGACCGTTCTTTTACTACCACAGAACAGAAACAACATTAAGACTCGATGATCTCCTCGGGGAGCAGATGACCACAGCTGGAGGCTTCAACACGTCTGAAAGATCGACCACACGACGCAAGACTGCCGCTGAGACTTCGGAGGATTTTGGACTTTTGTCACAACGTGATCTGTGATGTGAAAGCAGGTGTGTGTGTGTTTTTTTTTTTCTTGGCTGTGCACTCAAACAACGCCGGGGTTGCACAATATTCTGTGGTGACAGCCAAAATGCACCAGTTGTCTTTCTCATCTATAACTTTGGATTTTTTTTTACTGTGACATTTTATTTATTTTTTTGTCACCTCAAACCTGAAAGGTTCCCAGATTGGAAACTCGGCACAGTCCAAATCACTTAATGGGTTAATTTGTGACTCTAAATTGCACGTAGGTGTGAATGTGATTATCTGGTAACTTGTCTGGGGTGTAAAACACCTCTCGCCCTAGGTCAGGATGTGGATAAGCGGTTACAGAACATGGATGGATGTTATTCAGTCTTTATAACCAATGAGGATATATATATATATATATATATATATATTTTTTTAATTTCCTGGTGCAGGTCCACAGAGGCACAGCAGAAAACAAGTCACTATTACTGACAGCAGAAAACGTGACGCTGTACCTGGAAATTAAAAAAGAAAGTTGCTTTTTTTTTAAAGATAGAACAGGTCAAAATTTTCAATATCTACAACTTGGGATTAGAGGCTGATGTGAAAGTGGGGAGAGTGTGCATAAGTTAGAAGCTGCAACTTGTTTTAAATTTCCAGGCGGAGCTCAACAAACTGACGAAACCCGAACCTGTACGTGGAAGTTTAAAGCTGAATAACATCGGTAACAGCCGCACCACAGCGCCCTCCTGCAGCCTGGGTCAGGTTTGGTTTTCACCTTTCACTAACTCGTGGTGGCTGGATTCAAACAGAAAAGTCAGCCTTCACCTCCAAACACCTGCTGTGACATCACTGAGCGCAAAATCCTCCGTTAAGCGGCGCAGCAGCCGTGCGAGTTCAGAAGACAAACTTTAAACAGTGGTGTCATCATATTCATTCAATACGTACTATAGAAAAAAAGTTCCTCACGTTCTTGAATGCCAGTGAACTGAAGAAAACCCGGCTCTGGCAATGGCTAACTACTTATTAAGTATTGCACATCTAGCAAATCAACAATTTAACATTTGTTTGTTTTTTTTCCAGAGAAATGTACAGTCAATATATGTATATATTAAATAAATACTATATATAGAAATATATATAATATTTATTTTTCATCCTCATAGTAACATGCAATTGATAACAGCAGACCACAGACGAGAAATTTTACAGTAGAACTAGAACAGTAATTCAGCCTGGCGGGCCAATATAGGGCAAAGAGAACACATCTGAGAACACTCACATTATTTTAGGGCTCAAACACTTTGAAGAAGCGTTTACATGCGGTGCTCCGGTGCAGTATACAGTAGCGTTTTCATCAGCATGGGACGTTCCTGCACTACGAGAGGCTCTCTGGGTGTTTCACCAGCTTTAAACTTGGACAGACTTGGAACTTTACAGTAACCACATATCACAAGATAACTCACACAGTCGTATGGAGACAGGTAGGAAGGGTGGGGTCGGGTCGGGTCGGGTCGGAGCTACTATGTAGTGGATTGTCAAGGCTGTGCACGGGACCTGCATGCACTCTGTGCCTCATGTCTCCCTCATATCTCCTCATATCGGTAAAAACAGTTGGCTGCAGGAATAGAAGACGTGAGCTCGAGGAGAGGTGGGTGAAGTGGAGGTGGGTGAAGTGGGGGTTGCTTCTCCCGAGTTAAGGAGCAGGCAAACATTTAGCTAAGTCGGTATGATCATCAGGACGACAGCGATGAAGGGGGGGGGGCGGGTTTGGAAGTATTTACACGACATCACAGACCAAACACGTCTACACGATAGGGGTCTTAGGCTTGTATATACAGGAGGAGGGAGCAGGGACTGTGTGCTTAGAGTAAAGTTAGGGATTGTCAGAAGTCTGGTTTCAGAGCTGAGATGCCATTTCAAGTAGAGAGGCACACCGAGGACAGAAAGGGGGAGGAGGAGGGAGAGAGGAGAGAGAGGAGAAGACAGGGGAGGTGTAGACTAGCTAGGAAGGGGTCTCGGTGACAGAATCTTGGGTTTTCCTTCCGCCTCCTTCCCCTTCACTGCCGCCACGTAGGAGAAAAGGCAGAGGACCGAGTAACAGATCTGATGTGCCTGCAGGAGGACGAAAGAACCAGGAGCACAGTTACATTTACACTCAGCCATTTAGATTTTATCCAAAAACAATCAAAGTACAGCGTGACGAGGACGTGTTAGTGCAGCACTAAGTAGAGGGGGACAGATTTAACATGTTGGTGGTGTTGGAGAGGAGGTCCTCTCTGAAGAGCTGGGAGGTTTTTGAAGGTAGAGAGGGACGCCCCTGATCTGGTAGGAACTGGTAGGTCGTTCCACCAACGGGGAACAACAGATGGAAAAGTTTGGATTGCCCTGAGCGTACGGGCGGCAGAGCCAGGCCGTTGTTCACTGGAGGAGGGCCGCGTTCTGGTTCATCTGAAAGGTTTCTCTGTGCAGGGTTGGAGGCCCATCAGGAGGGCATTACAGAAATCAAGCTGCAAGATGACCACCTGTATGTGGAGTCTGGCAGCACGTTCAGGCAGGTTACGTCTGACTTTTCTCATGTCGTTAAGTGCGAAGCGACACGACCGGGCAACCGAGGCAACGTGATCAGAGGGCATGCATCATGACTCCTAAATTTCCCCTCGGTTTCCTGACCACTAATCTGGAGCGATCTTTCTATGAGTGACTCTCTGTTGTGTTTGTATCGTGCACGCTGGCATCTTCACACACATTCTGCAGCTTCCTGATCGATAGTTGGTGGCAGTTAAAATGCTGAGACGTGAAGCAATTTCTCAGACTGCCAGTGAGTAACCATGGATGTGAACGACACGCAATTTAAATTCCTCAAAAATCATCTCTGTGAATACTTCACGAGGAAGGAAATGTGTTCAACATGTTTGCTAGACCTCCGAGGATGGTCGGTGTAAACAGGTTTGTTTAAAGTTGGGCTCTAATCTGTCCTTTTAGTTGCACATTTGCTTAAAATCTCATGATTGACCTCTGCTTTGTGATGTAACCTATTAGCTCCAGTTAGTGCTGACAACAGAATAATGCCTGTTCATTAACTATCCAGTCTCACAGCTACGAAAACGTCTTCATTTTCTCAGTTAGAAAAAGTTAAATTGGAGCTTCAGTATCAAGTGGAGATCATTCTCAGACAAAACATTTTTTAAACTACGAGTCAGCTGTGGAAGGTTAATCTGTTGTACCATAAGTGAGTTGAGTATCTAAAACTCTGTTTGCACCAAGCAGTCCAGTTACATCGTCAAAAGTTGTGTGGTACCAACAGAACCTCTCTGTTCTGTCCTGTTTTTTCTGTTACCCCTCGAGGTACCGAGCTCACTGAACCGGGACGGCGAGGTTGATCTACAAACACTGCAGACCACGTCGTCTCATCATCTCATGCACTCTGCTGGAAAAGAACAGGAGATTGCTGGAAATGCTACATCAGTCCTTTGACTCGCTGCCTGCAGATATTTTTTTTTTTTTTTTTTTTTTTGCAAATAGAGCTGCGTGTCCTCGTCGGGAGGCTAACAAACATCCACATGTTGTGTGCGGCGAGGAGAAGAGTGAGACAGGGAGCCAGAAAAGTGACGGTGAATACAAACGGAGCGGAGTGAAAGGATGGCAGTAAATGTACAGCGTGTCAGCTGATAAATGCTGCAGCTTCTTATCCTCGAACATTTAAGTGTCGTCTCCTGTACGGTCTGTGGTGGAAACTGGGGGGATCTGAGGGGTTACATACGAGTTTCAGGGGTAAGATTTTGGTGAAAATGTGGCTCAACGTGGGCAAACTCTCAGAAGGTGATACCATCTTTTAACCTTGAATCTTCACTCGACCTCCTGAGCCCCATACGGCCTCTGGAGAACAGTTATGTCGACCTCGTGGTTTACAGATTCAAATTCATGTTAGTTTTTTCCCAGAGAGGAGGAGGAACCGCTACACAGGTTACAGATAGTCACATTTCTGCTACACACACCTTGTGATGGACTAGAACTCTACATACATTGTTAAAAAGTACCGACTGTGACAGGAGAAGCGAGGACTCACCATGGGGGTCTTGTACTTGTGGATCACCACTTCTTTAGTTTCAGGAACTATGCCGGTGCAAGAGACAAAACAAACAATTCAAAGGCAGCAGGAACCTCAGTGAGTTTCTGTTTGAGAGCTTTCTTTGGGGGGGGTTACAGGGGTGGAGACTTTCAACAAGGTGTAAAATGAGATGTGGGCCATGAAGAGTTCACCTCAACAGTCAGGAGAGGAGAGTGAGGTGAAGAGAGGGGGCTGAAATACGTTAATATTCTGACTGTGTAATGAGTCAGCTGTTTATAGGAGGCAAAGTATTAAATCTGAACTGTTGGTGAGACGTTCGTGGCCCACGAAATGGACAAATAAAAACACAAATGTCATATAACAAGAGACTGCAGAGGTCGTAAAGTTTCAAATATGAAAAACAATAAACACAAGAAAAAGAAGGGTGGGGGGCAAACTCCCCTCCCAAACCCTCTTCCACCCCAGAGAACTGAAAGTTAAAAGACATCACAGAAAAGCAGCTACGAGAGGCCAAAATCCTTTGACCCAGGACGGCGTCACTGTCCACAGGACAGACTGACTTTTCATTAGTAACTGTGAACCCATAGCAGAGATGGGAGGGCTGAGATCTGGACATGATGAAAGGGCTGGGAGATGTTAAATCCCTCCGCTCAAACCACCCGCCCACCCCGAAAAACAACAGTGCCACCAAAGATCTCCACTTGCTGAGATACAGAGGCAGACTATCAGATAATGATAGACCACATGAGAGATGGAGTCTGATCTCCGAAAATGAAAAGCAAGTGATGGAAGTGAGGAAGCAGAGGAAAACTCATGGTACAAGAAAAAAAAAAAAGAAAATCAAGAAGTATGAATGGATGAAAAGGAGAGTGTGTGGAAATACTCTGCACGCAATTAGTTTGATAAGGAAGGAGAAAGGTGACAACACTTTACCTGCTGGAGAATGAAGGTTTTCATAGTGGCAAAGATGAGGGCAACATTACAAAAGCAGCACAGAGACACGGCAGTAACTCAGCCTGGCTCTCAACTCCAACCTCTGACGCAAGTTTTTGACTTGAAGGTGGACTAACGCCTCAAACTGCGGCTCGCTACAGACTGAAACATCAAGGCTGAACAACAGAACAACTACTGCTAACAGCTACCTGAGGTATCTTTTTTTTAATTTACAGATTTCATAAATGTCTCAAGAGTTTCCCCCGTGAAATAAATTGAAACTGGGGCTGTCAATGCTGCTGGCTCTCAGTCAGTCTTAAAACAGTGCTTTACTTTTCCTTTGTGAAATATGTGTCTGCTTCTAATAGATTTTTTTTAATGTTGATAAATCAGATGTTTTTTTTTTTCTAATTCTATGATGTACAAATCATAAAAGTTATAAATGAGTTCAAGGAATCGTACAGCTAGGTTAAATATTTGTAACGGTTGCCGATGTTGATAAATCAGGTGTTCTTCTGATTTTAACGCAGCAATGAGAGGTACAATTAGTGATTTTCATTTTTCAACGGACGTTTCATACAGTTAGTTATTGATTTATTGAAGTAAAAGTGTTGATATTGTGTCTGTAACTTTTACTGATAATGCAAGAACTTAAAGAGAAGGCCGACAAATCCCATGAAAAAAGGCCAAAATCATCAATAAGTCGATCTGCCTCAATACTTTGACTTCCTCACTCCTCCTGAAGCCCACTTACGCCTGTAGAAGATATAAATCTTTAAGAACAAGTCATAAATATAGTTTTTTTAAAGGCTAATTAATTTTTCTAAAACAGCTGGGCTCTGTAGTTTTTTTTTAGCAAACATTACTCAAACAGGAGTGAACAGTGCATGTGTTGGGGACTATTTTCAGCTGTGGATTAATACACATTTGGTGCACTGTTGATTCCAAACAAACTACAGTGTGGGTCGGTGTGTGTGTAATCATAGTAATGAAGTCACTGCAGCGTGACTCACTGATATGTTTTTAATATTTTCGGACACTAACAGAACTCTATGGCACAGAGGAATAATAAATACATAATAAATATCAGGCTCTGGATGCACAGACAATATTTTTTATTGATTTGGGTCTTTTTTTAAAAAATGGGATTTGTCAAAATTATGAAAAATAGAATATCAGCAAACTTATCCTTGAAGGTTTATCTTTCCTTTTATATTTCTTAACATTAGACACACGAGAATCTCTTTTGTTTTCTCTAAAACTGCAACTTGTAGATCAAGCCCTGGTTCATCTGAAATACTTTTAATTACTTTTATTTATGATGCTTTATTTATGATGCTTCCACAAGAACGTTTCCTAAGATGCAACATTTTAGTTTTCATTTCTACTTGTGCCTTTTTGTTGTAAAACACTAAAATATATTTGGGGAAAAAAGCAGCGAGACTTCCCGTCCCCACCTTTCTCTCTTCACATCGTACAGACTAATAATTTCTCTCTCCAGCTCCGTCTCTCTCTTTATCCACTGAATGAAATGTCACTTGCTCTAAACTTCACCTCCACCACGTGATTTAAAGAAAAGCACGTCCCTCTGAAGAATTAATCACTCCTTTAATCACGCACAGACGTCGGCGTCTCGGCGCTCCTCGAGGAGAACCAGCGTCCAATTCAGTGAACCCTTATTAGCTCTTGTCAATACATTTGCCATGAAGCTGAGTTACTGCCGTGCCGAGTACAGGCCTAGAATCAATAGATGGTGTAATTACCAAATTCCTCCAGGACAAAGACTCCCTTCACTGTATTGCACTTTTTAATGTGACTCAGCTCTATGAAAACCTAAAAACAAACAAAAAACAAACAAAACAAGACAGAACATTATTAACTCAACAACACTGGATGAAAAGTAAACACTTCATATTTAACAAAATTAACCATGTTTTAAACTTGTTTTATTCAGTATGAAAGGTAAAAATAAAACAACTACACATGGAATGCAAGCTTTTAACAGCTAACGAAAGAAAAGAAAAGCACATTATGAGAAGTTTCCATGATCAAACGCATACATGGGCGACGGTTAAATGAGGGTAGAGATGCATTTAGTCTGCTCAAAGCTCAAAAAAACTAATTCAACATGACTTTGTTTCATCAATGGAGTGGATCGTTTAGAGTCATATTTGGATGTGAAACAGCAGAGGTAGTTTTAAAAAAAGAAAAAAAAAGGAGAAACGCATTTCTTTTTATGCTCAGAGATACAATATGGCCCATATGATGCATACATGGAAGTTCCATAGAAAAATGTAGACAAGGACACAAAATTAGATTTGCCATACAGCTACAACAGTTAAAAGAAAAGATAGAGAAGAACAAATACGAAGAAGAAGAAAAAAAAAAAAGGAAACCCAATAAGATGTAACTGCTAATAAGCAAACACAGCAGAGGTTGTGTACCTTCCGCTCCTTGCAGGGGGAGAGAGCATGGGAGAGAAATGGTTTGGATTATTATCGGACAGAAGAGCACAAACACTCGACGACACTCCGAGAGGGCGCTATCCACAGGAGCCTCGTACGGTATTCAAATCAAGAATCTAAGCTGAGAAGTTACCAGAGCCAATATGGAAGAAAAAAAAAACATCACAAGAGGAATCAACCCCCCCAAAAAACTGGAGGAATAGGAGAGGAAATAATAAAAAAAAAAGAGGACTAGAAAGTTTGACTATATTGAGAGCTGGATTCACCTTTGTTTTCCTGGACTTTAAAACATCTCAGTCCCCCAGAGCCCTCCATGCCTCCTCCTCCAGCAACAAGGGCTGGCACCAACACCACTTGCTCACACAGCAGAACAGATAAATGAGGGGCAAAGTCACTGACGGACAGGAAATCCCCGCTACGGCGTGTAAAGTGTCACCTCCGACACCATCTCACTGCAGGAGCTGCCAAAAAGGGCCCGACCCAGCGCTCACTCGCTGACAATCCTAAAGAATTTTGACGTGCAGTGCTGAGGAGTTTGGTGAAACTGTTTTAACTCAGAAACTATCCGCCATGAGCTGATCTACAAACGCTCCCAAGTCTAACAACTGTAGCGAAGTCGCTGGTGAAGATGATTCTAGAAAAGCGGTGCTCTGCATTTGAGCATCTCGTGGGTTAATTGTTACTCTCTGCCCCTTGCAATACGAAGCGCAAAAACTCAACTTGAACTCAAAGAACCTGAAAAAGCAGAAGCAGCGACAAAAAACAGGAAGTAATCATAAACAGTGACTCAGTGCAGCAACATCCAAGTTAGAGGATCGGTTTCGGTTTTACAGTCGAGATTAATGGAATTTTATTTGTGATGCTCACAGCGTGAAAACTTACATTTAAACCTGCGCTGACTGACGCTCAGGGGGACAAAGAAATAAGCTACAAACTTAACCACCACTTAATTTGATAACTTCTTATTTGCACGACACATTTGAGGTTTCTCTCCACGAGATGAATCTGATATTCTCTCAGCCCACTCCGGATGGAAATCTCTCTTTAGCTGCCAAATGCTCCACAGTGTTCCCTAGATATTTGCTAACTTTGTCTGTGATGTTTGGGAAACAAAAAGCTGAAAGACACTAAAAAGCTCCGTAGAGCTGAGACAAACAATCTTTGGGTTCGTCACTAACTTCTTTCACATTAGTTATTTGATTACAGCTTTAATGATTAGTCATCGCTTTTTGCAGACACAAATTGAATTAAAATGATTTATTGCGAATAGTTTTATTACTTAAGGTGAGAAACTGAGAGAAATGTTTTTATGTTACATCTGAACTGTTTTACAAGTGAAGAATAATACAAATCTGATTATTCAGCATCTAAACTGACCGACAACTGTGTCAACTGTTAGCCAATCATTGGTGTTATCACTGCTCTATGGAATTTCAGTTCAAAACAGAGCTAAAATAATTAATCAGTTAATCCATTTTTAAGCAAAATGTCAAAAATGAACTGATTTCAGATTCTGAAATGTGAATTATTTGCCGGTTTTCTTTGTTTTATAGGATAATAAACCAAATATCTTCAAGTTTTGGAGCTCAGGAAACCACGATCTGTATTTTTTTGGACTAAAGGTTTCATTGGCAAATTAGTTGCAGGCCTAATTTAACAGACATTATCACAGACAACCAACTGCACTGTGATTGGTCTGTGCAAATTTTACTGCTTCTTTTTTGTTGATATTTCTCCTCACAAGGTAAAAAGCTCTTTAACTCCAGAGTTTGAGGTGGATCATCAGGACACTGAAATATTGTGAGCATCACAAATGAGATTGCATTCACCTGCACTGTACCGGACTGAAGGCAAACTCAAATAAGCCAAACATCTCTCGACAAACCTGAACAACCGTCTCCATAACCACGCCACTAAAGGTGACGTGAGATTTGTTTTCTTTCTTGTAATTTGGCTGAACTGTCTCTCCTCCTGTCATTGAGGTATCAGTTTAAAGATGAAGCACGGCTGATGAGGAATACAACACCTCTTTTTGTGTTTTGTTTTCTTGTTTTTAAAGATGTCTGAAGCGTCTGTCGGCTGCTGTGGGTCCCTCATCTTTCAAACGTGGTCACGTCTCGGACTATTCACCTACAGCACATCGTTCAGCTTCACATGCTCATAAACCTGAAGAAGAAATACGAACCCCGACTACGACTACCTGCGCAGATGTGAAGACAACACATGACGATGTTCGAGGGTCCAAACTTAAAAATGTTAAAGTTGCTATTAAATAGCCAATTATTAATGAAAAGTCTTTGCTCAAGGTCATCCGTCTTACCACTGATGCACAACACACACACACACACACACACACACACACACACACACACACACACACACACATTAACACTTTATCTCCTCCCACACAGTAAATGAACAATGAGGTTTGAGCACCACGGATGTCAAAAGAAGCTTGTGTGGAAGGATGTGTTAATTTTTTGTTTGTTTTTTGGGGGGAAAAGCATGCATATGAACACACACACACACAAACACACACACACATACACAAACAAACAAACACAAACTGAAAAAAGCAAATCCAAAAAAGCAAAAGCACAAACAGGAATTCTTCCTCTAAGGGTTAAACATCAGGACTGAGTAAAAGCCAATCAAACGTGTTGTCAGTCGTCGCTAACATTTTGCCTGCTAGGATTGAGTTTTACTGACGATAGAGGAAGACGTCACGAGATGAAAGGAAATGATGCAAACAGGATAGATGAGCAGAAAGGTGGACAGAAGGATGGGGATGAACCATCATGAGTGAGTTTTTATTTTCATGCCCTCGTGTGAGATGAGAAGCAGTTGTCTCTGCTCTTGGTTACTGGCCTCTTACCTGGCTGTGCATGAATTTAAGGTTGATTCCTTCCAGCGTGACCTGCAGCAGTCCACCTTCACCAGTTTTCATGTCCTGGACCGGGAACTCTCCGCCCAGCTCCGGACCTGAAGGAGACCCACATGTTGAGTTTACAGGGAGTACGGATAATAAATCCATAATTTAAACAGGCCGAGTGCGTGCAGACAGAAACATCACAAACTGCTGCCATGTGGGACAGAAATGTTTAAGCCTGTCCTGCTTGTAAAACACTGCAGCCACTTGATAGACGAGATGCCCTTGTATTCGTCCCAGGCTGTTTGTTAATCACAGTCAAACAGAGTCTACTCCATACATTGTATTTGAGAATATGGGAATTAGTTAAAACTATTTTAATTTTAATGACATATTGATCATTTTTTATATCAATTTTTCAAAATATAAGACTCATTTTTGAGATTTTTTTTTGGCCTTTTCCCTATTTTACCCAAAATATATTTAAATGTGAGGCTGAAACTAAAATGTGTGTACTGTTAAACCCGTAAAGAATGAGCAAAAGTCTATCAAGAAAGAAAGAAACACAGAAAAAGAAAGAAAGGGGCACATAAACACAAACCTGGTTTTATGCTTTGCTGTCTTGCTGCAGCTCTCTCCATACTGTCTTTAACACAGTAGTAGAGTTCACGACACTGAAAAGCAAAGAGGAAGATTACTTGAATTTCTAATCGACGTTCTTCTGCATTGAGTTAAATCTCAGGATGCACAGAGATGCCGTCTCTCACCTTTTTGGTATAGAACTTGTTGAGCTGCGTCTCTTGGCCGTTGCGTCTCCACAGACACAGCACCTTGGTCTTGGGGCAGTAAGTCATGTTGATGAGCTTCTCGTACCACCAGCGCTCGTAGACCGTGCCGATGTTGCTGCGCAGGACTATGCAGTCGTCACAAACCTGTAACAATGATGAGTTATATCAGTAAGAAAAGCGACAACATGCCTTCTACACGCAGCACAGGTACAGATGTAGAATAAGGAACTAAACTTTGTGTACCTCCATGAAGAAGATGTCTCCCGTGGTATCAGTGCCGGCGTGTACAACAAATGTTTGCTTCTTGATGTGACGGCTTCCACTGGGCCTGATGGCGAGCTCACGGCCGTTCTGAAAATATAATTTCGTATAAATACTTACAAAGAATAAAAAATAAATAAGGCTGAACTTCAAATGAGGACAGATATTCACCATGTTGGCCAGTTTGTCCAGTATCTCGTTGATCTCTTGGCTGTACGTGAGGCCGATGTGGGACTTCCCCATCAAACGTCTCACTTTCTTCCTGATGTCATTTTTGCTCAACTAAACAAACAAAAACATTCACAGGGGAACAAACGTCAGGATATGTGGAGGCAAACACAATGTAAAAAAAGTTCTGTTTATGACAAACAGGCCTCCGTACTTTCATCATCAGCATGTACGCGATCATATTGTGCAGCAAGGTGGCCAGAAGTCTGTCTTCATCGTCCTCCAGACGCTTGCGGTCATGGTCTCCTAAAGACAAGTATCTAAACACAGAAAACAACTTTTAATAATCCAGAACCAGAATCACAAATTTGCAGTGACAAAACTAATATCGGAATCATCAAGCCAACCTTTCAATCATCTCCTGGGGTCCCTGGTCCATTCCCATGCCCTCACGCTCCAACATCACAGCATCTAAGTAAGCGTCCTCCCAGAACTGGAGCTGGTCCCACAGCGTGGAGCGCTCCTTACCTGAACACATGGAGACAGCACACATGTAGCTCCTAACATGTGGAAAGCTCCGACACTTCATTCATTCAAACACAACCGCACAATACAGCCACAATCACACGCACTTTCATACCAGATAATTTAAATAGATTTCCATTAAACAAAATAACTCCTGTATGTTATTTTAAAAAGATACAAACTAATATGGTGTTCTTATTGTTCATGTGGCTTTCTACAGTTTGGTTTGAACTTATTACAAAATTTCAGATGGACTTCAATCAAATCTGCTTTTAGAAAACGATCAAGCAGTTCATTGGTCTACATTAAACCACCTCTAAGAGCCAATTAGACCAATTGCAATTACACATTACAACATTTCTAGCATCACGACAAAATCCCACCATGCATGGCTCTGTCACATCGTAGTCGTGGCGCTGTTCTGGTCCCTTCTTCAATGCAACTTCAAACCCAACCCAATGCAACTTTGTCTGCAAGACTTTGTTAATTTGCTCCGATTTTTGTCATTTCTCCTGGTTTCTGTGCTTCTATCATGAGTAAATATGCTACATAGTTGCATAAGTATTTCCCTTTTAGCTGTTTTAGGGTATTTTATTTTGAAATTCGAGAACGGTCGTAATTAACTTGGGCGGCCGTGGCATACACGGAACGCGATGCATCAGTGCCCAGTGGAATACAGGAGAGTAAGAGGTCTGTGATGAGGCTCACATCCAACAGATCTAACAAAACCTTTACTTGAATTATCAGTTTTGCATTAATAATACTGGGCTGGCATCTGATGCTGCATTTAAGTGCTATGCTATGCTCTTCTTATTCTAATTTAGAAATAAAGTTTCAAACAAACACAAACCGCCACACACGACAACTTGAAGGATAAAAGAAATGACACAAATCATTTTCACGGGATGCAGAAGAGGAATAAAATATTTCACTTTTTTGTTTCTCCGCCTCGTTCACTTTGCAGTAACTCATTCGGTATCTTGACATTTCAATCTTATTCACCAGCTGGTGACTCTCATGAGTGTGCTCGACACATAATTACATTTCTGACAGCACTTGAAGGCAACAAATATATGCAAACCCATGAAACGTTCAGCTTTAGGTCAACGCGGAAGTTAGTCAGGAAACTGGTTAAAATGCAAAGTGAGCAGGAATTAAAGTTAATGTTAAAAGTTAGAGTCACGGAAATCACGCACATGTTGCTGTCTTTGAACTCTCCGTGAGGGGAAACTGTGACCAAATTCTGCAGGACTGCTTATTTTTTCCACCCCTATCTCATGTTCGGAAACACACGGCTCACCAACGGACAGGAAAAACCCACATCACATCAAAGATTAAACACAGACCCATCTGTGTGAACAATGGATACACCCCCTCCAACCACCCCACACACATATACATAGGAAAAAAGGGGCAAAGGCAAGAGATTAGCCCTACTTAGAGAAAAGGTTTCCATGGCAGCATCCTCTAGTTGATCCCAAACGGAGCTCTTATCGCGGCCTGGAAGAATTTCCCAAGAGGAGCAGCAGGAGGGACGAGAAGCAGCGAGAGAGCAGGAGGGGGGGGGGGTTAGGCGAAGAGGTGAGTAGGTTTAATGGCAAAAACAAGAGCAGAGCGAGCCGAGAGCCACACCAGAGGAACAAAAACAAGGACAAACAACGACACATGATGCTCATTTCATCACTAACTTATAATCTATCGCTTGAACTTATAGGAAGGATAAAACATTCAAGTCAACAGTCAAGTAGATGAGCAATAACATTGTTACTTTTTTAATATAATGTTGATTTGTTATTGTTTTTACCTTTTAAAAACTGTAGTTTAACTTCCAAGGTTGATTATCGACTGATTTTGTTTGGTTAAACATACAAGTTAATATTTTATTTGCTTAAACTTTAATGTTAACGCTGCTTCACATGCATGCACCTTAATTACAAACTGTAGTGACTCTCAAACTGTAGTGAACGACTCCCGCTTCACTCAGCAGTGTTAATTCATCGGACAGTTACATTATGTAAAGTTACATCAGAAAAGGAGCAACAGGGTATAACCTTTCACTTCTCACTTCTAGGTAATCACATGTTTCACTTCTGTTTTTGTCCTTTAGAAATAACTTGTTTCACTATCAGTTAAAGTTAACTGTAGTTACATTAAAGTGTGACCAAAAGTGAGAGCTTGCACAAGTTGTAGAGAGTGAAAGGTCACAGCATTTAGCGGAAGTATCTTTTCATAACTAAAGTTGTTTTTCCTTCGACAAACAAAGACAATGTTAGTAAAGCAACGCAGGACAATCTAGTGACAGACAAAGTTAAACCCTCAAACAGAGGGAGGGCACCGTTAAGTTAGAAAAGTCAGCTGTTTGACAAAACTATAAGAGGAAGTAGAAACTAGAACAGCAGGGCGTACCCAGGAGGCCTTCACAAAGGTAGATCCTCATACTGATGTCCTCCATGGGCTGAGCAGGCGGCCCCTTTGTCATAGCGAGTACATGATCTTTTGCACTTGGTTTCAGAGTGTGGGTCTTTCCCTGTGGAGGAAAAGGTTGATGTGTGTGAGCCAAGAAAAATAAATGTTAAAATCATGTGTACTGTAGATTATAACTCCCAACGACTGGCTCCAAGAATACCAATTAACTAGTGCGTAGATTTGACGGCCACTAATCAGCAGAGAAGTTAGTATCACCTGCCAAGTTGCTCAAAGAATAGTGTACTCAAGAATCTCAGTGACACGTTGGGCCATTAATATCTTGTGATGGCAGGAGTGAGAATGAAGCCAGGTTACAACAGTTGTGGACTCTGTCAACATCACAGCTGTGGAGCAGCACACAGCTCTAGGTGGGAAATAGTGATTTGGCATATTGGTGCCTTGACAAAAGAGACATGAACCTGCCCGTTCGCGGTTCTCAAATATGTAACAGCAGCTTCAGAGGTCTCACAGAACGCATGAAGTCGCCTGTAGAACAGACAATAAAACGTCTTTCTGTCCTAAGAACAGGTCGGAGAAGGTTGGAGTGGGACGAGAGTTTCCGTACTTAAATGTTCCAGACCCACGGTGCATTTGGAGTGTTTTGAAATATAAACAACTGTTGTTCATTTAAAATTCCACCCCCGCCCTGAAAACTCTCGGTACCTTCTGTGGAGCTTTTTAAGTAATTCATGGCTTCATAAGTTTATACAGAGAGAGTTTGTAATTAAATCATCTCATTTTATGTTGGCTATGATCTAAAGTAAGAACTATATCATTTCCATATTTCACTGTAAGGGAGTTGTGTACTTACAAACACTGTGCTGGTGGCTGGGTTGGTTTCAATCTCGCTGTCAGACAGAGTCCCTCTGGACTGATTTAAGTGAGGGGCGATTCTCCCACCGAGGCCGTCTCCTGCTGTGCTGCTCAGGTCGCTGTCAGCGCCGAGAGTCTCTCCGGAGCTATTGCTTATCTAAAACAACAAGAGTCCAGGTGTAAGAAGAATACACGAGTGGTGGCATTTCACATGCAGAAGGTACAAAAGCAGCTTTTGATTTTCATATTCATGGTTAATAATCACATGTGATAGTTTGAAATCATCTTATTTCACAGTCTTACAGCACCTGATGAAGGTCTGAGGACCAAACTGACATAAATAAAAGGGACAATAAGTGATGGACAGTGTTGTGTAATCTCTCTAAATTCATCCTGACTCATTTTATATCTTTTAGTTTTAAAATTTTAACTTCAAATTTTATAGTTTTGAGGCACACTTCATGACACGTTCACCCGTTCACACAGATTCACGCTCTGATGGCAGAGAAAGCCATGCAAGCTGCCAACTGCTCATCACAAAGTAATTCTCATTCATACACACACACAATCACACCGAAGGCACTGCGGTCCATCTGGAGAAATTTAGATCTTGCCCGAGGACACTTCAACATGCGGACTGGAGGGAGCCGGGAATCAAACAACCGATCTTCTGCAGTCTAGTGGACGAGCCGCCCTACCTGAGCCGAAGCCGTCTACAATCCATGAACACACTGATAATATGCAACACACTACCCATTTCCTTATTTTCCTTTTAGTTTTTGACTGTATGACAAAAAATTGTTAATGTTGTGAAACGCTGAGTAGCTGGAACAGAAAGGAACAGAGTGCATAATATCTGAGTTGGCTGTGCCCTACCACTGTGCTAGCCTCTGAGTCCTGGCTGGTGCTTCTCGTCAGGATCGGTGGCTCCGAGCTTGTTACAGACTCTGTGTCGCTTTTCTGTGAACACAAAAAGATGAGAACTCTGCGACATGGTAAAACCTGTGCTGCACACCATTTTTTTCCCCCCCACAAACAAACCTGAGATCCAGACGTGACACTGAGGCCACTATCGGCACTGATCTGTGATTTTTTCTCCTCTGCATCGGTCACCTGGGGGCGCTGCTGTTTTGCTCCTTCAGACCCTGAAGGACAGACATGATTATGAGCAGCGTTTTTCATGAATAGGGCGACAGCATCTTCTTGCCTTACTGAGAGTCGCCTCACTCAAAGCCAACACAGCACAGCAACACTGACGCTACGTTCATCTAAAGTGCCAAAGCCTCGATTTAAACACTGCACTACACTTGAGACACAGCGAAGCATACAGTGTAACATTACCTTAGAGCCTTAAACTGTCTCTACTTAAAAATACAGGGTGTCTATGACACATCTAATCTAAAGAGGTAAGAAAACTTGCTTCATTTCTGTATAAAATATTGATGTGTAACTGAATAATAATAGATCAGACAAAGAAGTCACAAAGGGGTCAAGCAGGAAGTGCCATAAAATTGGGGGGAAAGTTACAAAAGAAAACAAAACTGCAAGAGCACGACAGTAGTTGTCAGAAAAATGCTGCAAATGTGGCCCAAGTTACACCAAACCCAACAAACAGACACAGGCAGTTAGGCATGCAGACAAACTTGGACGGTAAAGGAAGACATTTTCTGTTTCAAGTGTGATTTGGACTTAATTATTTTATCATCTGAGTAGGTGCAGACGTGGTGACCAGTAGATCCTGACACTTTTTAACGTCACTGAACGTTTGCAGAACCGTTTAGCAAAGCCTGAAGATGTGGAGAATGTTGTAGATACACAATTTACAAGCCACTTGAAACTGGAAAAAATACAGTTAAAAGAGCAGGACAAGGGTAGCAGGTATTCATTTCTTCTCATCTTGATGCATGGTGGTGTCAAGGGGAAAACAATAAACACTTGAAAACAAAATGACACATTGCTTGAGCTTAAGCCAGTGACAAGAACATAAAAAATCATTAAAAAAAAAAAAAAAAAAATCAAGGACCCTAAAACAGTCCATAAGACCTTGTTCCAGATAAAAATTTGTGATTTCAAGTTCATAAGATAATAAAATACAGCACTACATTCCCATATGTGTATGTTTTGTATCTCATCTTATGAGCTACAGCTACTAGGCATACAAAGTTAAGGTCATTACATACTGTAATACAGTAAAACTAGCACACACTGTCATAAAGCCTGCTGGGAAACTTACCAAAAGACTGGCTGCCATCTCAAATCTTGATTTAACACACAACTAAAAAAAGGGTGTAATCTCTCACAGTGATATATCTGTGAGAGATGTTGGCATATAACAAATACAGTGAATTTAATAACACTATAGGATACCAATGCTACTGCGTATGAGATTCCAGAGTCGTGCAGTACAAAACTATCTGAGAAGCTGTAATCACCCTGATCCACGTCTTATTTGTAGTACGTAGTCAATCCAATGTCAAAATCTTGATGACACATCAAGACTCTCATACCTATGTATTCTGACATTGTTATTAGGAGCACTCCTTGTCATTTATTCATGTGTAAACACACTGGTGAGTTTGAAAAAAAGGTGGAGACAAGGGGGTGGAAAAAGGTCAACAGCTGAACACCCCGATCCTTTTTCTTTATTTTATTTTATTTTTTTTTTTTTGGTGTGTGAAAAGTCTCTTACTCTGTGGTTTTTCCATAGCTTTTTGCTTATCCTGGTGCTTGCTCCACAATTCTACCCAAGATGCATTGCAAGCAAGGAGAGAAAGACAGAGAGAGAGTCAGAGAGCTGGTTGAAAAGGCATGTATGGTGGATGAGCATTAAAATCAAAACAAAAACAAAATAAGCATTGAGAATCTTGTCATTACTGAATGAAGGTGTTTTGTAGTGTTTGCATGTAGCTGCGCTTCAATCTTGGACAAAACGAAAGTAAACAAGTATTTTGTTGTCAAGTTGGATCCACAGTGTGTGACAGCTACTAAGGTAACATTACAACACACCCATAGCTGCTAACCCAAAGTCCTGGAGAGCCACACAGTGACGTCAGAATGAGCTTTGGCTCTGACCACGGGCCACTGACTGCGTTTGTCTGGCTCTCCAGAGCAAAAGGTGAGATTAGAGAGATGGTTGACTCGGGGGAGAAAAAAGAAAAGAGCATGGGATGGGGGTTGAGAGGCCGACTAGCCAGCAGGTGGAATGGAGCAGTTGCAGAAGCCGGGATGCAAGTCTCACAGCATTCTGTAGAATTGAAGGTGCAACTTCTAACAGGAAAAGAAGGGGTGCAGGTAGGAGAGGTGTCAGGGTGGTTGACTGAAAGTGTCCCCCGTATACAGACCCAGAATGATTCTCAGAGAATTAAGTGGAAAATTAAGATGAATAAGAGATTTTCTGAGTCAGATTTGATGACCAATAGAAAACACTTTCTGCGGTGCAATTTGTCTCTTTACTGGGACTGTTTACTGGGGAGTGTTGCTTCCACCCTCCATGCTGAGAGCAAAGGGAGCTGCCATTTTCTATACAGCACGCCTCGCAGAAACCTGCAGTAAAGGCAAAGACGAGCACCGATTTGACTATCGATGCGCATACCTCTCGTTTACCCTCGTCCACTACTGCAGATTTTAGGTATTGGAAGACCAAAAGAAAGACATGCATTCAAGGTGCTAAGAGGCTGACAACAGAATTCCAGAGAGGAGGCAAACAGGGGCACAGATGTTTCAGGAAGGGGGAGACAAACACACGCAGTCCAGCCTGGAATACAGGGAAATATTCCAGACACTTTTCAAGGCTACTTCATATCTTCAATAGGACTATTTGAACCAATTTCTGAATTTAGATTTTAATTACCAGACACAGAAACGTCACTAAAATGTTGGTATGAGTGTAAAAAAATTTCACAAAGCCCACCCCAGTGATTATCACCACTAGTTCAGGTCAAAGTGTGTGGAATATTTTAACACCTGTGTGAATCTGTCTGGGACAAGTGAAGGGATCTTTCTTTGAGACGGTTGGAGGAGGGGGGAGGGTTGGGAGGCTGGTATTTAAGGTTGATGAGCTTGTAGGGGGGACGGGGTAAGGGGTAGGGGGGGGGGGGTCTCACAGTGCACATGCAACCGGGGTTGGAGTGGTGTACACACCAATCGAGGCAATAAAGTTCTCCTCATTCAGACTCCGGGTATCAAAATGGCGGGCTCCTTTGCCCATTGTTGTTGTTGGGTGGTGCGGCAGCTGCAGGTGGGGAACATTCAGGAGGCCCTGAGGTCTGGCAGTCTCCATACGACCAGAAGGACTCTCTTTACTCCCCGGGCTGCCAGCACTGTCTGTTGGGCTTCGCTTGCGTTTTTCTGGGTCTACCAAGTTACCAAAATTAAGGGGCCAAAGACAGAGTTCGTCAAAATTACAGGAAAGAAGAAAGGTGGAGGTTTAAAGTGGGAGAGGAGTAAAAGTGTTAGACAAAGACGGAAAGACAGTGAAAAGATCTAAACTTTAAAATTACAGTCAAGCATGCAGCTTAAAGCTTCATATAAACATGATCAGTGTTAGTAGCCTACGGCTGTTATGCATCTAAGCACAAAAAGTCTCAAGAAAATGAGCTGACAGGATTTTTAAAATCTATGTTATATAAATCAGATAATCCAGCATCCCCCCCGTGCCGAACAAGTGGATGTACCTTTGGTTTGATAATGTGTGCGTGCTATTTCCAACAAGCTGAAGACACTGGCCATTCCTCCGAGGCCTGCGTTAGTGTACGAGTGCTCCAGACTGGAAACTGTGCACTTCAAGATGTCCAGCATGCCTTTGTACACCTTCCTGCTCACCTCCTGGAAACAAAACACAGAAACAAGGTTTATAATGAGTTCAACAAGACAGAAAAATACAAGTTACACGACAAGCCCCACGGTTTAGAGGGTGTCATATGCTGCACAGACTATAATCAGAGACAAATGTATGAGCTAAATAAAACATTTAGTGTTTTCTGACATGTTATAAATAAAATGATTAATCAGATTAATGGAGGGAATAATTAAAATAAAATAATTGTCATTATTTCTTTGATTCTGTTGCCACGGTGTGTCTCACCACATCGCGAATGATCTCCTGTCTGGCATCCTCCTCCGACTGGATGGCTCTGTTCAGCTTACTCAGCACGAAGACGCGAAGCTGCTCGTTCTCCAACAGGCGGCGCACTTTTTTCATGTTGAGCCAGCCGACTCCCTGACCATCCAGAACACTCTGCACCACCTCCTTCAAGAACTGCTGGTTCTCACTGAATCAGAACGACACACGTTCAGTCACCCTGACAGCACCTGATGCAAGTCATAGTATGACTGTGCATTTCAAAAGGATTTAATACCTCGTGTTGTTGACTCGACCCTGAGGAGAGGGCGACTCTCTCTTCACCGTTGGACTGTGCTTGATTACCGAAGACTTCTGGTCCACAAGTGCTCGCGGTGCACGTGCGCCTGGAAGAAGAACCAAAACAATGAAGTTATCTGAACACCACAGAGCAAGAGAACCAAAGTAACAAAACAAAAACTGCAAACTAGTAGACGGAAGAGCACTCAGTAGAAGTGGACTGGACACACACAAAGGGCACTTGCTCACCAGGAACTAGTCTTCAAACTACTACGACATCAAGTAGAAAGGAAAGAGGTTTACATCACTTTGTGGAGAGGACAGACACACCTGGAATCTATTGAAGGTTATCTACAGCTGAACAGACAAATTACTGGAGCTGCTAGAATCTATTATTACAACAAGAGAGGTGAAGGACAAGTCAAACAGGGACGTGGTGCGCACACACACACGCACACACACAGGAGTCCAAATGGTGCTCTTGGTGGTGGCATCACACATTAGCAGCATAGAAATGTGAGGTCAGATGGAGGACAGTGTGTACGGCAACTACATCGGTGATCTCATGCATGAGAGAAAATAAAGTGGATGGCAAGGAGAGTGAGCTACGCTACGACATCACAAGCTGACTCATTTTAAAATGTTGCTGCAGTGCTGTGATGTGATGTGATGCTTGGCATCTGAGAGTGAACCGCTTGTGGGGGTTGGGTCAATCATTTTATCATTATGCTATAATATAAACATTAAAAGATACTTAAAATATTTAGGCAAGTCATTCAACTGACTCAATGAAAATATATGACCCAGACTTCATCCATTTGAGTCCAAACCACTGAGGTTCAGATGCCGGTTATTCATGAGCGTCCCCGTTTTTATACTTGAAAGACGTCTGAGATTTTTCACACTGCTCTTAATATTCTCAAAGATGTTGCACCCATCTCAGACAAAATAAATTCCCCTGATGTGAATCTTTTTATTCCATCTGCAGCTGGGCAGACAATGTGGATTTTTATAAATGATGCAAGTTTTGATCTGCCTTTCTGCAACCTGCAACCTCTTAGACTCACATCGCACGGCCACAACATGGTGCTAACACTCAATAAACACTCAGTAAACCCAGAACCCTTTGTGAGTTTATTAAAGTAAGACCGCTGTTTACTCAACAATATTGACAAAGAGAAAGACAGCTTTACTTTCTAATAAATGGAAAGTAAGAGGAAAAACATTAAAAATACATGGAGCCACAGACAGTGAGAAGATGCAGACAGTATGGAGTCACACATCGTGTAAAATACTCCTCCAGTCATATTAAACTAAGCTCACTAGTGTTTGTAACAGTTTGGCAGCCATGAAGTAATCAGGAAATCTGGAACTTTAAGACAGCCGAGTGAAATTTCCAACATGCCGGAAACCCAACAGCCAGGTCGTTGATCATTCAGGCAATTAATCAGGTGTTCCCCATCCGACTGCACAACAAACGACAATCGATCTGGCAGAAATCTGATGTCTGTACGGTGTCTGCCAAAGTCACTTGCACTTGTAGACGTAGTGTATTGGTACCTGATTAAACTCTGAGATGAATTACAGTCTGAACAGGCTGAAACTCCTTTAGTCAGCCTAATATGGCTCCTTCCTGAGTAGCTCCTGATCCAATTTTATACCAACATCATTCAGCTGATTAATAGCAAAACAAGCAAACAGTGTCAGGAACAATCCTGTGCAGTAACCCTGAGTCTCAGACATCCAACTCCACCTACCTCATTTACATAAAACAAACTACATGCATCATGTGTATTTCAGCATCCTTTGCACTCACGCCGGAGTCAAATTTTTGCATGTGTACACAACCCTGGCGATTAAAAAGTGATTCTGATAATCAGGTTCAAGTCGAGTCACAGTTAGAGAGCAGCAAGCTTCAGCAAGCTTCAGCAAGCCTGACAACAATTTCACTTTCATCGCAGCACAATACACTAATCCCCAGCTCTACGGATGTACACTGTACTGAGCTAAAAACGAAAAACACATATAATAAAGACAAATCTAATGAATCATGAGCTCCAAATTTCTTCATTTTGTGACTTGCTGATTCTGTTTCTAAAAGCCATGAAAGGACGGGGGTGGAGCGCTCTCCAACAAGACGAGGACAGAAAGCTTTTCTGATCTGACATCTGTCATTACAGGCTGCTTTACTGTCACTGTTCTGTGACAGCGGGGATCTATTGTTTATTATCGTTGCCGGGGTGTCGTGGGGACAAGAAATCAGCTTTTACATTGATTGCACAAGCACGAATCTTTCAGCTTGCTTTTAAGCGTTAGGTTTTCTTTATGATTTATTCTACAAGTGATTGCAATAGAAACTTGGAACCCGAAGACTTTTTATGAGTATGATAAAAAAAAAAAATACTGCAGGAAGACAGCACAGACAGCTTATGGATTTTGTGCACCATGAATACAGCCACATATATCTCAGGTTAAATGAAAAAGTTTGTTGGTAACTCCAGTGGAGTCTTTCTGGATGCTTTCGTCAATATGTTTTGCCAGACTCCCTGCAGGTCTTGGCTAGACTTCAGACCAACTATGGCTTTTTACAGTGGCTAGAAGTGCCTGGAGGCATGTCAGTGGAGGATACTTTGAGGCTGCAGGATTTTTTTTATTTAAATGGTCCTTGACTTTAGGGGTCAAATGATTTTTCGACCTGAGTAACAAGGGAGAGATTGTAGTGAAGCCCGAATGTCTGAGCCAACAAACAACAACAACAACAACAACAACAACAAATGCAACCGCACAAACAGGTCAGTGTGCAAACAAAGTTAGAAAACGCTGTTAAATTATCCAAACTGCAACAGATCACCAGCACACGAGTCGACAACGGTCTCATTTTATGTGGCCAGGTTGAAACTGACATTAATAAATCCAGCGGACAATCAGACACAGTCATTCACAGTCACAAAGATGAAATATCACAAATACAACTTCATAATGCAGTTTAATGTTAACAGACATACATTGTTTAAGAGGATTAGAACCTGTTAGAAGCCAGAGAGCTTGTATGTAATTCCAGTATTGCCCGTGGCTTCAAATACCTGTCTGGATGGAGCGAGCCTAATTAAGTTCTCTAATGGACTAAAACCTAATCATTTCTGTTGTTGCTCTGCACACCGGCACAACTGAAGATTGTTTGGTCAACTTGATGGATAGGAAACCATTTACACCGAAACACAAACCTAATTGGAAACCTGCAGGTACAAAGAAAGAAAAAGCCGAAAAGCCTTCAGGGAGACGGAGCTGGCAAACTCAGTAAATTAACTGTTATGATGTGTAAGTTTTCTATCAAGTCTGGCCAGCTTAATGAAGTGATTTAAGATTTTATAATGGGGCTGTCATCATTTATGATTCTGCATTATGACACGATGGCAGCTCTGCAGATGGACCCCCCCCCCCCCCCCAAAACACCATCACAGACGAGGACTGGATGACTAGTTTTGATGAGTGTTTGTCAGATGGATTTCAGATACGCTTATCTACACAGTGTCTGATTTAGGATGCCAAGATTCTTCACGTCTTCTGTGCCCACAGCTGTGAAACATTTCAATAGAGTGATATGAGATACAGGCTGTGTTTTCCACATCATCTGTAAGATCTTCTTTTATACATTTTCTATTTGTCTTTGTTAATTTTAAGGATTTATTTAACATTTACAGCCTGTCTCCTGTTTTTAGGTGAATCACTAATGATCTACTTTACTACTAATGGTCTCATTAGGTGACTGATTGTATTAATATCCTGTTTTTAAATTTAGTGCCTAGGCGGCCTCCTGAGCTCTGCTAATGCGCTCTTGGAATATGTTTTAGTTTATGTGTTGGTGTTACTACTGTTGTGCTATTATGTCTTGTATTGTCTGTTGTGAGCTGTCTGACTCATCGTTTGTTGTTGTCCACTCTGGGGATTAATGAAATCTCTCTGATTAAACAGAAGGACATAAAAAACGGTCAACTGCCTCATGAATATTACACCACCAGACAAACCTCACAGTATAAGTGTCGGGGCAATTCAAAGCAGATTGAAAAGATGAAATTTACTTTAATTAAAAAAAGATTAATGTTTGTAGTTTAATCTCTCATATTTTATACTTCCCATTGCTTTTGACAGACTAATTATGTTTCACTACTATTAAACCAACAAATATTCAAAGCCTCTCGAGACAGTTCAACAGTCACAGCTGTGGAAAAAATACCCTAGTAATGTTGGCAAACTTGACTTATCTGCCAGGTTGTACGACGGATGGAAGACAACGTAGACAACCTCATAAAAGCCTACATTTAGTTACCGTTTCATAGTTAGGTTGAAATCATCATAATTTTACTGTACTCACTGCTTTTTGTGCGCAACACAATTACAGTATGATTGAGCCCAACCCCGTTTGTACTCTGTGGAAGCATAAAGGACAAGAAAACTATGACAAACAATGGATGCTGGTAGATTAGCTCAGTCTGTTCTCTTGTTATTCTGAGTCTCCAGCATCCTGTTCTGTGTCACTTTATTTAATTCCCTGTTGTGTACCATATTGTTTCCTGCATTCAATCTAGATATACTTTTTCTCCTGAGACATTTGAAACTTGCTTGTGATGAGGCTAGCTTAATAAAGAAAGCTAATCATACTGTGGAGTGAAACAAGAGTTAGTCTGAGAGAAGGAGAACAGTCACTATGAATGGTGGTGTGATAAGACAACAGACTCAATGCTCCACTGGATCTTTGATGACACACACGGTGACTGAAATGAGGATAGACAAAGAGGGGAGAATGCTGGGAGATGTAGTTGACTGGCTTGGAGAAGCATGCAGCTCACTCGATTAAAAAGGGCAGAACCCACCTTCTCCGCTCCCCGGGCCGGCCTCTGTTATAATCTCCATTAGAGAATTTAGCCCAAATACTGCACACAAAACCCAGAATTAGTGCCGCGAAAAAGGTGGACCGAGAGAGGGACACCGGCCCAGACACAACCAGTCTGAACATCAACCCATAACACAACAGACATGCACACTCAACATGGCGCCAAAACAAAGAAAATCAAAAGAGAAAAGGGCAGACAGAAAAGAGAAGAAGACAATATGTACTGATGATGGTGTCGACCCTGGAAGTGTTCGATAATATGCCATGTGTTTGTCAACACATTCAACATTTACTGTACCAAGTAGGAGCTGTGTGTAGCTCATACTTTGTTGTATATACTGAAGGGCCATGTGAATAATGCTAGTCCGACAATGAAAAATGCAAATCTAGACCGATGGATGGAGTCGTTTCTTTACAATTTGTGCATGATGTGAGGCAGAAATCTTGTTTTGAGCACAAAAACACAAAAGATAATCATGACACACAGTAAAATACTTCGTAAGAAAACCTGTGACCTTCAGTGAGTGACCTCAAAAAGGGGAAGGAAACACTCGATAATGGGAGCCACCACACAAGCAAGCAAGGCAAAAAAACATACATAAGAGTTGGGAAGCAGGAAATAAAGTTCATTCACTGAGGACATCACCCAGAGATATAACTGTAACTAGCATCAAAACATTACTTCTTGTAGTAGTAAGGATGTGCAGTCTCTAGTCACGGGAAGAAAATGTGTGCATCATAGTGCATCAAAAAGACTCCCACCAGTCACACATAGAGGAATGGCAAAGGAACGAAGGGGGAGGCATGGAGATACACGAATGACTTCAAAAAGGCGTGTCTTCTATCTTAGTCCTATGCTGAGGAACAGGGTGTAAGATAGGTAGGTAAAGGTCACTTCAAGGGTAAAGCCTAGTCAGGGGGGGCTAAAACAAACTATCACACCACACATGAACATACCCGGGCTGTCAGGGTCATCTGAACGACAAAGACAAAACACATCATAATCAAAAGGAACAGAACATTTTCTATGGCAGCTATTCCACGAGGAGTGGAGCTATTGAGTTAAATAACCATGCTTCACCTGGTTTTTCTCTCAGCTCAAGTGAAAATCCAGCCTAAACAGATTTCATATTAAATTATTAGGCAGTTTAATAACTCTATTCCCAAGTGCAATCTTCTAACAGTTAAGACTTTAATAAATAGCCGAATAACAGCATCAGCTGCGACTGTGCTTGGAATAATTTTGTTATGTTTAGGTCTCCATTCATGTGTAACTGTGCAACTACCCATGAAACCTTAGATCGCACAGCTGGTTTGAATTGCTTCCTCTTTCTTTGTTCTATTTGGGAAAAGACCTGCCGTACCACATTTCAAACGACACCAGGGTGCACATGTGATGTGTGAACCACTCATAAACATGCGAAATATGAATACTTTCTACACAGTCGGCTAATGATAAAAGTAGAAAAGGGTGTAAAGAATTTATCAATAGTCTGAGAAAAACTGCACGTGAGAAAGAGTTGCTCATCTCTGCAAACGAAGAGCAAACTGTGACCATGGCAACAACAAATTTGAAGTCTGTTTTCAGGTGGATTTTCCTGTTACTCCTGAGAGAAAAACATTGTTTGATACATCCTCAATATTCTCCTTTAATAGTGCCATATCTGTTTGGCAGTCCAGTGGGAAGAAAGTCAGGCTATATAAAAAAAACAGCTCTACAAACCTGCTTGCTCCACTTCCTCCTCAATATCAATATTGAAATATTCTTTTTTTTTTTTACCCCAAAGAAACATTTAGAAAAAGAAATGACAACAAAGAGGCAGAAAGGACAGTCAGTAAACGAATGAAGTCAGAATAAAGTTAATAAAAATACTACGCTTTTCTGTTTAGTGAACATTAATTATGGTTTTGTTAGTTGGTAAGCAGTGCCGGCCAAAAGCGTGATTATGACGAGTTAGGGGTTATCAATTATTAAATTTTATTAGAAAGCATATTAAAAGAAGGGATTGGTGTATAATGTAAATTAGTATGTTGAAATAGAAATAAAGAATACTTAATAAGAAGGCACATGACTGCAAACATGAATGATTTAAACAAAATATATTGAATGAGTGGGTCAGAGGTATCGTCCTCCTCTCACTACTGTACCTCGTGTATGTACGTCATCAACAAAACATTTAACATTTTTTTTCTCATTACCTTTGAAACACTGAACAGCTGAGACAGACAAACAGAAACACCACATGAAGACGTTGAACGTACAGTCTTGTGAAAGTGATCGGGTTAGCTGTGCTGTTCTACCTTTTAGACTGGGGAAAGGCGTTGCTTTGTCCCTCGCCGCCTTGTTGGGAAGGGCAAGATTGGACAGACTGAAACTGGTGCCGTGGTTTTTGTAAAGATTGCCTGAAAAGAAAAAAAAAATTTAGATAATCAAGCAATATAAAAAGGCATTATGCCTAATATTATTCACAGTTCGCATAATTTTAGGGAAGCATGTTTATTTTCCATCAGAAACAGTGATAGAACTGCCCTCTGGTGACAAGAGTCAACTGAGCAGAAAAATAAGTTGTTGAACTAACCAATATTAAATATGTAAATAGACAATAAGAGCAGACTCAGTCGTTATAATAGAAGATTTCATATTAACAAAACCTAACCTCTGACTTAAACCTGATTTTTCAACTTTGGACAGTGGAAACAAGCTATAAGTGTATCACTACGACACCTTTTAGTCGTAATCTACAAACTCCTGAGTACTGTATGTGTATTTTATATTTGATGTGTATATATTTGGCTCTTTAGCTGCTAATGGCTTCACTATGTTCACCAGCTAATGAAGCTATTAGCAGCTAAAGAGACTGTTTGCTCTTTGTTTGTTGTTTTTTTTTGCCTAAACTACACTGATGGCGGTTAGAATGAACCAAAACAATGAGCTAAAAGACACTAAAACCCTTCACAGTAACTCAGTGGAACTAAATCAGCACACAACTCTCTCTGTCACCAAAGTAACCCCTTTACATTGTGGTGATTTAATTAGTAATAGATTACAGCTGTCGTAGAGCGCAAGCTAAATCTAAATCTGCTAAATCTGTTTTTAACGTGTCTATAATCACGATACACTGATTTTAGTCACAGTCTATGGCAGCTCTTTGTTGCAGATCATGTAATTCTGTCCTCTACACTCCATGAAAAGGCAACACCACTCCACACTCTGGATTTGAATGCATGAGTGGGCATATTCAAGCTTAAATTGGGCGTAAAGTCTTCAAGAATGGGTGAATTGGGCCTGACAAGTGCTTTTGGTGCTCCAATTCATCATCACCCACATAATCTGCCCACTTTCCATGTTTTACAGTTTTGACTTAACTGAAAAGAAACCAAATGAAATTCAAATATTCTCACTGGCAAAGGACATTAGTCCTCCGAATCCATCATTGCTGCTGTTGGAAATGGTGGAGTTTGGCGAGCTGTTACGAGAGTCTCCCTCTCCGTCAGACTCTCCTGGGAGCCTCAGGCTGCTGGGACGTAAAGGACGCTGTGCCCTAAAGTAAAATAACGAAAAGACGTTAACGTGGTGGCCACAGGAAGATTTGTATACTGTATGGGAAACTCTCAACATTCATACCACATCACAACACCAAAGATTCAAGACCACCATGAATGGAGAGATTAATTGGACATGCTGGGTTATGGCAGAGAACATTGCATGGTTTGGTCAGAGAGCCCATTTGAATGATGATAACGCATTCATTCAAGTGATAACAAGTTTAACACACTTGTTGCCATTGAGGTTCTGGTTGAATCGAGGCGTGTATGACTCCACTTGCTCCTCTGCATCAGGGTCATCCTCTGAGGGGAAGCCGTACTGAGGCTCAAAGTATGGGTTGTCATACTCTTGCTTTTTGTTGACTGGGTCCACCAGGCCAGGATCAGCTGGAGGTCTGAGGAATGGCTGACTGCCCAAAGCGGGGACAGGGTTCTGTAAAGCGGCACTTGCTGATGCTTCAATTTCAGGAACTTCACCCTGATCCTAGACAAATGAGCACACGGGTTAAAGGAAAATGTAAATGTCTCCATAAAGTTTCTACAAAATTAAGTTTTCCACTCATTAGAATGATCACACACATGGTTGACTCCCTGGATGACTGTACTGGGACTCGAGCTTGCGGTTGTGCTGGAGCTTGAGCGAAGAGGTTGTCCATCGGAGGGTTCGGCAGGTCCGTCCCCGCTGGGTGGACCCTCCGAGCCATGACCTTCCCTGAAGTCCTCGAAGTCTTGAAACTCAACCTCACTGGCGTCTCCCAGTGCAGCGTGGGTAGGCGGGTCCAAGCCTAACACGTCAATGCAGAAGATTACAAAGAAGGAAAGTGTACGAATGTGATCAACGCACATTTTATAATGAACCAACGACTTACTTGGGGTGTCTCCCTGGATGTCACCTTGGATCATCTCGCTCACAAGGTCTCCAAGCGAGGAATAGGACGAGCTGGAGTCGTCGTACGCTTCGCTGTCACTACCACTGCAACAAATGAAATGTATTATCACCTACAACTAAACAGATTAAACTGGATTGTTAGGCTGGAATGTCTCACCTGTCTGTGGGGTCTGACTCATTGCCCTCATCCTCCAAGGGACCAGCCATAGCTTCAACAAGCTGGGAGCTTCCATCATACACTCTGTAGACCACTGGCTGTAGCTGGTGAGCATACCACTTGGGCTTGTCACCGATTAGAGAGGGATCAAACACATCTGAAATAGAAGCATACAGACTTTCACACATTTCTTATAGTGTATATTGATCAAGACAGAGGCTACCATCATCTTAACTGAGTCTTACTGTTATGTATCCTCTGAAAGGCGAGGTTCGTAGGATTGAGAGCCCATTCTCCATAAAACTCCACTGCCTGGGTGTGAGAAAGTTTATCTGCGAAGCTGGAGCGTCGTGGCCGAGATGCGAGAAAAGAGGAGGACTGAAAAGCCACCACGGGCCGGGGGAAGAGGCGCAAGGTGCGAGTGTGCATCTGGAACCCCTGGAGGACATTCGGGGAGTTGAAGAACCGCACCATGGCGACCCTGAATGAGGAAAAAAAGTTAGTTTAGCTTAATATTTCTGTCTACATATTTACAAAATCTACAGTTATATTTCTGACAACTTCGTGCACACGTCAGGTGATAAAAAACCTACAGCTCTCTAGTTTACACTTGAGAACAGCTGTTAGCACTAGGCAAGGCTAGCACACTCTCTGTGGAAAGACCGGAGATCCATGCTGAAGTGAGGAGAAGATGACAGGGACGCAGAGCTGGATCTAAGCGCCCAGAGTGGAAAAGAAGGTACAAACCATGTGTACCATCTGTTATCACAGGAAATGTAAGATCTCCCTCTCTCTAATAAGATGAAGAAGCTAACAGTGCTAACCAGGCTACAGAGGGAGTTTGGAGAGAGTAGCATCACAGAGACTCGCTGGTGACTCTGGACGGCTTTCAACTTATGAGAGCGGACAGCTGAAGATAGACACTACCTTTCTTATCTACCTTGTACATTTGAGCTGCTGTAACAAGTTTTTTTTCCCTGTGTGGGATCAATAAAGTCTACCTTATCTTATCCTATCATTATTAGCCCTGAAATTCCACATCAGTTCATCTCTAAATATAATTCTTGAGCTTTTTTTCCCCCTTTTCAGAGTTTCATACATAGAATAAAAACACGACAAATGGACAAAGAAACATTTATGGCTTGCCTGGTGGCTACATCCACAGAATCAACATCATTGCCATAAATCAGGGGGTTGAACTCTGTGGAGGACGGCGACGCCTTATCTCGTCCAGGTGGGAGCAGGGGCATCTCCTGACCTTCCTGGAACTTCTCCAGGTTCAGGATGGGTTGGGTGTTCAAGCTCATACTGGCCAAGGCCTGGAACAGGTGACGGTGACACAAATTACAAACACAGCAGTGGATCTAAAGACAACAGCACAGCGTTGTGATGGACCACTCCCACGATTGGCATCAACATTTAGGTGAATTACATCAATTTCTACATTTAAATGGGGCGTTATATAAACGTTTGCCCTCTCTGTGGAGAGAAAACATTTAGTTCCAGAGTGACTGACCGCTTGAATCTGGTTTAAAAGGGATTTCACGGGATGATCCAAATTGCTAAATTGATCTAAATAGTAATCCCTCTTACTACTAAGCATCTCTGCTACAGAGCAGCATGTTGAACGGGAGGAAAGAGCTGATAAACAACAGGTTTTCCCCCCGTTTTTACTCTTATCGAATAGAGCTGCAGCTGCAGATTTGTGCATGTTGATGCCTGTGGTGGGTGTGTCATTTTGGAGAGGAGCAGCACAAGGGAAGTAAGTCACTATGCATGATTTGCTTGGAGGGAACTGCTGCAGACTCAAGTGTCAGTGTTTAGCTTAGCATAATGGAACATTTAGTTGCTGGGTCTGGATGAATGTTAACTCTGTCAAAGTGATTTCAGCTTCATCATATCTTGTTTTGGTTACGAGAACACTCACTGATGCCAAGATAGATGCACGCACATTCAGTCATGCTCAAGCCAGAGCTAAGCAGTGTATCAAAAAACTGATCCGCAACATTCTGTGACACTGTTTATGCTTTTTTTTTTTTTTTTTATTCAGAAAGTCTTGAAGAACAGGAGACAAGTAGTAGTGACAAGCAAAATAATGTGAGAGAGAAGATATCCGTGCAGGAGCATTACACATTCCACAGGAGGAGAAATGAGTAACCTTATTTTCAGAGGAGAAGATCTGCTTTTGGGTGATCACGGTCAACCTAACCAGACACTAGGAAGGGGATAAGAGAGATGCGAGGAGAATCACATGAAGGCCTGGGATGATAACTTTGTGACTGACACTGGAACAGCACATGATGGAAGGGTCACCACCGTGGCCCTTTCCCTTTCTTTTCTTTGTCTCCTTTCAACAGTACTTCCCTCTTTGTCCAATTTCGCTGACAGCTTTATAAAGCACATATTGGTGCCACCCAAAAAAGATCTAACTACGTGAAAAAATATGCTGATCTGTTTGTGCAATAAAGGAGGCTCCTTGCTGCTTTATCATTTTCATTTTCAATCCTGCATTTTACTGAAGAAAGGAGATAAAAAAAGATAAATTTGTGTTCGTCTTGACAAGGTGATGGGCGGCCGGTCGTGCAAGAGAATTTGCAAGACTGACTGAGAGTGTAGATAAGAGACTGAGAGAGAAAAGAGAAATATGAGGAGAAAAGAGATGCTCAACATGATAGACAGTGAGAAACACAGACAATGCAACAATGTGACTAAAAACCAGACTTCACCTCCAGAATCCAGCCACTAAAAGACACATGAAGACCATCCATGGTGACCAACTGGGACAAACCAGTGGTTACGATGGAGTGGTGATGATAGATACAAAAACAGCAGATCTTTTCAAAAACATAGATAAAATACTTGCACAATAAAGCTAAATAAAATCGACCTAATGTCTAATTAATATAACACAATTTTGTGAAAGTAAATAAATCAGTCGCTCCTTCTGGACCGATTTATTTTAGTAAGTGCAAGTATTTTCAGTGACTCTCACATCAGCAGCATTTTGCTTTGGCATCACAGTCTTCATATAATCAGCTAAACATTTTTTTTTTACATTCACAGATATCAATATTGTGTGCTTGTTTTCCAAATACACAACTGCTAATCTGAGGGTTTGCACACTTCTGCACGCCAGCCTCTCAGTCACACATCTGCACACGGGGGGGGAGAGAGAGAGCTGCAAGTCACACACGGCTAACGAACTGGCTCTGATTCAAGGCTTGTTAATCAAAATGGATGGATTGATTTGAAAAGATGTAAGGACCTAAAAACTGTTCAAAAAGCATGATGTAAAGTTTTAACGAAACATACGAACAAAGGCTCATGTTGGATGTATTCAATGTGAGAATTAACTTCAATGTTCGTATCTGGCAAATAAATATGATATATTGAACCACAATCGCAATCCATGATTTACTTTATGCAACCTTTGCTTAATTCTGAAATGTCCTATCATATATAGCTACACAGTATTGCATTAAATATACTACACAGGTTTCAAAACAGCAATTAAATCCTGAATTTATTTAATTTACTGTTCTAAAAAGAAGCCAAAAGATACAGAAATAAAATATCACTTTTCCAATTTTCCTACTCAATTGTATTGTTTACAATATGTGGTCCAATCAGCATCACTCTATTGGTTTGTTCATGAAGCGCAAATCTGCTAATCAATTAATTAATGTGAAGTTTGGAAAAAGAAGTAAGAAGATATTGAATTCCACGATCTCTATTATTCACCTGAAAAGTCAATTGTGGGTGTCTAAAATGATCAAATTGTCCACCCCTACTCCATAAAAAAAACTCCATAATTTAAAACTGATGTTTGACTTGAAATGTATGATAAAAAGTGAATGTTAGTTTTAGTGTGATAGTCTTTTATAGTGTTTCACAGTGAAGAAAAATGTACTGTTGCCATGTGTGAGCATTAGGGCGAATTCAGACAGGAGCCGGCGCTGCAGAGAAAACAACATCATTTGAGGTAGTCTGGCTTTGTTTATGTACCAAACATCTAAATCTGTGTCTGACTTGCAATTTACGTTGCAAGATAGTGAGATGACATGGCATTGGTTGAGAGACACGGACAGTGAATGAGCGCCTGCATCGATAAAGCAGCGATATAAAAAGTCATTTCCTGATTGCAGCATTGAATTCTGTCTGAATGTGCCATTACTGTGCATAAACAAACATGAAATGACAGTAATTGCAGTTTCAGAATTACTGTGGAAGATGCAATCTAACTGACTAACTACTAACAGCCAATGACGGCTGAAAGTTTAGCCATAGCTAAAGGGACTTGTGTGATGGGCGATTAGTGTTGGTTGCAGTGTGCAAGTACAAAAACAAAAGGTGTATCCATGAATCAGAACCAGATTCTCAAGTTAAGTTAGATAATCAGGTTAGGGGGGCAAGTTAGTTACTACCAGTATTACTAAAGGTTTTGCTTTGATAGCAGGGTCCTAGGATCTGATTTTACCTCCAAGAGCTACAGCATGCAACGAAAACAGGAAACAAAAAAAGAAAAGAAAAACATTTGTTTATGTTAGTGCACCACAAAACCCATTTCAAATGCTCTCACACTTCATCTACAATACATACAACTGTGTTGAAGAAGGAAGCCCTTACTCTTCACACTGCTGAAAGAGAAGTTTTACATTCACATAAAAGTTCATTTAACTAAACGTCACAGGAACAAACATCAAAAGGTCGGGCTCCAGACCGGTACCTGGATTCCAGAAACAACTCTGAAAATTGTGCCAGTGGTCTCACTGGCTTTGGGCCGAGCCCTGAGCTGCCACAGTGCAGCAGAATAATAAAAGGTTACACTGACAGGAATTTAAGAGGAAATCAGACAAAGACATGCAGTACCTGTTTCAGATGTTTCTTAAGCTCGCCTGCTTCGGGCTCTGGAAGCGGTGGTAGAATCTCCGCATTGGTGGGAGCTATAACCTGGAGACAAAGACACAACAATCTAAATTTAGATAAGAAAGAACAAAAACATTGTTAATCTAATAGATAGATGAATCAGACTTTATCGGTCAGCATCTGTTATCTGTACCGACCTTGCTGCTGTCAAGGTCCACAAGCCACACGTCATCTGGCATTTTGAAATCAGCTTTGTAGAGGAAGAAGCTGGCCGGTACTCCTATGATGTAGGGAGTGGGGGCAAGAAGGAGCTGTGGAGAGGAGAAAAGAAATGTTACCACAATGGACAGCGTGTTAAATTAAGAACTGCATCCAATTACTTGAAATATGTTTAAAATAAATGACATGTTTCACCTGTTCAGCAGAGGCCATGCATGTTGGCAGTAAGGGGATGACGGGGAACATGTACTCCAGAGGGTAGATCATGGCCACAAAGGCCATGACGCTCATCGACAGAGCATTGTAATCTCTGGATTGAAGAATGACCTGAGAAAAACAAAAAATGTTTTATACAGCAGGCATTGTAAACTTTTATTTTACTGCATATCATAGTGCATGTCATATTTAAATAGACAGACACCGTCACATAGTTGGCTTCTTGCTCTGGTGCTCTCTCACACACACAATTATCTGTCTGAGCAATCCACATTTCCTTCTTTTTGTGCAATATAAAAAGGCGTGAACGGCCGAGATATTCGCCTTGGATTCATAACTGCAGTATTAAAAACTGAACTGTTATGAAAAATTCATTTGGCAGCACAAAGTCCTTGAAAGGAAGTCGCTCTGAAAGCTTTCAGGCAGCACTTAGTTCAGCCTGACTGAATTTAATGATGTATTGTATTCAGCTTCAAAAAGGGATGAATACAGGGTAGTAGCATTTCATACAGGTGGAGAATGAATTTGCGGTGGCCGACCTGGAGGAGGAGAAGGTTGGGATTGAGGTGCAAATAACACTAAAGCTAAACTAATGACTGCACCACTATGGCTGTAGCGATACACTAATCTCACGATACGATACACGATATTCAGCCAACGATACAGTTCGATACGATTACATCAGGTATTATACATAATGACCACTGTCACCGCTCGCCACTATCAACGACGGAACTTCACTCAAAGCAGAGCTCCCCCCGTCACCGCCGCATCATGGTAGGTGCGCTGTATATTTTCCTGCTTTGTCCTTCCGCGACAGTTGCAGGCTCTTTGGTGGAGCTCTGCTTTGAGTGAAGTTCCATCGTTGATAGCGGTGAGCGGTGACAGCGGTCATCACAGTGGTCACCCGGTCACCCATAACCCCGCAAAAAAAAAAAAAAAAAAAAAAAGTGGATTTGCATGATTTACGTGACCCTCATTTTCAGGACGGAAAATCCGGATTTCCGGAATTATCCGGAAGAATCACACCCCTGACTCTGCAGTCACTTTTTACACTCTGTGTGCTCCCTGCCTCCTGCACTCTGTTCTACACCTCCTGCTGTTTCTCTCTGTTGTCCCCCCCCCCCCAAGACCGGGTTTTTTTGGGCGGATCTGCCCAATCCGTCCCCAGAGGGTTCAACCCAAAGAGGTGGGAGCACTTCTGCTTTTAAGCTTGAAGGTGCTGGCTGAAAAAACGATACAAAATATCAATATATATCCCAGGATCGATAACATTGCTCAGCCTTATGCACCATTTACAAAGATGCTTCAATCAATCTGAATCTTTTGGCTGGGAGAATTTTATTTTAGCTCGGTGGCCCTGAAAATTCTGTATTTGCGAAACACAGAGCGACAGTGTGGTCTTTCTGCAGTGTGACTGAAGCTGTGAAGCTCAGGTTTGATTTGCGATGGCTGCAAACGAGCCTGTGTATCGATGTCACTGTAAACCAAGAGCAACAACAGAACACTACACCAGCAGCAGCCAAACAAGGATTTCTATTACGTCCCTTACTAATGCTTCTAGTGTTCATGATAGGAGAGGCACAGATGAAGAGTCTTTCCTTTCCTCCAGTCACACGGTGTCTTCTTTTTACCCATCATGCTTTGTCCACGCTGCACTAAAATGGCCTCAGGGAGCCTACATCTAACAGAAAATGTCTGATGAAGGTCACTCAGGGCATTTCTCAGGAGGTCTTTGAAAAAAGCTCTTTGTCCAGACGGGGACATGCAGCTGCACTCCAGAAAAACCACTGACCAATCACAACATACTAAATATAGCTTTGCTTGTTATTTCTCCTCAGTTGGGTCTTTAATAAAATACATTCAAAGACATCAACACATCTACTCTGGGCTTTAAATTTAAAATATACAAAGAGTGGGCCCAAGCGATAATTCGCTGTGTCTATTCTTACCTTGTGCTCTAGCAGGACACAGCTGAGGACCTGAAGGCAGGCGTCCACACCCAGCAGCTCTAAGGGCAGGTGCAAGGGGAAGTCGACCATGGAGAAGCGAGAGTTATCAGGCAGGGCGAAGGTGAGCGCTCGTTTCAGTTCATGAGGCAGGACTTCCACATCCACGCGCCTCTGTCCCGCCACCGGTACCGGCGAACGCAGCAACCGGTACACCCAGGACTCGATCTCCCGCAGGTCGGCCAGCAGCTGGCTGCCTTTCTCGTCCACCGACAACGCCCCAGTGAATACTCGCCACATGGTGTCCCTAGAAAGGACATAAACAGAGTATATATTCAGAACTCACAGCACACACACAACTGTTTCCTTTACTCCGCTTTATTATTTTAATTATAGATTCTGTTGATATGTCAAATGTCAGAAATTTTGCAAAATGATGCAATATGATGATGTCTCTGTTTTTCTGGTCAAATGCCAAACATAAAGACATCTTCAATACATTTCAATATGTCCGACCACAAGTCCGAAACTATAGAAGCCTGAAGTAGCCATGCATTCATAAACTTTATTTCCTCAGTTTTCTTGTGATAATGAGTTAATTTCAAATTAATTATGTTATTGTCTCGAGAAAAGTTTGGTTATCCTGAGATCTCAAGAAAATTATCATTAGCTCAGGATAACAACGTTTGTTATTTCAAGATATCGACATAAATAACTGGAGAAAACAAATGAAATTATCTTGTCATCACGAGAAAACGGAGGAAATGAGATGCACAGTATGAATGCATGTCTGCTTAAGGCTTCCGTATGATTAATTATCTTGAAATTTCAAAATAATGATGTCATTATCTCAGGAAAATAAAGTTTCATTATCATCTCGAGAAAATTATCAGGATAATGACATTTGTTATTACAAGATAACGACACAACTCAAAATCTGGACAAAACAATGAAATTAACTCATTGTCACTGAGGAAATAAATTGTATGACTGCTTAGGGCTTCCGTACAACAAAAAGATATTATATTTATAATTCAATAAAACAGACAGGAGATCCTCAAATCTGAGCAGCTGGAATCAGTGAATATCTGACATTTTTCATGACAAATCTAAAGACTTGAAGAAGAATTGTTCTAGCACTTGCTGAAGTGGTTTGAAACATAAAAACACAGAATGAATAAAACACTTTGGTCTTATTATAACTCCTCTCACACCTCCCAAAAATATCTCCAAAAACAAACCTGAAAGGATGCGCAGAAGTGTTGCAAATAATACAAAATGTTTTAGAAATATCAACACCTCGTTGGAGCTGATTGTGTCTCAAATGTCAAGCTTAAATTACTGAACAGTTACTGAAAAAAACTGTGGGAAAGAAAACACTGCACATTGTGTAACAGCGTGATTACATCCTGACATTATACAAGGTGACTCTTTTTAGCAATGACATAATCAGAAATGTTATGTAACAAATAATGTGCATCAATTAGTCGAACACATATATAACGAGTAAATAATTTGCTCATTTTATTGCTGCAGACCGTGACACCTCAGCGAACACACGGTGAAATCGCTAATATGACGAGCAAAAGAGATTGAAAACACAGGAGAGGCTCTTAAGTGATTGCCTAAATATTGACGTGAAAACCCTCCACTCGACACACACGTGGTGCCATTAAACCCTTTCTGGAGTGTATACTCAGTGTGTGTGCAGCAAGGAGGCAGATAAATCATTAGTCCTTTGGAGCCCTCCCACCAACTGCAGCTGCTACCCAAAGGCAGCCCGAGACCTCAATCTGTCAGAGCCGCCATAGCACAAAGCTCGCAGCCATTATGCAATGGCTCTCCTCCTTTTCTGTCATTGCCACACTGCATTTCAACAAACCACGTCAGGAGGTAGCAGTTTTTTCGAGCCCTTGGCTAGAATGGCCTTTTTTCAAGGTTGTTAGAGAACCAACAGTTCTTTACTGATAAATGTGGATGCACTGCGGTATGTTTTTAAAAATAATGTCAAGGTGTGAGATTAACTGTGCATTAGACATTCCTACAATCCCCTGTAGTGATGAGAAGGGGGGAAAGCTGCACTGGTTCCTCGGCTATAAATAGACGACTGTGGGGAAAACATGTGCACCTTGGGTGAGCAACAGCCATACTGGGCCTAAGCCAGTGTGAAGTGACAGCCTAATTAGCACTTTGTCACTCCAAAATTGCAATCTATCGTGTCACCCATGGCAACAGAATAACCAAAAGACCTCTGCAAATACCGCTACATCAACATCACAACACAATGTCACAACAAGATGCAGTGGACGGCTGTGGGTGTTTTTCCACAACTTAAATAAAATATGAACCAAACACACCTGGTGGTTTATTAAGAAAAATACAATAAGATCAACTCCTTGCTTCAAGTCTGAGGGTGCATTCAGCCACAGGGATGTCCGGCTGTGTGTGAGGGTGAGGGAGAGCTGCCGAGGGTGAGTTTATTAGTGCTGAATGTGACCACCACGAAACAATCAGAAAATAACTTTTTATACGCTGATTAACCGACTTCATCAATGCTGGCGCTTGCTCACTCTCATTCACTGTCTATATCACTCAACCAGGATTCGCTTTCTCCCTCTCTCTCTCTCAAACCATCGGACACAGAACAAATTAAACTTCTTCGTGTCACTATTTTGCAGCAAAAATTGCAAGCCACAGTTTAGTCCATGAATGACATTTCAGGCTGACTGAGTGGCAACTGATTGGATGTTTTTTAGCCGCTGCAGGTCGCTGCGTATTTTGGCGGACACCCTTGTGGCTCACACTGCCGCAGCCAAAAAGCAAATTGATGGAAAATCCTACTTTTTCACCACAGCATCAGATGAACCTATAACACTCGATACAATTAAATTTACTGTAACAATAATCCTATAAGGAGCTGCATGTTTTGGTTGCCATTATTTATTATTAAGGTGGAGTGTGATAGCATAAACCCACACTGTGAAAACATGACACAAGCTGCAGATGGCTTGCAAAAAAATCCACAGAGCCACAGACAAAGGCTCTTGTGTTAATTCTGCAACACAAACATACACAGAACAGGTGGACAATGAGAGAAGCAGATGGGGAGAGAAAGAAAAGCAGTGGGCATTGCAGAAAACATCAGCAGGAAGACACGTTTCTGCTATCTTTGTCAACTAGCCTCGAGAAGGTTAAACTGAAGGCAAAAAAAGAGGATTTTAAGAAACTGTCAACTCTGTGTTTGTGTGGTTAATAATTTGCAAGCGACAGCAAGTGAGCATGAACGCACTGATGGTGTTCAACAGCTTAGAGATGACAAAGACAGCTTACAAAGTGTTTTTAAGTAGTGCTCTTCATTCTTAAATTAATCTGAGCTGTGCTTCAAATATCCAGCTGTAAAGTTCATTATGTTCCACAATACAATCATTTTGTAAGGGATGAACATTGTACTGACCAAGTCGAGAACTAACAATTCATACTGTTAAAGTAAATGTCATGTGTTCATTAAAATCAAAGGTTTTATCCCCTTGGTACTATTAAATTACTCAGCAAATTTCATGGCGATCTGCCAGTTAGATAACGAGATCTTGTGATCAAAGTTGACATTTGGCCAAAGGGTGACACGACTAAAAAGGTCACAGTGTCAAAAGTAATAAATATCTGTCATCTGGAAAACATGCAATCAATCAGCAATTGGTTTGATGATTAGATAGTGGCCTAAAGAACTCATAGTACCACCTTCAAACCAAAATAAAATGGTCGTAGATGCCTCACCTCTGGGTGGCACGAGGGAGCCCGGCTCGTTGAGTTAGCCTCTGACTGCAGCAATCCACCAGCCTCTTGAGAATATACAAGCATTCCCTGAAGGTGGAGAAGAAAGGGTAGTGGCTGAGTATGCACAGCGAGGTCAGCGTGCTGTTGCGGTTCCTGGCTGCCATCTTAGCGGCGCTCCGTCTGTGCTGTGGGGACTTGCCGGCGTTTAGCTCAGTGCCCGGTTGTCCGCTCTCTTCTCCGGAGGATGGAGGAGGCGCCAACTCGGCATTGTTAGGCGCGGATAACGTGGAGGCCGGGCCTCCGCTGCTGCCGTCTGACCCTTCGCTGGCAGACTCCGCCGCCTGCGCTGCCGCCTCTGCCGCGTGGCCACTCTTTTCCCCGCGAGTACGGTGATGTCCTCGCTGGAAAGAGCGGTAGAAGTTGACGCAGATTCCGTAGCGGGTGATTCCTGAGTCTTTGTCGGTCAGTGTGAACACAAACGAGGAGTCGTCGCGAAGGCTAACCCGACGCTGGCGTATGCTCAGGCAGCCCTCTGGTTGGCAGAAAAACACAACATCTGGTGGGAGCGGGAAGTCGTGGTGGTCTTCGAGCGGGTAGCGGCGGAGGAGCTGAGGCGTCTGGGCCACGCTGTCACTACTTGGTTGCCTGGAGGGGTGACAGACAAACATTTGTTTTGATTTTAAAGCAGCAAAGTGGTCAGCCAATCGTTACTTCTACTGTATGAGTTATGTATCTAATGAGGCTGAAAATCCATTTCCCTTCATGTAGAAACATAAATTTAATTTGAAAGGGTGGTTAAAAGTGAAGAGAGAAGCATTTCATAAAGGAGAAACCAAAGCGTTCGATCACTTGATTGTAATGGTCGCAATGGTCAACAAAGCCCTGACAGGAGTCTGCCGTTACAGAAGAAAATTTATAACTATGTTTAGCTCTTTAAATCTAAAAAACTTTTAAAATCTGGTCAGGGGAAATAAACAAGTAACACCTATCCAACCGCACAACTCTGAAATTACCCTCAAGCGCTACTCTTAAATCCAGTCGAGATACTCCGTTGCTAACTCGGCAGACTGGACCGTTCTCTAATTTCACCGTGGTCATGTGAATCATCCTTTTCCCCCGTGGCTACTGTGCTTCAAACAATGTGCTACTATGCTTTATTATGCATGCTAAAAATCACGTGGGAGAGCGCTGTGTGTGCTTTCTACATGCAGTATTTGATGCTGTGATTGTGACTGATAACGTCGCCTTGTACTGTGGCAGAGCTGGGACAAGATCTTCTGCAAGTTCATTTTTTTCCCGCTGGAAGCAACGCATGCTGTCACTGAAATGAATGAGTTTTTGCAATTTTTGGCACAGTATAGTTGTTGGTCTGACAGTGCCAAAATGTCTTGGCTTGTCAGGAAAATGAATTGCTGTTAAACGGTAAAGATTTCTTGAACTGGCATCACTAAACTTTGAATTTTACAGCCTCCCTTTACGACATGTTGACTCAGATATTCCTTAAAACCAACACTACATAAAGTCGGGCGAACTTCTTACCTTGCTCCGACCACCACTAGGTAGTCGAGAAGGCGAGGGCATGTTTTCTTTTTCTCCATTTTGGATTGACGGCGTCCTGTATGTCACGGCATACAGGATTTATGTTCCCTCTTGAGTCAGTGGAGCCTTTCCATCACAAATGGGAAAGTTCGGGCGTAAAGTCGAAACACAGCTCCTCGATTATCATTGTGATGGCGCAAAAACACGGAGTCAAACCTGTAACACAAGAAGCAGATGAAACAAATATTTTAGGTTATGTGTTTCTATGGGCACAGTCAAATAAACACCAATGAGAAACAATGAGGATGCATTATGAAGAAATCTGGTTCACCACCACTGAATAACACAGACCGGCCATGTGATTTCAGAGTTAGGCTAAATATGGGATCATGATTTATAGTCAAGAACTATAAAGAAGAAGTGCAGTGTCTACTCCAGTTTGCAGTAGCCTCCTACTTCCCTGTACCTGCCTCATCCCTGAGTGTAGCTGCATTGCATTCTGGTTAATTGAGGCTACTGCCAATGAAGAAATTAGAAATCTCCCCCCTCTTCTAAAACTCATTTCCTTTTTGTTTGACAGTTCATCATTTATGAAAAAAATAAAATCTGAATCTGGGGGAGAGAAAAAGGCTCTCGAACATGACAGCAGCGATAGTTAATTTTGTAAAGATGTTTTCTTGCTGTCAAACGGCGTCGTCGCTCTTCTGGAAATGTCTCGTCTACACTTTACTTTGCAGGAAATGAAAGACAACAATTATTACATGTTTACATTACAAATTCACATTTTTTAATGTGTGATCGTCTCTAGCAGACAGGGTACACGGCAGACAATAAGACAAAGCTGGAGAAGGAGCACAAAAGATGTCAGACGTGACAAGCCTACATCAGCATCTCCAGTGTAAAACAACGTTTCTTACATCTTGCCCCAAAGCATCTCTCTAAACGTCCACATGGACTCAAAAATGAATGGTATGTTTCCTATAAAACTTTAACAATGTTGTAAATAAATGTTTCTGCATTGATTTTTCTGTTATCACAATTATGTCAGCTGGCTGTTTTTTTTGTGAAAGGATAAAGATTTTTCAGTAGAGGCCTGCTCATATAGTAAGCAGCTTTGGGGCCGTGATGGAATAAACAGCCCCCATACCTCGGTGATTGACAGGTAATTGCAACAAAATAAAGCAGCACCTCAACAGATGGCTGTTCCCAACCATGGAGCCACATACAGCTCTATTCTGGCATCTTCTCAACATAATGTAATCTTCAAATTATGAATTTAAAACAGCAGAATAAAAAACAAGGCTTACATGGCAACATAAAGCTCATGTCTACACCTCAACAGCTATAGAAAAAAAACATAGTGATGCTGCTTCGTCATGAGACATCACGCGCGAGCAGGCTGTGTGTAAGTCAAACAAAGCTACGCCAACAATACAGGTGCTTTATCGTTTCAAAAAGAGCAATGAAGGTAAGATAATAACGCATAAACAACTCTAAAACAAACAACCAGGAGGGGAGGGATTCTGCTCGCCTGTGGCTTGAAATAGTAAAAATGTATATATGATATCAAAGTTGAACATCCACAAGAAGTAACTGTCAGAAAGTTTAGTTTAAAAACGGTTTAGACCATTTTTCAAGAGTGTTTAGATGTGGCAGATCACATTTTGACATCTAGTGACATCTAGAAGTGATGTACTTAGCAGCAGTAAAATGTATTCTAACCACCTTAAAACATTTTCACCACTTCACTTTGCCATCAGACAGCCCTTTATGACAGGCAATTATATTCATCTGTGCACTCTTTGAATCCACCAGTCCAGACAAAACAGCAATTTTTGGAAAACTTGACTTATTCTTTGCAGATTCAAAAAGGACAAATTCTACCAAAAGTGGAATAAATGGATCAAATTAATAACCCCAAAGTGAGCAGACTTTGGATGACTCCACAGAGGCTTAGTGCTTCTTCCATTTCTTTGATGTGAAAAACAGAAATATAAGCTCTCTTTGTTCTATTGTATATAGTTTATTTGTAATTTACCGGGAGACAGACATATGTGAGAAGGACAAAGCTGTGGGTGGGTTTTAAACAGAAGTACACTGGGATAAATATATAATAATATATTTGGATATTTACCATCTTTTTAAATTTTCTTTTATGGACTGAGTTATGGCCCACAGGATCTGTTCGATGCAATACTTTTCTGTATATATGCATACGTACATGTACGTATGTAAAAATTGGAAAACGGCTTTTGCTTTGTAACAACAGCAGCAGGCGATGCTTAATATTTTGTATATTTGCCTTTTCTGAATAAAAATAAATAAATAACCAGTAATATTTTTTTCGATTAGGATTTAATTCGACCAGAGCCGAGTCGATGATTCTTGGAGGAGTGGAAAGACTAATCAAGGTCACAAGTTTTAGTGAGTTTTGTTTTGCTTCTGTCAGAATTGTGTGTTTTACGATGAGTTAACAGGCAATGAAGTGTTAGTTCATTCAAAGAGAGAAACTCAGAAGGTGTATGACTGTATTCTTCTCTCTAATAAGGAACACAGGTAAGAATACGTCCTTTCTTTACAGTCCATTAGTTTATTTATTACACTGGACATAGTGAACTTGCATGTGATCTCACAGATATTTCATGTCATGTCATTTGCTGCTATAATGTGAATGTCAATGACATGAAAAAGAATTTACCACTCCCGCCACACGAGGAGTTCAGGGTCAAACTCACACGGTTTCATTCATGTCCATGTCTGTCAGTTAACTACTGTTGTGTTTTACAACTACGGTGATACAAACAGCATCTAAAGAGCAAAATGGGCATTTCAATTACAAAGAACAGCTTGCAGCTGCAGTGGAGACTACAGTCAGAGGAGAACTTGGTACCTCTGCCTCTTCCACAACAGATTTCTCCCAGCGTGGTTGTTAAATGTTGCTACAAAATGGTGGCTCTACAAAGAGGCCTTTGGTGTTTCATTCTGAGGGACGAGCATCAGAACCTGTCGAACTCATGATGCTTTAGTCCTGCTGAAAACGAGACACACACACACACACATATATGATTATATTATATAGCCTTCTATATACATCCATCACAGTGAAGCAGGGATAATGAAAAAAGCTTCCAAGGTGTTAAAATGTATGTGACAGGCTGAGCCCACATCAGCAACATACATATGTGCTGCAAAAGAAAATCTACAGTGACAGAGCGTCATGCCATAAGAGCCTTTACTCCAACACCATCCAATGGCAGATTCAGAAGCTCCACCCTGAAATACAAACACCTCACACAGAGCAGTTTTCAGTGTCCCTTAAAGGCCGTTATCCCTGCACTGATAAGCTAATGGATCTATAATGCAGCCAGTGATTCATGAATACATACTTCATACCATTTATGCATTCCACAGCCCTGTGGTGGAGAAAATGGCTTCCAGTTTAATGTGTAATGAATAACTGCAGTTCAATTGTCTCGTTTCAAGCGCTGTTACAGGAGCTTTCTGAATGGACACGGTGTCGCCGTCGTCCAGCTGCAGCTCACATTTCCACAGCGGTGTCAGTGTCCACTGGACTCATTTCAGAGGATCTTAAAGCAGCCTAAAAGATTTTGTCATTTTCCACAGTTTTTGAACTCGTGCTGCCAATATGTTTCTGTCTCATTAGCCTCAGCTTTAAATACCACATTATAATTTACCCCTAAAGACAAACACTGCTCGTTAACACCCAGTGGTGTGTTATGTACGACTCCCTTCAAAACACTGACTGGCTGTTTGAGTCTCTAACCACAAAAACTAACTGTGACAAAGTGGAGTAAAGTGACAGAAATGGAGGACAGAGTGACTCTTGTCTGTTAGCTGCTCCGGCACTTTCTATTCCGGTGATGCCTGTCAGTGAACCAGACGGTGGTAAAACCTCCTCTACTGCAATTGAGTCGTGGGCTGACAGCGCTGTCAGCAGCCTAGGCGGGAGACGCTTGCCGCTGCGCTGGGATTTTTTAACCGAGTTTGAGCAGGACACAGTTTTTTACTTTGTCTTACTGAAACAAACTGCCCTACCCACCTTCAAATCACTGACAGAAACACAACTTTTTAAAACTGCTTTGAATGTTTATCTTATGTTTTATATGTTTTGTGTGCTGTTTTGAAGATGATCTCCTTGTAAAGTGTCTTTAAGTACTAAGTAAAGCACTCTTAAATACAATGCATCACCATGTTTTCATATCACAGATGTAAAACATAAAACTAAGACAAAACTCTGAGTCAGCTACAGCTCGTTTCATATGTTCAATCATATCAGCAGGAAAAAACTGTTACATTAGCACAACAACCTTTAATGTGATGTGAAAACGTGAACGTAACCGCTGTGAAACAATCAGAAAATAACTTTTTATTTCACTAAACAGTCACTCGAGATGCCAGTGCTCACTCACTTTCATTCAGTGTTTCTGTCTCTTGACCAATGCTCACTCTCTCAAACAATCAGTCTATATTTTGCAGTGTAAAGTGCGAGCCAGACTCAGATTTAGAAGCTGAGTACGTGAAATAAACAAAGCTAGAACACAACAGGTAGAGTATCAGAGCTTAGTCCATGAATCCACCTGGACACTCTCAATTTCAGTGACATTTCAGGCTGACTGTGGAGGCCTGACTGTCCGATTGGTAGCCACAGTGTGACATCGGGCTGCGTTTTTTTCCCACAAAAGTTGGATCCAGCTCACTGCCGCAGCTAAAACGGACTGCCCCCACTCAAATAAATGAAAAAAAAAACAGCACAGTATTCTGTCTGTATTCTGTACCGTCCATTTGAATCAAATGAAATAAACGCTGACATTTCACATGTGAATTTAAAGCTTTATAGATGTGTTGCTCATCTGGTAAAAGCAGAGCAGAAAACGGGGCGGACATATGGACTGGCGTGTACAGTAAGTCATGAGTGCAGCACTACAGTCAGTCACACATCCTGACACGGACTGTCATTAAGCCCAGCAGCTGTATCCAACGGACAATAGGCTTCAGAAGAACTACAGGTCTAATTATGTCTAATAGCTCTAATTGTGAGTAGAACAGCCAATCGCAGAGGGACTTGTTGATGGAGCACGATCATCAAAACTGTCACTGACCTTGTCACCTGTTACAGGATATGTTCTTATTGTGTTTTTTTTATGCTCCGGACTGGACAGAGTTAACATAACGAACGGGTAGCGGTGCCATAAGACGACTTGGTTCAAAACAGCACTACGCAGTGGGCTGAAACGTGTCTTGTTGAGTCAGCTTAGTGTCAGCACTCATCACCATTTGGTAAAATTATTCAAATACACTGCGAGTCTGACAGTCTCCTACATGCTTTTGCATGCTAATGAACAAGAAGAGCAAAGTTAACTGTCGCTTAACATTAATAAGTATCAGCTCTGAGAGACAGGTAAGAATACACACCCCTGTGTTGAAACAATGCATTTTTAAAGCCAGGTATTTACACAATTGTCCCTGTTTCTACACACATGGTACAAGACTTCCTCATAGCAATGGGTAATTACAGAGAGGAAACGATTTCAGTGAGATATATTCCATCAGTGAGTGCTTGGTGTGTGCAGAAGTCAGAACTATTTATCTTACAAAACCATCAGGACAATGAATCAACGTGCAGGTCTGGCAACATCAGTGCTTCCTGGTGCAACGCCAAAATGGCTCTTTTATGAAGTAGCAGAGCCGAACGCAGGGCTGGAGGCATATCCATCTCATCCCGCACAAAGATACAAGGACCACAGCATTATTTTCAGATAACGATGGAGAGCACTACGCCACTTCACTGATTGTGTTTAATGAGTGAGCTTCGTATTGAACTGTTTCTCTCTCTCTCTCTCTCTCTCTCTGCCACAACACTGTGTAATCTTAAAAGGCTGGGTAATGATGTAGGTTAACACAACAGATGAATCTGGTCAGAGTGGTCTGCAGGCAGCACTCACTGGTTACATAAGCGCGGAGAGGAGATAGATATGATTCACAGACCTCCAACATGGACAGCGTTTCTTGCCAGTCACAACCAAACAGTATTAACCAGCGATGGAGACGACGAAGTGGCGTAGATTAAGAAAGAATCAATCATCGCATTCTCACTTTGAGATTACAGTCTTTCTTGCTGATCAATGGTACAACATACAACAGATATAAGAACTATTTTGTGCTCGTCAATAAAAGTAATCAGCACAAAAATATAGCCTGAAACTCTCCTGGCCTGCACTGACCAAGCACAGCACTCTTCTCTCTGTTTTAATTCCTAAAAAAAGACACTTGGTGCATTGTGAGTTTTCTAGACCGGTCTGTGAGCTCCAGTTTTGCTTCACAAAACAGAAACACATCTAATGTCGTCTATAACTGTATGTTAGAATTTGCATTCATTCCCATCGGTTTACTTTCCACTTGACTTGCGTGGCTGGGTGTGGTGGTGTGATGACAGGTTGCATTCGGGTCATGTGCCGTGACGCAGGCTGTCACATCACACTGAGTGCGCTCTGCTCAATGTGTATTACCTGACACAACAGGATTGACATTCATCACCTTGGTTCTGTTTTATAAATCACATGTAATCATATTTATCTTATAGTACGCCTCAGGAGATCCTGATTAAGGATGCAACGATTTTAGATTTTCATAGGAGGGTTTCAGCCCCGGCTTCACAATTATAATTCATTTCACAACATGATGCCCGTGTGTATAAAATCACATTAGTAAAAAAAAAAGAAAGAATGAAACTGGGAACATCTGTTATGCAGGTGTCAAGCCCTTGAGAGGATTACATGCAGTTTTGGTGAGTGTTACATTTATAAACAGTCCAATGCTCCTACTTCTGCTTTGTTGCTGTCGTTATGTGATTCAAACATGAGATTACTCAAAATATTTCAGTGTATATGTGTGACTGTCTGTTGTTTTTAGGTACACCTGAAACAATGTGAACCTAGAGTATTTTTAGAGTATAATGGTTCACGCTGCACTGAAACTTACAGCTACTTTTGACAGAAACACTGGGTGTAGTCGAGCTCTTACAGACATTTTAAACCACGTTTAATAGTGAAATCTGTGCATCTGTGATCCTGAACCGCGGCAAAGAAACTCCAGTGCACGGTAGATGACGTATTTGTCCTGTTTGGCCATTTGTCATCATTTTATTGGGCTGTTTATACACGTCAGATTTGACTTCAGGTTCACTGAATGAAGAGTATTTTTACTCTGAAAGCTCAACTCCAAACTCACCGCTGCTTTATTGACTGCAAGTGACAGAAACACTGGGTGTAGCTGGGCCTTTACGGACATTTTAAACCACGTTTAATAGTAAAATCACAGTAAATGATGTATTTATCCTGTGTGACTATAACTCATTGAATTAATGGGCTGTATATACATAACATGTTACTTCAGGCTCAATGAAATTGATTTCATCTCGTTTTGAGTCATGAGTCATTACAACATTTGGCAGCAGGATGATGTGGGGTTCATTCATTCATTCAATACTACTCATGTCCCTTCACCTCGCTGACATGGACGACCATCTCTACGTCATTCAACCCATGCACAATCAAATTAGCTGCCTTATCTCATGAGTCGTGCTTTTGACATTGTGTGAGCTAACACAACTGCAAACCTGATGCTATAGGCGTGAGGGTGAGGATGGGTGATGGGGTTTACAATGATTTTAACGGTACAGGTGTCACTTAACAGAGCACAGACACCCCCTCCGTATGAGCTAACGAAGGTGAAGGAGGGAATTTTACAACCTAACGAGCTCACAGAGGAGATTAGAGGATAACATTGGCGGTGTTAACATGTGATAAGGCGATGCCAGCGCCTCCTGGTAGCTCCCAAGAAGGAGCTGGTCGTCTATCTTATGGATGTGTTATCATATTTTATATGTATGATAAGCTGTCAGGCCGTGACTGGTCTTACATGTTCCCCGTAAACGATGCATCCTCTCTCTCACCTCCACTCTGTGCTAGCTTCACTTTCCTACGTCACGCTTGGATTAGCTACTGTTAGCTACCTAGCCGGCTAGCTGCTAGCTAACAGCAGCTTGACCGTTTTATCTCACAAACAGCTACCCGACAAATGTTAACAGACGGCGGCGACGCGGGGAAACAGCTAAAAACACACACTCACGAATGAAGGTGGATGGGTTCATATTAATGCCATGGCACAAGCGTGCGAAGCGACAACATCCTTACCTGCTTTTGCATTAGCCGATTAGCCGCTAACCGTTCAGCCAGCAGCAGCTGATGATGACGGCCTGGGTGTTGGGTGCCCGCGTCGGTCACAGAGGGAAGGGAGGCAGCGGTGTTTATCTGCCGTCTTTCTCCGTGATTACGGTGTTATCATTGGAAACGTTAGACAACGGAGGACGGCGGCTGGGAAAAGGGTTTCGCCTGCTTTGCTTCTCCGTCTAACTGGTTCGCAGTTTCATAAATAAATGATGCGAAATGTTCGTCCGCCTCTCTCTCTCTCTCTCTCTCTCTCCGTGCTCGATGAGCGGGTGGCTCGGTCAGTTACAACCTGCCTTCACAACATCCTCTTCATCATCATCCGTCTGCAGGGAGTTCCGCATACACGGAGCCCAAGCTGACGGAAGCGACCAAAAAAAAGAAACAACAAGCCTGACGAAAACCACTTAATGCTGCCTACAGGGACTACTGTCAGTGCGTCTGTGGTGATAGTAGTTCATTCAATAATCAGGCTGAACTGTTTGCAGTATTTGACGGTGTTTTATCGCCTAACACGGCCGTACAAAACATATTTGGGGGCCCTAGGGCATGATCTGATAGCCACCACCACCCCCAAACTGTGCAACTATTAAATCATTAATATTTCTAAAAGGAAAACAGCCTTGTCAAAATTAAATATCAATGCTACCTTTATTCTTCTAATTTATGACATTTAAAATTACCTAAACTAATTGAAAATTGGTACTATTTGGTACACAGCATAGACCAAGGGTCTTCAACCAGGGGTCCATGACCCCTAGGGGATACTGCAGGGGTTCTGCCAATTTTTGTCATAATAATTGACAATTTTCACCAAAATAATTTGTGAGAATTAAAAAATATAACAAAATCGGTATTGAGTAAACTCTTTTAATAGATATTTGGGTCCAATATTTCATCAGAGTTTACAGGACAGGATTCTGAGCACCCAATCCTCATATCTCAAAATATATATATATCTCAAAAAAAAAAAATATATATATATATATATATATATATATATAATATGAGATCTGGTCCAGGAATCGACGTTTTTATCAATAAGTCTTGGTGTGCTGACTCATTCAGAACTAACTACGTTGGACATTAGTTCAATGCAGCTCAAATGATGAAAACAAAAAGTAACAGATGAAATTTAGAGGTTGACCTCCACTGATTTTGCACATCAAAGTCAGGGCATGCACCCTTGCTGCATAATAATGTGAAATAACCTTTTGTGACTCCAGTGGAAGCCACACAACATCTTTTAGGACTCAAGACTAGTTTGAAGTTTAAAAATGAAATGACTTTATAGCCCACTTCTCATCTCTGTTTTAGGCTAGCAGATTGAGACTATATTAGCCACTACTAGCATGCACGCTATGATCTCTGACAGGTCGATTTGCATTGTGGGTATTGTAGGCTCCACATTTTGATAAGGAAGAAGAAAGCGTGGAATAAAATATCACGTGTTACTGATCCTGCTGCATTGTGGTGGTTAGGAGACACTATGCAGCCAGCTGAACCAAATGTTTTTTTTGTTTTTTTTTGTATACACATTGTAAAATGAGGTCTATACAGATGTTTCTGTGTTTTATCAAACATTATTATGACCGTTTTATACCAATTCAAAGCTATAAATTGTGTATATGGTGTTAGTATCTCATGTTTCGATCGTCATCCTCTATGAACTCTTACTATATCTTCAAGGGGCAACTTGAACTCATCATCTATGAAAATCTAGCAAACACTTAGGCATACATATTATTTTAGCTTATAAAATATGTATATATTGATAGTTTAATAGCCTCAATAAGCAAAGTGACCTGAATCAGTCAGAGAAGTGTTTCACTCTCCAACGAATAAACCAAAGCTGGAAGGTGTTCTATTTAAACATCAAATAAATCTGAGAGAGAGTGTAGACAATCACTGAGGTCCCTGAACATCAGCACATAAAAAACACGGCCAACAAACAAGTGAGTTTCATTCCAAACATGTCAGCACTACAGCATAGCTTTAATTTATACTGTACATACAAAACAGAAGGTCTTCAGGAGTTACAAGTATTAAAATAGGTTTGCATTTCTATATATCAATAATGTTTACAGTGTCACCCTTTGAAGAGAGAAATTAAGTGAGATCAGAGATGACAGCTACCATATATACAATACAATTAAACTTGATACCTACAGCATTAACATGACATGTACACTAAGAAACAAAGATTTAAGAGCCAACAACTGATTGCTCATTCAGGACATTCCCGTATCTGTCAGTTGACCGAGGATTCGGTAAAAACTCACCCCAATATTACAGAGGCAACTTTCAAACTCGATGGTTAGCCTTTGGCTAAAGATATCCTACAAGCAGCAAGCCAAACGATATCAAAAGCAAACCTCACATTTCATTGCAAAAGGGACCCAAAAGAAAGTTTTGCACCTGAAATGAAACGACTGGTATGGTTTCAAAGCTCTGCACACTCCCTCATTAATCTGCTTCTTTTTAATATTGATCCATCTGTCAAAAAGAAAAGCATTAAATACATTACTGAAGTGTTGGAAAAAAATCAATAAGAAATGTTCCCACTTTTAGAGCATGAATAAAAAGTAAATCAAATTTTGAGAGGGAAGGGGAAAAGGCTTGATACAGAACATGGTCAGGAAATGTTTGAGTGTAAATTAAGTTTGAAATCAGCGTTGCAACACAACACAGCAAAAGAACTCGACCACCACTGCTTCCAGTAGTAATTACATAACAGGAGCTATTTGTCAGGGGGTTTCTTGCTTTCTTTTGTTGGGGGAGAGGAAGAAAAACACTCTGGTTGCTATTGTTTCTGTGACGATCCTGCAGACTAAAGAACATACTGTACCACTGTTAATACAATGAAGAAGGTGGAAGGAAAACCTCCATTTGTTTGTATTCATTCAACCAACCAACAGGTGGAGCTCAGTGTGTGTTGTCAGTTTAGTCTAGTCTTTTATCTTATGGTGTGAGAGGTCACGTCGAGCTAGGTCAAAGATGCACCAAGCAGGAGCTGTAAATTATAGTCTCCTGCTCCGGTTCACTGTTAGATCATTTAATCAAAACAATGAAACATTAAAAGAAATCCATTTTCATCAATACATCATGAATTGAATGGCAAAGACAGCCTCAGTATTAAACTTACCAGTTTATAATTTTACCATTAGTGCTGTTGTACCCATTCTTCTGTGCAATTATGTAAGACAGTTTAACATGTCACAATAGGAGAAGCATGTATAAATAATAAAATTAATAACAATGTTTCTGTTGTGCATGATAGCTAACTGTCTCCACGTCTTACTGTGACACTAGAATGCAATCGAGACATTTAAAAGGTCCAGCGTGTAGGATTTAGTGACACTTATCCGTGAGGTTGCAGATTACAACCAATTGAATGCCGCTCACCTCACGCTCCCCTTCCAAACGTGAGGGAGAAACTACATGAGAAGCACAAAAAATAATAAAACAAACATAAGAGATATATTCGAGCCAGTGGTTTATCCATTATTAGTTACTAAAAATGTTCATTTTCAGGGGATTATAATGAAAACATAGTCCTGTAAATGTCTGAAAAAGAAAGCCTCTTAAATCATACACACTGGACCTTTAAAAAAAAGTTTTAGGTGTTACTGTGCTTTTCCTACTGTGACAAGTCAAAATGTCTGCTGTGAAACAAGACTTGTTTTTAAAAAACATGGTTCGACCATCTGGGAGATCCATAGCAGGTGATTCATTTTAACAAAAACATTACGCAATACAGACATGATGGTGGATGAAGTATGAAAAAAAAAAAAAAAAAAAGACAACCCAAGTGCAACACAGAAATCCAAAAACACATTAGATCCATAACTGAGTGAGTGCTTTCATCTAAATCTGAAGGAATCCAAAGTATATCTGTGTTTATGTGAAGAATCATGTAACGTGTAAGCTGTTAAATAAAATTTTATTCATCAAAAGCCAGAACTTGCAACTGAGAATGGTTAAAAGAATTACAATCATGTATAAATGCCTGATTTTAATTTCTTCAATTAAAAAAACAAACAGCGCTGCAGTGGCATTGTGTTGTCCAGAGTATGAAGAGAGGATTAACGTAACAATTCTGAATTTGCATTGACATTACTTTATCATCCATTAACGCATTTCAAGTTTATACTGCACAGGAAAATGAATGAATGAACATGAATATAAAACATGAATATAAACATCTAAATCTCTTAAGTTTGTCATAACGTGCAATGTTAATGTGTTTACTTGTTTCCTGTTGTTCTCTGCTCCCTGTTAATAAAGATTTTGGTTTACAGGTTTTTTTTTTTAGTGAGGCTTTCCAGAGTCTGACCAGTTAAAGCTGTTGTTGTTGAGGACTTGTTAAAAAGGAGGACACTCTGGACTATGGTGGACTTTTAGATCAAGTTAAGTTTTCCACCGGATATTCATCTATACAACTTTTCCTCAGTATCATTCATACAGTATATTATCAAAAATAAAAGGCTGTGATATCTCTACATCCTGTTCAGACTACATGTATGTCACTTGTACATATGTCACCTTTAAAATGCTTGTTAAAGAACAAAAAATACGAAAATAACTGTACTGCTTTGAAATGAAGATAATAGAAAGGACATGTCACATGGACGATGACGGATAAGATGTGAATGAGACAATCTTTCTAATTTGATTTAAGAGTACAACTTTGTCTGGATGGGTTTTTATTCATTCGAAAGGAGGGGCACAGATGATAGTTCAATCTTTACATGGAATTTGAAGACACCTTAGTACCACCTATTTCAAAAAGGTACCAGTGCCAGCCAGTAAATAAAAAATAAAATAAACAAACAAACAAAAAAAAAAGATATTTAGTCACATCACCATTTCCTGTAAATAAGGGCGCAGTCTGTCAGTCACCTGCAGAGGTTCACTTTCTTGTGCGTTAGTATGTGATTGTACAATCTTGTGTATGTGTGCACGCTATACAGATTTCTCGTGAAAATAAATATACAATTTACATGAACGTTAATGGGCATCTAGAAATGACCAAAAGGGTCCCTTATGCAAAATGGAAGAAGTAATCTAATAGAAATTAAAGAAGCCTCCAATTCCCAGAGGTCTACTTCACATTACTTTACCTGAGCGACTACACCAACCTTTTCTGCACTCATTCCAACAAGGAACACAAACTATGTGTTGCCATACCACAATGCACAATACAAACCAGATGGCCTACCGTCTTACCCCTAACATCAATAAAGTGAATACGGGTCCACTCATGCTTATCCATCTCCTCCTGTTGCATGACTGCAAAAATCACTATTTCAACTCAATATGCAGCTGCAATCCCGATGTTTGACACAGCCGCAGACAAGACCTGCACAGAAATTTCTCATTATAATTCTTAAGAGGATGAGTATAGAACCGCACTAGAGATCGACATAACTTTAAACAAATATTAAATCAGAGATAACCGGCTAAAGAGCCTGATGCTGGTATTTAATATCGCCATAATCATGTCAGCATCTACACGAAAAGAACGAAAATGCTCAAAGAAAACTAGGTGTTCATGTTTCTCCTTATGAACACGAAACCATTTAGCAGTCTGTCTGAGAGCAAAGAGCAATGACGCTCTTCTCCCACCAGGAACAAACAAACAAACAAAAAAATCTCAACGCTTTAACCAATCCCTGACCAGATGGGCAGAAAAGGAGTCAGTGTCCCTGCTCGATGCCGTGTCTGTCTCGGGCTTCATAAAGCCACCGGTGCATGACATCAGGTTTGCAGTCACTCATTGACATCCCAGATTTCAGAGAGCAGCGGGGGAAGCTTCTTGTCCTGGAGGCGAAGGGCAAAAACCTGCTCCGAGTGGACACTACTTAGTGTACGAAGGCTCACCAGCTTCATCAGCATACGGGGAAACATCAAGTGATCCTGAGGAAACCATTGAAATGTTTTTATAAATAGTACTAGGTAAGGAGCTTCTGCAACATGTCTGGAATGATTTATAATGTCAAACTGTAGCTCTGTTTTCAGTTCACGCTATGTGGCACAACCAGGTTATGCTGACATACTGTCGGGCACTTACATTTGGTCTCTTTATCATGATATAAGAGCGCAGTGCGTCCACATAAGGTTGCTGTAGCCTCTCAACCAGATCATGATCCTGCACATTTGGCCGATCTAAACAGAGTTCACCAAAACGAAACAAACACAAAACTGTTAATCTCTTTACATTTTCACTTTGAGCTCTGTATGCTGAGGATTCACTTTGAAATCTGACCTGCGGAAAAGATGTTGATGGCAATGAGCAGGGCGTATTCAGCCTCGTCCAGATGCAGGTCGTTCATTCCTTTTGAGAACTCAAAGATGGGATTAATGAACTCAAACTGAAGACCTGAGGAGAGAGATGAGAGAGGGACAAGTTACTTTAAAGAATGTGGTGCAAATACACTGTGAGCCTCAGGGTTTCTTCAGCAGGAGTGCAATTATTGGAAACAGTGAAGAGAAAGCAGCAAATGTTCCTTTTTATATACCTTTTTGTCACAACTATATACATAATTTTTGAGTTTCATATGTTGTAATTTATCAATGGGTAACAAAAAAATCATGACAGGCAGAAAAAGAGAAAGTGCACCTGCTTTGGCGAAATCCTCCTTATTATAGCTGAAATCCTTCAAAAATGTAATGCTATCAATTGCAGGATTGTACCGCCGAGATGTCTCGAGCAACATAATCTGAGAGAGAGAAACACATCAGGGTGAGTGGAATATTAAATATACAGCAACAACTAACAAACTGATGCAGAAATATTCAAAGAAGTTGTCAAAATTATATTATATTGTAGCAACTAAGTTTTCACAACAGCATTGCTGAAAAGTAAAATGTTACTCCCCGTCTCTTCTTGTCTGCTAAAATTGAAGAATCATGTCCTTACTGCCATATTTTTATAAAATAAGTCCACTGTTATTTATTTTCAAAGGTTCCTGCACTCAGTTCACTTGTAAACATTTCAAAATTAAAGCTACAGCTACAAGAAACAATACAGAGATACATCATGACAAACCTCAATGGTAGAAGTCTTCAGTAGAGCGATCTGGTCCTCCCTCGTGAGCTCGAGGAAACCAGGAAGCTGCTTCGCAAAGTCCACAATCTCCTGGACCGACATGATTGCTAGTTCGGTGAAATGGGCGAACCGCTGCTGACGCACTTCACGATTCTGCAAGTCCTGACTCTGTGGCCACGGCTGTTGGATGCAAACGCAAATGTATGAACTGGTTAGCACGGAGTAAACATTTCACTAATATATTTTCAACACAGCGAAGCAGCACACAGAATATTTGAGGTTAAACCTGAACAGCGAAACATTCAGATCAAAGACACTCTGCCCAGACAGTGATTAAGAATATCTCAATCTAAATAAACCAACCATACATCAGCAGCCGCAGTACCTCCATTAAGGCCCATTCTTTCTACTGTCAATGGTTAAATAGGCCTACTGAATTGAGCAATTCAACCACTGGCAACCCGAATCTATCCTCTGAGACGTTCACTTACTGTCACTTTTGGTCGGTCGAGGAAAGACCTCTTGTTGCATTGCTTTTGCATGGCCACCAGCTTCTCAATCATCTCCTGCTGCTGTGGATCCAGTGCGGCTGTTTCCTGCAGAGGGGTGGGGGTGACCACTGTGGACGTGCGGGCCGTTTCCTCCTCGTGCTGCTTCTTCATCTTCTTCAGTCTGATTTGCTCCTCTGACAGCACACCTACAGGCCAAAAAGGGACGCACATCTTGACTGAACTTGAAAAGTTCAGTGTCTGACTTAATATGTTCCATTTCATTTTCACTCTGGCTGAATTCCCACAGGACAATTTGCAGTGGAAATAACTTTTCTCTATCTCTGATTTATTTGTCATACAGACACTCACACTGCTCCAGCATGCCTGCCTCCCGACACTTGCGCAGACGACACTGCTGGCACTTGCGGCGCATGTACATGTCCATTTCACAGCGGCCATTGTTCTTGCAAGAGTACTGGGCACTTTTAATGACGCTGCGTCGAAAGAAGCCCTTGCAGCCCTCGCAGCTCAACACATTGTAATGAAAACCGGAGGCCTTGTCACCGCATACACTGCACACCTCGTTGCCAAGCATCTTCGGAGCAGGCCCCTTCTTTCTCTTCACTGGCTGACCATCTATACACAAATGAAAAGGGATACACTGCATTAACAATACAACAATTTCAGTCAAGGAAATTCTCTGAGGCAGCAGCTTGCATGCAGAAGGTTTCAAGAGATTTGCTGTGTGCTGCAGGATCGGTAACGTCTGTCTACCAGAAAAGTTTCTTCTATCTCAACAGAGATAAGTCAGACAGCTCTGTATGCAAAATGTGCAAGTACATAATGTAAGATAGACAATTCAGAGTCACGCACATTCTGTCATATGTCGTGCAAGTTCACATCATTTGCATATTTTGAGAAAAATGAAAAAGAGTTTAAGAGTTTTGTGAACCTTTGAGAAGCTCTGAGTTAAGTTTGTATCTAATAAACAATAAAATACATTCAGTGTATTTATTATTTTGATCCACTTCAAAGGTTTTCATTTTGTTGTGTACGAGACGTTAATTCTTCACACATCTTTAGTGTGTTATGGAGGCATTCATAATACTTTATAGCTAACTTCATGACATAAACACATAAAATGCCTTCTGAAGCATGATATGAAAAGTCATAAAACATTACAAATGTGACCTATGGATGCTCTTGACTAGCTATAAACTAGAGGCTTACTGTCCAGACAGTGTCATAATTTATCACTGTATGTGTGAAGTAAAGTGAAGTACACATTGATGCATCTATAGTAATGTATACTTCATAATGTTTCACTGGTGGTGTAAAGTGTCATGTATATTCACACATTTAAAATAATGTATGCTGCATTTTAAGTGATTATTAAATGGGAAGACAATTACAAGACAAAGACAAAATTTGTCTGCTTACCAATGACACTGGATGGACTGTTAAAGCACACTATGAGTCCAGTTGATTATTAAGGTGAGTGTATAGGTGAGTATAAGTCGTCATGTAGTGCCTCAGAAAGCATTGTGTGTGTTTATGAGTGTAGTCATGAAACATGTCCCCAAAACACACTGTGCGTGTAATCATTTATTTTTAAGGCTGTAACTTGTGGTGAGCTGCATTAGCGTCTCCACACCCCTATTAATGTACGCTAGTTTCATTAAAACAGGAATAAGGGCAGGGCTACTGTAAAATTACAGGTGTTGTACGGGCGTGCCCAACAAACTCTTCATTTAAAAAGCTTACTCTGCAAAGAACCTTTAAAACTGAAACAAACATGGCGACAATCGCGGCATAAACAGGGTCAAGAAATGTCTGAGATTAAGAGGAGAAAAAATACTTGTTAGTCTGGTCTGTGGAAGTTGTTACACAAGTCCAATTATACATGAACACACACTCAGGGTTTACATTAGCTGCATGTGCTTTGAGTTTTGACCAGTATTACATGAAGTTGTCAGTTGAAAAATATGCCAAATAATGAATGAATTCCTTAATAGCATATAAATAGTCTAACAATGTGTGACCTGTAAGATATGTTGCCAAGACAACTTTAACCTAAAGTTAAATTCTAAGTGCTCATCCAATCATCTTCACTCTTGGTGGGTGTATTTCTGCAGACCTGGGGAATTCCAGTGTTTAATTTAGACACATAACATGTTCCATATTTATCAACTTTGAATAAACAACTAAACAGCGCTTTGTGCAGCAGTAGGGCATATCATGGCACTGGTTTCTCCTGCTGGCTGCTCAGAGCTGAAGACTCAATCACACAGCACGGGTGGAGGAGAAGACGTAGAGACAAAGTTGTATGGCTTAAACAGCCGACTTTAATATAACGAGGGAGCTGTGAGCGTCAGAGTCTGAAACGCAGTCACTTTGCATCCCTCTGTTTCTGTCGCAGTTATGTATTTGGGTCATAGCATTTGTGTTGTACTGCTGTTTTAATGCGGCATCATACATGGCTATTTAAATCATGTGTCCAGTTGTTGTCCTAGATTTAAAAAAAAAAAGGAAAAAAGGCTGAGCATAAACACCTCACACTATATTACATTACAGCTTTCATATTGGTATATTAAGATCTGACTGAATGTGAGAAAATATACTTCCATAAAATATTAAAGATCATCCTTTCACTGCTTCTTGAAGATGGCTGTCTTCATGTTTTCTTTTTCAGAATGGTGATTCACTCACACAGTGATATCCTTTTCCCGTCAACAATGACTAATGTTGACTAATGCAGCAACATTTACAGATATTGTCTATTGTTATTCACAACCAAAAAAACTTATGAATAGGATGCATGCCTGCAACACAACAAATATTTAAATGTAATGTCTGTTTTGGAGAGAAAATATTAAAATTGTGTCCTGAAGCTGAACTACTTATCTCTCACCTGTGCTGGCAGATGTGTCACCTGCAGCTGGATCCAGCTTTATGTCGCTTGGCTCTATCGGCAGAGGGCTGCTCATCTCGGTCAGTGAAGGGCCATTATGAGGGGGGACGGGGGGGAAGTCGTCTGGGTGGGACAGGTCGGCCAGCGACAGCAGGCCGTCGTGCTTCATTGTGCCGCTTCCACTGCTCTCCTCAACCATGCAGTCCAGCTGCAGCTCAGAGGCCCCATCAAACACCTTATTCTCATCTGACGGAGAGGAAACAAAAGTCAAAACAAGCACCGACCTCTGTGAGCCATGGTGACAGGCGTCCAAAATAAACCTTCATCAGCACACATATGATATTTAACAACATAAATACTACTTTTGTGAAGCTTATTGTGCATTTATGTTTTGTTCAAGATGACAGAAATCAAAGCAGCCATGTGCCACATATGGACACACTTCATACTGATTCATCAGACTTAATCAAACTTGATTTTATGAGATTAAACAGACCAGATTTGATGGCCACTCCTAGAGCATGTAACAACAACAGTACGCAGACTTTGTAGCATTATAAAACAAACAGATGTACTGAGAGAACTGATCCCTACTCAGCTGAACTAACACAGAGGTGCTTCCTCTTACCATGACCAACATCTGGGATATCAGTCACAGACAGCGTGGACATCTTCTGCACAGCAGCTTGTCATAACGAAATCAACGCCTACCTGTGTGATAAAATAACAGTCATATGATGGCAAATATAAAGCAAACCAAGACAAAGGCTATAACATAAACTTTGTTTTATTATACACCAAATCAAGGCATAGCTCTGAAGCAAAAAGAAAATTCCCTGCAGCAAACATTTGCTGCTGACACTGTGGTAGTTTGTGTATAAAAACTCTTTGCAGGGCATGTACACATTCAAAACAGGGATGTGGTTAAATTACATCAATGGCAGGGTGATCACGATCTTACACAGCATAATTCACTTCTTAGAAAGATGTAATTTTGACAAGTGCTGGAATGGACTCAAATATGTGCCTCTATCAACGAGCGTACAGGAAAGCCGACGGGCTGTAAAAGCAGAAATGAGAGTTTGTCATGCGCCATGTATGGATGCATTTCAGGAAGCTGATTCAGCAGATACGCAGGCATGATGTTAAGCTATTCTTAACCAGCCTGAAAAAAGGAAACCCTAGTTTAAAAATATAGATTTTGTAATCTGTTGTAACACTGAAATTAAGAAAAACATTCCACAGGTTTAGCCACTCTTTGACTTTGATTCTGTTATATCAACTGCCAAGTTTATCAGATAAATAAAATTGATGCTGTCCTGCTGTTTCACAGGTGCTGATTCACTTGATGGTCATTTCAGAGGCTGTAGCTGGTGGTGCTGTTGAAATGTTGCATTAAACTCAGGGATGTTTCTGATAATTACCATCTTTAATAATCAACACGGGGTGGATTAAGTAACCAGGTGGGATTGTGAATTAAAAGTTAAATAAATACTAAAAAAAAAAAAAAAAAAAAAAAAGCTACTTAATCACACTGATGCAAAAATCATCTACCAACGTACTTGATATAAATACATAAATTCTAGTAAATTCTTTAAATACTAAATTTCACCGGGCAAGGATGCGATGCATTCAGTGTGCACTGCGGCCGCCCAAACTAATTGCGGCCGTTCAACTCAATGTTTCAAACTCCACCAGAAGCACCATGGTCCGTCAGAAGCGTCCCAGAAGCCGAGAATACGCAGCTGTACAGCTTTTGACGGACATAGCGAGTAGCTCGCGTTGGCTGGACATCAGACGCAGTAATGGCCTAAAGAATCCAGTCGATTTTCAAACCTGTTTAATATTTAATCTTCTAATGGTCAACAAAAAAAAGCTAAAGGGAAACTATTTAAGTACATAACGTATTTATCCACGATAGATGCAGATACACAAAAGAAAAATGACCAAATCTGAGCAAGTTAAAGTCTGGCTCCGCTTTAGAAACACTCTTGGTGAGGTTAGCCCGGAGAACCGATGTTGTGGCCGCGATGTGACGAAGATGTTGCCCAGTGGGGTTTCACCATTAATCTAACTGCCTATATAACCTAATAAGTAAAGTTGATGTGTCCCATTAATTGTGTGCATGTGAAATAACAAAGTTTGTATTATGTAACCTGTCTGTGATGTCACTTTTTGGTCAATAAAATATGAGATACAATTACACTGACTACCAGCCTGGTAGTCATTCCAACATTTCAACTGTCGGGCCCTTCAATACAACATTATTATAAGTTACCCATGAAACTCCTCAATAAAGTCACAACAAAAATCATAAAAGGTTAGAAACTTTAACACTAGACAGAAAAAGGAGAACAAAAGAACAAACACTGTCTCAAAGTAAATGACTCTAGTCATGTTACGTTCCCCAGAAAATGAAGGGGAAAACCAAAATACAACCGAACACATGAAAGAGCCATTATAGTGGAGATGGAAGTAATTTTCTAAGCTCCACCGATGAGCTTCTAAATACCATAGTAAAGCAGTAAAGTTGTTTTTGCTGCAGCTGTCCAAAATAAAAGCTTTCACACAGGAGGTAAGAATTAAGGCAACACCTTTAGGTATGAAAATTCGACTTTTTAATAATGTGAGTTGTGACTGCTCATGTTGGCTAATATCACACTGAAGTGAGGCAAAGTATGACAGTGACTAAGACAGCGTTTGCCTTTAAAATATCCATGTCAGCATGAAGCAGCAACAAAAAACAAATTAAAACTCAATAATAGACAATATTTCTCTGCTAAACAACTTAAACATTTCTGCTGACAGTCACTCCAAGTAACACCAATCGACAAAGTTTTAATACAAAGCCCTGTCTAACCCACATTAACCTGCCCCAGTGACTCTGGCAGACTGCGCAGTGTTGGACTGACCTTACCTCTGAAGTTGATGTCTTATTTATCGCCTATCCATCTCGTCATGTGAGTCCACGAACGGAGTCTGTTGATATCTCAGTGCTGATGGAAGACCCGTTTGTCTGCCTGAGGAGCCTTGAGGATGCCAAAACCCCGGTGGCTTACTGGGCGGAAGTCTAATGACTCAATATCTTGAAGAGAGTGAGTAGGAAAGAAGTCCCTTTCTACAATACCCAATGGGAGATAGGAGGGAAAACACATAGAGAGAGAGAGAGAGAGAGAGAGAGAGAGGGAGGGAGGAGGGAGGGTGAAAGAGAGAACACAAGAGGTTACTATTGGTCATGTGCATGGCTCTTAAATCCCTACACGACTGTGGAGCTCCAGTCTTTTCCCTCTTTGAGACTTTAATAGAACAGTCTCATGCTGAACAGACACCTCAGGATGATCCAGTTATTTTATGAACTAGTGTCACCGTTCACTGCGTGAGATCCAAATGTTGACACGCAAATGTTCCCACCTATCACACCTAGTTTGAAAGTGCCAACCGAAAAAGAGAGACTCTAATCTGAGTACTGAGATTCAGAACAGGTCTAACACTTAGTTTAGAAAAACTACAAATCAATATGCCAAATGTCATCGCAACAAAACTCTGAGCTTGTCTCACTTCCTTAGAACAAGCTCTGAAATCTGGTTTTACACACGACGAGCCCGGGAATCAAAAGGTATCAGCTTTTATTGGGTGAATTCACATTCTTTGGTTGTAAAACATTTCTACTCTGCCTGTGTCATCCCCACCCCGACCTCTGTGTTCCAAGTCCAATGTCCCCTGCATCTTATCAGCCAGCCACCTTTGTCCAAGTGCATGTTTTCATACACTCCTGGAAATTAAATGGACGCGCCAACAAAAATCAATAAAGCACTGAATAAAACCTAAATGCCTGTTTAGGCATTATAACTTTGTATGGCTAACTATAACTCACGAGTCAATATCACAGTTCAGCTTCGAACCAGCTTTAATCTTACACATGTCAACTAAACTCCAGTTTGCTCCAAGATAAACTACTTTATAATCCAACTAGACAACATGCTGCTGACACCCCAAATTAGACAAGCAGGTCTAAATAAGTGACTTGAAATTCGGGATGCTAAATTAGCATTTCGTTCACTGGCCGAAGAGGTAGTGAACATTTAAATTTTACCATTCACTCCACAGATTACCACAAAAGTAAACATACCATCACTTTAAAGCATATTTTAGCAGCCCTTATTGAGAACTAGCACTGGCACAGTTGCTCGGTTGATGAGTTATTCGATTACGGGCAAATGAATCAGCAACTGGTTAGGCAGACGGTTACTTGTTTTGTCAGGTACAAAGCAAAAAAAAAACAAAAAAAAACTAAGGTGCCAATTCCAGCTCCTCAAATGAGAGTTGCTGGTTTTCTTTGTCTTCTAAGATTGTTAACCAAACACAGACTACTGGTTGGACAAAATAGGCTATATTAATACATAAACTTAGATGTTATAAATCTGTAATGCCCATATTACTGACCAAACAATGACTTGATCAATAATAAACCCAATCTGTCTTATTACATTAACAAAGCCTGAAAAGGTCGCTGTCAGCGTTGTTGTTGGTGACCTACAGAGCCACTGTGAGACAGCCGTCTTCATGCATGCCTCCCAGTCTGTAAACCAAACATCAGCGTACAGATACAGTCAGCAGGACATGTGAGTGGGAAACCTTCCTTTCTCAAAGTCTCAGAGTACCAACGGGTGTAACCGTCTCCACCGGACTACCACACTCAGCAACAACGTGGTGTGAAAGCAAAGAGTCAGTGCTTTTTTAGGGAGTCTCAGGCTCCCCACCGACACACTGATGATGAAGAAGAAGAAGTGCATCCAGACACACCCAGATGTTTTCACTTCTTCTCCCTGCTCAGGTTAACACAGGGTGGAGCTGGTGCTGGTAATTAAGTGAGGTCAATAAAACAATGATAAAGATGTAAGTCAGCAGGTGCAACAGATGTCAAGTACAGTACACACACACACACACACACACACACACACACTGAGAGAGAGGGGGGCTGACCAGACAATAAGTGAAACCACCTGTGTGGGTTCACCGAGGATGTTTAGACACACACACATACACACACACACACACACACACATTAGCATCAATAGCCGTCACAGCCTTTGTTAATCTGAATTAGCTCATTTGCATTTAGCCTCTGGGTTGCTTGCAACTAGTCAAGTGACACTAACTGACATTGGTATCCTGCCATTAGCGCTGTTACGCAATGGTGTCATGTAAACACCTGAAAGAGCAAGCAAGTCGTAACTTACAACACATTTAACACAAGTTGTGTGTTTATGCTGCTGTGTCGTGGCTGTTTTGCCCGCACAGACTTTGCTGCTAACATTAGCCAAGTTAGTCAGTTAGTTAGTTAACCCAGTTGGTTCAACTCCAACTACCCAAGTTCGGCTAGTGGACACAAGGTAACGTTAATAACGTCTCTCGCTGGCCGTTGAACGTCATTAATGAGTAAACGTTACAAGAGGATGTGTAGGTGAGATTAGCTTCACAGTCAATCCAAACAAGGCCAGTATCGTTAGCCCGACACCCCCGCACACGAAAGCAACTCCCTTTTAAACAAGTTCAACTCAGCCTAACTTCACCACAAGCAATAACAAAAGGTTAAAAAATGTTTCACTTGCCGGAGACTTAACGAGTTTGCGGCCACTCGTGAGTCAGGGTTAGGCTATACTCTCTCCGTCCGTCCGTGGCTAATGACAGCGGATTTGACAACCGAGGCTAGCATAGTTAGCTTGCTACTAGCACACAGCGTAGTTGTGTCGTATCATGTGACTCGTGCGGCCCCGAGTAGCTCCGCTCAGGCTGCGGCTACATGAGGTTTACTGCCCAGGGTTTGGTCTGACAGGCAGCCTGAGCGTGTGATAAATCACTTCTTAAAACACATTTTTATAGACTTACCTTTATGTAATGTCGTCTTTTTAACTTTTTTAATTAACTTATTATTACATATTTATTATATATTTAATTGTTTATATATTTAATTGTTTATATATATATATAACAAACAGCGAAGTTAGTCAGATAATAAAAATAAAAAAAGAAAACAAAAAGAAAAAGGAAGTTATAATTATAAAAAATATAAAATATATATAATTTGTATTCATTATAAAAAAATATAATTATCAATTATTATTTTCACTGTTCACATTTAGATTTTGTTTTTGTTTATTTAATATGTATAAAAGTGATTCCGTGGTTACAAATGTCAACTATGTAACATGACCAATACCATACCATTAATAAGTCATGACTCAGTTTGCGCTTCCTCTGTACAGACAATGCTGTGTGACTTTCATTCATCCTCTATAGTCTAATTTAATCTAGTTTTTATTTGTTAGTATTCTTATATATAAATACACCATATTATATTACTGGTTTATTACTGTTTGGGTTATTTAATCTGTAACAATATATCTAATGTTTTCTATGAAAAATATTACTGTGTATGGTAGTGACTACATCTGTGAAGTGAATGCAGCGGAGTAAAAAGCATAGTAAGGGGTGTTGGTTTGCTTGTTGATTTCCATCCCATGTATGAAGGCTCAGTCCTTGCTGCAGTGGCCCAGGGGTCAACTCCGACCTGTGGTCCTTTGCTGCATGTCATTCCCTGCCCATTTATCTAACGTTTTATATACATGTATATATAAATATTGGCCAGGAGTCTATTGAAAAATAGATTTTTAATCTCAGTGGGACCTTTCCTGGGTAAATAAAGGTTTAATAAAAAAATATATATGTGTGTGTGTGTTGTTGTTGTTGTTCATAGCTCTGTCATGGAGCCGTAAGTTACACAGACACACCTGTAGTTCTTCTTCTGATTGATTACCTGAGCCGCCGCTAGAGGGCGGACTCGTTCAAGGCGAGACCGGACGTTGAAGCGGAGGTAGCTACATTTTTTTTTTTTTTTTATCTCCGCCGAAGAAGAAGAAGAAGAAGAAGCGGAAAGAAAACAATCACATCGGAGGAGTTTGTTGTTCTTTTCTTTTTCTGTTCTTTTTGTTTTTAGCTCAATTTTCTGCATTATTGTGAAGTTTGGACACAGCAGACACTATGCCCGTTATCTGTGCGGCAATAGGGTGCAACAACAAGTTCGTCAAGGGGTCGGAAATAAGATTTTACAGGTGAGTTTTCACCTACAGCGGATACTACATAGACATAGACACAGACACACGACAACTTTACTTTAAATTAACATACACGTATCTTATTCACGATTTATCCTCCAGGCAACTGAAAGACTTTAAAACAACAAGATGCTGCTTTAATGAAGGTTAGCATGGTGTAAAATCAAACACTTCCTTCATGTGGCATCGGTTCTGGTATTATTTTCCACTATTCTTGAGCCCAAACGGGGCTGAACTATATCCGAGCTTGAAAATTAATATTTAATATTTACATAACACAACAGTTTGTAGAAATCACATTTATTCCTTCACCTGCACCATCACCAGTCGTTTACCCAGTTTACAAATGTCTATAGATAGATCCACATGTCCATATATATCTGTATTTATGCATATACCTTTTAAATATGTATATAGTTATTTTTTATGTTTTATGTTCATGTCTGCGCCTACCTGTCATGTTCCTTATTAAACTGTGTCTATGCCTGTAAGAGAGCAAAGTGAACCGGAGTCAAATTCCCCGTGATGTACACACACCTGGCCAATAAAACGATTCAGATTCTGGTTAATTGCAATATTTTTTCAATCTTTTTTTCAAAACGTAGTGTGTCATTTTGACCCGACACGGCATAAACTGATGAAGATCTTGAATATTTCCAACATACAGAAAAGACTACATACGTTTTAGATTTTTAGAGAAAATAAAACCAAAAAACACAAGCAAATAAATACAAAAATCAAGACAAGTACAAGACCGGAGAATGCTCGGAAACATGACATAGCAGCAAGACAGGCAGACAGGCAGACAGGTGAGTCTCATCCAGCAATGCCACAAATGTTTTTGAACATTTTCTGAAAGTAGATCTGTGAATTCCCCTTCGTTGAAACTGATCTCTTCCGATTTAGTAATATTAATTTATTAGATCCAAACATGCCTGCTCTTCTGATGGGAAAGGAGAGCCCTTATCCTTTTATTTATTTTTTTTATTTTTTTTTACAGTGTTTGGAAATATAGTATTTATGTTACTCACTACTGGATAGTGCCAGAACAAGTGTCAGTGTGGCCACATCTGTCACACAGAGATAAATGTTCTTTAGTGCAGTGTTTTAAGATTTATCATCTACTTTGCAGACAGTTAATCATCAGGTTGGTAGTCAGTATCTTAACAGGTGTGCAGCATGATTTAAAGTCATCTCTTCTGTCTCTTGTGTATCAGGTTCCCACTCAGCAAGCCCCAACTTGCCAGCAAATGGGTGAACAGCCTGGGGATGAAAAACTTCATCCCCACCCCCAACACCTGCCTCTGCTCGGAGCATTTCCGTACCGACTGCTTCAGGGACTACAACGGCAAACAGTTTCTGAGAGAGGATGCAGTGCCCACCATATTCACCCACGGGCAGGATTCATCAAAGGTGTGGGTTTGCAACATAAAACAGACAGTTCTTCATCTTTTGACGTTTGACTTTCAGTAGATAATCATGAAAATTTCACAGATTGAACTTCGTAAACGAGGGGTGATACCGAAGGAGACACCCGTCGTGACTCCAATGGTAACACCAGCAGACAGAGAGCGACAGAGAGAGGCCGTCAATGTACGGAGGGAGAAAAGAGGAGGGATGAGGGTGAGTGCTCTGATACTGCTGTTTGGAGATAAAGTTGTGTTTACATTTTAATGTTACGAGATAGCTCACTCACTTTAAATTGTGTATACATTACGGACAGTCGTAAATGGGCCAAAACCTGCAAAAATTCCTCAAATCCTCAACTTCCTTCATTGTCATGATTTGAACACAAAAACCGTTGCTGAAAAATGGAGTTTCACAAGCCACAATCACAACTTCACACTGCTGCTCAGCGTCTATCAACCCAAAAACTGCTACAACAACCTATATGTGCCTAAACAATGTTTATTTCATATTTAAATTATAAAAATGTGACACACAGCATTGAGTTAAAATGACTTTTCAGGTCTGAAACTTTCAAAGAACGTGTACCACTTCTATGTGGTATATACTGTTGACCTGCTGTCTCCCTAAAAAGGACAAAAATATGTTTATTATAGGGAGGGCTGGAGTGGACCACACTTCTTCATATTTTCATATGTCTCTCTTATTTTTATGATCAACTATATCAAATATACATAAACTACTGTGGATCATTTACAGCGTCATAAAGTGTATTTATTTGTTGTCACAGGGTGGACGAGGAAGCCGCGGTGGAAAACAAATGTCTGACAGGTGAGACGGCGTGTGGATGTATAATGAATTGTCTAATAGACGGATGTCTTTCCCCTTCTCATCTCTTTATCTCTGCTATTCACTGAACTGAATGAGTGTCCTTTGAAACACCGAGTTCTTTTCATCACGTAGCCCATCCCAGATAAACCTGCTGCCATTTCTCTCAGGCATTAGGCAGGTTTGTGTCGGAATGATTGCAGAGCCTCTCTTTCTGACTCTGTTTGTAACATAGCCATCACCAGACCAGAAAATATTACACACAAATAAGAAAATTAAAAACAGCTGACATATCTTATATTTCTGGGGTTATAACGTTGTGATACATATATTACCTGACCAAACACAGCCAGTATATGCATAGGTGAGATATTTTCGCTTCTGTCTGTTCTTGAACTCACACAGCTCATATTTGTGTTCAATTATGGCTAAATACACAGCTTACACTTGTAACTAGTGAATTTGGCTGCCGTGAACAACCATTGTCAAATAAATTGTCAACAGATACCAGAAGAAGATAATAAAATCATGAGTAATCTGTTTTAAAAGACTAATATGTAATTATTATTTTCTCCGGGCAGTATTTTATCTGATGCTAGGATGTTATGGAAAGTCATTTTTTTCTACTAGAACCCTACTGGGCACAGCGACAACATTGTTGTCTCCATGCAACCTCAAACCGCACCAAGAGTATTGAGATTTGTTGACTTGCTCAGATTTGGTCATTTCTCCTTGGTTATTGTGTTTCTACATCGTATCTATAGTTTCCCTTTTGGCTGTTTTTTTACAATCTGCAGTTTGTATGGGGTGTTTTATTTTGAAAATCGACCAGATTCTCAATGCAGTTTCTGACTTTCGGGCTGCTTGTGGCGTCTGTCAAAAAAAGCTGCGTGGTTTCTGCGGAGCAGAGCTAACTCTTGTTCCTGGGGACAGAATGTGGCGCTTCTGGTGTGGTTTGAAACATTGAGTAGAACGGCTGTGTCTAGCTCACAGAACGCGTCGCATCCATGCCCGGTGGAATTTAGCCGTAACCCCCTTGCTTATTTGTCCAGTACCACAGCTGACCATAGGGGGGCGCAGTAAGGAGGAAAGAGGTGGCCTGTCTAGTTAAACTGTGTCAATGTAGACGGCTTCCACTGTCATTTAGAAACAATTAGTGTGTGAGTTTTTAATAACTAATTATGACATATGTAGTGACTCAATCGTTGAACATCCCAGTCTGACTATCAAACCTGCAGTAGTGTTCAGAGGTTCTGGTTTTACTTCAGGCACCGTGCTCGTTATTGAGATTAATTAAATCTGAATGTGGATTTGATCATTGTTTGATAATAATGATGTAAAAGACAAAACTCTGCAGGTTTTCACCCCTCAGTGGATGTTCCATAATATTAATTGTCATTGCAACACTGGTGTGTGCTGACTGCGCTGAACCATTAAGATGTAAATTTATACAGAGAGAGTTCATATTCAGCTGCGATCATTTTATCCTGTCAATATAAATAAAACTGAAACAGTAATTAAAGTGAGGGGCAAAAAAAAAAGAAAACTCAGCAATGTCATCCTTTCATCTCATCACGCAGACAGAGCATGGGAGCCAAGAGCAGAGTGTACGACAGCAAAGGCCGACTGCTCTCCAACAGCAAGGACATGTGTGACTGTCTGGATGTGGATTGCATGGGCTGCTTCTATCCGTGCCCCGAATGCGGCTCACGCAAATGTGGAGTGGAGTGCCGCTGCGACAGGAAGTGGCTTTACGAGCAGGTGGAGGTGGAGGGTGGAGAGATCATCCGGAACAAGTTTGCTATTTAGTTAGCAGCGACTTTGGCTATCAAAATGTGCTCTTTCCATGAACTCGGCTGCAAAGTCATGGACCTTTCACCACTGATGTTTTTTGTTTTAAAGGAATCATCCACGATGGTGTTGTTATGATATTTATCACAAAGCTACTGCCCCTGGTAGTGAAGTATGAAGAACAGTTTAAGTATTTGAATGATGAATAAATGTTTATTTTGTTGCTCCTGTTGCCTCTAAAAGTTTTTTTTTTCCTGTTGTGTTCTGTGTTAAAAATGTGTCTTACGTGTGTCAATAAACTCTTTTCACAATGTTATCTGCGATGTTGAAATGCTGTAACATCTGCAGAGGTGGGAATAACTTAACTTGTCTCAAGTGAGGATGTTGACGTTGTCAGGCCCGGAGTGCAGGAAAATGTTGATGGGGAATGGAGCCGGTGTCATGCCAGAACAGGAGCTGAGCGAGTGGGCAATGTAACCAGGACATAATAACAGAGGTTAAAAGACCAATGCTACCAAGTAAATTTTAGATCTTAAAATAAGTCCTAGGACTAGTAAATAATATTAGCTGGCTGCTATGTCTTGTGTTGCTGCACTTGCTTGATGTTTGACTGTTAGTAGTTGTCGACTCACTAGTTTTTGACCCATTTAGTTTATCATAACAAATATACGTGTACAGCTGCCCACATTTCCAACAGTGGTATTGCTCTCTGAAACTGAGAACGCTAAATCCCAAAAATATAAATTTCTATGTTATGTTGTTTTAAGAGTTAATAGCTATAAACCATGATTACCAGTTCTTCAGTGGAAAAAAATGAATCTTAAGTCTCACAGTCCCGTGTTCAATCAAAGGTGTAGTTATTCTTACTGAATCACAGCATACTCTCCTTTTTTGACAGCTAAAAGTCATAATACCATTGCATGTGATGTTATATGAAGTCCTTTTTACAAGTAAAGACATTCATTAATGTGTGTGTCTGTGTGAGCCATCTCAGTAATCCACCTGTTCAAAATGTAATTAATTTTTATTTCCATTAGGAAATTAATTTTCACCAGATTATCGCAGACTGGACACTAGAGGACCCGTCTTTTTAACTCCCCCCCCCCTCCTATTCACTGACCGAAGGCAGCAGGCGAGCAGCATGACACAGCAGTTCGTCACGCTGGCTAAAGAAAGAGTTGCAGAGCAGCTCAGACAGTAATGTCTCATTTATACACATCCTGCTGTCCTTGAGCTCAGCTCTAGGTCAAGTGTCATGCAGTCCATGCAGGGTTGCTTTGCATCCATATCCTCTGCTTATTTCCAGGAAATATTGGCAGGAAATGCTGGAAAACAAAGTCCTGCCAAATTTGAACTTTGAGGAATTACAATGGTGTAAATTTATAGTAGTCCTCATTGTCTTGTAGTGGGGGCGCAGCCAGCTTACAATAACATCACAAAAACCATGTTTGAATAAATCTAATGAAAGTGTGCTGTTCTGATATTTATTTTCATTGCCACTCTCTCCGTGATGCACTTCAGAGCTCTTCTTTTTAAAGGGCTACTTATAAATGAAGCTTATTAATATTTATAAAAATCTAGTCGATGAGAGCAGAGAGCGAGTCGATGCAAACAAGCCATTCATCAAAGCAGCTGAAGTTTTGCTCCGAACTCCGATTTAAGTTCAAGTCAAAATGTTTTCTCTGTGGGACAGTTCGTGTTGCAGCCGCTTCAAGTACGGGAGATACTCCAGATATCCACCTTTTAAATGAAAACGACAACTAACAGCAGGAATACTAAAGCAACATTATGCAAGATTTGGTATTCTTTGTGAGTTGGAGGCCTCAATTCCAGAGTCCTCCTCGTGGGTCTCTTATCCCATGTCCGCAGAGACTGTTGAGCCCAGCTCTGGTTCTGGCATAACACTGGCTCCACCTCCCGTCACTTCTCTGGTTCTTGGCCTGAAAATGTCTTCCTCCTTGCTCCTTTGCTGGCAGTGTAAATAAAAAAAAACACTTCCCCAGTGTTTTGAGGTCCTAGCCCAGGCAGCACTGATTGAGCTAACTAGGTTTTCTATTAACTGCTCCCCAGAGGATGAACCCAATGATTTTGGTGATCCCCTGACTTTTCCTTTAAGGCCATCAAGAGGGTGACATTTTTTTTCATTTTTTCGTGAAATGTCTCAACAAATACTGGAAACGTTGCTATGAAATTTGGTCCAGACTGTCATGCTCCCCAGAGGATGAATTCTAATGACTTTGGTGGTAGAATGTTAGCACCTCTGTGCCTTAGCAGAGCCTCATAGAGCCACTAGCATGGTTGTAGATTCTTAGTCTTGTTAATAGACTACATCATTTCATTTGCTAACACAAAGCAGCTCAGTTGCTGTGGGAATGAATAAATCAGTGGTTGTGTCAGAGGAAGGCTGCGGCTATGATTCTTAAACATTTCAGTTCGGTACTGTCACTGGCCTAAATCACATATTAATTAAGTTAAAACAAAGTAACTTCCATCTAAACTACAGTAACAATTTTCCCCTGCAGATTCATATTAGGTATATTCATGAGCCCATTCAGAGCCCTGTGTGCTTTTAACGGACATTAATAAAAGATAGTAGTGGTAACAGTGTGCTATGGACTGTACGTAACCTTATATAAAGATCTATTGTCCTTAGATTTTAGAAAATTCAAGGAAAAATCCATCATAGCCCAACATAAAACCATCCACAACATTACCACGTCCATTTCCTCCCTCTAGCAGACAGACGGTGACAGACTCGTCTATAAACTTGATAAAATGTCTATCTAAATATTGGCTGCGGCAGTCATTAGTGAGAGGAGAGCACAGACCTCCAGGGAACTGCTGGATAAAAACAAGCAGCTATTAAAGGACACCAATGACCTGAACGGACTGAAATCTGTCAGCGGATATCCAGCCTGCAGTGTTCATGCCGAACTGGAGATGTGACAGAACAGTCTGTGAGTGTGTGGAGTCAAAGGCTGAAACAAAATCTATGAACATGAGGATGAGTAAGTTGAAGGTCCGCTTGGATGTTGACAAAAGATGAAGTAATGGGGCTGTCCCATTTTCCACTCCTTTATGTGTGTGTGCAGTTAAGTCGACACTATCACAAACTGGATAGATTTCTTGCTTTAATAAATTCAGTAGTGCTGAAATAACATGTCAAAATGGAAAATCTTAATCAATTAGTCATTTCAACTATTTATCAAACATCAGTGCTGTGCCTCAGTTTGCGTACTCCGATACTTACACTTGATATCTTGACTGCAAATGTGTAGAACGCCATTTTGACTGCACAGGGAAAGTGGAGGGACCACCGGCATTGTGAAAATGGCAGGAGGAAGCTGCTGAAGCTTATACCGCAGTATACAAATGTAAGTTGTAAATATGTTTTATATTCATATTTTGGCAGTCAAATATTGGTGCTAATGCTCTGCATAGTTGTGATTGTTATTTTGAGTAAGTGTACAAATTGCCGTACTTGAATTCAGACAACGCTACGCTGCTGAAATTGAAACTCTTCTTAAGCATAGCTATACTATGAGCTAAACACTAACTTTACCATGCTAACATGCTCACATTGGCAATTCTCTCATGCTGATGTTTAGCAAGTATAATGTTAACACTCTTTGTATAGATGAGGCTAAAGGGGATGTCATTAATTTGGCAGGTATTCCTTAATAACAAAATCTTGAACATTTGAAGCTACATAACAAGTTAAAGAACGTCAACGTTATTACAGTTCATCCTGAAGGGAATGTGAATGTCTTTACACATCCGTCCAATAGCTGTTGAGATATCGAGTCTGGGCCAAAGTGGCATGCCGAGCAACCATCCTTTCCATCCCATTGGGATTTGGACTGTTATTCTAATCCAAAGATGTTACTTTATTCCAGAGGTTCACTCAATGACAATGAAACAATTGTTGGAGGATTTGTAATTTGTTGCATAATAGCATTAAATATAAAAAAAAAATATTAAACTGCTGAGCTGTCCACCTAAGTCACTAACTTAAGCTAACAGCATGTCATTCCTGCAACAATCACAAGGTGCCACTAGTTGCCATGCAACTACCTCTCCACAAACTCTGTCATTCCTAACTCGACAGGTGCTTGTTTGTAGGGTGCAGTTTGATGAAGTAGCCCAGTAATGTATTAAATGTAGGCTAAGTAAAAGTGAGAGTGAAAGTATTGAAATGGATCACCTGTGATACGAAAAATAAAAATATAATTCATGCATTTCATGTCACATTGAGGGGCCACACAAGAACTGATGTTTTCATATGTAAGTTTGCTGGTCTGAGATCAGATCCTTGAAAATTATTGGTCAGCCTCTGGCCAAAGAATGATTAATTAGAAGTTGGTAACAAGTAAGAAATGACATTCCCATCATTATAGTCTTTTTTTTTTTAGCCGTAACAAAGATAAGAAAGATCGATTTCAAACATTAGTGTGAGAGTTTGGCATCAATTAATTCAATTTAAGTGTAGAAATTATGTCTTTAGGGAAATATTCAGCCCTGGTGGAGGCTTGTGCCCTTCTAATACTTTTTTTATTTGCCAGTATTTCTACAGAAGAACTACTTTATCTCCATCTTCCTAAGATTGCTTCATGTCACATATATCATGCACTCCCTCTGCTGGCTGTTGGCCTCCGGGTGCTTGTGCTGAAATAAAAAATAATGTTGATGTTGTGATATAGTACAAGCTAAGAGAGCAACACCCTCACACAGTAAACTTAAGGCCATAGTTCACATGTACTCCTCCACTGCAAGCAGCTTAGATCAGCCTCGCCTGCAGGGTCGGTCGTCACTCCATCTAGTCTCACCTTTTTTCAGCCTCTGAACAAGCTGAACGCTTGTCTGTCAAATAAATAGTCCCGCTCCCTCTCTCATATATTTTCTTCCTGAGCTTGCCTCAGTATTCTGCTGTCTTAAAGTGTAAAAATACCTGCAGCCTTCCCACATTCGTGTCCAACCTCTTGTTCTATTATTGATCATTCTGCTCTATTATGTTCCATCATTAAAACAACATTATGTAACTTTTCTACCATGAAATAACAGGTTTAAAATCAATTTGATGCTACACTGATGTATAATCAGTTAAGTGGTGCCTCTGTCGATGTGGTTTTGTGCTCCCGGTACGATCACCCACAAGAAGTATGTAACGCTTCACAGCAAGTTACACACCACCAACTAATTCACTGATTTTGGTGAAACTGGAACATATTTTATAAAGAAAATATTTGCTGCTTTTCCCTCTGGCTGCTCCAGATCAACTCTCTATGATTTACAAAGTTTCCTGATGGACAGTAAAGTAAACTTTTGCAAACTGTAGCTGCTGTTAGCTCAGTTTGTTATCCGGGCTCATCCAGACTGTGAGCTCTGCAGAGTGTCGCAGGAGTTTTGGACCACCTGGAAGAGGAGGTTTTACAGGCCTGGGGCAAAGAGGAATGCTAACAGGGAAGCCAGTGTTGTGCCAGAACCGGAGCTGGGCAAGCGGACAATGTAACCGGGCTCAGCAGCCTCTATGGACATAATGACAGATGCAAAAACACAGATTGGTACACTGATGGAGGAAGCTAAGAAGAGAAAATGAGAGTGACCAAGCACGAAGTCGCTGAACAAGAGTAAATCTGGGACTGAATTTTAGTCGTTGGTGAAAACTTTGTGAAATAAAAGGCTGAAAGACAGACGCCGAGCTGGACTGACTGCTGTTGGACTGGTAGCTGGCGCTGTGTCTTGTCTTGTTGACCTTGCTTAATGTTTGGCTGTTAGCAAAGCTGTCAACTCGCACATTTTTAAATTATTATAAGTAATATAAACAACTATAAACAAAAACACTTGTACAACTGTCCATATTTACAACAGTGGTATTGCACTCACAAATATGACGTTTACTACGTTTATGTTTATGATGTTGCATTTCATTCATCAGGGCATTGACCACGGCACTGCTGGTTGGCTGAAATCTTAATAGCCTTTAAATACAAGTTTTCCACAGTTGCACTAATTTAAAATGTCAAATGTTAAAAACCCCACTGATTTCTAATTATCCATGCTGATAAAGTTGTTTTTATCCACACCTTCTTTCTGACAAACAGTAATTAGGGGCAATCCAACAGTTTTAAGTTCAATTTAATTGTCCTTCCCAGGACTGAATGTTATGTATGCCTTCTTTGGCTCTGGAGAGAGCTTTACATAGTTTGAAAAGAAAAATAACCATGATGTTTAATGAAAGATGATTTGGAGTTGCATTATTTGAAATGTAGGATGTACTGCTCTCAAAACTTGAGCTATATAGGGATTAAAAGTCAGAATATCTCGGCCCCTGCGGCTTCGATCACGACCATTATTTGTTTAATCTATCTCTTGTGAGTCCCCAAACTGTGTGGAATTACAATACCGAATTACTGAAGTATCCGTTAATGAGAAAACCTTGTCTAACATGGTGGTAGAACAATTTCACAGTCCTTAAAAAGTTCCTCAGCTGTCATGACAAGCCTATTTGCTTGTGCGATATCACTACTCTATCAATATCTCACCATGTCTGAGCTTTAATATTACATTTTACAAACAATAAAAATAAATATTTCATGATTTGGTGCTGCTCTTTTTCACACATTTCAGAAAAAGAGATGTTAGTGAGAAATAACTAGTCCTGCTCCCTCCCACCGGCGCCATAGCTGCTAAGCCTCAGAGCAAACATTAAATCCTAAAATAAATCATAACACGATGATTTTCTCAATGACGTTCCTTCACTGCAATAATGCTGACAACACATGATACTTTTGTACTGAATTAGATGCAGTCCACACTAATCAGATCATGTTAGGCGAAAGCTGGTGAGTTGCCAAGACACAACACTGAAGGTAGTAATTAGCAGCTTGTCTTGTTAATGAGTGAGTTCGCTGCCATTAACAGGGGCCTCAGGTTTGTCCGCGTCTCTGGATTATTAAAATGTTGCTGTTAACAATCTGCAGACTCAGAAGGTGCTGCTTTTGGCAAAAACAAGCCTTTTTTCGATGCTGTATCGTAGAAACAATGACAGTCTGCAGTGGACTTCAGGGTACAGCGATGATTTATTATTCCTCTCATTTCTCTGCAAAGATGTTCACAAGTTCTGCCTTTGTTGAGCTTTGGATTCTACTGAATTTTAAAAGGTGCCATTTGTAAGATTGTGAGATATTTTATGTATTAATTTTACATTTTAATCAATTTTTAGTGCTAATGGAGTTGTTACGTAACTTTAAAAAATGAGCTCTTTCTCATGTATAATAGATAACAGATACAATAGATTTAAGGAAAATCAAAAGGGTGTGACATTTATGTGCTCTCTGCTTTCCGACAGTGTGCAACACTAGCTAACTTTAGCTTAGAAATTAAGTTTACATCACTTCAAAGCCTCTGAAATAGATATTGTGGTTTTCTGGGCTAATGTTGTGGACAGATTGCTAGTTAACTTATATAGCAATTGGCTTCTGTCTTGGCTTTTATCACTAGCAAAACACTATCTGAGTTAATATGTTATTTAAAGCGTGCAAGATTACTTCACCAGCTATACTGACACAAAACAAATGTGTAATAATTGTTTTGTTAGGAGCGATGTAAGCCATCTAGCTGGGTTGAGGTTGGCTGGCTGGCTGTAGCTTGGCCGTCCGTTGTGAGTCTGGTGTCAGTTTCCTTCATGGTGTTGGCTGATGGGGTGATTTACAAATGGCAAGCTGGTTAGTGGAGCCAATGATAACGATCATCGCTTTTGGCTGATGCCCAGGATGATGCTCGTTCATGTCTGTGGAGTAATAGGATGTTGAGTGTAGTTCATTTAATGCCCAGAGGTGTCATTAAGGGTTTCCTGGTTGTTATATCGAGAAGCTTTAAGGGAAAAAATCCTCAGTCTGAGAGAAAAAAAAAAAACACAATGCAGTCCTGAAGCAAGTGAAGCAAAATTACACACTGTGGTCTGACTTTTGCACCAAGTAAAGGAATATTTAAGATTTTTGTCTTCTTACAGCCAAAACACACAACAAGGCCTGGTAGTGTGTCCTGTTGTATAAGACAACTTTATGAGCAGTCACCTCCCTTATCCAAGGATAAGTCTGTATCTCAGGGCCAATCGCATACTTTCTGAAAACTGCTAATGAGGGCAGAACAGCTGATATTTGGGAAGTTTTTATTGGAGGTGATATAGTGTGTCGAGATTCAGAATGTACTGTGTAATACTTCAACATTTTGGGAAAGACGCTTGTTCGCTTTATCAGCTAAAGTTAGACGAAATCACTGATACCACCATGTTTGTCAAATATGAACATTACAGACGATTAGCTTAGCTTAGCGTAAAGAATGGAAACAGATGGAAACAGTTAGTTTTAGGAGGTTATGTGCCGTTCCACAATGTTTCCACCCTTTATGCTAAGCTACGCTAACCATCTCATGGCTGTAGCTTCACATTTGTTGGACGGATAAAACTGGTACAGATCCTCTCATCTAACATTCAGCCACAAAGTGACAAAGCACATTTCACAGAATGAGGAACTCTTCCTTTAACAACAGTGCAGCTCATCATCAACACGGTGCAGAACTTTGTTGATATTCATATTCATTACTCATGCTGCGTAACGTTATGTCCTAAACATCTTCTTCCTGACATTGTGACTGCTACACCCAAACACAATGCACGAGAGGACGATTTTGCCTACCGCGTCACTTCTAAATTTAGTGTATCCTACTGAAGAGAGCCACCGATCAGCAGGCACTTTGGCAGAGCTTTCGGATATACTGCAAACTCTTTATTTTCATTTCCACCTGTCAAAAAAGAGGTGAGACCTGCTCTTTTTGTTATAGGATGACCTCCGGTTCTCAGCAGGAAAACTTGAATCTCAGGACTATTGAATGACCGGGGTCAGTGATTTTGGGCCAAAGGGGAAACTATTGGTGTGACATTTAATCACAGTTGTGCTTCATAACTTTAAAGTCACTCTGGTAGCTCACTGCTACATCTGCAGACAGCATGAATAAAAGACAAACTTAAACATTTAAGTCATACCTATTTATTTTAGTGACACAAAGAGCAAAAGGAAATGCAGGATAGATGATCGGTTTCTTTAAAAGGACAGACAGTTGGATATGTCTCCAGGAAAGCGCCCGCAGTACGTGCTCCCTGCGTTGCATGCGGTACACTTGCAGTTTCTGGCCACTGGGTAGGTGACACCTACTGGACACCCTTTAATGTGTTTCACCTCGTAGGACCAGTCCCCGTTACAGGTCCTCTGTTCAACCCAGTCGTCATGGCCGATGTAGACCGGATCCTGTCATCGACACCAAGAGACAACAGCGTATGAATGAAAAACATGAATGCAGTAGATCATTTGAGATCTTTAACTCACAGGGGCAAACATTTAGAGAAGAAAAGAAGCATGATTCAAGTGAAGAGAAAAGGGCTGTCTAACTACTAAAACATAGAACTGTCACCTGCTATAATGTGTAATTGATTGACAGGCCTTTTAATAAAAGAGTTAAAACTTGACCACATCTAAATTTAACAGATCCTGAACAAGGTTTGTTCACAACAGTAAATGTCAACCAGTTAAATGCAACCATAACTCCACACAACTATAAACCTAGAGGCCATTTCAAACAATCTCAGCCACTGTTTCTGGGCCTCTAGTGCAGCCAGCAGATAACTGGATAACGGATAATGACCAAGACCTCCTCTGCAGTCTAATCAGCAAATTGATATGAGTAAATTGAATGATGAGAAGCACACATTTCTGCTAATATTCATCCATCCATTTTTTATAATCACTTATCCTCATCAGGGGATGTTGCAGTGGGCTGGAGCCTATCCCAGCTGACTCAGGGCGAGAGGCGAGGTACACCCCGGACAAGTCATCAGTTCTTCACAGAGACGCATAGAGACAATCAACCATTTACACCTACGTCCACCCAGAGTCACCAATTAACTTATTAAGGTCATGTCTTTGGACTGTGGGCGGAAGCTGGAGAACCCAGAGAGAACCCACGCAGACACGGGGGGAACATGCGAAAGCTCTGCACAGAAAGGCCCCAGCCGAGGTTCAAACCAGGAACCTTCTCACGACGGTGCTAACCACTGCACCACCGTGCCGCCCTCTGCTTATCTTCATCAAATTTCTGTATAGGTTTGTCTTGTTTTCGTGTGTTTGAAATAAAATATGAACTAGCCAACAAAGATTCTGCATTCATTTGCAGCTATTTGTGCATAGAGATTATATTTTAAGAAGTAGATCTAGTCCAGTCCAGACCTGAGATTATTTATTCTATATATCTATATTTTTCTATACTTTGCTCAATCAAGAAGCATACACACTATGTTTTTTAATTGTTAGTCATAATTAAGTTATATTTATCTAAGTTCAGCTGAGGTGAAATCAGTTAAATGGAAAAACTCCCTCAAGCTGCTCTAACATAGAAAATATTCACATTGTGCCAGCTTTACACACCGGAGCAAGATCAGCTGGCAGATTGGAGCTTAACATATTCATGCATATAAGCAGAATAAATTAGAGGTCGTGTGTTCAGAGTCTGAATCAGCCGTTACCTCGTGGTAGCACTGTCCTGCACATATGGTGGTCTCGATGAACTCGGTGTTGCCACAGCTCTCCACGGGGATGCTGATGTTGGTTGGATGACAGTTGAAGCCGCAGCCCTGCCACGCCCCCGCCACTGCCAACACTGCTGCCATGACAACCAGCTGCATCCTCTGCCGGGTGCAGCACAGACGTCTGCCACAAGAGGGGATCAGGTCTCACGTCGGATACTTTGAATCAGAGGCCACAGAGAACCAGTGAAACCAAGAATGTTATGTTATAAATAAAAAACAGATGAACAGTCTGAGAATGTGAGAATATGTCTCACATTTAGACCACTGTCATTACAATTTACAGATCACTGTGTATCTACAAAGGTACAAAAAGTTCAGTCACCTGTATTTTAGAACTGAAAATATTCCTTTCTTTATTTCTTTGTCATCAGAAACATCAGCACATTTTATTGAAAATTTGAAATTAATGACTTCTCTGCTATCTTCACACTTCAGAAAGTCATCCAGTGGGTCAGATCAGACTCTTTGGCCCCAACAAGTTAATGTGGGTTAAAGTGAGGCGCTGTGTCATCCTCTCTATGTGACTTCTGCAAGCATTATGGTGATTAAATCCAATCGAGGGCTCGTGGGTTAATGGTGGTTTTAGATCCACAGGAGATATTTATGTTTCACTTTTGTGCCTCATTAAATTTGCATTTACTTCAACCAGCTCTTCTGGTACATGGACAAAATGAATCATCACTGGTTAACGTCAAACACCATCCGGAGCAGCTGGGCATTTAAAATGTGCATCGTTGTTTACAGTAAATCAATCTGTAAAAATCAAAACCCTTCAGGACTTTGGGTGCTAAAATGTTGGTTCAAGCTCTAGCCATACAGATAGTTATGGTTTTATTTGAGACATCCATCTCTGAGATTTCTACCTTAATATAATTGAGGTGAAGGAATTTTGTTTGTGGTGCACAAAGCATTAAAAAAAACAAAAAAACATTTCAAGACTTCAGCAAAGTCTTTTTGAAACAATGTCCTTTTGTTCTTCCTCTGAGTTCTCAGAAACATTTTTAAAAATATAAATTTTACAGCGTTAATATGTACAGTCCAGTGTGATCAAATACAACACCTCTGCTATGAATTCTACTTTTACAAATCGTAGCCTACAGTAATACCTCTCTTACAGTGTCAATAAAAGAGAAAAGTAAAAATTAAAATCAGCTGCATATCTCTACATAATCTCATTATTCAGAGTCATTTATACATTTTCAGCAGTTTGCATGTAATAAATCTTGAACCGAAAACGTACCTGTATTGCTCGTTTGTTGCTTTGCACCTTGTTTCTCCTGTCACTCTCTGAACATCTGTACCAGCTTCCAACCTGTGGCCCTATGGTCCCTCTCCGTTACTTAAATAGTGCTGCTCATAAATCCTTTTAATCTTTTCAACCGTGGGCTCGGTGTTGTATTTCCGACCTTTTTGGACATACAAGTAAATCCTCGCCCCTTTCTCTCAACAGTTCACAGATGGCCCGTGTTTCAAGGCCTTTCCTTCCACACATGCGGATGAATGAGATGCTATCTGCAAAAATCTTGTTTAGATTACATGAGCGAAAGGCTTAGATGGACCACAGCCCCCGCAGCGAGATGGAAAACACTAACACAAGCATCAGTGATTAATTTGCCACACTCTATCTTCATTGCTTCATGTGTCATTTTTCCAGTGCATTAACACGTTGTCTACGCCAATCAGCCATAACATTATGACCACCTGCCTAATATTGTCTAGGACCCCTTTTGCGACTGAGGGATGGACTCCACCAGACATCTGAAGGTGTGCTGTGGTTTCTGGCACCAAGTTGTTAGCGACAGATCCTTTAAGTTGCGAGTTGGGGCCTCCATGTTTGTCAAGAACATCCCACAGATGCTCGATTGGATTTAGATCTGGGGAATTTGGAGACCAAGTCAACAGCTTGAACTTATTGTTGTGTTCCTCAAACTATTCGTGAACTATGCTTGCTTCGTGGCGGGGCGCATTATCCTGCTGAAAGAGGCCACTGCCTTCAGGGAATATTGTTTCCCTGAAAGGGTGTTTATGGTCTGGAACAATGTTTAGACAGGTGGTCTGTCTCAATGGCAGGACCCAACATTTCCCGGCAGAACATTGCCCAAAGCATCACACTATCTCCACCTGCCTGTCTTCTTCCCAGTGCATCCTGGTTCTGTATGTTCGCACATGCACCCAGACATCCACATGATTCATCAGATCAGGCCACCTTCTTCCAGTGCTTGGTTGTCAAGTTCTAATGCTCACATGCCCGTTGTTTTAGCGATTTTGGCAGATGACATGAGTCAGCATGGGCAACCTGGCCAATGCAACACTGTGCGTGACGCCTTTCTTTCTACCTGTTCAACAGTTTTAGCTACAGCAGCTCGTCTTTTGGATCAGACCACATGGGTCAGCCTTCATTCCCCAAATACTATGCATCAGTGAGCCATGGCTGTCCATAACCCTGTTGCTCGTTCACTTCACTTTTGATATCACTGCAGAATGGGAACACCCGACAAGAGCTGCAATTTTTGAGATGCACCAACGTGTCGTCTAGCCATCACAATTTGTCATAGTCGTTCAAATCAGAACACTTTTAACACGTCAGCTTTGAGGACAAAATGTTCACTTGCTATCTAGTAAATCCCACTGATGAACAGGTGCCATGGTAACGAGATAATCAGAATGCCAGTGGTCATTACATACACAATATCCACACTTGTTTGAAGTTATCTTTCTTTTACTGGAGTAAAAGTTATCCTACAAGTTATGAAAGAAGAAGCTTCGTGACTTTTCATATTTTTGCCACTTTCTACTGAACATCCATCAAATAAACTTCATGGTCAACTGAGTTATGTTGACAGAGTGAGTCATGTCAGACTGTTGCTAGACAAAGATTGACCGAAAAAATAAAACTTTTGAAAAGCTGTGTTTTATATCTTAAGATACTTTTTTCCTGCAATTACTGCATATTTCAAATATTTCAAATTATTCTAGCATTGATTTTTTGAAAAATGAGACCAACCCAGTGAATATTGGAACAGTCTCTTATGTTGCTTATGTTGAGTCAGATATAAAACTGTAGTTTTGGAAAAAAAGAAATAAAAAAACACTGCCAGAGCATCTTTTTTGATCCCACCACTATGGGATGCCAACCCAAGAAAGTTTCCTGCAGTGGCTTTAAGTATTTTTCTGTGCAGAATCTAAAACTGATACATCAACGTCTACAACTGCAGGGAACCTCATCGGCACGCTCAATCGGTATGAATAATCTGTCTGTATGAATCATAAATTTACTTAGATTTAACTCCAGGCTTTCTCCAAAACATTTTCTTTTATTAATGAGGTGCTGTTTAGTTCTAGCAGGAAGCAGCGTCCCACTCTGAACAAATACTCTGTTTCATGTAAAAGTTCTGCATTAAAGCAAAAAGAAAGTATCAAAAGCCAACTTGTTATGGAGAATGAACCCCTTTCAGAGTATTATATTATTAGATACTGCATCATCCTGGATCATTATCATTAATGCATGCACGTTGTAGCTGGTCAAGGTGTAGAAGTTTCTAAACTGATGGTTACTTTAATCCATGAAATGTTTCCTGATTCACAGTAAAGTGAACTGCTGCAAACTATAGCTGCTGTTAGATGATGTTAACTCAGTGTGTTAGCCAGGCTGTGAGCTCAGAGTACCAGGGGAGTGGTACAGTTTGTTTGTCTGTTCTGGGCTACTGTAGAAATATGGCATTTATATTTACATTTGACGCTTTAATCCAAAGCGATTTACAAAAAAGGGAAACAATCAAGGTGCCTAGGACATTTTAGTGCATCAAAAGTACTGTGATAGATCTACAGGGGATATGTTTAGCATGTAAATAGAGCCCCCTAAATCTGGCAAACTGGACCTTTAAGTAATATTTTCACTGCAGGGCTTCTACTTGTACTATTTAACAGAGTACTTTTGCAGTGTGGTATTAGTTCTTTTACTTGTGTACAGGAACTGAATACTTCCTCCACCACTGCTAGTAACATACAATGAAACTACTTGAAGTAGTGCTTCAAAATTGTACTTGAGTACATGCTGCCTCTCTTTTGTTTCATACAGCTGAAGTGCCTGCGGCTGTGTGTTTTTAAGAAAATTCTGTAGTCTGCTGCATTCACTAAAAAGTTAGCACTGCACCACGATGCTGGCCAGTCTGCAGTGACAGTAGAATATAAGTACTTGGGCAGCAGCCACGGTTCATCCAACTGCTGCTCCGTCTGCCCTTGCAGCCACCAGGGACTCAGGTATCCCCAGCATCCTGTCGAACTGCCATACCTGCCTAACAAGGACTTTTATAGTGTCGCCCTCGTCCTCTAAGGCACTACTACCCTTAGGAAAACCTCAGCTGAAATACATCATTGTTAGCATGCATTTTTGTCCTTAATGAACAGCAGTCATAGTTGATTAATCTTGTATTCAGAGTAGAGCACATCATCAGTCATTTTCTGACTACTCTGGTAACAGCTGGTAATTCCTCTTAAAATGAGTGCATCTGCACAGAAAGTTGATTTATTAAGCGTGGAGCTGAAACTATTACATCCACACATGCACTGCATTGATATGCTAATTACATTTACGCCAACCTGGAAACTGTAAAGGGCAGGTAAGTACACAGCAATATCATGGTCCTAAAAATAACCAATTTGTGCTGCAGCAAGTTGGAAGAAAACAAAACTAAAGAGGCGTTATAGATATTCGAGTGAGCATCTTATTTATCTTCCCCGCAGCCAAAAGAAGAGAAGGCCTTCTCTGTAATGTCCACTGAGAATCAATTTGGAAATGATGGACGAGGTGATGGTTTCAGTGCCCGGGATGATTTTCTGGTTCATAACTTGAAGCACTACAATAAAGAAAAAGCTCATTTGGGTGTAGCAGCTCAAACAAGCGTTATATGAAGCCACACATAAAACAGCTCAGAGCTGTACATCTTACTGACATCACAGATTTGAGTCATGGGTCATTGTATTTGAGCTCCTCTCACTTTTTTTTTTTTTTTTTTATCAACACACCGTAAATACTGCCATAACAGGACTGACAGCATCCACAAACCCACTCAGTCACAACTTGCTCCCCCTCTCTGCAGAGCCTCGCCTCCTCTGCTGTTTCCATCTGCTACTGTACGAGTTCGTGATCACAGTCACTGACAGAAACAGACTCCTTTTAAATCATGTTGTCGCATGAGGGAAAAAAAAAAAAAAAAACACTCACCGAGACCCTGAACGCATCGCATCACCCCTCACGTTGTCACCCTCCTTCCATCAGGTCTAAACAAAACGCCTCCACAGCTCTGCCAAGGACAAGACTTTTGTTTGGTGACTGTGCTGGATGTTTCTGTGTGCAGGCTGAGTGTGGACGTAGGTGGTAGGTGTGTTTATGTGTATGGACTGCTGATGATTCTTCACTGCTCTTGACTTTCTCTGTTCCTTTTCCATTTCTCTATCCAATCTCATCTCATGACTATTGTTCATCTGTTGTCTGTTTTATTTCTCTTAGGAGCATGTCTGTGCTCTTTTGGCTGTTAAACATCCATAATAAGAGCCAAGATTTAAAAAAATACCAAGGGAATTTGTCTAAATTTGTCCCCAACACAACCTCACTCACTCAGACTAGTCACTGAAATAATTCTGGCCAATATTTTTACATAAAAACTTGAAAATCCAACATTTGATTTATTCATTTAACCATTATATCTCTCTACAGTAGTTCTGTTTCTTCTCTACACGGTCAGGTATGTAATTCTGGTAATTCTGGACACTTAATCTATTAAATTTTAGTTTTTCTAGTTTAGGTTTTTGGCCTTATGGACCTTTAAACTTTAAGCTAAATTTAATAGAATGTAAAATCCTTTTTATATGATGTAAGCCCCACCGAATTCCAAGAAATATGATGCAGGACATGACCTCAGTTGTTGGTGACCTAATAAGGGTTTATTACTGTAACTTGTTTTATTCTTATTGTTCCCCCTGTGTTCAGGATGAATCACCAACAACTTTTTATCATTTATCAGGAAATAACTCTAAAATATTAATATGACTACCCAAACATGTCTAAAAAACAACCTTGCTGGGCCAGACAGGTGACAAATAGCACTATGACATATGTGATAATAACTGTTGCTATTTGTTATACCATATATTAATATAGAAAAGATATTCCTTCTGTCATGATATTGAACTGAATATTTTATCTATTTTTTATTTTTATTTTTCATGCAGGATTATGTGATTCTCAGGAGTCTGTACTCGACTAAATGAACCTTTCCTGCAATTCACTGATGCAAAACTCGACTTTCCATCATGATGACAAGGTTAAAGGTTATCACCGCATCATTAGCTCTTACTCTTCAGTGTCAAAAGTGTCAAAGTTTTCTGACTTCATCAGCCAGTTTTTAATGTAAAAATAACACAAAAGAAACTAGTTTTTACAGCATTCATAATTATTTTTGAACGCAGGGTTTGTTTTTGGGTTAGAAGTCCCGTCATGATGAACAAATAAGTGAACTGTAAATAAATATGTGTTTGAATAAGATGCAGGAGAACAGCTCTGGCATCAGTTTGAAGTGCATCTAAACTTGTTTTTTATAATGCAGCTTCACTCTATTACCTCTTATTATTACTGACCTCAGAACTCCCCCTGGTGCTGACTGAGGTGGATGTTCAATGAAGTGCAAGAGGTGAGTGTGCATGGTGTGTGTGTGTGTGTGTGTGTGTGTATGTGTGTGTGTGTGTGTGTGTGTGTGTGTGTGTGGTGGGCGGAAGGTTGCCTACATGTTGTGCAGACAAGAAAAGAGCTCCTCTAAGGTAAGTATGTGATGTACACAGAGAAGACAAGTGTGAGGATGAACTCTTTAAAGATTGTTTCAGATTGCATCTCTCATTTTAGACAGCAACAAGCGACCAAAAATATCCCTGCAGGAATATTACAACTAGAGATTTAAAAAATACCTCAGGGGAGCGATTGGGACTCTAGAGGCTTCAGTTTTCTTTTCTGGAATAACAGGATGTTCTTGTCCTAATTAGAGTTTTTGAGTCAAATGGATAGTTTGAATCTAATGGACTGGACTGAATAGGCTATAGCTACTGATTGCTGCGTATCCCCACACGAAGCCTGCAGTGATACCTGCAGAAAAAGCCAATTATCTGCACGATCAAATTAAACCTGGGAGGTTTCAAAGGTGCAATGAATAAGACCTTTACTGTCCCATAGCGCAAAATGATCCAAATAAATCTGTAGTGGCAATAAGGTAATCAATAACAGTGACTCAACAGTTACCTCACCAGATACTGAAATGTCTGTTTTTTTTAATGGAGTTTTTAAAAGGATATGTGCACTTTTGACTTCTCGGAGAACGACCAGCAGCACAAACATCTGCGTTCCAAGCTACAAAATGATAAAGCAAATATACCTTATTACCACACCTGCTTAACTGGCTACTGTTAGATCTCTGCTTTACCTGTATTGACGATAAAAGACTAATGATGGGGATCGAGAACCGGTTCCAAAATGGTCCAATTCAAAGCGTGGCTTCATTTCTCTAAGATGAAAACAGTGCTAGTTGTAATTTCTGTTAAATCATTGTCGCCATGTGCTTGCTCCTGGTGGAATTGTTAGAAATTGGGTCTCTGTAGATAACATTATGAAGAGTATGGTGTAGACCTGCTCTACATGGAGAGTGTCATGAGATAACTTTTGTTATGAATTGGTGCTAAAAAATACATTTTAATTGGACTGAAATTGAATTAAATGATCATTACAAGGGTGGAAACCATTGACAGTATGTAAAGAATGGACGTTGCATCCATAGCATCACCCACAGGTTTCTGACGAGCTGTTCTGAAGATCTGATTATGGTGCTCTGGCCAGTTTTATTTTGGCAGTCCTGCCTCTGTCATCTTCAGTCTAATCTAAAAATGGGCAAAGACTTGTAACCCACCTGGCAACCAGTGAATTACCTAGAAATTCATACTCATAAATTCATACAGTTGTCACACACGGGGAAATTAGCTATAGAGACCAAACCTGTTTTTTGTACCAGGCTGTAAACATGTTTATTTCTGCTGTGAAGTTGGCAGTTTTAACATGGGGACCTATGGAGACTGACTTATACTGTAGCCAGCCTCAAGTGGACGTTTGAGGAACTGCATTTTCTGGCAATTCCAGGAATATCATGTATTTGGCCCTAACACTGCTTCCAAAATGAGCAGCAAGTTTTGTTACAGTAACATTAGAGCCCTAGGTTTTTGGACTGAGAAACTCTGGATGAAACTGATGCTGTATAAATATTCTCTCATTTCATCCATTTTAGATGATGACAAACAGCTAGTTCTCGGGCTACAGCCACCTTGACTCGCTCATCAGCTCCGAATCAGCACAAGCCTTTCACACTTGCTGCACAAGGAGGGAGAATAAAACAGGAGTCACATGAATGCCTCTTTTTATACTCTGCTTCTACACTGCATTCAGGCTCAGAGATAATAAAACAGTTGTATTAAGAAGCTGACCTATAAGCAGAGAGTTAGGACATCAATAAAATCTTATTCATTTTTTCCCCATAATTATAAAAGACTGTGACAATTCATTATATTTTTGTCAGGTGCAGGCTTCAGCACATGTTGTAATTGCTTGGCCACTAATCATCATATTGTTTATTGTGTTCTTCCATCTGTCAGATATCCACAAAGCTGTGGCGTATACCTGCACATGAATAAGAGCTAATGTGGCTAATGAAAAATCGCCATGACACTGAATGTAGTGACTTGTCCGTTGTTTTCAATACTCATTACTCAAAAAAAGTAATGCATTCTTAATTGCCTTTTCAATAGTAATGCATTGTTTGACTAATTAATACCTGATACCTAATTTGTTAGACTGCATGTTGTGTTACAGTCTTGACAGATTGATGACTGCATTCTCACCTACACTCAGAAACTCAGGTTAGCTCAGGTCTCGTATAGAAGACAAAGAACTGTTTCTATTATGAAGCAGTTTATGGTGAGAAGGTGACCTTGAATTATTCAGTATATGGTGTACTATAGTGTGTGTGAAGCTGCTGTAGACTCATGTACAGCTTAGTTACATTATGCAGTTTTTTGGTTATACACAGACTTTGTTGTTTTTGGTGTGGGGGGTTTTACCAGAGACCTGATGCTGGCCGAGCAGAGGGCTGCTGAAGTGTGTAGACACTTAAAGGCTTGTTGTTATCCTCAAGTATGGATTATGAATGTTTTATTATATTATATATATATATATATATATATTATATAATAAATATATTATTATATTATATAATATATATATTATATGTTTATTTCTCACCACTTGCAGTGAAACACGGTCATATTTCCAGGAAAAAACTTTATTCATGTGTCATTTTAAGGGAATGTATACAGAATAAAGTATTTTCTTTATGTTAGAGGCTGTTAACTGTACAGTAAAACACTGTCGTGTGTCATGGCAAAACCATTAATATGGTATTTTCATGTCAATAATATGCTTCTATTGAAAAAAAAAGTATTTATACAGTAAATTATGGAATAAAACGGCAACCTTAAACGTGAAATCAGCAGTACTAAAATCCTTTTACCGCAACACGAGAAAAAGTTATACCGTATATACAGTAAAATTGTGTGTGTTTTGAAATAAATGGTTCAATTTGTTGAAACTCCTGCGAGGACGAGAGGAAAACAGGGAATAGTTGAAAAAGCTCAGAACTTTTGGCCGCGCACCTGGAACGGTTGTGAAATGTCGCCATCATGTTGCAAACGTTGTGATGTTATATTTGTATTGTGTTTCCTATGTTCATCAGTTATGAACAAAACATTTCTTTGACCCCACCTTAATTTGTTTTCCACACTGATATTAATTTTAATCTAAATTTACATAAGTAATTAAAGTGTTTGTATAAATGATTAACAATCTGCATTTTTTTGTGTTTGTCAGCTGATAATTTAACAAATATAAGATGATGTTGCTGCTCGTTTGCAAACATTAATGATGTAAACAAACCTTTAACAGATTAGAAATTAGAATTAATTTGATTTTAGTGATAAATGTTAAACTTAAAGTTGTCGTTGCTGGTGTGGAGGTGTGTGTGGGTGAAGCCTTGTTTATGTGGAGGTTCAGGAATTTACCTTTAAGAGAGAAACATCATAAAAAGAGTACTTCCTATTAGTTTATAGCATTAATGTTCCTCTGCAACAACACTGAGGCATTTTTATTATAAAGAATATCCACAAAGTCCTTAATTATTGGTGTAACATTTGACTGTACACGGAGATCTGATGTCATTCATGTCTTATTGAACTTGTTGTCATGTTTTGCACGGCTGAAGATGTTCACTGTGGTTCATAATGAAGTCGTATTGTGCTGTAACTGTTGATTTTACATCTGCAGCGTTGACACAAATTCAGTACTTTTCTTTCTGGTTTCTATTGACTGAATTGTTCTGACACAGTAAAAAGATAATGAACCAATAAATGGACTCACTTCTAAAATGGGTGACGCAGAAATATTAAAGCGAGGGCAGAAACAGTGCACATTAATGATGTTTAGTCACAAGGGAAACTGCAGATGGGCAGGTATACAGGGAGCTAAACATCTGTTTGGTAAATATGATAATGAATGGAGAGGCCTCATGCTAAATCTGTGTTTAACTATAGAGAAACGGGGCTGGATGAAGGTTTAAGTGCACACGTTTCCAGTGTGAAATCTGATTTTGGACACACGCTTGTGCAGGTTCTGGTGTAGAGAAGAATAATGTGTTCAGCATTACTGTAACGTGCAGGCAGCTTCTTCTAGAATCATTTCTCAAAGGTGAAACAGCCATTGTTTGGGTGTGTTTGGGTGGATGGGTTTAACTGAGCACTTTTGCATTTGAGGCTCCACTCCATGTGAGTTACAAGTACCAACGTTACTTTAGAATGAATGGAGAGTAATGCATTACTTTTTTTTTTTAAGGTGAGGACACCGGTTGCCACCCAGCAGTAATGATGAAGGGCAGAGGAGGTTCGGGTGTGAGACTGCAGCACGGTGCGCAGTGACCGGCTGCATCCACTGGGGGAGGACCGAGCACCGCCTGCATGCGCTGCAGTACATGAACGACTTTCTCACTGAGGCTCTCCATCATCACACACACACACACTCACACACATGCACACAATAGGAAGGATACCGGAGTATAGGTAGGGCTACAGCGGCAGACAGACAGATGTGTGATGCTCAGACTCAACCATGGGGCCATTTCCCCTCGCCTGCGTGAAGGTAAACTTTTACCCACCCTCGCCTCTTTTCGCCGTGATCGTGTGGAGCTGTCATTGATGCCAACTCGCTGTTTGCACACCTGCTTCTTCTTTATTTCCTCTTTTTTCCCCTCAATGATCGTTCCTGCCGGGTTGATATCAGGAGCGATGCAGCAGAAACAGGGGCTGAAGTGGCAATAGATCCTGTTGAATTGAGACAAGACGTCGAGACGCAGCCAAAAAAAGTGTCCTCCTCAGAGTGCGTCAGAGCACGGATGTATATAGTGGATGATATGGTCGCTGCTTGGATACGACGAGGGATTTGTGATATTACCCCCCAAAATCAAGAGGCAATTTGGGCAACAGAACTGCATCCTCACGTAGCCTCCCTCCACATCCTCCACCACCACCACCACCACCACCACCACCTCTTCTTCTTCTTTCAGCAGATTTGTTTGTAGGGGGGCTGAGGCGATTTCGTTTGGCCCCCTTTTCACATGTAAGTATGAATGTCAGACTGAAGGGAGGATGTTTTATTGGGGGAAAATTTCGTGCGTAATGTCTGTTTTAAACATGAATGTCTTCCATGCGTTCATCTCAGAGAGCCTACCCTCAATAATAGTCAGAATAAAAACAATATTAATGATAACAATGATGCGCTAATCAAGTTTTACCGCCCTTATATTGCAAAGGATGCGTGGTATCCTGGACTATGCAGTCGCCAAAACAACGCACATCAATATGAATACATAATTTATTTTTCTCTCTCTCTCTCTCTCTCGCCTAAACCAACTGCTGTTTTCTCTTGTCTTTTCTCGCAGCTCCGGAGAGCGTCAGAGGAATAAAGTCATTTCACATTCACCGGAGCTCCCATAATATAACAGCAAAGATCCAGCTTCTTCTTTTTTTTTTTTTTTTCTTTTTTTTTTTAAAATCTCATCACATAAAATGGCAACCAGGAGTGACCACGGTGGATCAAAAGGCGCATTTGGGCGCAAACCGCGGCCGTGGAGAAATTAAACCACCTGATGGGCACCGGAGAAACCGAGGAGAGACTGTTTTGGTGTCGCTTGTTGACTTGGTGATTTATAATGCTGAACAAATAATAATAATAACAACAACAACAACAAAAAAGGGGCGCTGCAAGTTTTTTGACACAGAGCGTCTGCGTAACAGGCTATGACACCGGCCCTTACACACATTTTGGTTATGGTAATGATGTCATAAAATATTGGGGAGGCCTGTGCCTAAAAGGGGAAGACAGGCTGATCAATATCTCCTGTCATGTAAGTAGCCACATGGACTGCACTTCAACATGGACCTAATTGAGGTGTGTTTGTTATTCTGACATATTCACAACTGATTGGTCGAACCCGGTTGATGCCTCATTTTCTCTCTCTGCGCGCTCTGAGCTGCAACTTTTATCCTCTGGCCTGCATCCACGTCGCCCTGAGGCGGTTACTGTAGCGCTCACGGATCGAACCGCTCATTGACTTAAAATGGAGTTTGCCATGGTGGGTGCGGACGGCGGGTGCAATAGTCACCTGCCTTACGGATATGCCCAAGCTCGCGCACGGGAGAGAGAGCGCGAGAGGGAGCGCCAGGTTGCCCAGTCAAGAGCGGCGGCGGCGGCCGCGGCGGCTGCAGCCGAAGGTGGGTCCGGTGCGGAGGGAGGCGGTGGCGGCGGCGGCGGCGGTGGTGGTGGTGGCAACAGCGGCGGCGTTGGGGGGTCCACCTCCTCCTCCTCCTCGTCCTCCTCCTCCTCCACCTCCTCGAGCGCTCATCTCCTTAACAACCGCCAGCATCAGTCTCGCGCCGCCTCCTCCTCCACAAACGCCAACATCAGCAGCGGCGGTACCGCCTCGCGCCCCTCCTCCTCCTCCACCACCACCTCCTCCTCGCAGCCGCCACAGCACCAGCAGGAGCCCGAGCAGCAGCAGCAGCAGCAGCAGCAGCAGAGAGTTCTCAGAGAGCGGAAAAAGCAGCGCGGCGTCGGACGGTGGAGACGCAGCCGGACGACTCTCGGCGGAGACCTGCGCCACTCGGAGCTGGCGCTGCTCGGATCCGAGGAAGACATCATGATAGAGGAGGAAGAGGCCGAGGGAGCCGAGGAAGAGGAGGAGGGGGAGGAGGAGGGGGACAGAGGAAGCAAGAGGTCGAGTTTTCTGTGTAACATGGATGATGAGGAGGAGACCGTCTCGCTCACTGACAGGCGCCCTCAGTCCGGATACGAAAATGTTTACAGCGAGTGCGGCTGCTGCGAGAGAGTTGTCATCAACGTGTCGGGTCTGAAGTTTGAAACTCAGCTGAAGACTCTCACTCAGTTCCCGGACACTCTCCTGGGAGACCCCGACAAGCGAATCAGGTACTTCGACCCGCTGAGGAACGAATACTTCTTCGACCGGAACCGACCGAGCTTTGACGCCATTCTTTACTATTACCAGTCAGGGGGGCGTTTGAAAAGACCAGTCAACGTCCCGTTTGACATCTTCTCCGAGGAGGTGAAGTTTTATGAACTCGGGGAAGAGGCTATACTCAAGTTTCGGGAGGATGAGGGTTTTGTCAAAGAGGAGGAAAAACCTCTTCCAGAGGACGAGTTCAAGCGCCAAATTTGGCTGCTTTTTGAGTATCCGGAGAGCTCGAGTCCCGCCAGGGGGATAGCAGTCGTGTCCGTCCTGGTCATAGTTATTTCTATTGTCATTTTCTGCCTGGAGACGCTGCCGGAGTTCAGGGATGAAAAAGAGTATCTACAGCCACGACAAAACTCCACTCAACCTGACCACGGATTTACTCCTTTCAACGACCCGTTTTTCATCGTGGAGACTGTTTGCATCATCTGGTTCTCCTTTGAGATTATAGTCCGCTTCTTTGCGAGTCCGAGCAAGCCGGCTTTCTTTAAAAACATTATGAACTCAATAGACATTGTATCCATTTTGCCTTATTTCATAACTCTCGGCACGGACCTGGCGCAACACCAAGGCAACGGGCAGCAAGCGATGAGCTTTGCCATCCTGAGAATAATCCGCCTTGTCAGGGTGTTTCGCATCTTCAAACTGTCCAGACACTCCAAGGGGCTGCAGATCCTGGGTCATACCCTGCGCGCCAGCATGAGGGAGCTGGCCCTCCTCATTTTCTTCCTGGTCATAGGTGTCATCCTGTTCTCCAGCGCGGTGTACTTCGCCGAGGCGGACGAGCCCACATCTCAGTTCACGAGCATCCCCGACGCTTTCTGGTGGGCCGTGGTGACCATGACGACGGTGGGATACGGTGACATGAAGCCCATCACCGTCGGTGGGAAGATAGTGGGCTCCCTCTGCGCGATAGCGGGCGTGTTAACCATCGCGCTCCCGGTGCCGGTCATAGTGTCCAACTTCAACTACTTTTACCACAGGGAGACCGATAACGAAGACCAGACGCCGGTGGTGGAGAGCATGCCCCCGGGGTGCCCGTATTTCCCGGACTTTCTAAGGAAATTCAAAGGCTCGCCCTCTGGCTCCTCGCTGGGTGACAAAGCGGAGTATATGGAGATGGAGGAAGGGGTGACGGAGTCGCTTTGCGGGCTGGACAAGAGCCCGAGTAAAGGAAACGGCACAGACATAGGCAGGAAAAACAGTACTAACTCAAAATCCATTCAGACTGACGTGTGATTACAAGTAGAGTTTCGTTTCGTTTTGTTTTTTTCGTTTTTTTCTAAGGAAGAATTCGCCCTATAAAGATACTGTACGCCCAAGAGCAGGTGCCCTCCCCTCCCCCTCCCCCCCCACACAACTTTTACGCACGCATCAGAGCCCCCCCGTCCCCCTACACACACACACACACCCGCACAAATACACACGCACAATCACACATCAATTGGCATGTTAAAATATTTCATCCTCTCCATCTCAGAAGTCTCCAGTAAAAAAATCCTCTCCAGGAACAAATATTTAAATTGGGTTGATTAATGGATTCATCCAACCTGTGCGTGCTTCAAAAATCTAGATTACAATTAGGAAATTCGTGACAAGACAGGCTATGCATTCGCACTTTATGAGTTTCATCTGTCAATAACAGAAAGGGTTTGATCGTTTTTGCTGTTATGCAATAAAGTAAAAAAAAAAATTGTTTGCACTAATGTAGAATTTGCGCTGGGTTTGGCTGATTTTTATTTTAGAGACAGAAACTGTAGGCCATGCAAATGGCAATATTTTAGTCATCCTTTGACCACTTAGCTGAAGAATGTTCCTCAAAGAGAGCAAACTAAGGATATTAATAACCTCTTTCATACGCTGCCAATAAAAATTGGACTCCATTAAAGGGAAAAGCTGAAGATAAAAGATGAAAAGACTTTTTGTTATTGTTCCAACAATTAATATTAACAACAAAAAGGCTCATTGATAAGACATAACATTTAGCAGTCATCAAATAAACCAGGGCTAGATTATTTCTACGACATTTGCATCTATATGCTTTTCCACCACAGGCCAAAAGAAGCCTTGTGTCGTTGAGCCACCACGAGAGCTAAGCACAGGAATCATCAGAGTCAAAAAGAAATAAATAAATAAAAATGGCTGGACTTCCCAGGTTGTTTTTTTTTCTTTGTTTTTTTTCTTTTTGTTTTTTCTATGGACAGGCTCGGGGGCCTTGGCGACAAAAAGTTTCCCCACTTTTCATTTCAAACCACCTCAAAATGACAATATCCCTTTACAAGGACGCAGATGGAAAGCTATAGCAAAAATGACTCTTGTTGTGGAAAACTCCTCCAGAGGGGAGCTTGTGAGGAACTTCCTCTCCTGTCCGCTGGACTTCGTGCACAAAAATTTTTCTTTTTCCCAAGAGGACTATGATTATCTCCGAGCTCAGAGGATCTCCAGGATGTGGATGTCTTCCAAGGTATGTAGCCCTACAGTTCGTGTGTGACAGTGTTTACAACGTATTGTCATGGGAGTTTTGGAGGAATATCCCAAAAATTATAACAACAACACTCACTACATACCTCATTAAGACGTACAGCATATTTAATAACATCACACCCTGATTTTATTCTCAACACCAAAGAATGACGCCTGATTACGCGTGCGTAACAGTGCGTAAAATCCTGTGTGGATGCACGCTGGCGGAATATGACGCACATTCCAGTCGTCATGTGGTCAGTTAATGTTTCTCCTGTTTATGCTACGCTCAGAGTTAACATCCAATCACGTTGCAAGCAACGTCTTATTCGTGAAAGCTGTAATTATGTCATGTGAGGCGACATCAGGTCAGTCTGCTGTGCACAGAGTGTCTAAAAAAGTTTACAAGGACAGTAGTTATTTTAATCTGTTAAAGCGCCTCAGAGTTTATTCCCTTCTTTGGTGGACAGTCTCAAATCGTAATTGAAAATGTAATTGATTTGTTTTTAGTCTTTCCTCTGCTGTCCAGTTGCCTTATTGATAGTATTCTCACCTTCCACAGCAGGTGTATCAAGAAGACACTGTGACACATAAGAATATATTGTTTCACACATTTATCATCCTAAACCATGACTTGTACTATCAAATCTATCAAAACACGCTGTTCTACAGGAAAAACCTAAAGCCTCCTCCATTCAAAAATGTGTTCTGCTTTTTGGATGTTTGAGCTTCTGTTCCCAGTTTGACACCAGAAGGCTGTTTTCACACGCGTCACTTGACCTGTGCTCACCTTAAATCTCAGTTTGAGACGTGCACATACAGTATGAGCAGCCATCTGTGGTCAAATATGCAAGATGTAGAAACCTGAAACCTTTCAGTACACAAACTCTGAGAATGGATTTTCCAGTAAAGAAGGAGACATCTCTGTGTCCAGCAGTTAAATTTGTGAAATTCTAAATATTTGCACCTTCAGAGATTCTGGATTTTACAGTCAGAAAGGAGCAGATGTAAATTTAGGAATTTTTAATGAGGTAATTGAACTTTGCCAGTGCCATTTGGGTTATGGGGTGCTCCCACCATCTGCCAGAAAGTACTCATCCACCTCCCTTTTGCTCTCCCTCTGTTCTTTCTGGTCTTTATAGCTAACAAGCTACGTGCTAAACAGGAAATGTCTGTGGTAAAAACATACCATACATGAATAATTAATTATTATTAAAAACTGAGTATTTTTGAGTCTTAAAACAGGTGTGGAGGGGTCTTTAGGTTGTGCAAATCTGGTCCCACATGGGGTCACCTGGTTTATAGATACAGAATACGTTCAATAAATCAATCAAGACAAGAAAATAAAATTATAATCTTAAAATTAATTAATTATTGCCCTCTGAAAAGTCAATATATATTTATATATACACTACTATATGTACTGTATACTGCACTTTCACATATATCAGCTTTAGCAGTAGACCCACACATGCTGTCACTCCATCAGTGCTTCTTAGTGATATCATAATCACTGCATCAGCGTATAAGGCCAAATAATTTAGCGCACTGTGTGTTTATATCCTCAGAAGACCTATTCATACACGATATTTTCAACACCTGCACCCACAACCACACACACACACACACACACACACACAAGGCACCATCCTGGCACACAGCCAGCTCCTCTTGATACCTCACACTTCGCACTTACATAATGTGGCTTATGGCAAGAGGCGCAATCCAAAACATTTTTCAAGCAAAGTGTGTGGGTCAGGCATATTCTTAGGCCTGTAGCTGCTGAGCTGATCTGTGAAAACAGCCTGTATCATCCTGAGCAGATCTGAATGGTTCTGACTGCTCGTAGCGTCCCGTCGTCACGTGCACGGTGAGTCTTTGTAGTGCAGATTTAGAACATATGGCCGTGCCATGTGACAAAGGGAGAGTTATTTATGGTTATTTCTTTAAAAAAGTATTCCACGCCTGTCAAAGGACATAGAAGGAGAGGTGGAAAGAAAGAAAGTGAGTGTGCGGTACATAGTGTCAGACTGGGTTATGTAATAATACGAAGAACAGAGTGCAAACGAGTCGAGCTGGTCGTCGGGAAGTTAATCGCCTGGTTTGTTAATCAGTTATTAGCTTGAGTTGCTCGTCTGTTAAAGACATCAAATGTTTGCTCGTTCTCCAGCGTGACTGTTTTGCTGCTTGACTTCTGAGTTTTGGCCTGTTGGTCAGACAAAATAAAGAGCTGAAGACATCACTTTATGTCTCATTTGGACTCAGTGATTAACTGATTAATCATTAGATAAATAAAGACACAGCTCTCAGAGGTTTCGACGCAGATACAGTATTATACTCTTGTGGATGAGCTCTTCATTGATAAATGTTGACTACAACGCTCCACTCTAGTGCAGACAGCAGTGAACCACAGTGATTCAGGTTTGTGAACTCGACTGCTCAGGGTCACGTCTGTATCCAGACTTCCTGGGTCCCCAAAAAGCTTCAGGTTTTCTGTGTAGCAATTAGTTTGTTGTACTTTAATTAATTACAAATTTGCTTGGTAATAAATAACTCAGTGCAGTTCTACACTAACAAGGTAAGGACCCTGAAGTAGCTCCTACATTTTACCCAATTAACAGTCAAAATTTATTCTTGTTTTATTTAACCTGGGTGGCACAGTGGTGCGGTTGCGTCACAGTTTGTCAGACTTTTCTGTGTGGAGTTTGCGTGTTCCCCTGCATCTGTGTGGATTCTCTCCAGGCTTCCTCCCTCAGTCCAAAGACATGCAGGTTAATTGGTAACTCTAAATTGCCCGTAGGCGTGAATGTGAGTGTGCGAATGTGTCACCCCTGTAATGTACTGGCGACTTGTCCAGGGTGTACCCAGCCTCTCGCCCAAAGTCAGCTGGGATCGGCTCCAGGCCTCCGTGACCCTGATAACAATAAGCAGTTATGGAAGATGAATGAAAATGAATGAATGTATTTATATTCCCTCCTTTATGAGAGAGTCCTGGCCAAAATGGCAGCAGAGAGTAGTTAAAGTAGCCATCTCATTAAAGCAACATTGCATAGAAGTTGATATTTTTAAGAATTAGTGCCCTTAATTTTCAGATTGCAATAAAATAGCGTCCAAAGAAGCTGGCATGACACCGGCTCTGCTTCCTGTCAGCAGTCCCCTGCGCTCCGGGCCTGAAAACCTCCTCATCCTGGTGGTCCAAAACGCCTAACGCTAGTGTACAAACACTAACGCTCTGATGCTCTTACAATCCAGGCAGCCCGGCTAACAAACTGGGCCAACATAAACTAACAGCAGCGACAGATTGCAGCAGTTTACTTCACTGTCCATCAGGAAACTCTGTAAATCACAGAAAGTTGAGGCGGAGCAGGTGGAGGACATCGTTTTCTCCATAAAATATGATCCAGTTTCACCAAAATCGTAACACTAGTCCTGTAACACGTTACAAACATCTCACGGGTGATCGTACCTAGAGTGCAGAGTTACAAGAAACAGACGTACTAGGGTGCAGAGTAGGAAATAACCTGATGACACGTCAGTGTAGCTTCAAAATTATTTCAAACCTGATATTTTATGGTAGAAAAGTTACACAATGGGACTTTAAATGGTCTTTTTTCACTATTTATGCTTTCTTAAATGCTTTGTCAAACTTAGTTGCTCTTTAAAACAACAAATTTAACAAATTCTTTATTTTGAAGTGAAAACATGTATGAACATGTACAAATCTCACAAGAGTTTTGCAGATCTAGGGTTACCATCTACACATGACCGGGCTGAATAAGGGACCTGAACATGGCCTGGCCTTAACATACTTTTTGTCCTACAATCAATCAGTCAATCAATCAAAATGAATCAATATTCTTCGACTGCACTGTGTTCACTTTTACAGGAGTGCATACACCTGTATGTCATTCACCCTTTCACTCAGCTGTAATGGTCATAAGCTGACAAAAAGAAGCTCCGGAGCTAAAATGTCCGACATGTCTCAGCATTAATAAGATCTTTTCAAAGTGTGCCGATCAAACAGAACAGTATCCGGGTTTCCCATTGTGGGATTATCACACTGGCGTCATTGAATCAGGCTCCTCACACTCCACATTTTATGTGGCGGGCGACTCGTCTAGACTGAAACAAGTTGCTCTGCATAACAGAAGCAAAATTGTGCTGACAACCATAGGTCGGAGTCACGTCTGACCCTGCTGACAAATGGCTAATTTAGCTCCTCGGAAAGTGACTTCTACCTGCAGCCAAGACATCCATCCATCTTCTACATCCTCTAATACCTGTTTAGGGTCACAGGGGGCTGGAGCCCATCCCAGCATACACTGGGTGAGAGGCAGGGAACACTCTGGACGGGCTGCGAGTTATTTACAGAGCAGCCATAAACGCAGACACACACATTCACACTCCTTAGGGGAATTTGAAGTTTACAGATTACCTGACCTGAATGTCTTTGGACTAAAGCACCCAAAGGTAACGCACACAAAGACAAGGAGAACACGCATGGAGCGCACAATCAATACTCTACCATATGTGACAACCCTACAGCGTTCGATTATAGCTATGACATCACATCAACCCCTAAACGCCGAGCTAAAACTAATTAATGCGGTCTATTGCAACAGCCCTGCAACAGATCCGACCTTCGCGAAGGTTGTAATGTTCAGCTTTTGATGAAACTGCAGTGGAGAACTTTTACTTTGAAGGCTGGAGTTTGTTGCCCTGTTGAAATATGTTGTTTAGAGAGTTGTTTCTTATATTTTGTCCATCTCATTTTGGCAGATCAGTAAATATTAGAAACACCTGTCAGTATAAGAAAACTACAGCCTCCAAAATGAACATAACGTTGAATCAACACCACTTTAAAACATTTTTAATCCAAATTCTGAACATTTAAATCAAAGAAATGTTACTTATATAGTCAAAATCACAAATTGACCTTAGATTTTTACAATCTTTCCACATACAGCAGCTCAATAACTTTAGGTCGTTACTGTAGTAATTTTCTAACTTATCTTATATAACTATAATTAACAAGAGTAGGTATACATCGCTGTCCTGTCTGTCTCCACCAAAATGAAAAAAACTTGCCTAAAAGCTGCTGTTAAAGATTTAAATCTTTATAATTCACATTCATCATAAATTAAACTGACCTACCGTCTAATACTGAACCTTGTAAACAGCATTAAGTAACATGGGAAGTGGAAGGAAGTAGGAAGAGGCAGACTGAAAGGACGCATCATCAACCCTGATTTCTTAAATTTTTCTATATTGTGGATCTGCAATGACATAAGTGGTCGCTTATGTGGCCAGAGGATTCAGGATATTGACTCATAATAGCTAAAAAAACAATATGGTATTCTTGTTTTATTGCTTTTAAATAGTAAAGACCTCAGAATTTACATTTACAGCTGGAGACAGGGGCAAACTACCTGGATGGGTTGCTATCACCTATAGTGCAGCGCGAGCTGACTCAGTGTCTGTTTCATAGTTATCATGGTTGATTAGATCTCAGAACACAAACGTGCCGAGTGAATTTCCATCCTCATCTTTTTTTATTTAGAAACCTGAAACCTACATGTTCGCTAGCTTGCTGGTAGTTTTCTTGCCACATCACCACCACCCAGAATTCAGTGGATTGAAATGGAAGGAATGTGCATTGTGTGACTTGCATGCTTGTGCACTCGCCTCTTTGTGCTCGTGGCACCCTCACATAAAAACACTGATCCATAGTGGTCAAAAAATAAATAAATAAATAAAAATAAAAAAATCAGCAGGACATTTTAAAATAAGGGGAACAAACACACTATTGCATCTATGAATGAGTATTGTAATTTAATTTGTTTCCCCAGGCTGCTGAACAACAGCACCTCACCACTTCTGCTGTTTTCTTGTTTTTTTTTTCAAGTGAATGCACAATGGCAACGTTGGCTGTTGTGTCATTGCCACTCAAGGGAAAGTGGTAAGTTAGGAAACCGGATAGTTATTTTTGTAACGGGTGAAAAAACCCCACAAACTATACCGTCACAGACATGACAGATGGTGGATTAACAGTGTTTTGAGTCAGTGTTTAATTTAGCGTGAATCTGATCCACCAACCAGCTCTCTTATTTTAGTGAGAAATCTTTTGAACTTCATTCCAACAGTCTCACTAAAATAACCCTGCTGGAGAGTTGTTGAGTTGTTGAGGAGACAAAATCCAAAATGTAAAGTTTGGACGGAAATTCAGTTTATCTTTATGCTGAACTGACGAGAAGACTGTCGACATGTGGCGTCCTTTATCTCGTGTCTCTAGAGTGATGTGTTTTTATGGACCTGTAGGGAGTCGTTAAATATTGTATTTCTTGGAGGGAGTTTGGTGCAGGGAGCTTTAGTTGAATTTAAAGTGGTAATGTGTTTATTTTTGAATGTTTTGTCAAAGCTACAGAAACATTAGATATGATAAGGTTGTCTGACACTGACTGCTGTTAGTTATTGGTTTGATTAATGGGTGTGTATTGATTACTGACAGTGGCTGATCAGATTTATGCAGTTTCTAATCGTGTGTTTAAACTTTAAACTAGAAATATGTTCATCACTGTGGTGCAAAGTTTGTAACAATTAAGAACATCAATATAACATTAAGTTAAAAGCCCCAGAGTCTATATCAAACAGACTTATATGGCACCTTCCTCGTCTTCCGACCAGTCAAGGCGTTTTTACGCTACATATGTCATTCACCTTCAGACACTGATGGTGTTGGCTGCCATGTAAGGTGCCAACTGCTCATCAGGTAATCATTCATACACATTCAGCCTTTGGGAGTAATTTGGGGTTCAGTATCTCAACCAAGGACACTCGGACTCGCAGACTGCAGAGTTCGATCTTTGGCTGCCACATGTGCTACAACCCAGTAATGTAACTCAGGAGCCCACAAGATTATCTGGCAGCACTCATGGATTGCTTTTGTCCAATCAAAGTGTTGTATAACTCTTGTTTAATATGCATTACCTCAATATTTAGCAGTATTATCAAGGTTCAATAGAGATGCGGCGATGTGCACAGTCCAGAGGACAGGTCTAATCAGCCAAAAATAAAAGGTAAAGGAAAGTTCTTCTTGCTCTCACAGTGTTTCCACTGATCCAGCTGGCCATTTTCTCATAATTATAATTATTCTGTGGAAAAATCATTAATCAAGCAAAACTACATAGACTGGAACATATGCCTGATTGTTTGGAAAGATAATCCTACATGCAAACAGTATTTTAAGTAATTATGGTAAATAATCTACTCATAGATGAGCCATCATGCCTCAGTGATAAAAATCTTTTCCTTGGAAGTAACCAAAGCGACATGAAAAGAAAGCACAGAGTGGAATTTCATGAGGCTGGAATGTGTCTACATTCATCTGTCTCGCCAATACATTAATCAGGCCTGATAAAGGGCTGTCAGCTAGCTGTGCTGCCAACACTCACAACACACAATCCCAGCTGTTGTCATCATGCGAGTATTTACGATAATTGACGCCTCTTTAAACAAAAATGAGCCAGTTCGAGCTACCTTCTTGTAAAATCATTAACAAATGCTTCAAAGGGGACGGGACTAAATCATCAATTTCAACTCAAGAAGGCTGTTGACTCTGATTATTGATGAGCTGCTGTCCAGGCCAGGCAGCGAGCAGTGAGAGAAAGATAACAGGCTTTTAAAACCAGGTAAGAAAACATGAACATTCTTTTTTTTAGCACTGCTACCAGTCACTAGCGACCAGTCGCTAAACCTCTCCCTTGAGCAAAGTTAGACATTGCAGGCCTGCCAAGCTTTGGATTTAAAGAGTTTGGACGATAAAGCAGATATCACACAAGAGGGAGTGGTGTTATACTGAATATCAGCACGGCTGTGCAGCCTCATGCCGGAGATAATCACAGCCGTGCTAATATTGAGTGTAACAACACACTCACTTGTGTGATATTGCTTTTATACAACAGTTCTACAAGTGCCATTTATCAATTAACAGTAATAAGCGACAACTTAAACTTTAACTTTAAACATTTATTGGAGCTGCTTTGTGTAGGTCTACACGTGACCACAGGCCAGCTGCTTTGTATCATGTCTCAACGCTCTGATAAAATCAAACCTGTTTAAAATGATCGGATGGGAAGTAGGTAAATATGAAGCAGGAAACTAGGTAGCTGTTTTGGCAACGGGCAAAAGAAATCCTCCTAAAATACCGTCACACACACAACAGACAGTGAGTTTACAGTGTTTTGAATCAGTGTTTAATTCAGCGTCTGTCTGATCCTCCAACCAGCTCTTATTTTAGTGAGATTTAGTGAGATTTTTTCTCTTATTCTTGTACTTGTGTACCACTAAAATAACGTAGCGAGTTCTTGATTCGCTGAGGCAACAAAATCCACAATGTAAAGTCATTAAATGTAAAGTTCATTAACGTTTTGTCAGTGCTACAGAAACAGTGTTACTATACTATAGTATGATAAGGTTGTCTGACACTGACTGCTGTTAATTATTGGTTTGATTAAAGGTTGTGCATTGATTGCTGACGGTGGCTGATCAGGTTTATTATCAGCTAATCGTTTTCAGTTTCTAACAGCAGTATGCTTTAAACGGTTGCCCCTTGTGTGTTTTTAAACTACTTGCAGATAAAATTGTTTTTATTATGGTAAAATTATTTTCACAATTTTAAAACAAGTCAGCTGGAAACATTAAAAGTCAGCCTGAGACCGTGTTTGGAGCTAATGTTGGCTTAATTAACAAGCATGCTACAGGTGATGAAACCTGCCAGAGACAGCTGTCACTTCAGTCAACAGTTACCAAACAGAAACAAGAAACCTGCTTTTCTCTACTTCTGTCTGAGATCAAGCAGGTTACCTTTATTGTCATTATCATTGCAAACTGCATATGTGCTGTTTAACAAACCGTCAGTTGGACAACTTGCCCTTTCGTTGACCAATTAACTCCCCACACGGTAACATCTTACTTCCTCCAGGCTATCATGTACTTGACAGAGGCTGTTTGTCACCTCCCATTTTCCACGTAAACAAAATGTTCACAGCACGCTCAGACGAGGGAAGTTAATAAAGCACTCTTGGGATTACAGCCCCGGTAAGTTTAAACCAGCTCACGGTTTCCATGCAGCAGTTACATAATGTCCCTCTATTGAAGGAGCAGCAACCTGATTCTTCTTTGCACCCTCCACTGTATCCGCGCTTTCTAATTGGCTGCATTAATCTGACAGTATCCCGGGCTTTATTGTGTTACTCCATTCTAGACGTGTAGATTGAATTGCTAATTACACATATGTCTCTGTGTTGGGTTTCTCCACCCACCAAAAAAATCAACTGCTTTTGTAAGCAGCAGATGTTGCATTTAAAAGAGAAATGCGGATCTATAGGTTCCTAAATGACGGCAAATCTAAAATAAAATATAGATTACAGAATCAATATTTTCCATATCGTATGCTCTCCTTCTTTGTTAGTGCACACAGAGGTCTGTGTGGTCAAAATGTTGATTAAGTTTGCTGTCACACTGACAATCTGGGGCAACAGAGGATTATAGATTTGTTATGGCATTAGGAAAGGTAAGCATTTCAAAGATTTGTCATATCAAGTTTTGACCCCACCCCACCACCACCTCCGCACCAACACTCTCATTTTCCAGAGTGCTACCTAAAACCCCACAGCGCTGCAGCTTTTTATGAACAAGCTTGAGATTTGATTAAATGGAGCAGCTGCTCAACCATAAAAAAGTTTTTCTGTGCTCCGCTCCCAGTGAAGATGAGCTGGTGAGCAGAGAACGACAGGCGTCCTGCTGGTCCTGTAAACTTTTGAGGGGCTGCAGATGCTGATGCAGTGCACTGTGGGAATAAAAAAAAACACACACACACACACACACACACACGCATACATCAGTATGTGTCTGGAAAATCATTGCAGAGTGAACTTGATAGCCATGCATGCTCTTCATCGCTTGTAAAATGTAAGGCAAACATCTAGCTTATAAAGACTTATATAGTTTTAAAATAAAGTTTTTGGTTGTTTGATCTGAACAAGCAACCCCCACGGCTGAAACATGAAGCCAATGCGGACGTGCCAAAAACTGCAGTTCCTCAAACATCCACTTGAGGCTGGTTACAGGACAAGTCAGTATCCATAAGTCCATAAGAATTTCTACATAACTCACCCATTCAAATTATATTAAGGTTAGTGATGTTACAGGTGGCATCGTTGGGGCCACCTCAGGTCCGCTGATGATCCACATCTTTGCATCTTTAGATTAACCGAAAGGCTGAAGACGGAGGTCTGCCAACATGGTGGCAGCCAGAGCCACATGTCTCAGAAACCTACGGGTGACGTCACGCATACGCTGTTCCATTTTTTATACTGTGTTTCAACTGAATAAAAATAAAGTCTTTTGAAAAAAGGATTACGGAAAATGTCAAAGCAAGAATTAAAAATCAGCACTGCAGCTTCACTGACTGTGATGTTGGTCGCTGCAGGTGATAAAGAGTGCAGAGAAAAGCAGATGGTGTTTGTGGATTAAGTCACCATGAAGTGTCAAAGAGTTTGTGAAACAGAATGAAGATGTAATTAAACGGTCTTAAGGTGCCGCTGTCTTTTGTTCAAATTCACGAAATATGACCTGAAGACCACTGGAGGACAGCATGTCCATTACCATCCGGAAAAAAACAATTGGCTGTGAGAACAGATGAGAAAACAAACAAACAAATAAATCAATAAAGTTTCATTGTATTTATATTCTGATTGTCTCACAAACTGAAATCTCTGTGTCCAAACCTCTGCTGCTCTCTAAATAAGCATAATTTACACACCAAACATGCAGGCCGTACGGTTCTGCTTATCAGATTTGTTTGATGTACATATAATCGCTCTTATTTGGAAAGAGTTTGCTAGTTGTAGCAGTGAAATGAACTAAATGGAAGACAAATAATGGAGTACATGACATGACATTGTACACGCACAAACTCTCATTTTGTTTGGAAAGAATGCGGCCATATCCTGTTCCTGCTTATGTAATGTCACATTAAGGTCGCATCAGTTTGTCTGAAATTACTCTGTAGTGTGTATAACTTTATGTCTTCTGACTCTTGGTTAGGTAAAGTTATTTTTGCCTTTCTCAAACCTCGAGTCAGCGTCTTCGCCTGACAAAAGGATCGATCAGTTATCGATTCATTTGATTTCAGTCTTTGTTTCCATAATCTCTCGTTGGATCGGTGGCGGTCGGAACAGCAATTAAATGCAGACGGCGTGCTCGTAAAACAGTTTGTCTAAAAATAACTGAAGCTACGCCACGATTAGATTAGACAACAGGCAAATTCTCCTTTTCCTGCGCACCAAGGACTCGTGTAGGACAAACAAGACCTGATGACATGGGGATGGTGTCACATTAATGTGCTGTCATTGTCTACATCATATTACATAAACAGAACAGGCACACAAACAAGGGCTTTGAGTCTGTTTTTTGGTTGCTCTCAATGTCACACAGAGTTCTAAAAGAAATGGAAATATAAAAAGCCAAACAGCTCCAAATGACAAATCTGAACAAAGGCAGGTGAAAGTAAACAGAATTATTACTGTGTATACATACAAGTAGGGGAATAAAATAGGTGTGCATACTGTATATATAAATATACAGCTTAGGGGCCACATTTGAAAAAAGACATTAGGCCAGGGGCCAAATAAATAAATACTAATCTCTGGCTCTGTTTGACGCCATGTTGGCAGTCCTGCCTCTTCGCCTCCCAGCTAATCTAAAAATCGTCACAAACGTGGCTCGTCACCCTCAGTACAGTTGTCATGAACGGGGAAATTAGCTATAGAGACCAAAACTGTTTTTTGTACCAGGCTGTAAACATGTTTATTTCTGCTGTGAAGTTGAACATTTTAACATGGGAACTTATGGAGACTGACTTGTTCTGCAGCCAGCCTCAAGTGGACATTTGGGTACTTGCAGTTTTTGGCACTTCTGGCTTCACTCACAGCCATCGGAGGTTACCGCTTGCTCTTAACTTGTGATGACTTGTCATTTGCATATTACAGAGTGGTTTAGATTGATGTGAGGTTGCCAAAATAAAGGCACATTCATCAGTCCATTTTTCATTTTCATTGTCAGCCTTTTGATGTTTGCTGTCCTCACTCATCTTTGCCAAGACACTAATCCACAGGTCAGGTATAGGTCTTCACTGCTTTCACTCGCTGATAGGCTGATACACAACTTCCCAACTAGACGGGACATTTTTGAACATCAAATTATTTTATTTTAAAACATAGAAAATTGTTGGACGGCCACCTGATTCCACCAGTTTTGGCCCGCAGGCCTCAAGTTGAGCATTATATACTTGAAGTTTTATAAAAACTGTAAAATTCTGCTGTATAATATAACCCAGGAGTAGCCTTTGGAGAGGCTCTAATTAATGACGAGTCAAATTACATTATTAATGTAGTTCTGCTATATTAGGCTACAGCATACATCTCATGCAGCCGTAACTTAAGCAACATAACATCCTGCAGAAAATTAGATTTTTGTTCGGGCTGGAAAGTGTCACAGCAGCAGTGTGGAGGGGACCATCACCTTTTAGACTGCTTCATTTAATGATGATTAATGCAATGTGTATTTATTGCACAAAATTATGAGCATCTCTGTGGAGAGTTCTGCGCTGCAAATTGACTGCTCCCATCAATCCTATTTACAGCAAACAAGCTCTAATGAACCCACTGTACACTATCTGTCCTACAACAAACAGCAGAGCCAGATATTTCTCTGGAGTTAGTGGAGGATAGCAAACAATGGACTTAATTTCATCAGCTGCACAGATACATGACTCCAGTTGGATGATAATATTCCCCTTATGCAGGCATATGTTACATTAAGTTCTTCTCTACTTTTAAAAACCTCCTGAAGACCCAGCTTGTCAGAGAGCATCTCCTCTCCTAACACTACCAACAACTGGACTTCTCGAACTATCACTTGATTTTATGCGAGTAATACTGCTGCACTAGCATATCCTTGTTTGTTTCCCTTTGTGTAAGTCGCTTTGCATAAAAGCGTCAGCTAAATGACTAAAATGTTAATGCACAAATTGATTACTGCAGCTTTAAGTTCCTCCTAAAAGACTCAACAGTTGAGCAGTCGGGATAGTGACGTGCTGCACTTGCTGTCAGCGCACACAATCTCTTTTTGACTGAGTGATTCATGCAAGATGATGGACACGGGACAAACTATTTTTAACCACTTTTCATACTCATCAAACTAATTATCCACTGAGGATGTTTCCAGAAATCTGTTTAACTGTCGTGGTGCAGCGTGGGATCAGCTTCACTCACAGCGGCTCGACTTGTAACTTTGTAACTCAGTGGGCTACATATTTATTTTTAATAGTTATCAAACCACTTTAAATGTAAGTTTGCCAGTTAATGAAAGAGTAGAGCGCACTTATACATTTACATACTGTGCTTTAACTGGAAATCTTTGTACTCTGTTTGCTCTATCTTACTGACTTTTTGCTTTTCTGCAAAGCCGCTGTCTGCAGTTTAGTCTCAGCGCACTGAACTCTACATTGATTCTTCGTCACACACAATATCATGCAGCAAAGTCGAGAACACTCGGGACAATCCCTCTTCTGCCTTTATCCAAAATCTGTTTGTTTTTCTTCCATTTTTTTTTTCTTGCGCTGTCCGATATCAGCAGCTCGACAAAACGTTTCCACGATTACAATCTTGCACTCTTTGATAGCACCGTCAGTGCACAGTATATCACCATTATCTAACAGACATTACAGACGCATGGTATATTATTCACTTATTGTGCTGTTCAACAAAAGACAACTTTGGCTTGAATTCAGATCAGATCAGAGCATTATTCAGTGTAATGTACAGCTGAACACACATAGTTCTCCTCGCTGGTTCTACACAGAGACAACTGTTAATGTTAAATGCTGATAGGTAATATCCAGTTATGTAAGTGACACGTGCGCAGTCAACATCTATTACAGTCAGACGACCTCAAGTTTCACCCCGTGGTCAGTCTAGGCCGGCATGGACATGGAAAACACAAATCCTAGATGAGCCTGGATCAGGGGGCGTCTCCTCTTGTATCGATCACCGTTATGTAAACTTGAAGCCGGCCCTCGAACGTTAAAGCTTTCTCAGCTTTTGTCCTGGTCGAGCAGCGATTGTGCGTGCTGGAAAATGGCTGCCACGACCAGACCTCCACAGACCTCGTCTCCCACTCGTTCTCTCTCTGCTCTCCTGTATTGCTGCGACTCGGTGCTTTTATGTGGAGTGACTAATGCTCGCTCTGAAAGGGCCTGGGGTGTATCTCACAGTGTGTGCACGTGTGCGGGGATGTGCATTTGTGTGTGCACACGCCAGTGCTGTATGTAACCAATGAGCACGCTGGAGCTTGACTCGCTTACATGAAGATGAGTCAGTTTCATGGCCCGCGAAGACCCGAGATCACCCCCACACACACTTCATCTCGATTCATGCAAATAGTTTGATTTGTAATTGTGCACAAGAGTGACTGTGTACCATAACGCTTTAGTGCCGATTCACACGCTCCGATGGGAGTTACAGAGAGGGCAGGAGGTTGGAGGTGAGACTGACGAGTGCCACAAACAATAACATTCACCGCGTGCCTGTTTCACACTGAAAGAGTCAGAGAATCGTGATGTTTGTGTGCACAGTAATGATGAAAGATGCAGAGCGCAGTGGCACAGTGAAGCCATCTTTGGCTTTGTTCCCTTCTGGACAAAATAAATGAATTGTAATTATTACAAAGATTGTTGCTTCTGTTAGTGTAATTTTAAGAAGCACCTGTTCATGATGCTCACCTTCAGTGTCACAGTTCGTTTCAGTACGTCTTCTTTGTGTGTGATGTGGCTATCATTATGTACGTGGGAAGGCACAGTGGCTCAGTGTTTATCGCTATTATCTCACAGCAAGAAGGTCTTTGGTTTGGGTGCAGATAATGAATGGAGGGACTGCTTATGTGGGTGATTTACTCAGCAGTAACTGGTTTGCCTGAAGCAGCATGGTGACTGTGTTTTTGTGTTGGTTTTGTGGTCATGTGTTTTAACCCTCAGAGCGCCCATTCTATATTTCTCTATAGCGCGAAGGAGCGCTCGTCATTTTAAAATAATTCCCAGAGTATTAAAACACTGAAAATAAAGTTCTGAGAGGTTATTGTGGTTGCTATTAGTTTCCGTTCCCCATTGAGTTCGACATCCCCAGAGTCCTAGCTTCACCGCTACCGGTGTTTGAGTCAAGTGCCCCGTTTCTGCTGGTGAGGACGGCTCCTGACGCTCCGTTGACAGTCGCTTTCAGGCTCGACGTGCTCTGAGATCCAGTGATGTAGCTGTTATTTACATGCAAGTAACCGGGCCCTTGTGTAGTCTCCCAGATCTGCATCCACAGGTTGTTAGCTGGTCCACATTGTTCTGGTTGAAACCAGGAGATTCTTTTTGAGTTTTGTTGAGTTTTGATCAATAACCTGGGTTCACCAAAGAGTCGGCAGAGAGAACTGACCAGCTCTTTTCTCATAAAAGTTGCCAAAGACACAAAGACACATTACCACATCCCGGTTGTTTGTTACAACAATGTGGGTTGCTTGAAATTTCATCACACAAACACTATCAGTTCAGAGCGGGACTTAACTGTTTTCTGGGGGAAGGTTCACAGAAGAGTCGGCAGGTTGTGTTGACTTTTCCACATAAATTGGGTCTTGTTTTTTTTCTCATGTAGCTGTGCGGTTGTTTGTTCCTATAAACGAAATAGCTATTTACGACAGCTTTAGTGCCATTTGTTTTTTCTTCCTGATGTTTTTGTTTTTGCAAATACTGAATCAAACTCTGTTTAAAAAGCTACAAATGACACATATTGGCGTTAAATTTAAGAGTAGGTTGTATTTTTTAAAACGATTGAGTAGGTTGAGTAAAATGCTCATTTGAGTGACAGTTCTCAGTGAAGTAGAGGGTGAACTGTCTTTGTGATGTGTTTATGTGGAAATTTTAAGTTGTTTCTCGCTGATTTCGTCATTTTGCATTTGATATCTTGGACCTCATATTTGCATAACACCTTAATAATGTAATTGTTCACTGGTTAGCTGAGTAACTTTATAAAAGAAACATCACAGCGCGTGTGACACATTGTCTGTGTCGTTTCTCTCTACAGGGCACTGTCACTGTAAACAGAAATACGGAGCTGAGGGGAAGGAAGAGCGTTTTATAGAAATTAATTCAAAGCAGCAGCTGGCCAACGGGTGAATCATTGCGACTGAAATATCTACCAACCAGTTCTTACACACTTTATCTCCAGCAAGTCTGTCTCCAAGAAATGATGTTTGTACTCTACTAATTTGTTTTCTGAATAATGTGATAGGGAAAGTAATTGCTGCCTGGATTATGTTCAATTACTTTTGTTTTTGGCTACATTTTTGCACAGAAAGCATAGAAAGGAGTACAAAGCACAACATTTTGACTCCCGTCCCGAGTCGTGAGTCCTGTGAGTGGTTAGATTTAGGCAACAAAAAAAAAAAAGACTTCCCATACTTCATATGTTTATTCATGTTCTTGCAGAGAACTACATGAGGAGACTGAGACTACCCTCATGTCTCTATGGTAAATGTAAATATAGATTGGCGCAGTAAAAACTTTATTTTACACGCTACACAGAATAAAAGAGACATGGAGTTTTAAATAGTTCTACAGGTCCAGTTTTTATGCTAAGCTAAGCTAGTTAGTATATTTCCCAAAATGCCATTTCAAGTGGTGCTCTGAATATTTCCTCCACATATATCCAATATATTTGCCGCATTTTGCCTTATGAGGTCATACTGTCAAGATGAAGCACCTGGACGGTACCATGCTGGGGTGGTGGTCGAAGTGAGCCACTGTTCCTCCGAAGTTTCACACGAGCTGCCAAGTTTGCTCCAACAACTTCTGTCTTCTGCAAAATATCTGCCGAATGTGAACTTGAGACCCGTGCGATTAACCAAACTACTCGACTGTTTCCCTCCGCTGCACATCGCAGCCTCCCTTCCTCTCCGTTCCCCTCTCTGATCACACACACTTACACACACAACACGCACACCCTCCCACCGGCTTCCACAGTTTGTGTTTTCCTTTTGATTTCATTTACTGCAGCAGGTCGGTTTTAATTTATTTATGCTGCTTTACCTCTCATTCAGATAACCTGTTATCATGCCTCTCTGCTTCTCGTCTCTCTCTGCTGATCCTATGCAATTTGGCTCCAGTTAGTGTGTTCTTGATGGCTTCTCTCGAGGTGAGAACTACAGTTAAATTTAGCTTTTTGTGGCTTTTGATACATGTTGTCTTTAAGTGTATGAGGGTGGTGTCTGGTGTGCTTCGCTGTGAACTCTCTGCAAGTCTTAGGTAAACAGTTGTGACCTTTGCACTTTGACAAACATTATGATGGAGTTATGAAAGTAGAAGGATAAACAGCTCGGCTCATTTCATCATCAGCGGCTTAAATCATGACTTACTGAACTCTCATTTGGTTTGTTTGGTTATTCTTTCATGGATCTGACATCAGTTAATGATAAGGCAGCATGCCAGCAACTTCTAGGACTGCTTGTGTAAAGAGTTATGTTTTCATATATTTGGCAGTTGATTTTTTAAACGCTACGACGTGTTATTAAAAACAGGATGTGGAAATAATTCTCCCAGTGGACAACTGTTACCAGTTTTGGCTTCGCTCGTACCTCAGAGGGTGAAAAACATCTTTATGTTCGAGGGACTTTGCGGTTTCATTTTCCTTGGGCCAGGTCCACGCAGCTATTTTGGAAGGCTTTCACTGACGTCTGTTGGATTATGCAGAAAAACCACAACGTCCTCTTTTAGGATTTTTGTTTTACTTCTCAGGCCACTAACAGTAAATCCTTTCTCCCTGCAGCCAACTCCTGGTTTTATACAGTCATGGTTTTCTGCCTCTTCATTAGACGTTAGACTCTGCAGTTGGCAGATTTAAATTGCTACCACAGCACTGATGGAAAATTCCATTTAATTTTTACTGTTAACAAATGGTTGATTTGTTGATTTTTCCTGCAGCCACAGTATTTCTTTGTGTGGGCTGGAGATCTTCAGCAAACACTATCTAGTGTACAAAAAAAAAAAAAAAAAAAAGATAAAATGTTTGAAATTAAGCTTCAGACTTAGACTGAGTGAAATAATCAGAAAGAACAAGTTTAAAGGGAGAAGTAAGATTTCTAGAAGATCACTACTCTCATTTTAATATTCAGATGTGCCCACAAGCCCATCTTTTTATTCTGCACATGAGATAAGACTGAATTTTATTGCCTTTAATGGTTCGAGGTGTGAAACGCCTTCTTACAGCCTCTTTAACTGTGACTGAGACAATTAAGTAAATCTGTCATCAGTGCAGATAATATCACGCCTTCACTTTAATCTCTTCTTTCAGATCATTCTTGTTAATTATTAATAATCCTAGCTGTCTTACCTTGTTTATGACTGTGGTATTTCTCATCAGTTTCTTGTGATTGGAACTGCAGCAGTCAGTAGATTTGCTCACAGCAGTTAAATAGGAGGATTAACTTTTTTAAGGTGTGCTCTCAAGTTCAGTCTTTCATTTTAACCACGGGAGTCAAGCAGCAATCTCCGTGGCTGTGAAGTGAAACCAGTGTCAAATTGCCAAAAACTGCAGTGCCTCAAACGTCCACTTGAGGCTGGCTAGTCTCCATAAGTCCCCATGTTAAAATGTCCAACTTCACAGCAGAAATAAACATGTTTACAGCCTGGTACAAAAAATGATTTTGGTCTGTAAAGCTAATTTCCTCGCTCATGACAACTGTACTGATTTTTTTTTTTAACCCCCTGTTCAAATTATATTAAGGCTTAAAGTTACACAGAATTAAGACCATGGCCACTTTGATTGACAGGTGGACGCTGTTACAGGTAGCTTGTTTGAGCACCCAGGCTTCATTCAGCCCAAAGATTTGATGCGGGTGCAGTTTGGTATATTATGTGCATTTAAATATGTGTGTGTGTGTGTGTGTGTGTGTGTGTGTGTGTGTGTATAAATGTGAATGAATGAATGACTAAATGTGTGAATGTATAAATGTAAATAATAATGTAAATAAGAATGAATGAATGAATGTCGAGTCTATGTATGAAAGTAAGAAGGAAACATTAAATGCATGAATCTGTCCATCAGGGAATAACTGATTGATTGAATGAATGAAAGCTGAAGAATTAATGGATGAATGAATGTGTGTATGGAAGAAAAACAAAAAAAATAAACAGTGAATGAATGAATGAATGACTTGGTTTCAAAGGATCAGCTAGTGAATGAAATGAAATTTATAGAATTCATCAGTGGAGAGGAATGAAGGGATAAGTGAATGAATCAGTGGGTCAGTCAGGAGATGAAAGAAAGGAGTCAATGAATGAACGGATTAGAGTCAGTGAGTGTGTGAATGAGATAAAGGGCGGATAAATAAATGGGAAAGACAAAGTCAAACAATGGATGAAAGAAAATACGAGATTTGATGTATTCATGCATCTATACAAGTTTGAGAACAAAATTATTCAAATTAAATCAATTAATTCAACAAAAAGTCACTTTTTCCTGTCGAACTGTTACCAGTGAAGGCCTCGACTGTCTTCTGAATACACACGAATGCTTAAATCACTCTGCGTACTGTATAGCACATAATAATACTATCACGTATAAAAATATATGAAACGTTGATGTTCACTAAACATCTTATAATCAGATTCAGATTCTTTCTCTCAGCCTGAGCTCTTTCAAGACGTGTTGACTTGTGTGTTTTTTTCTCTCTGCTTCTGGTGCAGTGTGTCAGCATGCGGGGAAAGACACATTATTAGTTATCTCAGTGTTTGCCTCTGTGGGTTTCCTGTGAGCTAATTGGAGCCCTCCCATGTGTCCCGGCTGAAAAACTGCATGTTTGTGGTTAAAAATAGGTGCAGCATTTCCTGCTGTGCCAGGGACGGGGATTTGTTTCCAAAAAGACCCCACCTTGGTTCTGCTTGTTAATTCTAGTGGTGCATCCAGTGCAATCGTGTACAAAATGTGAACAAAGTACATTATGTGCTGAAATGTTACACACACAAAAAAGGGGGAGGTATTATCATTCCAGCAATGCAACACAGGGACTTAACGCAGTGTTTGGAAGCTGAAAAATGACAATGAGTAATTGAGACCAGACTTTAAACAGCATGTTTTTTATTTTTTACACTATATCACTAAGTAATGCACCTGCCACATGGTATCATGAGCAACATTTTACCAGGTGTAATGTCTGTTATCATGTCTGTTATTGTTATGGGGCAACTATAACCAAACAGAGATTGGTTTAAAATGTCTATTTTAAATTAAAATATCATAACATTAGCATCTGTGCTAGGCTGGTACATATAAATTGGCATATTTTCTGTGATTGGAGGTATTCTACATATTGCTGGGTAATGTAGACGTATGTTTAAAATGCAGTCAGGCACTCTGACTGAGCAGATGTGAACCACTGATTTAAGCTTTTCCGATGCAGGTGATTTGATTTTGGTTCCCTTTGCTTTCCCTTCCAGATGCAATTGAAGTTTGTCAACAAGCTATGTGTTAATCATATATATTTTGACAAAGGTTGTCAGTTGCGCATAAAATGCAGCGACCTGTGGCGGAGTAGTTGAGCCGGATCCAACTTTTGGAAAAACGCAGCTCAGCGTCACGCTGTGGACACCAATCAGACGCAAACCCTCCACAGTCAACCTGAAATGTCACTGAAACTGAGGCTATCCAGGTGGATTCATGGACTGAACTCTGATACTCTACCTGTTGGGTTCTGGCTTTGTTTATTTCACGTACCCAGCTTCTAAATCTGAGTCTAAGGGTTAAACTTTTCAATCTTATTTAACCATGTTTTTGTGTCTAAATGACTAAATGGTGAATGGACTGTACTTTCTTAGCGCCTTTCTGGTCCGCTGACCATTCAAGGTGCGTTTACACTACACATCTCATTCACCCATTCATACACTGACAGCACTGGCTTCCCCAAGAACACTTAGACATGCACACTAGCAGACTGGGGATTGAATGACTGATCTTCTGATTAGGGGTTCTACCTCCTGAACCATAGTCGCCCAATGAGGGCAGCCAATAGAGACAACAGTTTTGAATTTGGTCCAGTATGGAGGGAGAGCGCTGCAGCTATTACACAGGCTATAACATAATCCTTGCAGGTAATTGCAAACCATCAATATACATCCATTAAAAGTGCTTGTTTTTGCTGCGGAACGGGTTAGATTGTTATTTTGAATGTAGACCCTGCAGAGAAATGAAACGTTTTCTGTCCCTTTGGCTTGATATGCTGAAGGAAGATATATGAAGGAAGTCAACAGTACAAGTGTAAGTGTAGTATTAAGATCTCGCAGATTGGATTAAGCGAAACGTTTCATTTTTCTGTAGGGTCCTTTCTTTAATGTTGTCAGACTTCACACTTTTAATGGACATATTTTGACGGTGTGCGATTATTAACAAACATTAAGTTGTAGCCTGTTTAGCGGCTGCAGGGTGCAGCACTCTCCCTGAATACTGGACCAAATTCAAACCTTGTTGTCCCCATTAGTCACTTTGACACAAAGACATGAGGGAATAAGGTCCAGGCTACTGGCAGCATAAAGAATGGAAAGTGCATGTGTGACGTCACCCTCAGGTTTCTGAAGAGCTGTTGTGAAGCTCAAAATCTGTCGCACTGGCGACAGCCATGTTCGTAGTCCTGCCTGTTCCGCCTCCCGGCTAATCTAAAAATCAGCAAGAATGTGGATCATCGGTGGACTGAATGACACCTTGGTGCTCAAACAAACCACCTGTAACAGCACCTACTACACCTATGAACAGGGAAATTAATCTGTAAACATGTTTATTTCTGCTGTGACATTGGACATTTTAATATGGGGGTTTATGGAGATAGACTTGTTTTGTAGCCAGCCTCAAGTGGCCGTCTGAGGAAATGCAGTTCTTGGCACAGCCGCATAGGCGTTACTTCACTGCCACGGAGGTTATTGCTTGGTCCAGGCTGAAAAATATCAGAGTTACCCTTTAATCCTCTGCTTGGGTGTATATTTTTTTATATAAATATGTTCAAAATAAGGAATTATTTTTACTTTGATCCAGGAGGTTATGCTTTTGAGCTGCAAACGTCACCACTTAAAACTCTTGAAAAGATTGCAAAGGGAAGTGTTGTTTTTTCATGTTGCCTCTTGTACTGCTGAGATGATAAAATACAATCCAGAGAGTTGATTCATATTCTTGAGTTAAAAGACCCATCAGATGCCAGAACACTAACAATGGTTTATAATATTACAGGGAAGGATCACGTTGTGTTAAGCCAGGTTCAACTTTTCTGCATCGGCATCCAACATGCTGTTATGTGTCAGTTGCCTTACTCAGTTTGTTTGACTAACAGCAGCATATCTGAAAAGAACAGCACTGATTTCCTTTAAATGTGGACAGGCTTTCTTTTTCTTCTGTTGCTCCAAGCTGTTTTAGTGGAGATCTGGATAATTGAGGCGTTCAATTACAAACATATCAAACTAATAGACGGAAAAAAAAAACCTGTTTTAAATCTGCATGCAAGTTCAGGAACCCTTCACTGTGAGAAACTGTTCAGAGTTGCCAGAAGTTTTTTTATTTTTTTTTATTTTTCAGCCTATTGTTATCAAGCCGCTCTCCTGTGTGTGTCAGACTTGATCAACTGGCTCCATGTAATGTTGTTCCTGAGTTGTATTCCCCATGCATTATGTTGAAAACACTCTCCCAGAAGATGGGGTGGAGGGCACCGTAAGTCATAAGAAAGAAACCCGTGTTTGGGGTAAATGTAATCATTGTCATGGCAACGAGGACTGGAATCTTTGATAGAGGCTATTTGTCTATGGAAAACACTATCCTCAATTTATGTGTGCGTGCGGCCGTGTGTTTGAGTTTGCTCAAGTGTAAAAAAAAAAAAAAAAAAAAAAAAAAAAACATCTGTGTGTGTGAACATTTCTGTCATTCTGTACTTTTTTTTTTCCATGTCTCACCCTCAGTTTGGAAAATGTGTGTTTCTTTCCCAAACAGAGCATTTGGCAAACAGGAGGAGTTTGAAAAAAAAAAAAAAAGATAATATATGAATGATTTTCTTATGCGACTCAATCTGCCGCACATTCTGGAGTGAAATTCGACGGCAAGAAATAACCTCATGATATCAGTAACAGTTCAGGGTCTTTGGCTGTCGTGCTACATGCTGCTTTTAAGTGGCTCTCTGTAACAGCTGGGGAGCAGGGTTTAATCCACAGCGCGGGGCTGAATTATGCATTACACTGTGAATATTACACCATGTCTATTTAAATGCAGTGCTTGTCCTGTCTTCTCCGTCTACACTGTTTCTGCAGCTACTCAGCGGTAGATGCCACATGAAGAGGCAGAGTGTGCAGGAAAGGAAGAAAAAAAAAAACAGCTACTGTAAAAATACAGCAGATTCTTCTCTGTGTTTTCATAGTGAGTTTTTACTGTGTGTTAATAATAATGTGCTGTACTCGCTTTATTCTTAGCTTGTTTGTGGAATGTTGTACATATTTTGTAGACTTTCTGGTTGCCCAGTTTCTGTCAGTTTTATTTATTCACTCCTCGTTTCATACTTCCAGGTCCGTGTGCTCTTTGTGGTCATGCATTTAATTTAATGACCAATGACTCTATGCTGGGTGGGCAGCACTAGAAAATAGCCCTGTCTTTCTCTCACCATCCAAATCTTCGCTGTTTTAATCAAGACTATGTATAAATCAACTCAAGATGGAAACATCTTTCCTTGTAAGTTGGTACTGTATATTTCTAGACACTGTTGCTCTGTGCAGCTTGTAATTAGCATCATGTCAGTAGTGTCCGAGTTGGAAACAGTTTCAGATCATTTGTAACGTTTGACAGCTGACGTCATCAAGCCTGCCGACTGATCTACTTCAATTCCACATGGTGAGGTTTGATTACATGTTCACAGAAGGCAGATAACAAGAACTCAGGGTCACTGTCTGGTCCTGTTTGTGTACTGTAATTGGAGGTGTTTATCTGAAAAGTTATCCAGTTACAGATCACATTTATGTCTGTAACCAGACAGAAATCAGCTGGTTCAGTTATGTAAAAATGTGTCTTCTACTGATTGGTCTGGGAACTGAAGGAGCTGGATTATTATTTTGTGGCTTTTTTTGTGCTTTTTGTATCTTAATTAAGAGACTCACCCAGACCACACTATAGTGTAACACACACACACACACACACACACACACACACACACACACACACACACACACACACACAGGTGTGTATTATGTTATTTGATGCACACACTGCATGTGCCTTAAACCAAATTTCAGATTAAACTGAATAGTTTCCACAAGGTAGTGGGCAGGATGAGCGTCGGCAAGGGAGTTCAATAAGATGCTACAGACTGAATCAGAATGTGCAGAATTACAACACTGATTTTCTCGGCATGTCTCCTCATCCAGTGATATTTTCTGCCAAGATTGAGATTTTTTTATTTACCAAAGTCCCAGTCGGAGACAAATTCAGGTGCAAACAAACAAACAAACAAAAGTAACACTTTAACAGTCAAATTCTCACTACCATAACTTCCACCTCCTGTCAGTGTTATAATCCGATTGGACACAGGTCATGGAGGTTAGAATATTTGGGTTCAAAGTTCAATTAGGTTTAATTAACCTAGTGGCTCTGTTCATTAGAAATAACGGCACTGTGATAAAATTGTTGCTCTTCTGGAGAGACGACATGCATTGACACTGGAAATAGGACAGTTGTGTAATCTGTCTTGGTCTTGGTGAGGGTGTTTTTGCTTTTGCCCTGAAGGAAATCAATATCAGTTTAAAAAAATATAAATAAATGGAATGGAAAGGAAACAATGGCTACATACATGCAATGTCAGAACCAATCAGCTGTCCACCGACGGCAATTTAGCCTCTGAGGGCAACGGGCAATGTTTCTCGTCTTCCGGTGTAGCCAACGGATATCCGGGCTTCCTCTACAGCTCGATTAGCAAATTGACAAATGAGAACGACGAGCAAGAAACATTCAGTAAACAGATATCTGCATGTGAATGCATAAGAATGAAACAATAGCGGATGGGTTCCTCTTTTTTTGTTCTCTACAGAGGCTGATGCCCACTAAAGTGTGACTAGCCAATATTACTCGGACTACAAATGGGAACCAGAACACTTCCAGTGCCAAAATGTCGGTCCCTTGTATACAGATATTCTATGCTGACATCTGTTCATAGAGATTATTAGCTGGCAGCTATAGACGGAGCACTGATAGGCTTTTGAAGCTTCAACATATTTAATTTCACATTCCTCCACAGATCACAAACAAATACCTTACATTCGATATTTCTGGATCTCGACAAACATTAAAACACGTTAGCACCTGCCTGTATTCAAAGCACGGCAACAACTAAGTCCCTATAGGTCTCCCCTTTCCTGTAAACTCTGAGTTATGGAGATGATTCGCTTTTAAGAGAAATTCTCCACTGAAGGATTCACTTTTGAGTCCAAAATGAGGCTTAATGACAGTCCGGGAAGCTGGCCCATAATCAATCCAGTAATCATGCTTACCTTTATACCACAGCAATTAACCTCAAGTGTTCTAATCAGGCAATATTGGAGCACGGAGAAAAAGACCTTCTTTTCAGCCATCCTCATCAGCTGTTTGCAGAGACCGTCTTTCCCTTCCGCCTCTTTCACCTTTTCTCTCTTGTTAATGAAGTCCAAATGTTTGAATCAGCTGCCCTGACCGGGTGCCAAGCAATTCTTCCATTTCTGCTTCCACGGTGAAAGAAAATGATCACATTCATCTCTTTCTTTCTCAATCCAGCATAGTGCATTGTGTATGTACATAACTATAGAGGAGGACAGAGGAGATGGCTGCTGTGAATGCGTATATAAACTGATGCTGATAAACTATTCTGACAAGTAGAAGCATGTTAGGTTTGCTCTTCATTCATGGTTCTAATCCTCAAAATTTAGTTGATTCTGTGACACCTGTGGTTAACGGGGTCAACGGCCACTGTGACGTACTCCAGGTCTCATAGTTCTCGTGGCAGCAGACACCCGTTGAGCTGTTTGTTTGACAGAAATACAACAGAGGAGCAGCTGTTTGCACTGCAACCAGAAGAGGGAGAAAGAAGGTATACTTTATTAATCCCTCGAGGGGAAATTTTCCACCCTGTTGTTATATATATAGTCGCACACACACACAAACAGGACCTACACATGCATTAATGTATGGAAAGATGTCAGAGCGAGGGCCTCATAGGATGGCAGCCGAGCAGTTGGGGGTTCAAGGGCACCTCTGTTGTGCCCAAGAGGCAAACTGGCACCTCTCCAGCCACCAGTCGTCGCTCCGCATTTGGTCCGAGCTGGACTTGAACCGGAGACCCTCCCGAGATGAATCCCCAGGGACTGAGCTACTGTCGCCCCAAACCAAACCAAACAAACTCACGTTGTTTTAATAAAGAGTCAGTCAATAATTGGCTTTTTTCCATCATGCCATGAGCAACCACAAACCTGAGTCCATGCTGCGCACAGCGCGAGTAGTTTTCCACACAACAACCAGACACAGTGAAGTTGTTACGTTGCTGTTGGAGGTGTGCAGCCTGTTGCCTGTAGCTCTGCATCTAACATCTCACCATGGCTTCTCCTTCCTGTTCCATTACTGCCTGCAATATTTAAAACTGATTTAGGGATGATGAATGGAAAAGGAATTGCTGTTGTTTTTGTTTTGTTGATCTTTTCCGTACACGTGAAACAGCAGTCAGTGCTAACCTCTGTGACAAATACATAACAGCTTCACGATAAAAAACACCTCGTGTGTCACTGGTTGAACACTTTTAACGTGAAGAATTTGAGATATTACTGAACAATAAAGAGTGCAGCTGATGTCAGTGAGATTAAATTAAAAAAAACAAGTGCTGGATTACACGTTTGCATTGTTTCTTGTGAATTCCTAATGTGTGTGAAGGCTCGGGAACGGTGGATTACACTACTAACAATGAAAACTCTTGTACAGGATGTAAATACATCAAATGGCTAAATGATTATGACATTAAAAGGGCAGAGTATACTAAATCTACATTTCTTTCTGATTGGAGAAAAGCAAATAAAGTGTAAACACAGGATTTTTTATTAGCTTAGAACTTTCCTTAACAATTACATAAACAGAGGTGCTGAGTATTAGTAGTAGTACACATTCAAATTATTGGATCATAATTGTCTGGTTAATTGTTGATGCAGGTAATCGGTCCCTGGAAGGAGTAGTAGCAATAATAGAATGAAGTGAAGTCAGTATGGAAACGCCAAAACTGCAGTTCCTCAAACAGCCACTTGAGGCCGGATACAGAACGAGTCAATTTCTATAAGCCCCCATGTTAAAATGTCCAACTTCACAGCAGAAATAAACATGTTTACAGCCTGGTACAAAAAACAGTTTTGATCTCTAGAGTTAATTACTCACCTGTTCAAATTATATTAAGTCTTAAAGTTATGAATAATTAAGAGCATGGCCGCTTTGATTGACAGGTGGGTGCTGTCACAGGTGGCTTATTTGAGCAACCAGACATCATTCAGCTTGTCTCCGGTCCGCAGACGATCCACGTCTTTGTCCAATTTTAGATTAGCCGGGAGGCGGCAGAAGATAATGATAGCCAGAGCCACCACACTCTGAGCTGTTCAGGCTCTTCAGAGACCTGTGCGTGCCGTCACAGGTACGACGTCTATGTTTTATACTATCTATGGGTAGAAGGAGTGGTTGTGAGGAAAATAAACCTGAACATTCAAATCAAAGAGGCTTTTTGAAATGAGAGCAGAAGGAGATCTACAATGGAGCAGTTCAAAGAGAGTGAGGAGTTTGCGAGGAGCTGTATCTTCCTCAGTTCTATGAAAGAAGCACAATGCCTTAAGTGCAAATACAGTATGTGCACGAAAAGTCATAAAAATACTATTCTTTCTTTAAACCGTGAAAGAATTGTGTGAAAAAAGGCAACTGGAAACAGAAAGGAGGTTTGAGGTTGAAAGAGAGTGATGGAAAAACTCCAGGATAATTGATTGTCCTCTACACACACAATGCAGGACCCGTTCCCAGCTGACACAATAGAGTGTCCTTATTTGAACTTTTTTAGCAAAAAAAAAAAAGCGATTACCAAAATCTCAGCTCGTCACTTGATTCACGGAACGCTGAACAGTTATAAAAGTGTTCAGCCAAAGACTCAAAAACCTCACTATTTATTTACCCAGTTCATCTTTTTGTTATGGTGATAAGTGCTTCTGCTGTTGTGGGCAGAAACAGATCACTACTGTAAAAAATGTGTATAAGCACAGCATCATTATTATTGTCATTACTATTATCTCCATTGTTGACAGGGAGTGAATAAATCACACAAATGAGTTAGATTGGTGCATCCCTAAAACTGCTGCATCACAGCAAAACATGTTTATTTTCCATGACATTTCTCTGAATTCAGCTTTTTTGTGAAATACTGGATACTTAGGAGACTAAAAAAATCTTCAAATGGGATAATCTGTGAGGAAATATGCCTGTTTTTTTTAACAGCTCACAGCTCATGTCTACTATGAGATTATAATGTGTGAGGAGAGGTCGAAAAAAGGCTTGAAATCACCGCCATAATCACTTACAGATGAATAAAATCCTCCTTCCTGAGGTTACTGATGTGACCGCCGATAATTTTAGCTTCAGTGTGCGACTGTAACACAATATGCAACGACTAAACAATTCACTGTGTGCATGTCACACTACCACAGATTTAATATCACTGTACTGCGGCCTGCTGCGGATTATTGCTTCATTATTCACTCTTGCAATTTGCCAAGTGCAGCGTTGAGGTGAGCTGAGTCAACCCAAACAGGTGAACAGGGGCCAATGTGTGAGTCACTGCACCGCTCATGTTCATGTTGGACAGGTTTACGGATTTGTAATAACTAAAATATGTCAAGTTACAGCTTTGTGCGTAAATTACTGTAATATTTTCGCATATGTTTTCAAACTGGGAGGATTAGGAAACAGTAAATATCCCCGTTTTTCTGCAACAACCCAGTGCTAGGGATGGACAGCTCTGTCTGAAGCATGACCACAAATTCCCATTTAGAAAAACAATATTCACAAACACAAAAGTAGCCAGTTGGAGAGGACACACTGAGAAGATAGCCATTTGGGAAAGAGCCCGTACTTGTGGGAAAGACTTGTGTAAAGAATTCTCTAGAAAAAGATGAGGATTGTGATGTTTTCTCTCAAAAGTCAGAGTATGTTTTTTTCCATTTTCCATTTGCACAGAGAGACACAGAGAGAAATGTACTATTAAGTTAAGATCTCAGAGTGACATCTCTCATTAAGATATTTTTTTATGAATGCTGGTAAATAAAGATGTCTGAGGACGACGTGATTTAGGGTAGACAGGAGACGCTGTGTGAGATGTGACAGACAAATTAATTCAGCAGTTTGACAAGACTCCGTATTGTGGTCCAGCAATGGGAAGACTCACAGACAAGAGATAAAACATGGCTTCAATACCAATGTAACCAAGTGAAAGTTGCTTATCATCAACTTACACCTGGGTTGAGCTCCCTCCAGGTTGCCCGAGATCCTAACCCTATTTCTAAGGGTGACCCAGCCACCCAGCAGAGGAAGATCATTTCGGCAGCTTGTATCCCCCAAAGAATCGCTACGTTAAAGCGGTGGTGAGGTTTGTGTATCTCTGTGATCCTTGGTGCTGTCTTGTCCAGGGCAATAGCCACTGGTAGGGTCCCCCAACTCAATTTGGTCCCAGGGAAGGGCTCAGATGAAATGTGATTCACAAAGACTCCTATGTGACGAGACACGAGGGTCCTCTACCCGGAGCTAGACTCAGGAGGGGAGCCTGCTGGCGAGCGTCTGTTGGTCAGGCCTTAGTCCCGGGGCCTGGCTGACCACACCCCGAAAAAACAACGTAGAGCTGATGCCCTGTGGGCCCACCATTTGTGGAGAAAGGCATAGGGGTCAGCCTAGTGGCAGGTAAAGGCGAAAAACTGGGCGCCCTTTTTCCAACATCACAGGCTGGTCCTAGTTACTTGGAACTTCCAACTTCTCCTGGTTTATTGCGTAGAGGTCGAGCCTTTGTGGCCAGGTTTACACCAGTACTAATGCAGCTTCAGAGGCCGAGTTTACTTTGGATTATACAGTTTGTTCCAACTCATGTGGGCCATTTCAGCCAATTACCTGTTGCTTTTGAACATACTGGATAACAACAATTGTGCATAAAATGTGGTTTCTTAACTGCTGAGTGAGTAGTTAGGGTCATTACAGCAGTTTAAGCCTGTAAAAAACAGTCAGATCAACTGCTGTTATTGCTAATGGTTGGTAATTGTCAGTGAAAGAGTTGAGTGTCTATATTGGCTCAGGTCACTTCCTCCTTTGCCCATTTTTTGGCTTAAGTGTCCTTCTGCACCATTTTTTTGTGTGTGTGTTTATTTGTTTAATTCAGCTGCTGCACTCCTCTCAAAAATGTCTTCCCCTGACTCTGCAAGAGCAGATGATGAGTGGGTAGTAATGTGATGTCTGGTCTCATAAAGCCACACCTCTGCACATGCCAAGATTGGGAGGTTAGTTACAAAAGGGCACAGAGGGCAAAACTAAATCGTGTTTAGGCAAAGCTCAGCACTGGTGATCGATTCATTACAGACTAATAATGAGCGAGCAATGCCAGCTAGAGGAAAGGATGACTTCTTGTGACGCAAGGCTGTCTGTAACTTTAGAACTGAAACTATGTGTATACTTCAGATCAGTCATTGTGAAAGTGATCAGACGTGGGCAAACATGATTTCCACTCCTACAGTTCACCATACATGAATACACTACTTTAATCATTCCAACTCCTCCGACCCTACAACAAACACATTTGGCAGTGTTTGCAGGTAGGATGATGTTTGAGGATTGTGTCTGTGTTGCCTCTTTGGCAGTTCATGCTGGTAGGCGGCTGGCAGCTCCATGTGTTTGGGAGGAGGCACATGGTGGTCCGTCCTCCCCAGGCCAACGGAGGGGTTGGCAGTGATTAAAAAAACTAATTTTGGAGGGAAATGAATAGAAAACTATTTTTGCAGGGTACAAATGGTGGTCACGGAATGGAGGTTGCTTGGTAGCTATTGTGACCAGCAACATGACCGCTCCATTGAAGTCTATAGAGGATAAATAGGGTCAAATTTGGATCCAACTCAAGTTCTCTGCTGTGTTTTCTGGCGAACACGAAACCTTATCTGTACATTTGTAATGAAATTAAATGTTTGACTGCTGCAACTGTACTTTTGTTGCCCTGTAAATCCATGAGGGTTGGGCACGGAAATCAAATCGAAAAATCAAATAAAGCAGCACTAAATTTAAACAAAATATCACCTCATAAAAGTGTTAAAACCTGCTTGACAATTCATCTTGATGCTTGAATCATACATTTTTCAATTCAATCACACACACTATAGTAATAAGACAGATTTCTCTCTCCCCTGCAGTAGATTTCAGGCTGTCGGCCATGCTTGATAAATCAAACTGATCAGGCAGTCTGTTGAAAAACACGCTGTTCAGCAGCAGTTTTCAAACTAATTGCTTGTTACTGGTGTATTGGCCAAACCTCTGACAAAATACAATCAAGTTCTTGGTTCAAAAGTTTGGATTAAATTTAAATCCAGTGAGTGTCTGATCAGAGCAACAAACTAATTTAGAGCTGAAATGGAATAAGGAATGAAGAATTAACTGTCGAATCTAGAAGAAGTCATGGATTTAATTAATCCAACAAATTATCTCAGGAGGAGACTACAAAAAAACCTTGAAGGCTTCCAGCAACAGGCCCCATTGTGCTGCTCAAAACCTAGTTTGTTTGATTCTTATTCTGTAATATTTGCTAAATGTTGGTAGTTTTACCTCTTCAACCCTCTAAAATTAAATCAGACTAAACAGATACATGGCACCTGTGGTGAGGTATACAGGTTTTACTCTTTTGTTGGGATTTGTGTCTGTACTTGTGCTTTTCTTGAGTTCACTAGAATGGTAAGGTAATCATGTTTTACCTGTGTAAAGATCCCACGTCATTTTTTCATGTTAAATGTTGGAAAATCACAAGCCTATATATAACTTTGTGTTTCATGTGTGACATCACATGCGATGGCGGACGTTTCACATGTAAAATTATCTAAAAATCACAGTATTCTCCGCATAAACAGGAGAAATATGATAAATACACATCTGCTTCTTTAACATTGGTAGGTTTCAAATGATTGGGATGAAATTAGCTTCTCCTTCTGGTTGTTAACCTCGTTCAAATTTCAAATGAAAGGTGGAAGATTTTGCCCATCGCCTCACACATGGCGCTTGCGTGCAACATAAAAAGTAAGACTTGAAACGAGATTTTAAAAAAAACATTTCAACAACCCCTTTCTCGCATCTTTATCAAACTACTTTAAAAGTTGCTGCAGGAGATAAGCACCCATCTAATGTCCCACCATTTTTTTAAGGCTCATAATCAAATATTACAAACACAATTCCAGTGGGTCAGTTGTGCAAAATGAGTTCTAGTTTGTAATTTAGTTTTGCAAGTTGGGGAATGTATTCCCAGCTACCATTATCAAGGGAAACAACATGGCAATTTTTATGCTTGGCAGCACGACTGGCAGGCATCTACATCTGCTGTTGGTAAGTGATTGTAGGCGTTTCATTAAGTCACTGTTGAAGAGCACATGTGAGAAATGCCTGCGGGGGCACGAGATAGAGGGGGCTGGTTTGGAGGTGGTACGACGTGACTGACGGGGATGAGCAGATAATGACAGTTTTCATTTTGGGTAAACGGCTCGGTGCTTTTGTTCACACAAATTATGAAATTGTGCTTAATGTACCACGACCACAGTTAAAATCTATACATGAAATAAATAACAGACAAGGTGTGATAGATTAAATTAATGCATCTGTATCACAGGAAACAACAGCCGGTGTATTTGCACTGTAGGGGAGATTAACTGCAGATTGGGAAAAAAAAATCTAATTAAATATAATGTGATCAAAACATATATTCACTTATTGAGTCAGCTGCAACACCTGAACACCATGTGTTGAGATAGAGTGTTTGAAAATGAGTTCCAATGTGTAGAATTTAGTGGCATCTGTGGTGTAATTGCTGGTTGCAACCCCTCGCATTTGATTGACAGGTATGTGCTGTTACATATGGCTTATTTGAGCATCCAGGCATCATTTGGCCTGCCTCGGGTCTTAAATCTGACTCACTGGACCTTTAAAGATGCATTAAAAGGATCTGACAATGCTAACATGCCAATTTTTTGTAGGTACAATGTTCACTATCTTAGTTTAGCTAAAATTTGTGGATTAACATAAAACAAAAGTACAGCTGAGGCTGATGAATGTTTATGTTTTGCACGTATTGGAGACCTGATGATGTGATTTGAACATTTATGGTAATAATAGTGCATCCTCTGGGGACCATGAATGTTTATCCAAAGTCCCATAGAGACCAAATCACGGCCAAAAATACTTCCTTACATAGTCCGAACTAAAATGCAGATACAGGGCAATATTAATTGAGACAGGCCCAGGCAGTTACTCGGGCACACTATGAACATCTCTTATAAAAATAAAAAAAAAAGAAACGCAAATGCTGCAACCAGCTTTGTATTTCCGTTGCATTTGCATTTTCTTGATCTCCATTTCCAGCCTATTAATCTCAGAAGTCAAGATGTGTTTCCAAGACTGCAAACAGTCCAAACTTTGACTTTTTGGACTCTAAATATTTTCTTCTGCCAGGAAGTTGTGAGGCTAAAAGATTAGATAAGAGCTGCTGTCTCATTTCATCATTGTCACAGAGGAAAAAGAAAAAAAAAAACATCTAAACTTATAGATTATTTGGCTGCTGGCATTGAAGTAATTGGCACTAACCCAGTTTTCAGCTGCTTCCACTGCCTCTATTGACTATCATGCTACATGTACTGTACATTATGTAACTCATGGAACGGTACATTTGGACTATGATGAATTTCCCATTCAGGGAATGTTTTGTTTTGTTGCAGCCTGTTCGGTATCGTCTCATCCTGCCGGTTTTGTGGCCTACATGTGTCGTTCACAGTGGACCTGAGCCTCGTGGCATTAAGGATGTTTCCTGACCACTGCCTCCGTTTGTGTCCCGCCTTTAATTCACCGTGACAGTCTGTCATGGTGTAATGTGACTCGCTGTGTTGCACATGTGCTTTCCAAACTGCACCTCTCACCCTCCGACACAAACATAAACAAACACACAACACCTGAAGCTTGGCTTGCCATGCGGCAGCTAACACATCTAATGAGTGCTGTGCTATAGTCGACAAGAATACAGCGATGTGGAGCCATGCTCGAGTTTTGGGGCTCCGCAGAGCGCGTTCACGGACAAGTCCGCCTAAGTGAACAGCATCACATGAGCAGATGTGCGAGTTTTTTCCCACAGAAAAGTGCTGACAGAGAGCTCGGTGACGGGGTTGAAATGAGCACAGTGTGTGTTATGTCCCCAGCGTACATTGTGCTGCACGTACCGCAGATTCTGGCCTGAATATTTATAGTCCATCGTGTGTTCATCTGTGTATGTTTGTATGCGTGTGTGTGACTGGGAAAGCCAGTGTGGATCTGAGAGCCCTGCAGGGGTGTGAGGCAAGAAGCAGCAAGAGGCAGAAAATCCCCGCTGCCTTTGGATTAGTGTCAGCAAGCAGGAAGCCAGGCACCGTGCTACATGTGCATGTGCACTCTCCTAAAGTCACCGCCTGCAGGATTATCTTATTTCAGTTTTCTGTCCAGGTTTGGAACATAACCCCCTTCATTTAGAGGCGACTGAAGTATTGATATTTTTAAACATAAACCAAACTCCCCTCCATTTAGTGTGGCATTTTTATTGTTATTTTTTATATTATCTTTTATCTTAAAGCAACACTGCATTGGCATTTTTGCGATTTAGCACCACCAGAGTGCAATACCAGTCATAAATATGGACAGCTGTACACGTGGATTTGTTATGATTACATTACTTATGATCAAAAACTCGGCCGACAACTTTGCTAACAGCCAAACATCAAACAAGTGCAAAAACACAGGACATAGCAACACCAACGATTTCCTCATCCTCATTCTTCCTCTTCCCCGCGGTCTAAAACGCCTGTGGTTCAAACACTAACACTGCTCCGGTGCTCTGAGCTCACAGTCCAGGCAGCCTGTCTTACAAACTGAGCTAGCAGTAGCTAACAGCACCTACTATAGTTCACAGCAGTTTACTTCACTGTCCATCAGGAAACTCTGTAATTTAGAGAGCTGATCCGGAGCAGAAGGAGGACATCAGAGGGAAAACCAGAAAACATTTTCTCCATAAAATATGATCCAGTTTCACCAAATTAGTGAAATAGTTGGTGGCGTGTCACTTAGTGCCGTAAAGCATTACGTACTTGGGTGATCGTACAAAGTTACATAGTGTAGAAACAGATGTACGGGCCGTCAAAGTGGGAAAGACACCATTCACCTGATTACACATCAGTGTAGCATCAAAATTATATTAAATGTGTTTTAATTAATAATTAAGTGTGCAGGCGTTTCCTTTTTTGATATCGCTTGATAAAGTCCATCCTGTGATTTTAAAACTTCCCTAGAGGCCTGTAAACATTTGTGTCTTGCTGTTGCCGACCTAAGAGCAGCACATACAGCTTTTGTGGGTCATGATTGTATATCCTCTGACCTGTCGGTCTCCAACAAACCACACAAACACAGCCATAATAACAAATAACGTCTGAAATACGTGTGAAGGACAGTCCAAATGGTGTGACTGACTGCACTGAGGCGTCCTTTTGAAAACTGTTAACAGGTGACCTGCCTCTCTGATGCATTGAAACGCTCTCTGGGGCTTTGATAATGATAGTTTGGAGCATTCGTGACACACAGATCAGACGAAGATTTAGACACGAGTATTAACAAAAACACTTCAGTGTCAGAGAGCATGTTGTCAAGGGACGGAGAGCTTAAGTGCAATATGTCACAATCATGCAGTTTTAGGGTGAAGGGTGAGTTGACAGTTTTCTAGCTGTAGCAGACCATGACCAGACCTTGTATGTGAAAGTGAAAGAGCACAAAGCACAAAGTACTGAAATGATGAGCTCATAGGGGGGACCACTGACACAGACCATGCCTCACTGCACCAGAACATCTAGAAGGGAGATTCAGTTTTCCTCTCTTGTTAAAACAAACGTACAACTCGAGAACTATTTTCAGAGTTTAAGCTGCTGTTCTTCATGTCTTTGTTGTTTGTGTCTCAGTTTGTTTTAAAATTAAAATGTTATAACTGTATCATAATTGGCTGACAAACAGCACCAATTACCATGTTGCCACTGGAAGTACATTCCACTCTCTGTTAAAACCGACCAACCGAAACATCCCATTACGCAGCGATATTTATTGTACAAAAAATATAATTTCTTGAACAATCCTGTCACGGGAAAGTTGTTTACTAGACAACCACTCATTAAACACCACACACACTGCTCAGAGATTATTTTTTTAAATATATAAACAAAACTAAACAAAAAAAAAACTATCCTTTAATTGCTTTGTAGGAAAGATTTACCACCTCCGAGGTTTCAGAAGGCTGCAGGGTTGATGTGCAGGCAACGGTAATGAGTAATGAGAAGCTGTTATGTCTCATTTCCCAACTTGATTCAGCAGTAATAGTATTTACAGCCAATGTCCTCACCTATTTGCCCTCTTGAGGAGTTTGTTCCAGTCTGAGGTGCAGACATTATTGCTCTGTCCATGCGGAAAAAAGTTTTTTCGCTTTACACGTGTCTGCAGGGGCCAGACGGCTAAAAAAAAAAAAAAAAATCTGTGTAGGTTCGTGACTAAAACTTGAATAAATCTCAGTCATTGTAAAAGTATGCATGAGCCTGATTTCCACTCACACTCAACCATACAGTATATTGATTGCTCCGTCCTGACTTTGGGACGACCAAAAAGTAGCACAGTTTGATCTATTGTTTGTGTTGCATCGCTGAGGTCTTCCAAGAACACCTGAGCAGATGATATTATGCATAGCTGTGGCTATTTATAGCAGCTATATTGCTATTCATTTATCACATGTACCATCATCAGTAGTGATATCTTAAAAGACCCAGTGTGTGGGATTTAGTGGCATCTAGCGGTGAGGTTGCAGATTGCAAGCAACCGAGTACCCCTTGCCTGACTCAAGCATGTGTAGGAGAAATTACGGTGGCCTGTTGTGGTCATTTTAACACATGGTTCATAAGGTTTACAACCTTCTATGTTGTTGCTCCTGCATTGTGTAATGTCTACAATGACGGTGCAAATATTCGTGGGTCAATTCGGGGTCTTTTCCAATGATGACTTGACTCATCAGGTTTTCAGGGGCAGCCCTGGAATTTAAACACAACTATCATCTTTTCCTGACCTTCAAGTGTTTCAGTTGCCTAACCCTGACCATACTTTATAGGGTAATTCAGATTTAGAATTTAAATCATATTTCTCATGGCTTTTGTGGCTCTACGAGTAGTGCCAGCGTTGCACCTGCTATCTACTTTTGTAGATGTTCTGAAAAACGAGGACTCATGCAAAACAACAGATATAGGGTCAAACTGCAGGAGCTTCCTCAGCATTCAAAATAAACACAATTTTATGGTAACTCACGAAAAATGCAAAGGGCCCTATTGAGAGCCAGCGATTGGTTTGTCTCTTTAGACCTACTGTAGATACATGATGGACTCACTCCCTCTGTGGATGTAAAAGGCTTATTCTAAGGTAACAAAAATACAACAATCCTTATTTCTAATTATACACTAATGAAAACACACTTATGAATATTACATTTCTGCCAACAAGTCCCTCTAAATCCAAGAATATTGGATCCTTTAATCGTCGCCATGAAAAGTCAAAAAGGTCCAGCTTCAGTCCAGAGAAGTCTGCAGTTCGCTCTTAATAATTTCTCTTTTCCTTCTAGTGTCTTTTATTCTTAACTGTTAGATGTTCACTGTGAATGAGCAATAAAGTAATCTGGTAATCTTTTTTTGGGTCTTTTATTGCCTTTATTAGATGAGAGCAGCTCAAGGTAGACAGAAAGTAGAGAGAGAGATGAGGCTATGGCACGCAGCAAAGGTAACCATGTGTTGGAACCGAACCACCCATTCAGTTTAACATTGTTCATGTTAGCCAAGTTCTTCTCAGGAGGTGGCGTCCTTTGGTTTGGTTTTGCCCTCATCAATTAGCCCCATCAATACAATTTTCTGTTGATACAGAAGGAGCAGTTAGCTATCGAAGAAATATGTCGATTTGAAGAGTTGTTATTTTTGTAAATAGACTCACAAGTTGTACAGCTGCATTGATCTCACCCATGCAACCCACACAGTTTGCACAGTTTTTCTGTTGCTGCTTTCAGGGTTAATATTTAAGGGACTTTATTCTAAACTCAGGGCCCTGCCCACATTTCTTTTGTAGAGGGTAGAAGCACTGCATAAAATAAAAGCACCGCTGAGATCTTGACTTTCTGGCAAATACAGTGTAGATCTAAAAACAACAGAAAAAAGCAAATGTTGGAAAGGGTACACATTGAAAATGGCTGACAAGACTTAACTTTGTGGCAGAGCTTACTAATTGGAGCCATGGTGAGGGTCTAGATAGAGATCATGCCGTGTTATCTCAAAATAAATAAACCCTTGCTACCATAAACTGCACAGGCTGTGTGCGTGTCCTAGGGAGGTTGTTTAATACAAGACTTGGCAAGCTTAGGGTCTTGTGTCTAACTAACTAGAGAAGTTTTAAGCAAAGTGCATGTACTTCTTTGTGTGTAGCCCTCTGAGGGAGGAGAGCCATAGCCCATGGTTTATTCTTCATTCTCCTGTAGCTCAAGACTTCAATAGTAATTTGAAAGAGCTGCTTAGACTGAAGTAAGAAGATGGAGGACCTTCAAAGGTTACTAAACCCAGGACCCAGTGAGTCTGAGGGCCATTGGGGATTTCTTAGAAAAGACAACTAAACCTCCATCTGAGGGTTGGTGGTTATCGTTGCCTACACACCTTCTCCAGAACATCAACTATTCCAGTAATCCAGGAGCAATTTGACCAATGGATGGAGCAAGCATTTTAAGCAGTATCATGGGCATTTCTGATCAGTACTGGAGAAACTCTAGTTCAGCTGTGTGGATGAGACAGCACGGAGGAGACAATACGTGGGGGTTAGTTAGTTAGAATGTGTTTTAATTGAAATCTCAAGAAGCAAAGTGTTTGCTCCACAACAGTAAAGTGAGTTTCAGAAATCAGGGGAAATAACGGTTGAGTCTTTTGGATTTATTAACTCCATCAGCCCCCTGCAGCTATGTTAATATCATTTCGTGTTTTGGGGCTTTAATCTACCCCCACATAACATCATACCTGCAGGTTCTGTCTCTTCTAGTCTCAACTGGCTGCTTTCTGCAAACACCATAATGATTTGAAATTCAGTGCCATGGAAAAAACAGCCCCTGGGCTTTTAAATTATGGATAGAGATGGCTTCTGGGCAGCAGGTGGTTTTGTAGATCTGAACAGGTTTAACCTAGCGCTCTTGGCTCAGCCTTGAGGAGGCAGTGCCCTAAAGTGACGGGCTGTGGGATGAATGGAGTTCTGCATGTGTCACTGAAAACAATCCTGCTTCCTGCTAGGTCACAGAAGTGAAAGCATCCAGGTGTGCACGCAGCTGGTGGGCCAGGTCCATGACATACAGATAGAGATTTATGGTACAAGTGATTATTCCATTGTAGTCCCCACTATCAGTCTCAGGAGCCCAGTTAATGAAATGCTTTTTCTCTGTGTCGCCCAAACATCTAGCCTCACTAGTACTCTCCATCAGTATTTCCAGGACTGAGTTATTCAGAATCAGACATTCAGAATCAGACAGTTTGAGGTGTCCAACATGTCAAGAGAAGATCTCTGAGGAGACCCTCTAAGACCTTTTTCACTCAGTGTAAAAACTTCTAAGTGAATGTCAAAAAAGTGGCTATAACGGGTATAATATTTGGGTATAATGCCAGGGTGTGTTTTGAATCAGTCTCACAGGAAGCTTGATCAACTTCAGCTTGTTTGACGAGCACAAAACATTGTTGAGCTCTGTGAGATGTGCGTGACCTACGGTTATCTATAACTCTTAATCTCTGCAGAAGATTCCTACTGTAGATCTCTATGCAGTCAGCTTTAATGTGCCTTCTTTTTGTCTTTACTTTTCACAGGTGTCAACATGAAGTGATCCATATATTTGGCTCATATACATTGTCTTGTGTGAGTCCTCATTCCCTCCAAATTTCTACAAAAGAGATAGCAAGTGCAAAGTAAGCACAACCTTTAGAGCCACAACAGCAACATTTACAAGAATTTAGATTAGGATCAGGACGCACACTTCTACTTTCTCTGACTGTGTGGAAATCTGATGTTTTCCCATCAAAGAAGATGAAGAAAGGCATCAAAACATGAAAGAAGAATGAATAGTTGAATCTTCGTATTAAACAGCCAAATCTGCTTCGATTGACAAAATTCGTCGGGCACAGCTCTAAAAAATTCAAACATCAATTGCAGGTCTGTGATGGCACACAAACTCCTGCATGAAAGTCAGCCTCACTACATATATCAGAGCAGAACTGGAGTAAATCAAAGTAAATCAAATTTGGACGTAATTCATAAGGATAATAGGATATTTATATGAGATTTTAATAGCTTTTCTTTGTTTTTGAAAGAGGGAATATCACACAGGGCAATTAATTCTGTGGTTATAAACTATTCTGTAAACTTTGGCAACCAAAATTTGCAATTCTGGCAACCACTTGTAAAACTCCCGGGGCTGTCAGGGCACGCTCTTTTTCCATTAATCATCTTATGTAAACTCATTGCAACAAAGCTCTACACACCAACAAATGACTCACTCTAATATTATAGCCTCCCATTAGAAAGAAATTAAGCTTAATTTGTTGCCATGATATCAGCTCATAAAAATCACAGGAAGGTGTGCTTTTATGTTGTTAGACAATCAACCGCGCCGTGATAACGGCTTTGAACCCTCTGATCACAGCATGGGTCACCTGACCTCATGTGGCAAGAGCAAAAACATACTAACATTTCCATTCAGGGTTTATTTTGGTGTTGTAGTAGGAAGTACCGGTAAGGCCCTGTTTCCCTCTAGCTGTAGGTTGCCTACTTTAAAGTGTACACACACACACACAGGAGCTGCTTTTATTTCGACACTTGAGAAAAAGGGACTTGAGTGCAGAACATCACTGTCCTCTACTGTAAACAACTTTATTCATTTTCTTCTCTCAGATGGAGAAGTTAAATAAGAGTGAGGTAACAAACACTGAATAATATTAAGGATATCCTCTGATCTCACATGAATTCACCTCATTGCTGCACTTTCTAGCACTCTGTATATTCGGTGTTTATACTGACTTTTATTATTTTCTAGATTGTAGAGTAATATTGAAGACATCAAAACTACGAAATAACACATGTGGAATTATGTAGTAAACAAAAAAAGTGCACACAGACCAGAATATGTTTTATATTTTAGATTCTTCATAGTTGCCACTTTCACTTTGACGACAGCTTTGCACACTCTTGGCTTTCTGTCAATCAGCTTCCTGAGGTCGTCACCTGGAATGATTTTCTGCTGAGCTCTTGTTGGCTGCTTTTTCCTTCACTCTGCAGTCCAACTCATCCCAAACCATCTCGATTGGGTTCAGGTCGGGTGATTGTGGAGGACAGGTCATCTGACGCAGCCCATCACTCTACTTTCTTGGTCAAATAGCCCTTGCAGAGTCTGGAGGAGGTGTGTTTGGGGTCATTGTCATCTTAAAAAAAGAAATGATGTTCCCACTAAGCGCAAACCAGATGGGGCGCCATGTGAAAACAGAACGTTGTGGTAACTATGCTGCTTAAGTGTGCCTTGAATTTTGAGTAAATCACCAACTGTGTCATCGGCTATTCATCCCACCTCCTCCTCTATGCCTTATGGTGGGAACCACACATGTGGAACCAAAAATCTCAAATTTGGACGAATCACACTGAAGCACATTTTCACTAGGGACCAGTGGAAATCTTTACTGAACACTAATCTCTGTTTCGTGGTCCAAGCTGTTCTCGTCTTCTTCTTGGTCTTCATCAGCCGTGGTTTCTTTGCAGCAATTCCATCATGAAGGTCGGATTGACAGTCTCCTCCCAACAGTTGATGCAGAGATGTGCTACTTGAAGTATTTATGTGGTCTTTAATCTGAGGTGCCGTTAATTTGTGATTTCTGCGGCTGGTAACTGTAATGAACTCTTCTTTTAGTCTTCATTTACCGGGCCAGTCCTCATGAGATCCAGTTTCGTCATGGCGCTTGATGGTTTCTGCGACACATTCAAAGTTATTGTAATTTTCTGGACTGACTGATCTTCATGTAATGATGGGCTGTCATTTCTCTTCACTTAGTTGAATGGTTCTTTCATAGTTTTGATGTCTTCAGTGTTAATCTACAATGTGGAAACTAATAAAATAAAAAAAAATATTGAATGAGAAGGTGTGTCCAAACTTTTGACTGGCACTGTATGTCCTCTTATCATTACAGGTACACAGAATTTGAGAGTAAATACAAGGACACACTACCTGTGTGCATTTAAATACTCTGCAAACAAACAAAACCTGAAATGTAAACAACCACAGGTTTAGCTCGAAAGTCTTAATAAGGGAATTAGATAAAAACACTCAGTATGTTTGCTGTAATTGCCTTGTGCCTGCTGCAGCTATGATTGCATACAGAATGTCTGCAACTCCGGGGAGACTATGTGGAAATCCTGAAATTATTGAGGTGGAGAATTATACAACAGCTGCTCTGTTAAAAGAGGACGCTTGTCTCTAATAGTCTGCATCTTAATAAGCACAAATAGCTATGACACAGAACAGTTATTCTGTGAAATGTTTCGCCCTACAGGGGGTAGCCAGAATAACATAAACACCTCATGAAGAAGGAATTTACATTTGAGCTAAATCAACATTACAAACACAGCTACAGAGGAGGGTAATATTAGGTTGAAGGCCACTAAGCAGCTGTTAACCTTTTTGTGCGTTGTGTGAACCAGCTTGTGGCCAATGTTTTTCTTGGTTCATTTGTGTTTGTTATAGATTGCCATAATTTTCAATTATTTACCAATACACAGAGGACAGATGATTTAGTCCACTTGGAGACATATGCAGCTCATTTTTAGTAGTATAGTAACCAAATATACCTGTGTGGCAGGTTACACCTGTCATTAACAACCTAAAATTAAAAGTATTTTTTTAGACTTGTACTATGAACATAAACATTTCAAAATCATAAATAAATGTCTAAGCATACTGAGTCTATCTCACCAAGTTGAAAGTGAATTCTTATTGATTTTAAGTCCTCCAAATTAAACGACAAAATACGTTATTTGTAACTAGATCGACACAAAGAGTCGTCCGATGCCCCAGTCGACAGGTTGACATTGCTCGTGTCTTCCAAATCTGTTTTATGATGTGTTCACCAAGCAGCAACCTGCGTGGCCGTAAAGTGACGCCAATGCAGCAGTTCTTTAAATGACCACTTGAGGCTGTCTCCAGAATGAATCCATCTCCATAAGTCCCCATGTTAAAATGTAAAACTGAGCTTCAAAACGGCTCTACAGAAACCTACGGGTGTCCATACGCTGTCCATTCTTTATACTGTCAGTGGTGTTAACACAATGGTAACACTGTGGCTAAAGACCATGTTTGGGGACCTTTGTTGTCATGGTTACAATAATAAACACACAGCTATGAAGCAATCATGGTCATGCTTGAAAGAAAAATCTGATAGTCGCTTAGAGTCTGATGTATTGTTGACTCGTCCATTATCATTTCCTCCTTTACTCCCGTCGTGGGTATTTATTACCAGTAGTTTTAGCCTGATGAGTCATTACAGAGATAAATAAAGTTGTATAAGGTAAATTGCCCGTCAGTAGACTAGTTAGACCAGTTACTAGTTCACCTCATTACAAACTCGATAAAACTGTGGTAAAAACAAACATTTTATTTCCAGTGGGCATCCCAGAAATGATGATTTTTCTTTTTACATTAAATTCACAACACACTCACTTTGTCCAAAATGATTTACAACGACTGCACTCAAACCTCCACAGGAACAAGATAGAGTTCATCAAAAATCACTGCTATACGAATGCTACAACATTTGAACATTTACATTTGATGGAACAGTGCAGCCATAAAAACACAGAGCCTTCAGCGTGAATATTTCACTCAATGCAAACATTATATATAAATCAATATGAATCTGTCAGACGAAGTGAAATGAGATGATTTTAACAACCTCTGAGCTACCAACAACGGTGTGTCAGATTTATTGGCATCTAGCAGTGGAGTTGCTGGCTGAAACAACCTCGCATCACCCTTTACTTCATAGAGACGAAACTCACAAAAAAGTGCCAGTGTTTGGTTTGTCCATTCTGCTCTACTGTAGAAACATGGTGGTGCAACATGGCGGTAGAGGGTAGAAGAAGATCCACAGATCTACATCCAAGTCCAGTTGTTCTTTCCCCAGATTCCCTTAAATCTTACACACTGGACCTTTAAAAGGGAAACATTCGCTGTGTTAAGAGGTAAACATTGATACATTTATTTATGTACGTTAACTAAGCTAGCATGTAAGTAGTATTCTACTGTTAATGTGCCCAACAAACCTCAGACCTTTCCCCTTCCCGAGTGCTTCAGAAGGAATTACTGCTTAATGACCCTGATGATTATCTTTAGTGGGATGAAGCTTGCCCGGCCTCTGGGTGGGAAAGGAAAATATGTGCAGTATCAGTATTTGGCGTTCAGGATGCCATTTTCTCAGAGATGATGATAGATTCATATCCGTTTCCTGTTTCTCTCTCTCTGTTTCTTTCTCTGCTGCAGCGCTGCCAGATACAAGGAGAGGGAGTATCCCCCCCCCCCACATCTCTGGAAAATTGCAGAGAACAAGCAAAACATTATGACTGGTCATCTTGAGCACGAGCGGAGACTGAAAAGCAACAACAAACTGAACGGGACTCGGCATTTTGGACGAGTGGGGACGGGAGCTACTGTGCGACATCAGTAAACAAACCCCCTTGCGGGTTGAGGCTGGAGTTGGCAAGTGAGTAAGTCGTGGCCCAAAATGATTGCCTTAATTACTACACATATACAGACGTATGAAGTGATGAAACTAAGAGACTTATAAAAAGTTCAAAGATGTTTTCTTTACATGTGAAAAAAGTGTCTTGTAAGGAACAGATGTGAATATTTTAATATGATAGAGATAATGTTTGGTTGTAACGTCGACATAATGTTTTAGTTGGGTCGGCTTCGTAGGTGTCATTGGTTACTAAATGGTGAGTTTGCTCTCTGCTTATGTGCAGTCAGCAGTACGACTTAATCTATTTTTATCTTGTTTCATATTGTCAACCAAACAAGGCTGGCCTGAGTTGCTCACTCAAACGCTGGCAACAAACTCTTAATTCACATCGTGTCATAACACATGAAAATCCTCATTGAGAAAGCGTATAGAGGGGTCGGGGGGAGAGAAATACGAGACATATATTGACTGGCTCAATGCAACACACTGAAATACATCAGATGAATATCCTCTTACATTAAGATCCACTTACACTAAAGCAAAGATGTCAGGCACATAAACACCGTCATAAATATCTGCCACACTCACTTTCTATCACAGAAAAACAGCGGATGAAACTCGCCGGGGCTTTCAACCGCCCCGAGAATCATCAGCGTAAAGATGAAATACCTTAGGTTTTTTTCTCAGATGCAAATTTAGAGCTGACCAGCTGCTTTGTTGATATGTTTTCACTTTGAATTTAACTGTATGCAAAAGTAACATGGACGTGTGTTATATATTTTTTTAAACCTAGCCTTGATAATTACATAACCAAAGGTGAAACCCTGAATTTATTGTATGTTGTGGACTTCTGGAAAATGTTGTGATATAGATGCACACTGAATAGGGAAAAAAATGTAAATAGCAGACATTTATACTTTGTGTGTCCTAAGATGTGTTGCAGATAGAGTAATTTGAGACTTTTTACTTTCGTTGACTGTTATGACCATCAACCATAATCATCTGTTTGGTTTGTCCTCTCTGAAACAATCATGTTCCTCATATTGTTGCGAATGCTGCTCCAACATTCTTCATTGTCATATGTTTTATTTTTGTTTTTCCTTTTACATACTGCCCGTTAAAAATCCACCCACTAATTGATTTGGCATACAAAAAACTTGAGGTTGGTCGTTAGTGCAGTTTTGTCAAAGAAGCGTTGGATTTTGTTACCTCTCTTAGACGTGCAATGAATTTAATGATTAGAAACATCTACAGACATGCTGGTTTTATTTTCATTTTTGGATGTAGTACATATCTTAATGAAGAAAGTGTTTTATTTTCCTATATTTTCCTTAAAAAACATCCTTTAGAAATACTGTGTCAACTATAATGGCACAGCTTGACTTTAGTGCTCTTGATCTTAGTGTCTTTCCCCAGAAAATCCAAAGTTTTTGCCCTTTTTCTGAACATTCGTGTCTGTAATTACCTCAATATGCCTATCCCTAGTATCCCTCAGAAAAGCTGTGTACTGGATGTTCCAGATATTCCAATAGTCACAATAGTTTTAAAATAGATGTCAATAGTTGTGAATTGCTTACAAAGATGCTTTTATTGGGAAGCAGTAGATCCAAATTAAGTTTGTCATAGATACCAAAAGTTTTACTGGGAATACCAGAATACTGCAGCAAATTTTAGGGACTGTAAAATCTGTAAATTTGTTGCTTCTTTAAAAAGTTGAGTAAGAAAAAGAAGAGAAATAAAACTGACTGAACATGAAAGAAATGAATGACAGTGGATTCAAATATAAGGTTGTAGCCGTCACAAGTTCATGTAAAAACAAAGTATAAACTATTCATGTACATGTAGTGCTGCTCCCACAACGACATTTTAAAATCTAAATATTTGAATGAATCAGCAAACTGCAACAGAAAATGTGATAATAGTTAGAGAGTTAGAGGAGAAGATCCACGAGATCATGACTCTAATGTGGGCACAATAAATATAAAGCTAGCAGCCAGCAACCTGTTAGCTTAGCATAAAGACACTGAGGACCTTGAGTGTTTGGATCAAGTAGTGGAAAAGCGGCAAGCTCCATGACTGTGAAGTGAAGCCAATGCAGAAATGCCCAAAACTGCAGTTCCTCAAACATCCACTTGAGGCTGGCTGCAGAACGAGTCAGTCTCCATAAGTTCCCATGTTAAAATGTCCAACTTCACAGCAGAAATAAACATGTTTACAGCCTGGTAAAAAAAACTGTTTTGGTCTCTATAGCTAATTTCCCCATTAATGACAACTGTACTGAGGCTGAATTTTTATACAACTCACCTGTTTAAATTATAAAGTTATGCAGAATTAACAGCGTGGATGCTTTGATTGACAGGTTAGGGTTAGGTGTCGTTACAGATGGTGTGTCTGAGCACCCAATATCCAAATTTCCAAGAAATTGAGGCAGCCAACCAAGAAACAGGTCGGCACATAATCCCTGGTAAAACCACAACTTGTAATATAACAAGTTTTAAACAGCTTTTATGCTAAACTAAGCTAACAGCTGCTGGCTGAAGGTACATATTTACTGTATAGACATGAGCGTGGTTTGAAGATCTTCATAAGAGAGAGCACACTTCCACAAAGACATCGGAAACTATTTCTTTCATAGGTAAATTAAATGAAAACAGAACCTGTCTGCAAAAATATATTTTCAGGAGTGATTTTATTACACTAATCTTGTCAGATTACGAGCCTCAAAGCACAAGCTGTTCCAAACCCGAGGCCTCGGTTCTGGCCTGATGTGGAACTATCATACCAACACAGCCAACAGTGGCCAGAAGCTGCGCCGCAACAATACAGATACATTTGTGAGAGACAAATTAATATATCTAGTGATATGCTCGGCAACAGTTCAGTATTATCACGAAGCAGCACATAAGACGCTAAGCCAAAGAGTCATATGCCCACAGGTTAAAAGAGAGAACAAGAGGCAGGATCAGCCTGAGAATTGATCCTTGAGGCCACCACATCCAATCAAGCGGAACAAACGAGCACCAAAGGAGACAAAGAAATCTGTTTAACAGGACCGTCTCCAACCCATTTCCTCAATCTATGAATTAAAACAATTTATTCGGTTAGAGGCTGCAATTATGTCAAGTTGCACTGATGCAGCGCCCCTCATGTAAACCTGTTGTCATCGGGGAGCGGATCAGTAGTAGCCCAGAGAAGGGCAGCATACTATAAGAAGATAATAAAGGTCGATTTTGAAGCAGATTCAGATAGAAAAATTATTTATCCTCGTTTGAGAGCTGAACGAGACTCGTGCACTGAATAAAAAAGGTCATAACCCTCAGTTATCCACGTGGATATTTATCAAGATGTCATCCAGGTCACATCAGGAGTAAAAAAAAAAGGGGAATACTCAGATTGTTCTTAGACTTGCTACAGTTCTATATTCCTGTGGATGTGAAAATGCAGTAATAACTTTGTGATAAGCTGTTAGGGGGAAGTTAACAGTTAAGTCTGTGTGGGGACGTTAAATAGCACACAGAATAAGGTGAGATGAGAAAATTTTAATTACGATCACCTCCTCACTGCAGCTACATTTATAATGATTCTGAACACGAGCTACTGGTCAGAAGAGGAGGAAGAGGAGGAGATACATCAAACACAGTTTAACTTATTTTCACTTATCACACTAAACAACAAACAACCCAGCAACTCATTAGAAAGAAGACTCTTGTTGGGGATTGATTTCACATTAAGAAGGGCTATCTCGGTGTGAGAAACTGCTTTTCTGTTCAAGCTCACATATTTCTGAGGCCTAAATATCTCTGAGACTCCTTCAAATCCTCTGTGCTTTCCACAGAACTGGGCAAGATTAACTTTAAGATGAATGCCTGCACGAATCAATAACAAAGGATTCCTTCTGAAAAACTAACAATTGACCACAAATTTAAGCCGATGCAAAACAACAGCACAGTGTTAAGATTTAGGGATGCACCAAAACGTAAAATGCTTTCAGTGTTGCCAGATTTGGCCGACACAAAACAGCCCAATTAGATCCTGAAAACCATTTTTTTTATTCACACATAAATATATTTCATCCTGTTTTATTTGGGCAGCTAGTTGAACTCAAGCGGTAACCTCAGTGGCTGTGAAGTGAAGCCTATGAAGAAACACCAAAAACTGCAGTTCCTCAAACGTCCACTTGAGGCTGGCTACAGAAGTGAGTCAGTCTCCATAAGTCCCTATGTTAAAATTTTGTTAAAACTTCACAGCAGAAATAAACACGTTTACAGCCTGGTACAAAAAACAGTTTTGGTCTCTATAGATAATTTCCCCATTTATGACAACTGTACTGAGGGTGAATTTATATACAACTCACATGTTCAAATTATATTAAGGCTTAAAGTTATGCAGAATTAACAGTGTGGTCGCCTTGACTGACATATTTGGTCACCCAGGCGTCGTTCAGCTCACCTCAGGTTCACTGATGATCCACGTGTTTGCAAACAACAAATAAACAGTGATTAGAAAGAATCTCAATAAAATCTTGATGGAAATTAAACGTTAAAGTATTCACTTGTAACAACAGGTGAGCTGTAATTGACAGGTAAAAAAAAAAAGGGTTTCACCCAAGTTGTAATAACCTGAAATTTTATTTTTATTGATCAGTTATCAGCCTACTGAACTCAGAGCCCTGTCAAATCAATCAAACTATTCAGAAGAGAAAAATGAAAACTGAAAAATAGCTGCCCAAAACAATTTTTACCCAAACAATCAAATAAAAAGCCTCCAAACTGCATGGAAAACAGCTCAATCTGGCAACACTGACTGCTTCTGCCCATAATGATCAGGATGGATGTGAGACTATGAACTAAATTTGCTTTAAAAAGTCTGACTTTTAAATGTTTTTTTGGTTTGTTTTGTCTCCGAGAGCTGAGGGATATATTTTTAAAAAAGGCGAAGTGACTAAGCCCAATATCTTCACACTGCACCCAGGCAGCACTGCAGACGTCTCTGTACTCCGGCTCAGTTTGATATTACGGACACATACACAAATAAAAGTAATGCATTAGGCTGAGGATAAAAACTAGAGTGTTTACTGTAACATCCACGTTCGATTCAACACCGGGAACTCGATTTATGTCTTAATCTCCTTATAAACAAGGTGGCTTATGAGGAGCACTGTGAGAACTGTTTAACAGTTTGTATTTGTTTAGCACTCATGCTGTTACGTGACTGACTGGATTTCAGGTTGTTTTTGCACCATCTGCCTCCTGCAGAACAGTATTAGTGCTCTTTGCTGCAAAAACAATGATTACAGTGTTTGCCTGGTCACATCTGTATTTAGGAAATCATCTCGAATATGAGGCAAATAAAAAGGCTTTGCTGATTTCATGCGTGTTAGTGGAATAGACAACAAATGTGAGCGTATGGTTCAAATTACAGAGTCAACAACAGAGTTACCACACTTGATCTGAGAAATACTTAATGGTCACTATATAAAGTTGTCATATGAGTAATAATTAGACTCATTCTTGCGGAGATTATGACGTTGATTAACCGATAACAGCCTTTCATTAGTTTAAATATCACACAAATTTATCTTTGTTATTTTTGGAACACCTTTCATTTCCTGGCTCATAGTGTACCAGAGCAGTGATGAGACAGAGTATGCTAAATGGAGAAGGAAATTAGGTAGGCTGTGGTTTGAATACAAAAACAATTACTAACCTACACACTCACACACACACACACACACAAAGACACACACACACACACACCTTGTTGTTAGAGCACCTGTTCTCATATCTGGAGAGTAAGTTTAGGACTGCTGCTGTCCTCTCCGGGTGTCTTAATACTAACCTCAGCCCTCATTCATCAAGCTTTTGGACATACAGTGGTTGAAATCAAAGAGATGTCTCTTTGCTTGTGGATACAGAAAATAAATTGGCAACTATTTTGATTATTATCAAGCCAAAATGCCAAACCTTCTCTGGTTTCAGCTTCCCAAATGTGAATATTTGATTTAATTGGCCATGTACGAGTGAGTCGATCTGAATACATCTCATTAACGTGTGAGAATTTATAGTAGGTATAGTTTTCATTTCATTGACAAAACTATCAATCAACACAATAATTGGCAGATTAGTCAATAATAAAAATCATAGTTACTGGCAAAAAACAACAAGAATTTTAGGATATTATTTATGCATGTGATGAATGCTCAGAAAACATGTAAACAAAGTGAATAAAGGAAACATCTTCAAGTTGTTAACGCAGCATTTATGGGGAATAAAAAGAAATAAAACATAAACAAAAGACAGAAAACACAACAAACCTCAATAAATTGGCCTCAGTAATAAACATCATGGCTAATCTACATCAGTAACAACTGATTAATATACAGATTAGCTGCCTAGTTAACAAAAATATGTAATCTTGATGGTCCTTTTGTACACATAATGTCTCTGATTGGTCAATCTATGATATAATTTAGGTACAGAAATCCGTCGTGTGTCTTTGGATCATTGTCTGTAGTAGCTTGATGAAGGAGGGCTACTGTGTGTTAAACAAAAGAATGAATTACACAAACAATATATGAAGAACATACAGATGAAAAATATATTCACGTGAGTTTGACAGTACAAGGATGGGATTCAAACCCATAAAAAAAATCTGGTGTCTATGCAAGCTGGTGCAGTTTGGTCAGCCAAGGCCACAGTCACATTTCCACGGTGGTTACAATCCAGTAGATGGACATTAGTCATTATGATTCTCACAATCATCTCACCTGCAGAGAGGTAAACTATCGACATGCAGCCAGCAGAGATGCCGCTGCACTGCTGCTGTGCTGTACCGATGCAGTGTAGACGGAGAGATGTCAGTAACTTCGGCTACGTGATTGCCTTTAGGGACGACGGTGGTGCATTTGTTTTAATGTTACTGCTATGTGTATGCTTAATATTCAAAAACTGTTCATCTGCCTTGTCACTCATAAGAAAAGGAGGGAACTCATTATCAATCAAGCAAAGGAAAACTGACAGTAACTATTAACGAACATGTAAAATATTTCTACAGTTCAGGTGTTGAGAAATATCCATGTGAGTTTTGGCCAGCCTTGCTTTTATTCTGCATGATGCTTTGTTTTGAGAAAAATGCATCCTAACCCAAGGTATGTTTGTATTCTTTTCTTGAGGGTGCTCCTCTCCTTCTCTTCCTCTCTCTCTCTCTCTCTCTCTCTCTCTCTCTGTCTCTCTCTCTCTCTGTATCTTTGGAGCTTGTCACTTCTGACCTTAATTGTCCCTTTTTGTTTCCTTCTTTGTTTTATTTTTTGGTAAAACCTTCAAACTTCTGGATTTTCTACATTCATAACATTTTGTAGACAGCAATATGAGATGTGATTGAAAATGGAATATGTGCAATGTTGATTAAAGAAAAATATAATATATTCAATAAAAATTCAGAAAACAAAAAGTGTTTTATGATGAGTTTTTTTTTGTCAGAGGTGAACTGCTTTACGTATACATCAACAAGTCCAGGCTGAAGGCCATTACAACCCCATCTCACGTACATATACGCACGCTAACTCTGTAATGTTGGCTTATTTGTCATGTACTTGTGGTTCATCTATGGATATTTTTTATTTTCAGAAAGACAAATTTTTACTGATGTTTGCACATGTACATTCAATTCAATTCAGTTTTATTTATACAGCACCATATCATAACAAAAGTTATCACACTTTCCATACAGAGCAGGTCTAGACTGTTCTCTTTATAATATTATTTACAGAGACCATTCCACCATGAGCAAGCACTTTGGCGACGGTGGCGAGGAAAAACGTGGACCTACATGAATGTCAGCACACCGTTGGAGATTAGAAGTCCTTGTCAAGGCCAGAATCGGAAATCCAGGCCTCTTTTTCGGCACATAACTACAACAACAACAACAAAAAAAATGTTACCAAATGTCCGAAAGGTCCAAAAAAGATTGAATGTGTTGAGAAAAAAAAGAAATCAGGAACAGAGTTAAGGCAATAGAGTTTATTCTTTCGCACAAGACACAAGAGATAAACCCGAGTTGGCCTCTGAGTTGAACCGAAGACAAAGCGGCTCGCCCCTACGCCCACTCCTAGAAATAATGGTGTCAGCACTTTTTACTTCTACTTTTTTGGTTCCTCCATATTTGGATTTTCTAATCGCCATATTACAATCTCAGTCTCCACCCTCGAAGGGTAATTTCCATTCGCCTCTATACCGTTATCAGCACCATGGAGCCTGACTTCTTATAATCCTGCAGTACCTCTTAGGCCCAAATTCAAGGCCTCCACACAAATTCTCAGCACTGTGAGTCTCAAAGTTTCAAAGCCTGATGCCGCCAATTTGGTTCAGCAGATCTTTTTGAGGGTTTTCATTCCTCTGGCTGAGTTTGCAGACTACATTTATTGTTCCCAAGGTACTATAATGAATACAAAGGAGACTAAACATTGAGTTTGAATACTAAAGTAATCTGTGATATACTCCATTACATTTTAAAGCACACTTTATGGTTGGTAACAGACTTGATATATTTATGTTCTCTCACACTATGTAGCACACAGTCCTACAGTACCACACAGTCTTGTGTCACCCTGAAATTTGTAACAGAATATGTTTTTCTGGAGTATTTCCTACAGCAACACCCGACTTGTAACCTTGAGAAATATATTATTCAATCCTCTGCTCGGTTACAGTACAGTTCAGTGCACCTGCCCAGCATCTGCACCACACTCAGCTTCAATAACACGTCTCATGTTTTACCTGCAAGATAAATAAAAAGTGAGCTTCCTGGTCATAATTCAGAGCGCCGCAGAGCCTCTCTCCTCATCTCTCACCAGCACTATCAGCTGGAGAGTCAGTTACACTGTGAAATGAAGCCATTGCAGAAGTGGCATGCAGTTCCTCAAATGGCAATTTGAGTCTCCATAAGTCCCCATGTTCAAATGTCCAACTTCACAGCAGAAATAAACATGTTTACAGCCTGGCACAAACTGTTTTGGTCTCTATAGCTAATTTCCCCGTTCATGACAACTGTACTGAGGGTGAATTTTTATATAACTCACTTGTTCAGATTATATTAAGGCTTAAAGTTATGCAAAATCAACAGTGGCCACTTTGACTGACAGGTGGGTGCCGTTACAGATGGCTTGTTTGAGTACCTGGGCTTTATTCAGCCCGCCTCAGCTCCATTGACGCTCCACCTCTTTGCCCAATGTTGGATTAGCCGTCCAGAGCCACCTCACTGTGACCTTTACGGCTCTTCAGAAACTTATTTGTGACATCATGGACGGTCCAAACAGAGCTGAGAGAATCAAACAAATGTGTTGCACTGTTCTGCATCATCCTCCCCTCCGTTTGCGTCACAGTTAGCTTTGTGGTCGGGTAATGGGCTGGTTGCACTGCAGATATTTTGACATGTCATAGCTGGAAACTCACAGCTTTATTAATGATAGCTGCGTTCCACTTAGAGGAGGTCCTGCTATTGTGAGTGCTGATTCACTGTCACTGTTACTGGGACACTTAATGGAACAGAGCCGCTGTCCCCACCTGTCTTTTCCCTGCTTTGACATGTCAAAACGTCTGCTGTGCAACCTTAGGTAATCCTGAGACAAGATTCAGTGTGTTAAAGGTTTATAGCCCACCATGCTGTTATCGTGCATTGCTCTCTGTGCTCGACTGATGATTCAAATCTTCTACGTTTAGGGTGCATCCCTGCTGCTTTCACTCGTCAGTTTAAATGTGTTCACTGCAGTAATGGTGCTGTCGCTACAGAGCTCAACACATAAATTAGGCAACGAATTAGTTCACTCACAGGAGTTTCCAATAAAATACAGCACTGTTTAACCTCCAGGCCTGAGTGGTGTCAGCAGCTTTATTAGTAGTTAAATTGGGCCATCATAAAAAGGAGGAAATGGAAATCTATTTGAACTTTCTCTATTCTGATTTCACAAAGTCACAGTTGTGATCATGGTGTGATTATAATCTGGAAAGACAGAGTGAAGAAGGTTATTCTTTTCTCCGGTCCTGTGGTGGCTTCAGACAAATATTTTACCATCCTTTTGCTCAACCACTACTTCAGCACCACAGGAAGACCACAGCATTATAATTTAAAGGAATTGATAGATGTTTAATAGAAACATATTTTCAAACAAACACAAACCAATCAATGCACTCCACGTGTCAAACTCAAGGCCCACAGGCTGAATCTTATGTGGCCCGTGAGGGCTTAAAAGGCGTATGATTGTCTTTTTTGTGATGCGTGAAGTGATGGCATCCTGCTACTAGATTGCAGTGTTTCCACATCAGCGTTCACTAAGGTGGATATCCAACAAGTGGAGTCAAGAAATGTCTATGAAATAATTTCCAAAATGTCCAAGAAGATCTGAGTTTTTCATTAGCCTCAGTTGATGAAAGCACGGGAAACACGGATACAGCCCATCTCTGTCACTGAGGAGCTCTTGGATGTAGCTGCCATGCAACGGAGCGACAACGTAGAAGTCTGTAAGTCAAAATAAATTAACCTGGGAGAAGTCGGTGCGGCTACCAATGGCACACTTGTGTGGTGAAAAAACAGGCTTGGTTGGACTGATGAAGTTAATTTAATAACTTGTGTTTGATTAGATCTGTCTGTTATTTACTTGAAAAGTTTAATCTTTGATGGAGTAATGTGGGTTCGACACCCCTGATCTACTCTATTCTCAGTGTTGATGATAATGTTATGCAATTCAATCCAATGCTTGGTGTCGACACAAAGAGAAGCCAACTTGCTAAAGCTCAGCACGTCTCCCTCCCTGACTGCAACAGTTTTGTTTGCTGTTGGCTGAACTGTTGGGACATGTTTATGTACATCACACAGAATCAGCTCTGTCAGCAGGGCCTGAGCTCACGGTGACAGAACGTTTTCATCCACAGCGGCCTTTTACGGTGGTTGCTTTTGAAACTCGATGCCCAAGCCATTCATGTTCGACACTGTTTAAATATTTTAAATGGGTCCGTTGTGGTGCAATTACTTGACTCTTGGACAAACACCAGTTCATCCATCAAGCTGGTTGATGGACACGCTGCGGCCGTGCTGCAATTTGCCTGCGAGGACGCAGCCAGTTCACCTTCAACAAAACCTTCACAGATCCACAGAAAAGCAACAAAAGCTAAACTTTATTCATACTTTTAATGCTCCACAGACCTAAAGACACTAAACGTGTTTGTCATGAACTTGTTGTGCATGACAGCGACCCTGAAAGGTCGATGTATGACTCTGGGATCAGGTCATGGTGAGGTTGAAGATATATATAGTAGCTCACCCTTTACAGCTGTCTCCACAAAACAAGGTCTACCCTACACAATCACACACACACACAAACACATAAAAAAAGACAACCACAAACACCGACGAGCACTAAATGTTTGCCACACACCCAGACAAACTCATTGAGACGCCTGCTTCGTCATTGTGAGCCAGCCCAAAAAAGCAGCGGCGCAGAACATGTCATTGACTTTTCTTTTTTTTTTTGTTTCGTTCTTGTGTTTGTGCTTACATAAACTAAACGAACAATAAACACATTAATCAGTCTGAGATCTTTGCAAAATATCTGCAACTTCTTGGACTTCTTATTTGTTTTTTGCAACTCTACATATACTGAAAAATAACATCACTAACAAAGTATTATTTCTAATGTGCACTGGGGCGACAATGTGTGTTCTTACATTGTTAAAGTTGTTGTCATTCACATGGTGTTCTGGATTTTCATTACTTATGGATTCTATATTTAGAAAAGACCACTCTCAAACTTTGGTACTAGTACTGTTGTGTTACGGTGACTCGACAAAACGAGACGAGACGGCCAGACAGAACATATCCGAGCCCTGCTCACCCTCTTTGTCTGAATATTGCCACTAAGTGAACAGGTGAAATAAGGTGAGAGGACACAACCGCACCCCCTGTGCCAATTACCAGAAATGATGGAACATATATACAAATACACACCAAAATATACAAATACACAACAAAAGCTATACACGTGTTTTAGATCCAAGTACCACTGACGGTACGTGAGCCCCCTTGTGTGGTACGCTACAGTATATTATATTTTTTAACAAAATATATTAATTTAGAAACATTTAATTTAACATCAATACTACAATATTTAAATGAAAACACTTAGACTATGAGATCCTGTCATGTCATGTCTTCATACTCTGCTCCATAGTCACGTCACATTCATGCAAGTAGCACGTAGCACGCATACATCCGTGATTAGTGACGAGCTAAAATGTGACGGGAGAAAGCGAGTGGAGGTGAGATTAAGTGTTCAAAAACACAGCAGTAGTGACTCCAAACGGGAACTATAAGGAGGAGAAGTGTGGATCAGGAGTACCTCTTTTCCATCCAGGTAAGTCAGGTACTTGAACTGGTTTCGTACCGTCAACACTGACTGAAATGTCTGTATAGCTGAATAGAGTCGACTTTTAATATTTTAACGTCTGTTTTACTGGCGGGACTTGGATGGCGGAATATTTTCTGAGGCGGTACACGGTGTAAAAAGTTTGAGAAACACTGGAATAGACCTTAAGTAGTGTTGTGTGCAAAATAATATAGTTATATTAGCCACAAAATCCAAAGGCTGCTACTGTTATTCTCAGTCAGGAAGCTGACTGAAGTTTGTGGAGCATGGTAATGTGAAAATACAATACTGCAAGCTTAAGTTCAGCGTGAAGAATGCAATTATATGTGAATTATTACCTTAATTTTAGATGAGTCGAGGTTAAAATTGTTTCAGTGTCTTTGGGGCCGAGCACAAAGCGTAATATTCTTAATTTAATTAGAAGCATTATATACAGACAGAAGAAAACAAGTCAGAGTGCTGCCACAGCACTTCTCAACTTCAAACTGATCATAGCTTCTGTCAGTTTCAGCTAATGTCTTCCACGAAGAGACTCCATCACTCAGAGGTGTAAGGCAACACCTGACAGGAAACAATATCTCGGCACATGGTTGGAGGCTGCTCTCATACATTCATGCCAGTGAATTTGGCGTTCACCGTTTCCCCTCTGCATGGAAACCCAACGCCGCCACGCTGCATGCTGCTGCTGGCCCCTTGAAACCCAATCGACCAAATCCCAAAAGGTACCTGCCCCACTCCTTTACAAAACAACGGTACTGTCGCAGGGCTGCGGATGGAAAAGTTGTCAGCAACAATTGTGCTTGCTGCAATAGACAAACTGCTCTTTTACATCCAGAAAATGTCAGTAGGCCTTCTGCCAGACAAATACAGCATGACTCAGGCCAGTGACCTCCCCAGGGGAACATTTACCAGCTTCTGCACTTAGATCCAGTGGCGCTGACCTTGGACTTACTCCCCCAGCAACCTCCTTTCACTCTCAATTTATTAAATTTGACAGTCAATGACATTGGATAGATGTGTTGCAAGGGATAGATTTACAGCATTGCTGTCATATTTATCTATGTCCGCGATGATAAATTTACATAGACATAGAAAAATAGAGATTGGGGCAGCTGGACGAAGGTGCAGGACAGAGATGAATGGATAGACATTTAGACTAATATTAATATAGCAAAGTTCACTGAATGCAAACATCCTGACGAACTGCGTTATAAGATCAATTCTCATAAAGTGAGAGCTGGAGGAAAGAGACGAGACGCAGCAGTGCAATCCCAAATGAACCGAGTTACATCAAACCATCAGCGATTTCTATTGGATTTATCTCACAGCCCAACAGCTGCTTTGAAGTTGAGAAGCTTAAGCAGCTTGTTAGGTTTCAAATCTTTCTGCACACAAAGTGAGAAGAAATCACAGTTTGGGTTGTCAGGATAAGGTGTTATTACTCTGATAAGACTGCTCTAAAATGTAGATTCACTTCTCGCAGCTTCCTTACAAACAGGAAATGGATACTGTCAGATTTTTTTTGTTTGTTTGTTTGTTTGAACTGTATTGTCCATATTTTCATGGTGTTTGAATGTTTGTGCTTTCTACTTGTTTTTTTTCCCTTCTGGGGTTGAATGTTTTCAAAAGACACAAAGTGCCATCCGTTGTCAAAATGTCAAATCTCAGATGCTCAGAGCTGTGCTCACAGACCCAGAATAGAGCCTCTGACAGATCTTCATCCATCTCTGACACTTCAAGGTGTGAGAATGGAAAGAGTTCAAAGGTCAAAGTGTCCAAAACAGGCCCACGTCTGGTTTGGCATCTGTACTTAGCAGGTCTGGCATCTCGGGAAGTGGGGTGGGTGGGGGGGCCTCCCACGATGTGTAAGTGTATCCTCGCTGCCAATCATCACTACTGTCTCCAAGGTAAGGTGGAGGTGAGTGTATTTTTGTTTGGAGACCAAAAATAAAATAAAAAAAAAATAGTTTTCTCTGCTCATGTAGTGGAAAAGACCAAACAGGTGACTGAGAGTGTCCTTTTCCACCTCGACCATCCCTCCACTGCAGGCCAGACGGAGCGTTTCCCAACACAGCTTCCTCCGACGGTGATGCATGATAGCCCGAAGTGGTCACGCAGCTGGGTCACCGCTGAGCACCTTGCCGCTCCGACACGTTCGTGAATAGCAGCTCATTCTGTCACAGACCATGAGCGATCAGGTCACCGCCAGACTTGTAGCTCGCTCTCAAATTTATACCTCCTGAAAAGAGAGAATAAACGAGGTAGTGGTCTCACTGACATCTGAATTAGTCATGTGACCGGTCTCGCTCCACTCATCTGCAGGAGATCAATTGAAGCGTATTCCCCAAACTCCAGAGGATGCTGGGAGCAGAGAAGCGGGTAGTAACTTCGGGAGGGGAAGGAGAGGAGAGGAGAGGAGAGGGGAAGGGAGGGGAGGATGGTTTTTCTGTGTTGAAAAGCACTTGGGTGAAGTGTGTGAAGGGAAATTTCTGTTTGTTGTCATGGTAACAGGCAGTGTGGTCTGTAGCAAAAACATATCCCTAGCATAGAAGCGTGATCAGGATCCAGCGGCTCCTCGCAGCACATCTTCTTCTCCTCCTCCATTTTGAACGTGGGAACGCTGATTGTGTTGCAAATGTTTAATGATCCGCGATGCTCTGAATCATACGAGAAACACAGATCAGCAGAGCTGAAGAGGAACGAAGGGAGGTGGTGGTGGTGATGGTGGGGGGTGTTTCATGTGTAAAACTCGGCTGTAGTACTATCAGGGTGGATGTAGGCTTCATAAATGGGAGGTGAGTCACTGAATTGTTGTGAGGGAGCGCTGTGAGAAAGATGTTTTTCTTTATGATGTGTGGGATTTTAACGCAGCCATGCATGAAGGCGAGAAAGAGAAATGTCAGTCACAGTAACGTTTACTGTAAGCGTGATAGAGAACAATGTAAGAGGCAGATTTTAATAACTCATCGGGTAAAGATCGCCTCATGATCTGAGGAATAAAACCACATAAATATGATAAACACTGTTGGGTGGCACCTGGATATTTTCACTGACTTGTCATGGTTACCAACAAATTATGCTTTCTGATTAAAGATATGCTTCCTCTGGTCGCTTGAACAGTGGCAGTGAAAGGCATTTTGAGATGTGCTGCCAGATTTGGGCCATTGTGCAGAATAAAAACATGCCATCTCTGCAGGGCTCGATGCATTTTAATATTCCTGCAGGACTAAATTCAGCAGGATCGAGACCTTTATCCTGCTTATTCTTTCTGACTTAATGCAGGGTCCTGTACCCTGAACTGTGAGGATAATATGTAAGGACATATGTAAGAAAATAATAGAGGATTATTTGAGTGTAATATTCAGAATACAGTTGGAGAAACTCCTAATCTTGATGACATTATTTCTTTTTCCTCTTCAGTGATGCTGAAATGCCATGAAAAAACAACAACTTATAAGACTTTCATGTGGATACATTTTCAAAAATGTACAAAATATTTATTCTCTTAGGCCAAACATTCAATTTTTCAATAATGCCACAAATAAAACTTCCCATCTGTCATTTAATGATGTTTAAAATGATTTTGGCTGCTGGACTTTTGCTGCCCGCATCCTGTTTGAACAAAATGCACTTCAAAGATGAATTATTAGAATTATTATCCGTTTAACGCTGATGAATTAAAATATTTTTATTTAGTATTTTCACTTTTAAATAGAAGTAAATTAAATTCAGGGTGATACAGCATTACACATCTTCTGGGGTTAACGTTGGTTAATGTGAAGACTGTTCCCTTGTTTGTGTGGCTTTCCTCCACGATTCCACCAACATCTCAAAGACATGATGGTTAAGTAAACTGAAAAACTCATTCAGTGGTGTGAAGGATTGTTTGCTATTTGTTTTAGCTCTGTAATTGACTTGCCATCCAGCCTTGGAACCAGACAAATCTGTGAGTTCATGTTTTATTTGTCTTGGCTGATGTGTCTGGTACCCTTTCTGTTCAGATTTCAAGCCAGCCTGGGCCAGGTAAGTCACAACCACTGACAATATAAAGTATGGACAGCGTATGCGTGACGTCACCCACAGATTTCTGACGAACGCCATGTTGGCAGTCCTGCCTCTCCCGCCTCCTGTCTACTCTAAAAATGGGCAAACGCGTGGATCGTCAGTGGGCTTCTGCAGCCAGCCTCCAGTGGTCATTCGAGGAACTGCAGTCTGCACTGGCTTCACTTCACAGCCACGGAGGTTGCTGCTTGGTCACAACGGGGCGGGTTTGATACAATGACTGTACAGAGGAGCGCCATTAAGGCATTTTTCATTTTACATCCCCATCCAAGATAGCTGCTGCTGATGTAGAATACAGTAGTAGGAGTAGTAATTTATTTCTGTCACATTTGCAAATTGGTCTAGCAATCTCAGGTTACTGACTAGTAGGGAAAAAGTGTTGCACACTGTAGCTCCATATTTGTTATATCAGGCCATCCATGGTTTACCCGACGTCTTGCCCATTGTGAGCCAGGATACACTCCCCACAACCTGAAACGAGTGACAAATATAAATTCTTGAAGTTTAGGACTGTAAATGTAAAATAACCTGCCAACTGACAGCATTAGGATTAAGTGCAGGTCAGGATGGGGATTAAAAATGTGGAATTAGGAATAGAAAGGGGTTTAAGTTACGGTTCAAAGAGTGAATGCTGTAAATGGAGGTCGTCAGAAACGTAGGAAGACGAATGTGTGCGTTTGTGTGTTTGTGAGTGTTTCACAGAGGAGAAAGAGACAGCACATCAAAAAGCAGGAAAGCCGTCTTGTTTGTCTACAAAGATCCTGTGTGAGATCTGGGACACTCCAGTTCTGGATCTGCCAACTTTCAGACTTCACTGTGAATGTAACAAAGACAGAGACAGAGAACCTTGCACAAATCACACCTTTTTCCCGCACTCTTCTCCTGTGCTTCATTCACACACGCACACACACAGAAGAGGAGAGTGAGTGACTGAAGAAAGCAGCATATGCAGACGTTGCATGTGCCTGCCATTCACTCTCAACTGTAATCTCCTCCGCAACCACAGCTGTGAACTGTCAGAAGTCTGCTTTTATTGTCTGTGCGCGTTTGAGCAGAAAAGCCACACGTCTCCCTTTTCCTTCAAGAAAACACGGCTAAAATTAGCATGACCTTTTTAAAATCTTGTTTTTCCAGGCACAAAAATAGAAATCAAATGGCTTGCAGGGAAACAAACGCCTTATCCCCAACGCCCCCCTCCTCCTCCCCACCACCTTCTCATTCTGAACATCACACAGTCTGCGCCTGGGAGCTCAGGCTTTGCATAAAATGAGCATTGATAAATTTAGCCGTGCTTACGTAACTCACGCTCAGTTTGAATCTTACTGATGAGGCAGAAAAAGACGTTTATTTCATTTCAGCTTCTCCCTCTGGTGAATGAATTTTTGCGGTAAAGCCGCAAGTATGCAGCGGCGGTGACAGCGGCGCTCGACAAGGAGCAGGCACGGGGAGTCACTAAGCTGATGAATGCCACGCTGTGAAGGTAATGTTGTAGAAGTGTTTGTCAGGAGTTAACCTCCCTCCTGCCTAACCTACAGCCTCCACAGAATATCCATAAACCCCAGGGAGAAGCTATCTGCTTTTTTTGTGTTACCTTGGTTTAAATTCGAGTAAAAGCTTCTGGTGAGGATTAAAAAATAAATAAATAAGAAAATGAAGTGTTAATAATCAAGTTGTTTTACAAATAGCTCTAACACTATAAAGAATAAACCCTGTCAGTTGTGCAGGATGTGTTCTTTTCTCTTGACTGCGTTCGAAGGCAAGAAACACTCGGACGCACTGAGGCACGATGGTAAGAGATACCCATCAAAGAGCGCGCTAGGCGAGGAGAAACCACTCTCCTTTGGTTTGGAAGGACAATTCTGTATCAATCTGAATAGCGTTGTAGACACCCGCAGTCACAGGCCCGTGTATTGTATTAATTCAACAATCAGGTGATGCATTTCAATCTCTCTCACACACACACACACTCCTGACTTGGGCTTCAGTGGAGAGGGGCAGACGTGGGAAATAAACAGCACGGCTGCAAAGCGACTGTCAATTCATCTCATCACCAGGAAGCAATTACCTCTCTCTAGACTGTTGCTTAGCCGCTTCTCTGCAGCACGGAAGCATCCAGAGACTCTAAGGGGAGAACATACTGAAGGGCCGCACACAATCTCTTCCAATTCTCCCCTGGCAAAATGACCATCCAGCCATGCCAAATGTGGATCAGGAGCGCGCGGGAGAAAGAGAGAGAGAGAGAGAGAGAGAGAGAGAGAGATGAGCATAACACAGGCAAAAGGAATTCTGGGTAATACAATGCCAGAGATAAGCCTTTAGATACTCCTCTGTCCATTTTGTTCAACATGAGCAGACACTGTGATGGTTGCGGGCCCCGGCAAGCGCTAGGTGGAGAGAGCAGTTTCTCCACCGCTATACTTCTGATGATGCTGCAGCAGCAAAGTGGAGCGAGAAAAGAGAAACGTTCTTCAAGCTGCAGAGAAGATTTTAGCAGGAAAATGATTTAATATTCTGGGTTGTATTTATCGATTCTGCTTACATGAAACACTTTCTCTCGTCTTTCACGGGCTGAAGTTAGACCTTCAGGGGCCGCTTGTTGCTCAGGACAGCGTGTAACAACTATACTGTTGAACTGCTGTTTGTAGCCACTCCCGTTAGTTTTTGGTTTTCTCTTTTATTACTGGGTATATCCTTTCTATCTCTTTCTAATGCTGCCTCCGGGGTTTCCTCATTGCAAAATGATGAGATCGTGTTTCCTCGGTTCCTGGAGTTCGTGTTTTTGTTCACAGACGGGCGGTTGTGGTTGTTTTATTGAGCGAAGCACTTTGTGTTACATTCTGTTTCGATGAAAAGTGCTACACAAATAAAGTATGATTGATTGATTGATTGACTGATGGGATTCTACTTTATTACTTCATACAGCAGGACAGTATAGTTTATAAGAGTAAGATAAGATGGACTTTATTGATCCCACACTGGGGAAATTCACCTGTTACAGCAGCTTGTGTACACAAGAAACACTTTACTCTCCTGTCCGCTCTCACAAGTTGAAAGCCGTCCAGAGTTAGCAGCAAGTCTGAAGTGTGTTCCTCTGTGAGGCACATGATGCTACACTCTTATACTCCATTTTTGGCCAATTATATATTTTATTGTTATTATGTATAACTGAAAGACAGACAGGAAGCCTGAGGAGATATGTGGTATGTGTGTCAGCTTTTAACCAGCTATAATCTTTGAATACACTGAGTGCAATGCTGGAACAATTAGCGGATTAATCTATTAGTCTTTAAAGGAAATGACTACATTATTACTACAAAAAGAAATTACTGTTACAAGGGAAATCAAATAACTATTAAAGTCAGTTATTAAGATAAGTCAAGTCAGTCTCTAAACGCTTTGCTCAATAGAGACTGGGGACAATTTCACAGCTTTCTTTGTTCAAACTGGGTAGAAACAACTGCTTTTATGTCTTCAGGCCAACTGTGGAGAAGAATGGGGGAAGAGCATTGTTTCTGGTAAGGCGTGTCCTTGAAAATATGTAAGTAGTAGGTTTCTTGGTGACCTTTCTCCCATTCAAGCAGCTACCGTGCATTAAGAAATCCACCGTGCCACCGGTAGATCTCCTTTCATCTGTTATCGTGACAGTAGTTATTAAGCAAATGTGCAAAACATTTGCGGTTTCCAATTCATGCCAACTACCTTCTGTTTTATATCACTGTAAACTGAATACATCAGAGTTTCAGACCGTTGTTCAGACAATACAACGCAATCTGACATAGTCTTTGTCTCTGGAAAGTTGTGATGGGTATTTTTCCATATATTTGGATATTTTATTGATTAAATGATTAATTGATCAAAATAACCAGGGGTGGGCGATATGGTCGAAAAACCACAAAGTTGAAAAAAGGCCCAGCTCTACAAGCAAGTCATAGATTAGGCAAATCAGTGACCATATTAGTTGAATACTGTTATTTTTGCACAAGATGTCAAAAGCAGCTAGCGCGGTATATATTTCAAATAAACACATATTAAGTCTTTTCAAAGAGAGCAGTGCGTCTTTCCCTCTCGACGTCTAAACTCTGACGTCAGCAGGACTGATCAGGAGTATAAACGATGAGAGACAGCGTATGCATCTGGAGCTACAGCAACCTGGGACAGATGTTGTGTCGTTAACACAGATTGAATTATTAATACACTCACAAACCCCGATGTGCCAGATAAACTTGATATCTTGCAGTAATGCGGCGAGAAGCAACCCGCTCAAACTTTCATCTTCTCAATGAAATGTGAAGGACGAGCTATGTCAAACCGAGGCAGATGGGAGGCCGAGTCCCTGAAGCCCACTTTACTAATTAAGGTCTAATGATATGTGATGTTAAAATCCCGTCCCCCAGCTATTTTTCACCACATGTTTGGGTACGTTAGACTCTTGACCTCTGGCTTCCACAGATGCTGTTTCCAAACAACACGAGGTGGCCTTTGCTCTGTTTACTCCCTGCTTGTAGTAGATGGAGAGAATTTAAATGAACGCTTCGGTATCAGCTTTACACCGTGGATGCACGGTTAATGTCCCATTTGCAGTTACTGTCATCCGGTCCAGCTCTTCCCCTGTTACCACATTGCTCTTGCAAATGTAAAATGTCAACAGGCCTTTCCCTGAAACACTTAAGGTGGTTTGAATTTCTTTTCGACACAAAGTATTTATATGCACACCACAGCACCGACCACCAGGAGTAATCACCTAAATCAGCTTCAATCAATGACGATGTTTACACGGTTCAAGTGGTTGATCAAATAACACAGTTTTCATGGATTAATTTAATAATTAAGGAACAGGGCTAATAAAGAAGCACTTTAAACATCTCTTTCTCTCTTAAAAGCAAACAAAAAAGGTATACTGCCACTCAGAGACATGTAGCTACGACACACATCTACAAATATATGGAGTGAAAGACAGATCAGACTCAAGAGACTGAGCAGGTTAAGTAAGCGATAATTTGTGGCAAGGTGTCTTGATATACAAAATTAACAGAGCAGATGGAGGTGAGGAGTGGCATTTCCTCCACTGAGATTGAGAGTTATTTTTGGGTGTGCCTTTCATTTTTGTGCTTAGACGGGTAGATGACAGTACCTCCATGGTTTGGATGGGCATGAAACTGTTGAATCATCAGTACAAAAGGTGGTTCTTTCTCAAGTCAATGCCACCACACTGTCTACATAAAGATGTCGAGAATGATGAGAAAGATGAGTCTTCAAAGTAGAACTGCAACAATTAGTCAATTCATCAATTAGTTGTCAACTATTTAATCAATCATCAACTATTTTTAAGTAAAGAAAATATCTAAGCTTTTCAACATTTCAACCATTAAAGTCGGATGTTTCTTTGACCCATCCGACCACTCCGACCTCCTCAGACTTTGTCACCTGCCTTTCTCCTTCGCTCTCAACAGTCTTGACATCTGATTCCTTTTAGAAACTACTCGGTGTGCTGTGACACTTCATACAGGATTTTCTCCCGTGTACATACATGCAAATATTTGTCCAAAACATCTTGGCGAAAAAAGTTGGAGGTACTGAAATTTTAATGTTTATAAATGATCTACTGTGTACTGAATTACTAATGCAGGAGGTGCTGCAGTGTAGATGAAAGGCTGACAGTGAAATGTATGAATGCTGAGAGAGAGGGAGAGAGAGAGAGAGAGAGAGAGAGAGAGAGAGAGAGAGAGATGAAGAAAACACAGACAGCTATGTAATCAGCACATGGAGCAGTCTTTTTCTTTGGACTGTACTTACGTCAGAAAATAAACAACTCCAATGATAAATCAAGTGTTAACTGATAACTTGGCCAGGCCAGTATTACATTAATGCAGATATATTGGTATCCATGCATAAATGTCAAACAATAAGTAAAAACAAATTCCAAAGTAAGTTCAAGGTTTTTAGAACCACTGTTACACAGTTTGTCCACTAGAGAGCTCTGACAAGATGATTTTGCTTTGTAGAGGTGGGTAACTAAACTTAAAGGACCAGTGTAAAGAATTTAGTGACATCTAGCGGTCTAAGTTGCTGATTGCAATCCCCTCCACTCACTCTCCCATTACAAACATGAAGAAGAAAGTACGGCGGCTGCTGAAACTTGCAAGGAATGTGAAAAGCCGTATCCAGTGCTTGGTTTGTCCATTCCATTGTTCCATTCTTGGTGCAACATGGCTGACACTGCAGAAAAGTATATATACAAACATAATGATTCCTATTATTAGAAAGCTCTCTAAATCTTACAGTGGAACCCCACTTGCATGTCTCCGTCACATCATGGCTGTAATACTGGTTTGGTCCATTCTACACGCGACTTCAACCCCCACCTGGAGCATTTCAGAAGTGGAGCGTTTTGTGCACCAGACTTGTTCATATTTGGTCATTTTTCCTAGTTCATGTGCTTCTAAGTATGTAAATATGCTACATATACTACATTCAATTATTTTCTTTTGGCTGTTCTTAGGGTTGGAAGTTTGTACAGGGTGTGTACATGTGTGTACACGGTGTGTCTGACATCCGGGCAGCTCGAGCAGAAGAGAGCGGAACAGTGACCGGCTTCTGAAATGGACCACAGTGCTTCTGGTGGGGTTTGAAACATGGCGTACATGGAACATGCCGCATGCCGTGGTGTAATCTGACTGTTACACACCTGACAGACCTTTAAAGATAATGGATTATTTTAATAATGGATCATTACAAATATGTTATGTTTAAATCAAAAATCAAAAATGTTCATCCTTTTATCATCACATCGTAGGCCTCTGAATCAGAATCGAATCATGAGGTGCCTCGACAATCCCACTTGGTCAGAATAAAAATAGATGAAGGTCAACCATCAGCAATCTCATGGAAAACACACTCAGACCACTTCGACTCCCTTCAAATCTCTCATGGCACAAACGTTTGACACCATTGGAGAGAAAGCTGTATTGAAGTGTCAAACTCCACCAGCTCAGGCTCTGTGAAGGCCTCCTGTTCATACCGACACCTGCCACCACGCAGAGAGAGGATGACATACTCAGTCATCATCCTCTTGTTCGGACAGAATGTGGTGATACAGAGAGAGATAGACGGACAAAAGAGAGACAGAGGTGGTGAGACAAAGATAGAGAGAGCGAGAACAGGGAGGGGAGTGTTGCAGTGTGCTGTACGCCTGCAGCGAACATGACCCTCCCCGTCTAGACTAAGCCAAACACCAACACACACCAAGTCCCTGCTGGCTGGAAGCTTTAAATCATGCACATAAACAAATGCAGAAATTCACTGTTTGTTTGACGATGATAAACTCTTCTTGCTGCGTGCACATTTACCTTTTCTTTTATTATTTCTTAGTTCTTTCTGCATTCATGGCCTTTTTTCATCTTTGAGGCTATTAAATGCCCTTCATGTGGATATACGTTGTTTTTAATACCTTACTGTTATTTCAAACTAACAAATCAATATTTATGTAAGCAGTCAAGACATTTAAGATCTATTAACTTTAGAAGACATAGTTCACACTTTGACAGTCTGCCGTTAAAATTGCATATTATGTTTGCCTAACCCCACAAATGTTTTCATTCTTTATAAATTGCTTTGCTTATTTTTATATTCTAGTTGTGTTTTCGTAGTCGGTTTCCTTTTTTTTTTTCTCTCCCTGTTGAAACCAATTTCTTCGCTGTTGCGGTGACAGAATTTCCCCACGGGGATCAATAAAGTTTCATCTCATCTTATCTTTTATGAAACCGTGCACAAGGGCGAAACCCTCAGTAACATAAAAGACACAGTGAGTGTGAAGTCAGGAACAGAGAGGTGACCACTGCAACCTTATGTCCTGTGCTTTATATTCATATACGTTAATAATATCAGTGAGGAAGGTGGATAAAATATGGTTAAATCAGGTAACTGAAGCTGCTACAATCTTAGGTAAACCACCTGTTATGGTAACATTTTACTCAACACTCCACTCAAGCACAACACCAACATAAGCGTTGAAGTGATTACATAAATTGTTAGCAAATCCACAGTTTGCTCCTGTTAGCTAAACCACTTATCTTGAATTGACAGTGAGTGCAGCTGAAACGCACATTATCATCATCCATTACATAGAAACATGACTAAAGGCCACACACAGGCAGCCTCAGAGGCCGTGTAATGTTGCTTTTATCATACAATAATATGGTTGGATGGTTGAAAAATGGGGAGATTGCTTTGCCCTGCTGTGATTGCAAGTAAGGGAATGAAAAATACAGTTTATCACTAGAGGGAAGGACATGTTGTAACCATAAAGAAAACTTTTTAGCGTTTGCACGGTGACCATTTTAGGACATTCAGCTCAACTTTGCGTCAAAGCAATACTCCGGCATCCAAGCACAACTCAGCAACGTGAGCATGCTAACTGATAACTGCTGTTTACAGTGAAAGCTCTCCTGTCATTAGTACAATGTCTGTGGCAATTCAAGAAGAATCATGGGAAAGAAAATGTTCCCTCAAAAGTAAATAAAAAAAAAAGATTAAATGGTTTAAATTACAAAAAATAACAGATCTGTTCACATGGAATTTTGCATTGTTGACTTTTTCCATCCAGTTTTAACACTGATTAAACACTAATCAATTTAGACTGCTTTTAAAAACACTAAACAAAAATATTGTTTAGTGCCTGTATAGTGCATAATCCATCTCATGATGAATGCTTTAAATCTGGCCAATAGCACCCTAATTGTTTTCAAGTCCGTGAGTTCGGTTTCCATTCTAAGTAAATATAGAATCTGCAGAGGTATCCAAAATGTTCCCTCTTTTTTATGATTTCTCAGCTGACGGTTTATTTTATCAGTGATGAATAGGATTTAGCAAAGGCCAGTGAGACTAAAGACTAATCGAGGACTGCCAACCAAAATGAGTTGGCACTCTACAAGAGTTTTGAGAAACAAGCTTCCAGCTGCCTTCTGTTCACTGCTACTGATCATCACAGGAGACAGACTGGCAGGATGTAGCGATGCGGTGCTGGTCCAGATCCCCAGACCGGCTCTACGGAAGAATTAATGTCTCTCCTGCTTTATGCACGGACCCTCTAATGAGTTCTGGATGGATTCTGGTTAAAGGTATGTCTTTAAAGCTTCAGCTTTTTCCTCTGTTCTCTCTTCATAGACACCAGCTAGCAGGATGAGGTAATGCTGATAAACAGACATTAAAAATAGCGCACTAAACAAAACTCTGTGTGGGAACACTTTCTCTGAAAAGGCAATAAAGTCTAAATGTAAACTCTGTTATGTTACTCTTCAGTTAAGTAGTGGTATTAGCACTAGCATGTCGTGACTCACCATCTCAGGCAAAGATTACGTGGATGTGAAGTGAAGCCAATGTGGAAGTGCCAAAAACTGCAGTTCCTGGAACATCCACTTGAGGCTGGCTACAGAGTAAATCAGTCTCCATAAGTTCCCATGTAAAAATGTAAAACTTCGAACCACCTTTTCCCCGATTTTTTTGGATTAGCCACGAGCCGATGGAGGCAGGACTGCCAAGATGGCGGTGGCCACCACACAAAAAACCTGTGGGTGACATCACAAATTCAACGTCCATGTTTTATACACTACCGAAATCACCCCATGGCTTTCCATGGATTGTGCAGAGTGGTACAGTAGCTCCAAAATGTGCCAGTTACCCTTAAATAGTATCTTTTTTTCCCAGCCTTTATTGAGAAGCCATCATCCCACTTGAAACACAACAACAGAAATAACCATTTTGGTTGTCACAGATGAAAAAAGGCAGTTATAAACAAATAAATCCTTCTTTTTAGGTGTACTCGGAGAGTAGAAGAGCTCAAATCAAGAGGGCTGAATACATACTAAATGAACTGCGTGCCATAGTTACGTGATGCACATTGTATATAAATTATATTTGATGCAAGAATGTCTCCACAAAACCTTTATTATCTATAGCAGATAACTAGTGACACCAGACTCACCCCTCAGTTAACTAACTAATCTTATTGCAGGCAACATCACACTGACTGAAGTCTCTCCTGATGCTGTTTTGTGGTTAAAAAAAAAACGTCAAATGATTATCTCCATTGTATTTTATAGGACAGCGCTGGAGTGAAGTGCCGACTGACTTGTCCACTCATGGACTCAACCTCAGTGACATGAACGCCCACTGCTACTCCCAGCATCGCCACGCACGAGTGCAGAGATGTAACAGGACACAGCATAAACAACTCAGCTGGAAATATGTATTGTTAAAATGGTTTTGACGTTGGTGCGGTATGTATTTCAACATTCAGCTCCTTTATCATCAGTGTATATATATTTCCTTTCCCGTAATACTAGGTCACGTTCAAACCAGAAAAGGTATACGTAGCAAGGACTCTCAAGTCCCACAAGACTGCAGCGAGCACCTGAACACAAACGATTCTTTGGAAACTGCAACATCAAGCTTATTTAGAAGAATTGCAGATTCACGAAATTACACTGGAGGGTGATCTTATGCATCATGAACAACATTCAAAGCCTTGGTAGCTTTTTCAGAGGACATACCAACTGAAGTGTAGTTTCAAAGTTGTGTCTATAAATTCCTCTGTATCTGAACAACCTTCTCCACCCCTAGAATACAAACAGGCTTAGCAATCCCGCCATAAAGCTGCTCGGTAAATAGTCCAGACGGAGTTGCACCTCACCTCACATACCTTTGTGTGCTGAGGTTTGGCTGCAGATGAAAAGAGGGTATTGTATTTTTGATGGCTCATCAGCTTTGTAAAGGGTGCTGGTTGATTTGCGCATGGATCAACCTGTTTCTTTTTGTTTCGTTGGTTCCTGATTGTTTTTGACTTAAAACAAGGGTTAAAACAGTACAATTCACGTGAAGCTGAATATAGTAAGACATGAAAAGATGCATATTTTTCCATCAAATCAGTCAGCAAAGGCATTCGAGGGGTATTCTATGCTTTGTTTGTCATAGTTGTTCTTGTACAGTAAAGAGACAGTTGTCATCCTGTTGAAATGAGGGATAATCTGCGAGCTTGCATTGTGTAGATTGTGTACTTTGCATGTCCTTTGCCTGCACACAAAAGATGAATTAGTTGCAGTTAACAAAAGCCAAAACGCGTCAATGGGGAGTTCAACATCATTAATAGGCTTTGAGTCTGTTTGAACGGGTTCATAGCTTCCTGGCTTTCCCACAGAGTCGATGTCATTTGATGTAACAGAACATGACAAATAAAACAATGACTTTAATGTATGTAAGAGGTATGCTTTCAAACTGATGTATGAGTAACATCAACATCCTCTTTCTGACAAAAAGATACATGAAGCACCTTAAAAGTTACATGAGGCAACAACGGCTTTTCATAGAAATGCAGAAATTGTATTGTGCCGCTAAAATTGCAGCAGCAATTTGATGCTCCGTTTCAAACACAGATCACAGTTGGAGTCGATCTCAACAACATAAAAATGATTTAATATTAACCCTTTAGTACAATTCTTGAACGTTTCTGCAGCTCAAACAGCTCTACCTCAAAAAGAAGAAGAAGAAAGTCGACAATAGCGTGTTTATTGCCGACTCTTCTGTAAACTGCTCCTCCGTCTCCGGCAGTGACAGCCAGGTAAATCCTGCACTGGAACACTTGAACTCACAATGTCTTGGTCTCTTTCCACTACGGCCCAGTGGGTCTCCTTCACAACATAATCTTACAGCTTCCATTAGATTTTAAACCCGAGGATGCTTTGTCGACAGAGCTATTTTTAGATTTACAATGGAAACTGAATGGAAAGCTGCAAAAATAAATAAATAAAAATCATGGATAACAACGGCTCTGGTTATTGATGACAAACTATCTACTATACCAAGCTCAGGACTTATTTTCTGTGTTTTGATACGCTGGGTTTGATTTTAAAATGACGAGCACTCCCGGGCGGAATAGTGACATGCTGCTCTTCCTTACAATGTCTGGTGGATGTTTTGCCTGAAAAACGACTGGACGTGATTGGACATTTTGACTTCTTGTAGTAGGAAAAGTATTCACTGTGTTCTTTTCAAGGGTACCACTAAGTCATGACAGTGCGACAGTGAACTTTTTCTACTATAATATGTCAAAATGCCCTGACACAAGACATGAAATGACTCCTTAGTTAGTATATGTAGGCCTACAGTGTGATACAGGCCTACACCAGAACCTCAGCACCTTCTCCAGTCCTCCAACATGAGGCTCACAGTGAAACAGACCATGATTATCATTCTGGCCGATAAAACTGACCCACATCTGTCAGTTGCCAACGTATCATTTGCTGAGCGAACTGCAGCAGCCAGTGATGAATGGACCTGCCTCCTCTGTTCAATATGATGCTGGCTGGCTCACTGTCCAGCACCGGTACGCCTGACAGGAAATTCTCAGAGCAAAACAACTCTGCAAATGTCCACCATTTGGTAACGTCGTATTCAACGTGGAAAAAACTAAATCTATAATGGTGACTGGGGTAAAAATTTGATTTGACTGTATGGACTGTTTTCATTGTGATATTATAAGGGCTGGGCCATATGAATAATTATCACAATATTAATTAGAATATTTATGCAAATTTATGCAAAAATTACATCAGAGGTCGGACTGCCAACATGGTGGCTGCCAAAGCTACAGATTTTAAGTTTCAAAGCGACTCTTTAGGAGCCGTGGGTGACGTCACGAATACGCTATCTATTCTTTATACTGTCAGTGGTTGTGCTGGACAGACTCACTGAGAATGACTCACAAAATGAACATGATGCTGTGTGAAAGAGGACTTGAAACTGGAGATTAAGACAATAAACATCAGTTCACTTAAGTCATTAAGGAGTTCTTCATCCTTATCTCTTTTCCACACAAGATATTTTAACATTTTTATCAAAGGCTGATAAAAAAATAATAATAATAACAATATTAAATCAACCCAAAAAAAAACAGATCTTTAGATAAAATATGAAGCGACTCAAACTAGTGTGGTAAGTGGGAAAAGGCTCTGTTCCTAGGCTGAAGTTACAGATGTTAACTGCGGTTTTCTTACTTCTGGAACAGAACCCTGAATGTTTCGGTTTGCACATCCCGCCGTCTATAACACGTTGAACTGCCAGGTTTCTGCCACAAAACTGTAAAGGCTTACAAAAAAAAAAAAAAAAAATGCAGTTAGAAAATATTTTCCCTCAAAACAGGTTTGAGAATATCTTTGAAGGAAGAGAACTAAGGGGAATTTTCTGTGAAAGCCCATCAAACTTACTCATCCTCCTCATCTCTTAATACACTGAAACTGAGCTGCCTGTTGGTTGAAGTGGATTCCCCTTAGGTACTTTTTCTGCAGCGTGACTAAGTCCCTGTTATTTCTTCCCCCAACTACAACAATAACAGCGTTCGTTTGCTGTTTTGAACAAACAGAAGAGCCAGAGAGGGCAAACTGGTGCATAGTGACAGTGGGATGATCTGTGGATCACTTGCGGGTGGTTGCCTCCATGTGTAGAGTTTGATTTTTTTTTTTGGCTCTCTACGTGCACGATATGGAAAACCAAAACTCTTAAAATAGGCAGACCTTGCTGGTAGAGAGTCCCAGAGATGACAAATATCCACTCTGTTCTGCGTGTGGCAGGTCGGATGTCTTCATTTGTACGACCATTTAATGAATAAAACTGTTTGAAATAAAAGTTTGGGGTCAAACTAAATTAGCAAACAGACGAATGTTGGGCCCTCGGCATGTGAGTGAACAAAGAAAGGCTTACATGTAAGCGAAAGTCTGAACAACCCCAAGAAGAAGAAGCAGAAGAAGAAGATGTAGCAGTGCCAATCCCCATTAAGCTTCACACCTAGGTGTGAAATCTGGTTTGAATCTAAATCCTGGATTCCCACTGAATAAAATGTGCACAAACTTGAGGAATTTATGAGAAGTCATCAAGGATGTGCACTTTGAATCATCACCTTTCCACATTAAAGTTGCTACAACAAACATTTGGTTTTAACTAGCCCAGGTAACAGTCTCCAACTCGCTGGACGATCAGCTGTTTCCTTTTATTCATTTTGTTTTGTTTGTTGCATCCTGGGTGAGATTGTGGTGCAGCCGCCAATCATCTGTCTACCTGAAGAAAGAAGATACGAACCACCTGTTTTCTCGAGAAAAGAGAGAGATCATTCCCACTATTGCCGTTTTTCCTACACTGCCTTAAGAGGACCAGCAGCCTGTTATACCCGGCGGCGACATGGTATAGCGGCCCCATCACTGTTCAAGCCTGAGGAAAAGTCCACCAGACAGAATAGACGGACAAACAGCTGAAATCATGATCTGAAACGACCCCAAATATAGTTTTCACAGTTCTTAGTGAGTTCTAGTTGTAAAAGAGAGGTGTGTAAACTGGCAGCTGACAGATGAATGCACTGCTGCGCAATAAAATCATCAAATAACTTAACAATGAAATTTGACAGGGCTCTTAAGTTTTGCTCAGTTTGGCACCTGAGTCTGATCTTGTTTTATCTGGTTGCACATTTTTAAATTCAGCCGATAATTTTTAACACTTAGACCGCAAGGTAAGAAAAATGAAACAACCAGCCGGAGAGCTGACAGCTAATATGCACACGGTTCATTAACTGCAATGAATGAGAGATGATGATGTTAAAGCCTGAAGTATAGCTAAATATTTAATGAAATCTGGATTAATGAGGTCCTAAACAAAAAGTATAAATGCACTGATAATTATATTGATCCAAACTAGCATCCACACAAGGCAATACATGCATTTTTTTCTCATACCTTTATCCATCTAGATGTTTTAGTGTGAGTTACCAAGTGTTATATCTATAGATACATAGATTTCTACAGTAGCCCAGAAGCGATAAACTAAAGACTGAGTTTAGATTCTCACAATTTGCGGCCGCCATAGTTTCTGCTTCAAGCAACGAAGGAGAGGGTGTGGCAAGGACATTGCAATCCACAACTACAACACTAGAGGCCACTAAATGCTACAGACTGATCCTTTAATGATGATGAGCTCAGGTCTGGATTAACAGCTTCTGTAAGGTCAAAAGATGCCCAGCACCCAGTGCCTTTATGTGTTTGCGGTTCATGAAATGAACTGGTTTCCTTCCTATGGTGGTCATATTTAAAATATTCATGTGAAATTATTCTCTGGAGCCAACTTGTGTCACATCCGAGCACGACGTGTATTGTTGAAATCTCCAGCTGAGAAGCAAGTCGTCCTGGAGGCGCTGAAGGTGCCCCACACGCCCCAGAATCAGCATGACAAGCTGTTAATCATGTCCGGTCATTCATCAGTCAGAGTCCGCCCAAGTGTCGCACAATGAGGATGGACAATTCCCCACATCACGGTCACGCAGCCACCTCCTCCAGCTGTCTCAAAGTCAGCCTTCACAGTTTGAGCCTTCTGACTCATGCACTTCACTCCGACAACTTCAACAAGAGCGGATACTGTCAAACTGATAACTTTGCATTTAAAACCTTTGGGATGTTGCAGTTTTCCACACCGTATGAACACACCACAGTCAAACAGTACTGGAGGGACTTGTATATGATCTCTATCTGAGTACTACTGGAAGTGTTCATGTACATGTAGGAACTCGATCTTCAAAGTGAACTGACTATACTGAATCACCGTCATCACTGACCAGCAGCGGTGAAGTTTCCCTCGCTGTGATACACAAAATGTTACTTCCTCATTAAAAGCCTATTAAAAAACAAACAGTCGAGCTTCACTTCATAAACAGAGCTCGTACGAGCTAGTTTTGTACTGAGCAGCTCGAACAAGCAACAAACTACACGTACTACTGAACCGAAGACCAGAATCAGTTCTGAACAATGATGCTTTCACCTACAACCCATTCACAATTATGGATAAAGCTGGGATTGGTTATTCATTGTGAACGGGACCTGGAGTAGCAGCCTGATGCCGCCTGCTCTGCTACAGACATTAAAAAGGCCTCCGGCGACACTACAGGGGAAAGTTGAGGAAAGCTCAGCTTTATGTAAATGTCCTGACCCGAGCGACAACCAGATCAGAGTTAGTTACACTTGTTTTAATTCCCACAAAAACAGAGGCACTACTCCACTCTACTAGTGGAGTGGAGATCACCTCCTGCTCTAATACAGGACCTTGGGATCTGTCTTGCTAGTCATTGGACGTCATTGTTGAAGGTACAAAAAGATGACATGGAAAGATGTTATTTCTGATCCGCCATTCCCTCCTGCCGTGCAGTAATCCCTGTGGACCCACCATTCACATCACCTGTCCTTCCCTGCCCACCTGTTCCCACTTCCTTATTATCCTTGCAGTATATCGGCCTATTCCCATTGACTTTCCACCTTTTTGGACCCTTGCTTCCTCTTTTGGGCTGCTGCCTTCTCTTCTTTGCCTTCTCTTCCAAGGGTGTAGCCCAAGTGTCGTAAATTGCATCCATGTTTCTCTCCCTTGCATATTTTCATTGTGTCTTCTCCCTCCCACTGGGGATGCACGGAGAGACGAGGAAACTATGCAAGGAGAGGAGAAATCAGAAAACGTTTAAAGAAATGACACGTCCTTTCTGACTGTGTTTGTGCCTGCACATATGTGTGCTGTGTTAATACTAATAAATGCACACAGTTATCACTGCCAGAGCAGCAGTGTTTTCTCTCTGTAACCTTTTAACACCTGCACATGAGGGACAACATGCATTCCTCTCAGTAGCACATAATCACTTTGGATGACAGGTGCGTGTATTCACTCATTATCTTCATCTGTATTTATTGATATTCTGATTTTGAATTTATTACTGAATAACCCAGAATATGATTATGATGTCTTTTTAAGATGGGGAATTATTTATTAGGCTAAATGTTTCAGGGAAAATTGAAATTATATAACTCATATTAAACCCGATGCTCAGGAATTATCAGCGTCACATGTGACTGAATGGAAATAATGATATTATAACTGCTTCTTGCTGACAGACTCTCTGACTTTAATTGTACCCATAATAAAAGTTAATGATGGAAATTTCAGATGATGAAAAGAAAACCACATAAATGACTAAAGATGTTTGTGGTCCTTTTGTTGTTGAGCTACAATTAACTATTTTTAGCAAATAACATATGAACCTTGGGAGTGATGCTCTTGAGTTTAAGTGATAATGTGTCAGATCGGTCAGCATCCAGTCAATAACTGATATCCAATAAGGTGGCTGCTCTCATGTGTCCTCGCTCGTAGCTCCTCAGAGATCCCAGCTCGCCCCAGAAGAGCTTTGGACCGCCCGGAAAGAATGACGTGAGGAAATGTTAAATAAGAGGTCTGCCTGCTATTGATCCTTGCCTGTTTGCTGACAAGTAAAGCTGAATATTTTACTTCACATTTCGGATCCAAATCTGATTTATCAAGTCATCACACTCAACTTAGCAAACTTCTGAGAGAAACCAGAAGAAGCCAAGAGAAATATAACCCGACTCAGCTCTCCAGAGAATTTTAGGATCTTTCAGCTCATATTTTGTTTTTTGTTTTTTTTGTTTTTTTTTCCATCAGTGTTGTTTCCAGCAGCAGGCAGCTGTTTTGTACCTGTTCAGCATCAAATGGCAAGCAGACACAGTCAGCAACCAGCTGGTGAACATAGCAAAGGAGTTAGCAGTAAACAGGGGTCTTAACCACTGACAGTATAAAGAATGAATGGCTTATCTGTGACGTTGCAGACAGGTTTCCAAAGAGCTGTTTTGCGATGACTCTGGCCGCCACCATCCTACTAGTCCAGCTAATATATAAGTAGTACAAGTACAAGAAGTTGGACATTTTAATATGGGGACTTATGGAGACTCATTCTGTAGCCAGCCTCAAGTTGACGCTATGCTATGTGTATAAACAGGCAACTGTAGTGCAGCAATACAGTAACAAGGTTATGCTAACATGTCAGTAGCTGTGCTTACAGCTTGTTTCTCTGCTCCCAAGTGGCTGATCAATGCGAAATGGTTCTTAACTGACTTATTTGATTAGATAAAGGTAAAAAAATAAATAAAAATTGTGTTAATTTTGTAAAACTGTAAATTAAATGTATAGGTCAGAAAAGTTGACTTGAATAGAGCATTTTTTTGCTCATGTTTTACTGAAGTAACACAGAATAATGTCACTGTAAACACGTATACTACACATATGTAACAGAGGCAAATACTATTATCCATTTAAAAAAGCAGAGCTGCCCATTAACTGACACAATTTTCTCTGCAGTGCTGCCTCAGTAGCCTGTTAACTCAGAAGTGTCCCATCACACCACATTGGATTCTCTGTGCAGGCGTTTAGTCCTGGCCAAACACCAATTGATTTTTGGAACGACAAGTGGCCGGCGCCCAGATGGTTATATCATCATTCATTGTTTCAGACCCATCCAGATTAATCTGATCACAGCAGGATAAAAAAAAAACGGTCAATCAGGCTGTAATGTAGCTGTAATATCGTGTGTGACATGATGTTCCAACCCCACAAAAATAGACAGCGAGGAGTGGACGCTGAAGTGACAGGAGGCAGATGTCCAGCAGTGAGAAGTTTCATCAATCAGTAGTGTTCTCTGACAGCGTCTCAAAAAAACCAACACAGATCGTCTTAAAGCTGACAACAATGTGGAGATTTGATTCAACTGAACGCTGCTGAAATGTCATCTGAAAAACGAGACACACAGTGTGCTGTTGTTTTTATCCCAGATTTCCAAATATAGACAGAAAAATATCATTATACTCCTCCTCATGATCAAAAAAAAGGTGATATTTGTGAGAAAGAAGGACATCTAACTCAGGTTTAATCTACTGTTGTTCACTCGTCCATTTTCATACAATGGTCTGATTGCTTTTCAAGAAAGAAGCATGCAAAGTGATCAATAAAATGAATCTCACAAGTCCTCAGAGGCAGAATTAAAACCCTGAACAGATTCATCTGTAACTCCTGAAGGCAACAAGGTGTTTTTGGTTCAGCTGACGTTCAGCTTCACTTCACTCGATAACAAAACTATCCTGAGACACACACAGTGTGACTCTGTTTGGATTGGGGAAGTGGAAGGTGGCCGGTTTAGGTCCAGTACGGATCATGGTGTGGAGGGTGAACTGGTAGCTGGAGCCTGGCCTCTTGGTCCTCCTGATCTTCCTCTTCCTTCCGGTCTGGTGGTCCTCCTGGTCCTTCTCCTCATCCTGGTCTGTTGGTCCTCCTTCTGGCTTCTTGGTCATCCTGGTTCTCTTCTCAGTCTCCTCCTGGACTCTTGGTCCTCAATTTACCAACTTTATGGTGCTTTCAAACACACCACACAATGTTAATCAGCAAAAGGAGCTCAATCAGCCATTAAAAAAATTTAACGATGCGAGTGGGGCAAAGTTACAAAAGTAACAGGATCTGTGTGTAGTCTTGTAAATATCTCACAATATGTTGCTTTAGAGGACTGTTGGCATTTACCCAAATCTCCCACACCCACTTTACCGTAATAGATCAGTAGATTAAGAACGACTGAGAAACAAATAAATTAGAGCATAACCACGCTTCCTTTGAATAACGTTTTTCCCGACACACACTTTCCAACTCATGATTTCGCTCCGCCGACTGCTACAACCCTCGAGCTAATAGTCAAGTGCAGTTGATGGATGGGCTGAGCTGGTCGCCCCAAATCACATTTTATTGGAGTTTGTGTGTATCGCCGAGTTCAGGGTGAGTCATCAGAAACACCAACAGGACGAGAACAGAGAGGGAGTTTCATATAAAAACAATCAGATTATTTTACATATATTTGACTATGTATACTATAAAGCTTACATGTAGATACTTTGTGATAACTCAACATTTAATACAGATACATTTTTGTCAATTCGCCGTGTCTTTGAAGGTGAAGCATGAGTTCATCCTTGACTGAAGACAATCTTCCAAACTCAAGGTCCAATAACAAGCTTTTCCAGGAGTCTAGTATTGTTATTGTTGTTGTTATTGTACTGTTTCTTCTTTGCCATCTTCTTCGTTGTCTTGTTCTTCATCATCTTCTTCTTTGGTGTTGTCTTCTTGGTCTTCTGTCTTGTTTGTCTCCATATGAAATATATTTTCCTCTAATTGTTCTTTTTTATTATATGTGACAAACAATGTGAACCGATTTCTTTATGGCAGAGGAATAGGTCCAGAATCCCATATTTAGATAGAGGTTATTTCATATCCAAATCACAATACATATCATTGAATTGAAGTTGGGCCTCTGCAGTCCATGGGGCGCTCACTCTTCCAGCCACGATTCTTACAGAGGTGTTAAAAGAGGTTAGTTTGAGCTGATTATGGGATCCATCCTGCGGCAAAGTACCGCTTCCTGGTGTCAGACATTTCATACCTAAATCACGTTAAGATGCAGTGTTCCTTTTAGATATAAGTTTCTTGTTTTGTCTCAAATGGTCGGAGTCCTTCTCCTGTTCGGGATCACCTGTTCCGTGTCACGTGTCGTCTTTTGCAAAGTGTCGTCCAAAAATATTGTAGTAAAGACACAAAGAGTTGAACAACCTTTATTGTCATGTTTCTTAATGGCTATTGGTATAACACTCTTTCAATGTTTTACCCCAAACTTGTTCCTACGTTTTAATTTTTTGTCGTGTAGTTGTCTGGCCTCAGCGTCTGGCTCTCCGTTGTCATTTTGCCTCTTTGTGTCTGTCTGTCAAACTACTCGGTAAACTCAGTTTTTTTTAAAAGGTGCTGTATAAATAGTTATTATTACATTGCACAGGCCTAGTTTGAATTCTGATTGTTGTACTGACATCACATGAGACATACTAGTTATTTTCCAGCACAGTGCTGCCTTAAGTCTGCCTTCATTGTTGTCAGCGTTTCATTATTATTACATGATGTTGCAGTTGCAACTCCAAGTGCAGTTATTTTATCACACAGCAAGAAGTTTGACAACAAGAAAAGCAGACGTGATATTCACTTTGATGGATTGCCTCGAGCTATTTTCAAGAGTGTGAAAGTTGTTTTTTCATATTGCACAGAAATAAATGGAAACCAGGGAGAACCTGGAAGACTCGGAGTCAAGAGTGGAAATGTAAACTCTAATTATTTCATTTAACAAGGCTAAAGATATTCAAAGACTTTGTTATGGTTCTTTAAATCCATCTTGATTAACAACTACAGTCATTTCTGTTTGAAGTTGTTCAATTTCACACTGCATTTAATTCATATATCATCATGCAGCATTTCATTTGATACCTGTCATCTTTCATTGGATGGTATATTAATCTTATGGAGTAGCAGGCGTGCAGCTCTACGGTTTGACATGACAAGACCATCAGAACAACGAGGAGAAGAGGAGCGCTTAAAAACTTTAGATTGTAATGAGTAATCACTTACAAAACCACGTTCTGTAAAGAATGTGTAAGAAAACACTTCAATTTTCATATTATATGAAAAAAAGACTGTGTGCGCCAACATAACATGTTGAGGTAGACCTGCTTTACGTTAAATCTTAGCTAAAGATGTTAATACTTTCTGACATTCAGTCATTCATCCAACACCAGATCAAATTAAATTAGCTACATTTAATTTAACACAGACTACAGTCGCTTTTGAGTAGCGTTTTCTCTTTATACAGTCAATTCATAGATGAATCCTGATGATTAAAAAATAAGATTGTTTGTTCCATTTTTTAAAAAGATTTTCATGGTGGCATAGTTTCAAACAGCTTTCGAGGCCTTGAACACATGCATAACCTGTTCAAGACTAGTGAAGAAGAAATTCAAAAATAAATCATTTGATTGCCACCATCTTCAACATCTTTAGCAGCACACATGGCCTCTGGGATATAAAATCATCCTATTAGACATTTGTGTGAAATGGAGTCAGAGTTAGAGTATAAATTCTTGCCTTATGTCCAAATATGTGTGTGAAGTCACAGTGACCTTGATCACATCAGTTTCCTGCATCTGTGTCACGAGAGTTTGACCACTGCAGCTCTCCTTTAGGAGACCAGCAGCAGCAGGATTTGAGTTGAAGTGAACGTGACACTAAAATGACATTTTTCATACAGACGGATCACAAGAAAACTTTGTTCAAGATCTGTTTTTGTCATGGCAGCACACTGTGAGACGTACACTTCTTTCTGTCGGTGCTTAATCGTCGGTGTGTTTCACCAAGGATGATCTAAAACTTCAATAACTTTCTGAACTGTTTCTGGCTGAACACAAACTGCTTTCATCCATCCAGACGACGTTCACTACACCGGAGATCGGGGGAGAGGAGACCAAACCTACTTCAGAGACAGGAAGTGTGTACTGTTTCATATCCTAGCGCAGCTTGTAATGCATTATCTTCTGTTACAGAGCATCTTTGGTTCTTCCCTGAGTCCAAACAGACGTTTGTGCATTGTGAAATTCCCTCAAGGTATTCTTCAGATATTGCGCTCAGGAGAATGGGACAGACCTTTTTTGTACTTGTATATCATGGCCTTCTCTGCACACGCTTAATACAGAAGAACTGTACAGTATGGGTTTGGTGGATACTCCAAATATCCACCCTGAATCATGTTTTTATGGTGAGAACTGACTGAAAATCTTGAAAATGTACAGAGTTTACTTTGACAGGTTCATACAATGATGTCAAGTCCCATCCAGCTCAGTGTTTTTTTGTGTAGGCTTCCCTCCCTGCCACTGAGAGTTAGTGAGGTCAGCTCCTAGTTACATCACTGCTTGGCACTCAACCTGATAAAACTGCCCTGGAACTAAATCGGTCCAGTCGACTAGAAGTGTGGGTACGTACGTACTGTATCGTGTGACGAGATTTTAAAAAAGGGGGGTTTACGCTTCAAACGTCTCACATCACCAAGACCTTTACCTAAAGCTTCACGGACATTAACGCTGGTCAAAGGTTGCGCGTAAAACACACAACGAATGCTACTGTTCAGGAAAGTTCAGCTGTCACAACTACTCTGATTATAAATACTCGTTTGACAGTGCAGCACAGCAGAGAACAAAGTGTGTAGAAAATAGTACCGCAAATTATCCTCGCTGTCACGTCGCGTCGACGTTAATGAGCACGTCTGAACGAGAAAAGAAAAACAGTCGCCGTTCGGATCGAAGCTGCAGCCGCGTCAGCCACAACTGCAGCGACCCAGAGCGAGACTAACATCCTCAGATGCATCTCAATTGAGTCACTGATGCAGCCCTAACCCATTTCCAAATGAGCGTCTGGCAAGACCCTCCTTGTCAAGGCAGATAGGATGACTGCGCTGAGTCGTGTGGACAAATGGTGAGGGCGTTGAGCTGCAAACAGAATGAAAATGACCGAGAGAGACAGAGGGAGATACAGAGAGAGAGAGAGAGAACGAGAAAGAGATGGAAGCAGGCATTGCATTGGCTTATGCAGCTCCCACACACTTAACATCTCCATGTTGTCGGGGTTCTTTTTTTTTGTTTTTGCAAGCATGATTCCACGATGAATCACCGTTTGACCTACATCTGAGCACCCAGGCTTGGAGAAAATTAAATAGATATCATTAGTTGGCAGCTCCCATCCGCTTGTTCTGAATTACAGTCATTTAATAGCCTACCGCTCTTTCAGGGAGGCTCCTGTTGAATTAGGGATGAGTGATTGTTTGTGCACATAAAGCTGCTGGATGTTTGCATGTAAATGTGTTTTTTTTGTGTGTTTTTGGTGGATCGCGGCGCTCCTCAGTGAGCTTAAAGGCTGCAGTAGAAATCTGATTCACCTCTAAATGTCAAAGTGTATTCATCTGGCAGCTTCTTCTAATTTCAAAGAAGTGAAAAATGTCTTCCTCTTTCCCATCCTCATATCCTGAGTGCTGAGTCGTGAAAGGAAATATTACTTGTGATAACATTTTTTTCTTTTAATTTGATGCCTTGGCCTTTTCTTAAAAACTCTCAAATCAATTCATCTTTCTGGTTTTAAATCAAACTCACATGAAACCCAAGAACGACTCTCACAAAGTGGATTTTTAGCTGATTCGAAAGCAGAAAACAAGTCACAACTGACTCCAGACTGACTCGACCTAAAAATATCATAGCGGTTGACCCGCTGGTTCTTCAGCGCATAATGTTTTACAAGGAGTCAGAAAAACTTACATTAAACTGCTGAGAGAGGCACGCTAAGCCTCAGCCTCAGGATCTGAGCAGCACATTCACATTTCAGGACCAATGAATTATCATAATGAGCAGTCCATGGATGTCGATGTGTATGTATGACAAACATGCTGTTGCAAGCCTCCCCGAGGCGCTGTGTACATACATACATTGCATGTCTTCGTGTGAGGCCGCTTTACTGATGACTGAATGATTCGGTGCAATGTGCACTCCAGAAAGTCATTTTCTTGCTCAACATGGGGGAGGAGGCCGCTCTCAGAAGACCCAAGATACAACCACAACAACAACAACAACAACAAATTACACACGAATATTAAGGCAGTAAAAAAAAAACAGCAATTTCAAAAAGGAGGTCAGATGAAACCTGGAAGTTGTTTTTAGAGCTGCTTCATTTGTAATCATTGTAGGGAATTAATTAAGTCGTGGACCGGTGTGTAGGACTTAGCGGCATCTAGTGGTGTCGACCGTCTCCTTCCTAGCATGAAGTGAGCATGAAATGTGTGAAAGGCCCTTTAAAAAAAGCCAGTTTTTAGTTTGTCCTTTCTGGACTCCTGTAGAAAACATGATAGACTCTGTGGAAGAGGACCCACACTGCCTGGAGATATAAAAGACCCATTCTAAGGTAACAATTCTTATTTTCAGGTGATTATACACAAGTGAGAACATAGTTATGAAAAATATATTAAATTTCTGCCATATTTTGTAAATAGAGCTGCCTACGTCTGACACACTGGACTTTTAATATCAGCTACGGATGCCCAGGTTGAATATTCAAGAAAAATGCTTTTGAACTTGCAGAGTCAAGAGACAGCAACAAAGCTAACAAATGAACAGCATAAGCAGAGCAGTCAAAACCCAGCTGCTATAAATATTCATTTCCAGTCATGCTGGATGAAATTTAGACTTCCCTGGCACATTATGTTTTGGGTAATGTGTTCATCAAGGTGAGGAAGAAAGAGAGTAAATGTTAAATAGACTGTACTTATATAGGGCGATTTTACACTATATATCTCATACACTGATGGCATTGGCTGCCATGGAAGGTGCCAATCGCTCCTCAGTTTTTTGGGAGCTAACCATTCACACACTGATGGTGCAGCCTTCAGGAGCAGTTTGGGGCCAGTTTGCTTTGATTTTTTCCAACGTATTCCAGTACTTGATTTTTGTAATACTGCTGTAACAAAACAAAAATCAATCAGTATCAGTCAGACTTGGGCATTCCTGGTATCAATAAGAAGAACTAAATAATCTAATTGATCGTCACTCTTAACGAGTAACACCTTTTTTGTTGTTAATGTCACCTTCTGCTGTATCATTTGAATCATTCTGCTCTCTTAGACTCCACAGAGGAAACAGCGCAGAGGAGGACGTTAGCAGAGCTGACATCCATCATGAACAACTCCTCTCACCTCCTGCATGAGACTATGGAGGCCTTAAACAGCTGCTTCAGCAACAGACTGCCACTCCCACCATGTAAGAAGGAGATCTACCACAGGTCCTTCAAGCTGGTCTCTTTAAGACCAGCATGACTTCATGATTTTCTTCTATATATTTCTTATTTGTGGGTATTTTCTTATCGACCTTGCGTATACGAGCTGCTGTGACGTGAACTAAAGACTAAATCATGACTGTAGGTCCTTGCTGGGTCACTGTGACAGTGGCATGGCTTACTGAAACATTGTTAATGTTATTAGTAACGCCTTTGCTTCTCCTGCTATGACGAGTTAAAATGTTTGCTGTGAAAAAGTCCCATCATCTCTGAGCCCTGTTACATCAGACCAACAAACAGCTAGAGAGAATGAGAACCTTGTATCATCATCATGAAAGAGTTACTGGTGGCTACATACTGGTTGAGAAAAAGACATCCCTTCTTAGAGAGACGGAGGACAAATCTATAGACATGTGGTCGTGTGCCAATTGTTCAAAAAGGAAAAAAAAAAGATCCCTTCATGCCACCTGGTGAGAGTTTAATTTAAAAATGTGCAGCCGAGGGATAAGAGAATCCGACTATTGGCTCATATCTGCCAATCCAGCTTTCGGTCACACTCCTTCCTGTCTCTTCCCTAAAAGCACACTGTCTCCATCGCTGCCAACTCAGAGAATGATGGAGTGAAGTGAACATAAACAGTAGTGGAAGAAGGGACGTGAATCGTTGCAGAAAGTGAGCGTGACTGACTGGTTTTGTGATGAAAAAAAAAAAAAAAGAAAAGAAAGCGGGTGACGCAGCCCCATCGTGCACAACCTTCTGAAAGCTGCTTTCACCGCAGATTTGTCTGAAACATGAGAATTGGACTCGATACTGCTGCTGTAGTTTGGACGGAGCCAGAATACACGTTAGGAGTCCAGGAATGAAGTCAAATTGAATTTGGGGAAACTGTGATCATGTTTCCACAGAGCCACCAAACACTAGATCCTCTCTCTCTCTCTCTCTCTCTCTTTCACACACACACACAAACACTTGAACACAAACCTCTGTTATTTTTTCCCCCTCAACATCACTCTCACTCACACACTTCCTACATGCAATGAAAGCTGGCAGCTTCGAACCCCCCAGCTAGTGAAGTGACCGGGGCAGCAAACAAACATGCACATGCAAGCAAACGCCCTCTCCGGCTACACACGCTGACTGCATTCACACGCAGTCACGTGACTCACACGCTTCCTATCAGATAGTGACCGAGCGGCGTTGAGCTACAAAACAGAATGAAAATGACCAAGAGAGAAAGAGACGGGAGGAAGCGTTGCATCGGCTTACGCAATAAGCAACTTAGCTTCAACCTCTGTTCGACCCTCGGCTCCTCCAGTCTGCAGATACTCAACCCCAAATTGTGAATGCGTATGAATGGTTAGCTCCTAAAACTGATGATGTTACAGGTGGCTTGTTTGAGCACCCAAGCATTATTTGGCCCGTCTCAAGTGTGCTGATAATCTTTGCAGCTTTTTAGATAAGCTGGCGGCCAGAGCCAAATATTCTGAGCTTCCTCAGAAACCTGCGGCTGATGTCACAGATATGATGTCCACATTTATGCTGTCAGTGCTCCAGAGCTAGCAGGCTGTGTTTGTGCAATCTGCACGAACACATCATGATGTAAAATAGTGAAATGTAATGTTAAACAACAGAAAAAAAGAGGCACACTCACTAAATTACAGCAGGTCAAACTCTTTATCACCTTCTACCGCACGCTGAGCTGAGGCAGACTCACAGACACAGACTCCTGTTTATTACGTAATATCACAAGATGTTAAAAAAAAGAAATAAACATGTAGTTTTCAGACAAAGTAAGTATAAATTTTGTAATAACGTCACACTTTAGAGTCAAAATAAACAGGACACAGGAGGTGTTGTTGTAGGTTTGAGGCACTTTAACAGAGAGTTAATGGGACGTGAACACAGTCTGACACACTGGGGGACATCAAGCTGACCTACGAAGTGACAAGGACTTCACAAGTGCTGAACAATTCTCCAGTTTTCTGTCAAGAGAGAACACTATCAGTCATTTCAGTCGCATTTTTAAGTTAAATTGATCTCTTTGCAGTACTGCTGTACCGGACTGTTGAGGGGATGTGGGAGCTGAGGATACAAGCGGCCGAAATCCTCCACCAGGTGGCCTGGTTCAGCCTTAGAAATAGGGTTAGGAACTCAGACAACCGGAGGGAGCTTGGAATAGAGCCGTTGCTCCTTCGAGTTGAAAGATGGTCCGGGTATGTCCAACTGGGAGGAGACCGTGGGCCAGACCCAGAACTCAATAAAGGGACTACATAGCCCATCTGGCCTGGGTCCTTTAAGATCTACAAACTAAAGACTTTTATAAAGCAAAAAAAATGAACGGATTGATACAAAAAATTCTAAATAAAGCCATAACGGGGTGATGTGCAGCCGTACTGGAGAAGCAGTTATGATCGAGCGACCCGATCTGTGGTGCGGATGGTTTAGGTGGCTGACAAAAAATAACAGAGCTTTCAGTAGAAACACAGTCGAATCTGTAGGTTTGATAAAGATTTTGTGATTCAGAAAAGGGTCTTTTATTTTCTGTGAGATCAAAAAAAAAAAACTGAGAGGGAGAGAATAACTCATAATGACCTTTGGAAACGATACTCTTTGAAGCTATCTGCCACCTCCATAATCCTCAAAAGAGCGAAGTCAGAATGCAATTGTGAATAAAAGGAACCGAGCTCGCACCCACACATACACACTCGACCCAAATACACACACACACACATACACGCGCGTGAGTGAGCGGGCAAACGTCCTTTTCAACTCCCTCAGTTATATAACCTTAATGCAAGAGACAGCTTGACTAAGACATCCTGGGCCCATCTTGTGATCGCCGTTTACTTCGGCATGCTGGGGAATTCATTCATTCATTACCATGTTGGGCTGATGACCTGTGTGTCAAGAGAGATGAATCATGTGGAAAGGAAGCACTGGCCTAGGAGAGGACCAGTGTGTGTGTGTGTGTGTGTGTGTGTGTGTGTGTGTGTGTGTGTGGAGAGAGAGGAAATGTTGATGCCCGTCTCCATTCCTGCCTGCTGTTTTACATAAAGTGAATCCACAAATCCTCTCAAATCAACTGCAAGAACCTGCAAGGCATCTGTCACATGACCGACGGAGACAACTGTGGCATCGGTCTTTTCCTCCAAAACAACAGAAGAAGAATGAGAAGAAGGTGAACAGTGAGGAAGCCCACTGCACGTCTCTGCATGGAAAATGTGTCAGACTCTCTGCAGTGAATGGAAAAAGCATAGTAAAACCTTTATTTAGATTCACACAGTAAGCTCCAACCAAGAAATTTCATTGGCCAAGAGGTGTTCAACGAGTGCTGATATAAAGCGTAACAGCACTGAGACTTTTAACTGCATGCTTCACAGACCTAACAACCATTTAGCAATCATCATCTATATTTGATTGTAACAAGCTTTACCCATCAATAAAGTAGATTACAGGTAGTTTAAACACACAAGGATCAACCATTTACTGCATACTGCCATTAGTAACTGAATACTGATAATAAATCTGTTCAGCCACCATCAGTAATCCATACATACTGTAACCATTATTCAAACCAGTAACTAAAAGCAGTCAACGTCAGACAACCTTACCATCCTTACCAGTTAGCTAATGTTTCCACAGTGTTGTCGAAATGTTCAAAAATGAACATGTTTGCACTTTGAATTAAACTAAAGCTCCCTGCACCAAACTCCCTTTAAGAAATATGACATTTTAACAATCCGTTAATTGTCTGTTAAATCACATCACTCTAGAAAAACAAGATAACGAACGTCAAATACCAACAGACTTTTTGTGAATTCGGCTTCAACGTAATCCATAAAGATAAAGTGTATAAAGTGATTTCCTGCTTGCTGTTTGAAAAGAGTGATTATCTCCGGCTACCTACAACTGATATTCAGTACAAGATCACTCCCTTTCATGTGATATTGCTTAAATACTGTCATTGAGTATCAGCTCTGTTCATGAAGTATTGAGAAATATGAGAATGAAGAAGGCACAGACGGTTTTTATTAGTTCCTGCTGAAATGTGTTTTCAAATAAAAAAACTCCTACTGTCACACCCACAGTCAGTGTTGTCACTTAAATAACATACACTATACTGGCTATACAGCTAATAGTGGTCAGCCAACAGTAGCTCGCAGATTAGCTTGCTCTCACTTTGCAGATCGTAGCAGTCCACTGAGAGCCCCCTGGGCTGCCACGGGTAAATGGTTAAGGCAAAGCTTCCTCCTCTGAACTCTCCCCGTCACAAAAACACACACTCCCATGCAGAGGGAGCAACAGGCGTTCAGGTTCCTGCTTAGCAGATGCACGCACTGGGCTCCCAGAGGCCTTTGGTGCAGCATGCAGGTAGGTTGCCACTGACAGCCAGGCACAGAGTCGACGGTGACAAATCATAGTGGACTTTTTACGCCCCAGCAACTCACAACCCCCCACCTCCAGCAAACACACACACACACACACAAACACCCCCTTCTCTATCTCTTTTCCCTAACAATGCCACATACACAGAGATTGGAGGTGCAGCCCATCAACAGTTTTTGGCTTCTCGTGCAGGGAATGAGAAAAAAAATAAAGCAACAACAACAAAAAAAGAAAAAGCAAGAACTGCAGAATATTATGCACTGTCATATTCCACCCTGACTGAATCTGAGGGAGGAGGAAAGTCTCAGGGAGGCACAACCAGGTGAGGCAATATACTGAGCATTTACAAGGCGCTCGCTTATACTTTTACACTTACACGCTCGAATAATATGAATCAGATTAAAACAGGGGTCACATTAGCAAAGCAGCCACTTTAACACCTTATCTTCAAATCATTAAATCCCATCATAATCAAAATTATAACTTGATTAGCAAACCCAGATAACTTCATCTGATTTGTTGACATCCACTTAATCATTTTAATACTTTCACTTTTGAGCTCAACGCCGTCTATTCAGCGGACACCAACCAACATCCATCCATCACCATCCACATGTGGCCATTATCCCGCTGGGCACATACAAACTAATAAACTCACATGAATAAATCAAAATCAAACAGTCCACTTGATATGCACCCGCAGCAGGATGACACACATTAGCTCAATAATTATTAAGGCATACAAATTAAAATAAAAATACTTTATGTGTTAAAGCACACAGCCAAAACACATCAACATTGCTGTAGATGGTTCTCAGCTTTTTAGAGTTGCTGCCCCCCAAAATAATCATGATCCATTCACATATTACTGAGGTAACCGGGCCTGCTAACGTAGTTATGGTTATCGCTGTCAAGTTTCCGGTTCAAACCCTTCCTCAAGGGTTGTCTCCACATACTCAGTACCTTGTATTAAATGTCATTAAAGGACTAACATCACTGAGAGCTGCCTCTTGTCTGTCTCATGCTGTACTGCTTGCCACAATATCTTATTTATTATATATGCCACAACCATTTGGCAACCTCCATGCAGTCCTCACTGGATTAAATTACAGATAAAGTAGTTAAAAATATCTCTACTTTAAACATCTGCAGCAGTAAAATGCAACACAAAGACCATATTGAGTATTTACTTCTGGCACGTGTTTACTGAAGTAAGGTTTTAATTGCAGGGCTAAGAAACACAGTACAGTCTTATGAGTATTCATATTTCACAGCAGCATGACAGCATTGTAAATACCAAACATCAACCAACATGAATTCGGCCTCTATAGGAAATTCAAATTAAGACTAATGTACATTAATTTACATAGGTAGACAGCATAAAAGATGAATTTAGCAGACAACAGATGCCAAGAAAAAAGCCAGCAGTAATACCAACAACGCATCAGCTAAAATGAACAATGGCAAAAGCAGATATCTTCCAACACAATCAGCAGCTGCTCACCTTCATGGAGAGTTTCTGTAGCTCCAGACTGCTCAGAGAGTAAAAGCACAAAGACAATCTCCAACTTGAAATGATGTTTTTTAACATTCTAATAAACCAATTAACAACCTATGTCAAGCTGTTGGCAGGTTAGCTTATTAATCAAATGCTACATGAGAGCAGCAGGGTGAAATGTTGGTACTTCAAACTTCAAACTGCCATTTTGAAAAAGGTGTGTTGGGTTGGAGGTAGCCACGCCCCAAAGTGTGTTTTTTGTCTACTTTAGTCTGAATGGGACTGTAACATACAAAATGAACACCATGCTGTTTGGAATGAAGCTTAAAACCTGTGATTGAGATCATAAACTCATGAGGAAACTGTTTACTGGGGTAATAAATCAACTGAGAAGTCATTTTCTTACAAACTTGTCCAGTCGGTGGTGCTGCCGCCTGCTGACCGGTAGAAAGGATGCAGGTTCAAGACACTTCCATGTCGGGTTCACTTATTAAATCAGGATCCTCTGTCCATTAATTATAAACTGTCAATGCTAGGATTACAGAAATAGTAAAAACAATAATATCACTGTGCATAAACCATGCGTTCAAAATTTTATTAAGTAAAAGCACAAAGTTATTGGCATCAGAATATATGCAGAAACTCATGTAGGTACTACACTGCACTGTTTGTGAGAATGCAACATTATTCTAGAGAGCAGTATGTGTAAACATCAGCACAGCAACAGGTCAGCAGGTATCAGCAAATCCTGTGTCCTGTGTCTGCTTGGAAATGTCCCTGACTCTCTTATACAACATAAAGAAGTGGGTCAATCACTTTTAATGCAGGCAATGAAAGCCATTAGGGGGAAGTGGGTGAGGGAAGACGCTCCATCTATTTCTACGTGGAAATCTCCAAGGTTCTGACTCTGAAAAATTAGGAGACTGTGGATGGAAGGACTGATCTTTTTCTGCAGACATGGAAAAAACATTACTTTTACCACTCTCTGGGAGTTAATCTGGACCTACATCGATAACGACTGTGGACAAATGTCTGAATTGGGGACAATGGCATGATTCGGATCCATGTGCAGAGATGTTAACAGCTGAGTCGTGTGGTTGAATTGTAGCCCAGTAGTTCTTTTGGTCTGCCGAGAACAGTGGCGAATCCGCCAGTGCTTCTTCACACGCTGTGGTACATGTACTACAGTGGGAGGTGCTGTCTGGTAGTTCAGCCATCATCCTTCTCTTTCACACCTCCTTTATGGAGTCCAAAGATCATCCAGGGCAGAGCTGGGCCGCCCTTGTTCAGTCTCTTCCCGTCTGCTGGGATCCTACTGACCAAGCAGAGCACTGATAATCTTACCACTGACAGCGATGGGAAATACTGGGTACAGTTGAGTACACTTAGCTGATAATATTTCTATATTTTTACTCAAACCTTCAATAAAACTGCACTTTTTTGTACACTTTCGTCACATTGACTTACTGTATTATCACATTTTAAGCTGATCTGGTGGACACTTGCTTATTTACACATCCAGCAGTTCCGGAGAAACATTATCATGTTAGTCTAATATTCACTCTCTTTTTGATCTTTCCCAGCTCCCGGGGGAAATATCTGGCTCTTTAAAATGCTCCACTATGTTCACCAGCTAACAGAACAGGGAGTGTACAGAGGGCTTTTAGAGCTTTGCCTCTGAAAACAGCTGCCTGCAGTGCTGAAAACAAAGTATGAGAGCAGTCAGAACAAACCGACGCAGTAAAGTTGTGGCTGGGCGGCCAAACAATGATCTGAAACTCAATTTAATGCTCCATAAAGTAGAAAAGAGCTGCAGGTTCAGGTGATAATTTTCTGTAGGTTCATCACTACGAGTGACTCCTTTCACATTGTCATTTAATACTTATGTTGTAAAATTAGTAATTACAGCAGCTTAAGTACTTTTACTAACAAAGCTGGACACACTGGGTTACTTGTAATACTTTAACTACCTCAATCAGAGTTCATGCTGTACATGTGCACAGTGAGGGTTTATGCTGATCTGTGAATGAGCAGGGATTAGATACTCATCTTTAGTCAGTGTGCCCGAGAGTCCCTCCCAATAAGATACTCATCAGAATTTCCTAATCTTAATGCAGTTACCTCCTGAAGAGTAGAAAAACTTGACTTTATTACTCATCGGTTAGAAAAATCAAAGAGAGAATGTGCCAAAGTTCAAGCAGGGTAACCAGGAATACAAAGAATAGGACCCGCACACAGACTACAGAGGTATAACTGGTGCAGAGGGACGGTTTAATGCAAAAGTGAATGTACAAAGTTCACAGATAGTCAGGCAGGCTCAGTCAAAAACCAAGAAGGGCAGTCCAAACAGGCAACGTGAACATGAAACAAAGATGAACTGACATTGAAAACAAGGAACACGGAGACCAAATACACAAGAAAATGGATTGTACTGTTTTTTATCACTCACTTTTTACACATATATATACAGCAACAAATACACAAAGTCCTATAGACATGCAAATGTAGAGAGACGGTGGAGTGATGAGCAGCCATGTAGCAGCACCCTGGGAGCAGTTAGGAGGTTTGGTATCTTGCTCAAGGGCACCTTGTCAGTGCCCAGGAGGTGAACTGGCTCCTCTCCAGCAAGAGTCCACCCTCCATACTTTGGTCCATGCTGGATTTGAACAGGCCACCCTCTGGTTCACAAACCAAGTCCCTATGGACGAAGCTACTGCCGCATTGGCTGCCATGCAAAGTGCCAACTGCTCATTGGATTTTGGGAGCTAATCATTCACACGCTGATGGCGCAGCCTTTGGGAGCAATTTGGAGTTTAGTATCTTGCCCAAGGACACTACGACATGCAGACTGCAGCAGCCGGGGATCGAACCACCGATCATCTGATTAGTGCACGATCCGCTCTGAGTGAAGGCGTAACCCTGACAAGACTAATCATGGACAGGTAAAATTAATCGGGGTGGAACAGATGATAACCTGCTAGTGAGCAAACGTGCAATGGATCTTTCTACAAGCAGGAGTCAGCACGTATCTCCTCTTCCTTCGAGCACCCGCCAAGTGCAGGTGCACCCAGAGCTCAAAGCTCCAATAATAATAACACAATAGTTCTTGTTACATGCTCTCTTTTCTGTGCCTGTGATCTTACCTTTAATTATGATTTTACCTGCACGAGCACATTTTCTGATTGAAAGTTAGAGATATTAAAAAATAAATCTACATCCCCATCTCACCCCGTGGTCTAATCCTAGCATGTCGATAAGCATTTTATTATCCACTTTAGAAAATCTTTTAATGCACATTTAATGCCCCTGGTGGCTCTGATCAGGTGTGGCTCAGAGTCATTGACCCTCAACACTGTCGAGATGCTATCAGATAAATCAAGTGCACCTACAGCATTTGAAATATTTAAAACTATTATATATTTATATATATAACCACACACACACACACACACACACACACACACACACACACACACACACACAAGAGGAGCCTGTGCTGACTAATGCCATGCCATTATCACCTTAAAAAAAGAATATATTGGCTCAGTCGAATTATTTTAATAAACTGTGTCTCAATTCCACACTCACACTTGCTATTTTGAGTTCACAAGTGTGTTCCCACCATTGACAGTATAAAGAATGGACAGCGTATCCGTGACGTTACTCACAGGTTTCTGAAGAGACGCTCAGAGCGTGGCGGCTCTTCTGGCTGTCGCCATGTTGGTAGTCCAGCCTCTTCTGCCCCGGCTAATCTAAAAAAGGATAAAAACGCGGAGCATCGATGGACCTGAGGTGAGCTGAATATCACCAGGGTGCGCAAACAAGCCATTTGTAACGGCACCTACCTGTCAAGGAAAGTGGCCGCGTTGTTAATTATGCATAACTTTAAGTCTTTGCGTGAGGTTGTGTATTTTTTAACATGGGGACTTATGGAGATTGACTGGTTCTATAGCCAGCCTCAAGTGGCCATTTTGGCTTCGTAGTGGAAGCTGGAGCTGCAAAGAATACTGCAAGATACAAATTTTAGGTGTACATATGCTTTATATTTATATTTTGGCAGAAAAAAATCCAAATTGATGCACTACATCAAGAATTGGGGCACAGCATTACCAAAAACACGAATGGGTTTGAAATCTAAAAAATGTATTCAGCTGAACCAACTTGCTGGAGTGATATTAAGCAGTTAAATTATTTAATTTAAGCTGGAGTGCAGCACTTTTATATAGAAATGGACATCTGTTACATTCAACTGGTCGCAAAATGAGTTCACACAATGCTGATTAAGCCTATAACTGCCAAGTAAATCTCTTCATAATTTGCAAGAAACCAAAGTTTTTAAATGTGGTTACATCAGCCAGTAAAAATTCGTTTTCCAGAGCTGAAGAGGGTGCAACTGTTGGATGGCTTAGGCCTCAGCAACAAGGAGTACGGACGTCATGAGCGTGTGTTGACGGTGTTTGTGTAATTACTCTCACTGCCAAAAGGGGGGAGACTATCATATAACTTTTGTCCTGCACAAAAATGTCCACGCAAAGTGTTAATTTGCTATTTTAATTAGCTTATTTTCTTTGAGTTTTAGTCATTTATTTCACTTAAGTCAGACTGAATAACACACAACAGTTTTTTTTTTTTTTTATAAAGCTCTTTATGTCCAACAGTTTATTTTAAACATGAACAATTTTTAAACCATCATCTGTGCGCACATGTCCACTTCCAACAATACTTGGACAAAAGTGTAAAAACTTAAGGCCAGACTGAGTCTCTTCCAGTCCAATACTTGCTGCCTTCCAGGAAGTTTCCCTCAAACAAAACAAACATTACATCATATTAAAATTAATAATGTTCAAAGGACTGAACTGAATCCAGTTCTTCACTCTCTGTCCATGTTAAAGAATAAAATGGAAAAACACTGCACATTATTTTACTGTCCGCTGGGAATGATTGAAGGTCGGCCCTGAAAAGACAAACATGCACTCAGTTTGGTGACCTTAAGGCATCACTGTGTAACTTTTCTAGCAAAAAATAATCAGGTGTCTGTGTCACTCCCTCTCTGTGGCATGAACGTTTGTGTCACACACCACCAAATATTTCACTGCTTTTGATAAAAACTGGATCATATTTTATGGAGAAAATGTTTTCTGGCTTTCCCTCTGATGTCCTCCGGCTGCTTCATATCAACTCTTTTTTATTTACAGAGTCCTGATATACGGTAAACTGTTGTTAGGTAACGTTAGCTCAGTTTTTTTCAGCGGGGCTATCCAGACTGTGAGCTCATTGCATCAGGGCAGTGTAAGTGTTTGTACCACAGGTGTTGTGGTTAACCATGAAGAGGAGGTTTTCAGGCCCAGGGCGCGGGCGAATACTGGTAGGGAGTGGGGTTAGTGTTGTGCCAGAACTGGAGCTGTGCAAGTGGGCAACTATGCAGTTAGCAGTCCTCTTAGGTGACTCTGTCCAGACTGGAAGCTCAGAGCTCTGAAATAAACTAAACTATAATGATCGTCATAATACAGTACTGACGATCATCCTGCATGGCAAGTAAAATTTTATAGAAGTGCAGAATTACAACTTAAACTTAAACCTAACTTAAAATTATCTGGATACTTCCTACACTACTAATGAAAACGATGTTTTCCCTTTAATTTATTACCTTTTACACTATTTTAATAGAGAAATCTGTTTTGTCAGCCTTTCTGCAGAGAAGTGACAGTTTGAATTAGCTTCAGGAAAAGAAGCTGAAAATGAACATAATCTCCCTCCTGTCTAGGTTTCAGTGAGAAATCAAATAAAGCCATGTCGTCTTTTTAATTCACGGCCTTTCTTATTTCTGCAAAGAAGTAACAGCTTAATCTAATACGACGGTCAAATTAACATTATCTCAGCAAAGGAGTTCAAACTGAACAGAAGCTCTCTTTTGTCAAGATTTCATTCAGTTCCTGGCCTTAATTTTCAGACCTTATGCAAAGAAAACTAATCTGATGGTACAATTAGTTTTAATAAAGTAAAATAAAGGTTTAAAATGAATATATAGTCAGGTTTCAGTCGTAAATTAGACAAACCACGTCGCCTTTTTAATTCATGGCCTCAAATTCATGTTTCTAAAACCATTTTAATAGCATCTACCGTAAAATGTGTGCACATCCTTCCCAATCATAATACGTGGACGATATTCATATTTACTCTGCACTTTAAGTTGTATGAATATTAACTGTGTCTTAGGTTATTGTGTTCAAAACCAAGCTGTAACCTGCGTGGCTGTGAAATGAAGCCAAAAACTGAAGTTCCTCAATAGTCCACTTGAGGCTGGCTGCAGAACGAGTCAGTCTCCATAAGTCCCCATGTTAAAATGTCCAACTTCACAGCAGAAATAAACATGTTTACAGCCTGGTACAAAAAACAGTTTTGGTCTTTGTGGCTAATTTCCCCGTTCATGACAACTGTACTGAGTCTGAATTTTTATAGAACTCACCTGTTCAAATTATACTAAGGCTTAAAGTTATGCATAATTAACAGTGTGGCTGCCTTTGATTGACAGGTGGGTGCTGATACAGATGCCAGGGCCACAGATTAAGAGCTTCAAAACGGCTCTTCAGAAACCTATGCAATATACAACATCCACTATACTGTCAAAATAGGTTCTTTATTGTAGTATCATGGCTTCCGCAACTCCTCCTGATTCCACGTGTACAGCTGTAACCCTGTTGCCATCCTTTGGGATACACACAACCCCCCCTCACCGCTGTCAAACAGATACACTCCAACACCCTAGAGGATCAAAAGCCAGCTGGTCAAACCACCTTGGAGAGGATCTAAACACCTAAGGACTCCGAATCTCCTCTGCCTGAATGAGATGTGACCCAGAAGAGAGAAAAGGATGGGAGAGCCAGATGTTAAGGCGCTACGCCTCGGGGAGCGTGCGAGGGCTGAAGTAAGCCTGAGTGAGCAAGTGAGTGGCAGACGGAGTGACGTGTGTGGTGTACGGTACTGTATCTGCATGCGGAGGGATAAGAGCCACATGTGAGGCTCTTGTCAGCACACAGGAGCTTTACCCTGATGTGCGTCCTCTCATAGTCGCTCCTTCTTTACAACAGATGCACCGGTGACATCTCCTAAAAGCTGAGAGGCAGCTCAGCGAGAGGTTTTATTTCACACAGCTCTTCAGTATTAGTCTGAGGGGAGCTTGAAAGCGAAACCGAGGCTCAAAGTCTCTCACTTCGCTGAGCCAGTCACTCTCCAAATTGGAGGAAATGTAAATGACTTACATAATCAGCACCCTCCCCACACACCCACACCCCAAAAATATGTGAAGTCAGCGCTTAATAAGACTGTTGATAACTGTGTAAAAAAAAAACAGCCAAATATAATCACGTTCAGCAAAGTCAATTTACAGCATGACCAAGTGAGCAGAATAAAACATTTTATTTGGCTTCTTCTGCTGCATAATGAGGCTTATCCTTGACCCAGAGTCACGATCATCATGTGGGTGAAGTAGGAGCTGTTACTCTGCATTAATCACATTTTATTAATACATTTCTGCATGTTAATAAACATCCATATGACCGTGCCCAGAGTGTCACTATGCATGCATGCATGCATGCACAGGTATACAAAGGGAGGACAATTCTTCTTGGCAGCGAGCGCATTTATTTCACAATTACAGTGGATTTTTTTTTTCAGGTTGGATTGTTCCAATTAATTTCAATTTCGGCTGGCAGCCCTTGACCGCCAAGACAAAAGCATTTTTATTTTCTCCTCCATTTTATTGAAACAGATTGGCCAAGAGTGTTGCTGCCATCTACAGACTCAAGATTACATTTGTACCCCCTCCCCTTTTCTCTCTCACACACACATACATACATACATACATACATACATACATACACAATGTAAACACCAGAGGCCCTGGAATGAAAATGAAATGACCTTACACGTCTGTGCCCGCAGCAGAGACGTTCAGGAAGCACACACAGCGAGACATAAGAGAATATTATGTTTTTGATCGCTCGTGTTCACGTCGTGCAGTAACAGCACAGGGTTAGCTGGCTGACAGCTCACAGCTGTAAAAAGGTTCAGAGGCTTCATAAAATATTCTGTCTGCAGATTAAGTGCAGCGCCTCCCTGACACCGCTTTTTATGTTGTGTACACACACAGATGTTGACATGCGGTCGCTCAGGAGATTCCTCTGTGACCTCTTAAAACAATGCAACATCTATTTGCTTGTGTCAACGGTTGCATATCTGTACCCAAAGCTGAAGAGTAGTTGAGGGCTCTATGAAGGTAAAAATGAGTAATTTGCATGAAATAAAGCAACAATTAGAGCAAATAATCATAATTTTAAGTTGTCTGGTTATGGTTTCTTCTATTTTTTGCTGTTAAGTATCACAACCCCTCATGCGACCTCTATTCATGGTCCTGATCAACAGGTTGGGAACCACCTCGATGTTCGTCTCTGGGGTTTCACTTCCTTTTAGGTAACGCTAAACTTAACCATGGCCGATACTTACCTCAGCTTAACCTTTAGCCGACCCTAAGTGAAGACAGGACCTGTTTTAGCTCGTGATTAATGTAACTGACGCGAAACCGAAATAACAAAATGTTAACCTCAGCAGACAAGCCGTCCCCAGTCGACTAGGTTTAAGGAAACACACACACACACAGGTTTTTCTGTACCCTTGTGTGACCCTGGGAAACGAAGTTTCTCCTCCTGTCACCAGCTGCAGACAAACTGTAACACAGCTCTCCTGTTGTCTGTTTTATCCTGTACGAGCAGAAATCACATCACCTCCCAGGAAATAAAAAAGGTGGAGGGAGAAGAGTCTACAACCTTCTGCTCCACCAGGTTGGAAATAATATACCTCTCTCCTGAAAGGGCCAAAGTGCAGTGGGTGACATGGGCACTGAATGGACAACTGCTCAAAATATTGGAGGAGATATTTTGGAAATGTCATGCACCGGCATTATTAACATACCCCTTGTGTTAGCTTGCTGTCACGGTAAGCAAGCAGAACACGCAGGGAGGCCATGAAGGAGGGTGGATTTATTATGGGCTTTCATCAGCAGGGTGGGGACACATTGGTCGTTCAAAAGGCTAGTAATTTCTGTCATGTATTTTAAGTCAAACGAAGGCAACAAGCAAGAGGCAACGGCTGTGTCAAGAGCAGGGCAGACGACTTGCATTCCACAGATGTCTGCTCCTTGGAAAAGTGCCCTGTTAAAATTGCCATGTGCTGAACTACTTTCACTCCAATGGAAACGTTAACTGCTGAATCCCCTCCCGCCTCCTATGACGAGAAAAAAAAAAAAAAAAATCCTCACAGGCTCATTTTGCCAGGGATGACTCAGCTTTCACGAGGTGTGTGCTGTGAGAGCACCTTCGAGGGGTACTGTGACAACACACATGGATCTCTTGTTGTTTCATTTCAACATGTGCGCCTGTTACACAGAGGGGGAAATGTTTTTACACCGCCAGCTTCACTAACTGAGAAATGGCTTCATTTGCATTGTTAGCAGTCTCGATGGAAACCAATTAGTAGTCTGTAGCTGTGAGCTGACCGGTTGCCATTTGATTTTCTTTCGGCTCGTTCTACCGCGCGCGCTGAGAGGCAAATTTCTTGGATGACTGAGTTGTATGTTTTTCACTGAAGGTGAAGTTAAATATCCAGGTGATATTTGTGATTGTGTGCATGTTTAAAAAGAGTTTTTACCCCTCATGAACACTTTTAAAAAAAAGCCATATTAAAGCTTTTCTGCCATTCTGAATTAGGAAAGAGTGCGAACGTGTTCGGAGAGGGGTAATCCTCAACAGCCTCCGGGTGTTATGCACACACTCTCACCAGCTGTTTTCATCAGTGTGGTGTATGTGTTTGTGTGTATGTGTGTGTGTGTATGTGTGTGTGTGTGTGTGTGTCAGTGAAAGCCTGGCAGGTGCTGCCTCCCTGTGTTTGCACGCGGTAACTGCTGCCGTTCGCAGCAACGACACTGATGCACAGTCACTCTCGACAATACAAGAGGTCAGATGAGCTCGGCCTTGCACTGAACAGCAGAATAACTCCCATTACGGGCCATACAGCTGCCATTGTATAGGTAATAAACTCCGAGCAGCAGCTGCTGTCAAGAATATGGCTCACATCCCAAATCTACATCACCGCAGTACAATGACATTAGGGGAATTGACTTTGGGTTAATACACTAATGCACCTGTAAGCTGGTGCCAATTGTGTAAGGGCCACTGGTTCCCGGGATGTGGTTTTGTCTTTACACAGTTTTTTTGGCAGTTTTTGGGATGACATGACCTGATAACTGTAACGTGAAGGACTCCGCTCTGTATTTGTGCAGTACCGCTGTTTAAAGTTGTCAGTTGGTGTTTTTACAAATCATAATCTGTCACACTGAATGTAAAAAAATGCTAATTGATACACCGTTTGTCATTGTGAGAAAGCAAACAAAGCAGAAGGCGTGTTGTTGACGAACGTTTATTCAACCTAAAATTATTCCTGCATTATCACAAAGACAGAAAATACAGCAGATTAATTCAGTGTTTGTCTTTGAGGCACATAAGAAAAAAGATCGACGCTAACAGTGAGTGAATATCATTTCATACCACGTGTCTCGTTAAATACAATAATATATTCATGGTCTATAGAAAAGTAAACAAAATCTTCATTTATGAAAAAAAAAACAATCTAAAAAGAGTGACATCAGTAGATAAGTGAATAAGGCTGGATACAGTAGGTCCTTACACAAAGTTACGCTGGACAACTTTGGCATCAGTGGAGAAATCCCTTGTATACAAAAGAAAACACGAGGCACTTTCTTATGAGCGATATAAGTGGCACTGCTTGTATGAATCAAAAACACAAACTTCATTAACATCAGACATTACACATTGGTTAAAATACTGGCGGCACTGTGTCAAATGGCACAGGTCGGGTACATTCAGTAAAGATCAGGCGCCGCAGCGAATCGCTGCAGGGTTGGCTTTATCGAGGCCGGTGCTCCCTCGCTCTCATTCACTGTCCATGTCACTCGACCAGTGCCTTCTCAAACCATCGACACAAATCATATTAAACGTCTTTGTGTCACTATTTTGCAGTGTAATTATGACAAAGCCAAAACACAACAGGTAGAGTATCAGAGTTCAGTCCATGAATCCACCAGCCTCAGTTTCAGTGACATTTGTGGAGAATGAACCAGTCTGAGTGTCCGATTGGCCGCAAGGAGACCTTTTCTAAAAGTTAGATCCGGCTCAACTTCTGTCGCAGTTTTTTTTTTCTTGTGTTTTTTGGCAGAGACACCCCTGCGACCCGCACCGCCCCAGCCAAAACGCACTACCCAACTCAAATAGATGGAAAAACTGGGTTTTCGCCACAGCGCCAGATCCTGCCTGAATGTACCCTTCTGTTTTTGAACAAGGCATTAAACGGATAGTGTGTTCTGCTCAGCAGATCTTTAAAGTTGATTTAAAAACATGAACACTGACATGTCGCTATGAAGACACGCTCGGCGATAAAGCCTTACAGCTCAAAAGAAAGCCCCTCAAGTGTTACAGAAAATATTCATTTACAAGATATAAAACCTAACAGTTCAAGAGTTTAAAAAGGCCGCTATCGAACAAATATTTGAAATGCATGACTGAGTACTTGGCGTGGAAACAAAATGCTCTTGCAGATGAAGGAGGCCCCAGAGGTAGGCTTGTTAAACCGTGCTGCTGGGGATAGGCAAGCTGCTGCGACCAGGATTAACATTTTCTGCAAAGTGCCAGTTTTACTCCACCGATCTTTACACCACTACCGGGTGCAGCACCTGGTCTACAAACATAAATGTACATCGAGGGACTCCGAGTGGAAGAAAACTACAATACTTTGGTCCCAGAGACAATTTAGTATCCTACACGATCTGTTAAAACTCCCCATCAGTTGCTCTCAGAGGCTTTTTTATTCTCACAGCGCTGTAATCTCGAAGATGTAGCTGAGACTGCAATTTGAGTGCCTAATTACTTCAAGATACCTTGTAGTGTTTTTCCACCCTTTGTTTACCAAAATGAGATCCTCAGATGTGCAATTTGATCACTCGCCAAATTTTTCTTCCCCTATGTGCAAGGCAAAGAAAAGAACCTATGGGCTATTTGAGTATGACGTGGTGATGAAGTTACCTCCGTCACCCACACACTTTTTCTTCTTCTGCTTCTCTTAGTACGGCTCTGCCTTCAGACTTCGATATAGGCAGCATGTAAACACCATCCCTATGATCTGGAGATTGGATGGAGGGGAAGAAAAACACAGTTTAGTTTATCTCCATGTACATACGTTAGTTTAATGTCTGTTTATGTGCAGCAACAAGTTCTTTGCTCACCTGTACACAGGCAATCCCAACACCCACTGCTCCGATGATCTTCAGATGGTCCAGGATGAATTTCTCCAGTTTGGTGATGCAGCCGCCCTAAATGAAAAACAAAGCACGTCTTTATGTCGCATCAGCTGGCGTGGGAGTGTTACTGAAGTCTCACTGCAAACAAATGTTATGTATACGGTTCAGATATGACAGCTCTTCTTCCTCTGCTACTCGTATGCCGCACAGTCTCAGCGCTGACACACTCAGGAGACATGATGGAAATACTGATCGAGCCCACATGCGCCCTTCATCCTCTCACCTCCACCTTGTAGATGTTGGACGGGTGGTCCCTGATGCCGCAGAGCTCGGTGGGAGTCTTACAGCAGCTGTCAGGGACCATTCGGTGCTTCGCGTCTTGGGAGCGGATCCAGACGCTCTCGGCCCAGTCGGATGAGCTGTTGCTGCCACAGCACTTGAACTGAAAGAGACATGTTGAGAGTGAAACTTTGATGGTAGCAAAGAAGAAGAAAATTTTATGCTGCACTCCAGCAAAGACGAGCAAAACTAGCAGCGTAATCTGTTCAAGGATAGTTTTACATTTGGGGAAATAGACCTCTGATACCTGTACAGTAAATATGAAGCTACAGCGAGTGGTCATTAGCTTAGCTTAGCTTTTTCCTTTGACAGTGGCAGTAAACTTACTGGAGTCTCCGTTGGCTGCCTGGCAACAACTCCCAGGCCTTAAATAGTCCAGCACACAACGGCAACGTGCCATTTTTACAGTTTGCTTTTGAATAAATGAGATGAGTGTAAATTAACGAGCTTAAGAGGTGCTGCGGTCAGCTGATTTTGTTACCCCATTACCCCTGACAGACATAAGAGTGGTGTAAAGTCCTCTCAAGGAACTCTTGGCAAGAAATGAGTGTATTTCCCCAAAATGTGAGAAGTCCAAAGAAATTATTGGGAATGATAGAAAATAAAAAGTTTAGAGGAAAGAACAAAGAATAAATGTTGACATCTGACAGCCCAGGGCGTCTCGTACTTAAAAACACTTAGCATAAAAAAAAAAAAAAAAAAAAATGAACCGACTGAAGCAGCTCAGATTTATCCGTTCCTTCATGTGCTGTCAACTGCTATAAGCAAAAAGAGAGGGGAAATTAGAGCAGAGGGTGCAGATGAGTCCATCATCCTTAGCTCAAGTCAGGGAAGGGACTTGGATCGGATTTGTTTTGACTCGCCCTCATCACCAAAATCTCTAATCTGATGGGATGATAGGTTACTAAACACTGTCCAATCAACGAGCCACGTGCGAGTCCACGTGACTTCTGCTTAGGAGGCTCTGGTTCACTTATAATGTGACAGTGTTGGATGTAAACAACTGCCTAAACGCATCCTGTGGGCTTTAACATCAGCTGTCATTTCACAGTTTGTGAGATTACATTAACCTCCATCTTAGAAAACTGGTATCCTTCCCTTTATGCAGACACTTACCTCCTGCTGCAGCTTGTCTACAGCCCTGGTGATTTGCTCATGGGTGTTCTGTTGATACTTCTGGGTCATGGTCTCCCTCAGATTCTGCTTCAGCTCCTCATTTAACTGTTAAGACACAGACACAGATATAAATGCAGCGCACTTACATAGCAACACAAAAAAATCTGCAGGCCAGCATAGAGCATGACCGAGTGATAAATTAGCTGCAATTGTTGACTCTGCTACTGACGAGATTTATGGCACACAGGCTTTAAACGCTCTCCTGATGATACACGTCACGGACAGCGGCTCTAACAACAGAGGAGAAGATGAAACCGGGGCGAAAGGCAGAAAGGAAGTCTGTGTTTTGGGGTTTTCTTTTTTTTTTTTTTGTTCTCTAGACCAGTGGCAGAAAACGCTCGCTGGAGGAGCAGGGAGGTCTGGGGGGCTCAGTTTCTATGGCAACAAGCCAGCTGGGAAACCACTGTAAATCAAAGCATGAAGGAGATATCAAGGGAATGAATGATGAAGAGAGGGAGGGAGGGCAGAGGAAGATGAGAGACGGGAGGTGAAGACAAAGAGGAGAGGAGGAAACAGGAGGGACGTGGAGGGGGAGGCGGGGGTGGGCTGGCGTTTCATTTTACCTGTTGACAGTTTGGAAAACACTGCGGCACTGAAGAGAAAGCAGCAACTCAAGATGGCTCAGCGAGTGAACAGCAGTGCATATGTAGCCACATACAAATAAGAGCAGACGTGAGTTCACGCATGTATTCGGGTGATGTGTGTCAGTACAATCTGACTGCAGAGCCACAGGTGTGAACCCTGCTGTTCAAGTCCAACCTGGACACCAACAGCAGCAGTTTACAGGCGCAGATGTCGGCGTCTGCAGACAAAGCTCTGCTGTTTAGACGATGACAGTGTCACCAGAAGGTGAATAGTTTTCTTTTTTTATAGCTTGTGATCGATTTCATCTACATTTTAAACTTCTTTATTAAAAGGGGATGTTTTCTGCTGATTAGAGGTGGGCGAGATGGCCCTAAATTAATATAACAACATTTCTCCAAGACAAATATTTAGTTGGTTTGGTTGGTTGAGGGTCAAACAATCATTGTGGTTCATATTGGAACTCCTCCACCATGAAGGAATGCTATTTCTGCTTTCAGCCATGCTTGTTGCTGTAGTTATAACTTTCTTTGCCTGAAGGAGGCAATCCTGACATGTTTACACCAAGCAGCCTCCGTGGCTGTGAAGTGAAGCCAATGCCAAAGTGCCAAAACTGCAGTTCCTCAAATGGCCACTTGAGGCTGGCTGCAGAACAAGTCAATCTCCATAAGTCCCCATGTTAAAATGTCCAACTTCACAGCAGAAATAAACATGTTTACAGCCTGGTATAAAAACAGTTTTGGTCTCTATAGCTAATTTCCCCATTCATGACAACTGTACTGAGTCTAAAAACTCACCTGTTCAAGTTATATTAAGGCTTAGATTTATGCTTAATTAACAGCTGGACCGCTTTGATTGACAGGTGGGCACTATTAAAGATGGCTTGTTTGAGCACTCAGGAGTCATTCAGCCCACCTCAGGTCCGCAGATGATCCACGTCTTTGCCGATGGCAGGATAGGCAGGATAGCCAACATGGTGGCGGCCAGCGCCACAGATTTTGAGCTTCAAAATGGCTCTTCGTGACAAACATGCTGTCTATTCTTGATACTGTCAGTAATAAATATAGATAAAGTGTTTGTGTGGAGCAGGTTTCATGAGGTGTTCTCACAGTTCTCACAACTAATTACCGGAGAGAAAAATTAGGGAAAAACGAAGGGAGAGAAGACGAGAAGGCAAGAATCTTCTGAAGCGAGTGAAGGAGGCCGAGCTTTGGGGAGCAGGAGAGAGCTCAGCGACTGCTCGTGTTCAGACGAGTTGTGTATTATGAATGAGGCAGTTATAATGATATCAGAGCACCTCTAGACTGAGAAAAGTCCTGTTGCTGAGCTACAAGCCACCAGGCTTTAAGACTAGTCAGGGTGGGACTGATGCCGGTGGAGAGCAAAGTCATGTTAATATTACACGAGGTAAGAAAAAAAAAAAGAAGAAATCTCATCTGTGACTGCTCGCAGTACAGTCATTATAACTCTACAGTGTTAGAGCTGAAATGTGCCAAGGGAGGCTGTCAGATTTTACATTAACTACAGAGCATGAGATAAGAAATAATCACTTGTAAGCAGAAACGTGTGCATTTAAAACACATTTTGTAGAGCTAAGCTGTTTTTTAACCATCTTTGGATATTTAATAATTTCTTTGTGTATCATTTTAAGTGTGTAGTGGTTCAAAATCATAACAAAATGCTTTAAAAGCACTCTGACACACTGCACTTAGCCTTGTTATGTGTACTACTGGAGGCATTTTTCATTCCACTTGGACTAAATGTACCACAAGTAATACGGTTAGTCTGATATTTGTATTTTTAATGGGTTGTCTTATATTCTCTTTCTGCCATCTCATTCATCATGCCTTTTTTTTTTTTTGCGGTGGTTATAATTACAGCGCAGCACACGCCACCTGGGAACCGAGACAGTCGTCTGTGTTTTATTACAACCTTTTAGACTACGTGCTCAGATTAAGAGGCACCGAAGATGTGCCAGGAATGCGCTATTGGCGTTTTAGCAGAGTATATGATGACTGCTGCACACAGACATCAGGTTTTACCATCAGAGGATGAGTATAAGAGTTTATTTTTAAAATTCAATGACAATAAACCAAATGATTTATCAAATATATGTGGATCAAAATACAAAAATGTACTTTACTAAACTACCAAAAAAGAACAGGGCTTGACAGTAAGGATTGCCAAGTTGCAAAAGTAAACAGCAAAATAATTCTTTGACTTTTTAAAGTAACATTGTGTCACATTTTCATTATCAACATGATGAAAATAGTTAATTATTTACTAAAAATGGAAAGCATATTTTCAATTTCGGCAACCAAAAGCTGATGCCTGGAAGTCAACCTGGCAACCATTCTTTAAAGTAAGTGTTGAGCCGTGCACAATCCAGTTAAGACTGTATTATTAGTTAAAATGAATCCTAACCTCTGTGTCACATTTGAAATAACTTTTTTTGTCATTTCAAAAAATATATAAAGTCCTCCCATATCTGTCAGCTGCCAGCTCCTCCGTCAGTCCTCACAACCTAACAACATACAAATCCTGGGGTGCATTGTAAAATATATTTCAAAGGGACTTTATTTTTTTTTTAACTTTTTAAAGTATGTGAATTTGGCCAAGGGGGATTACCTGCTGGTAGTAGATATAAGCCAGGACGCCAGCCAGGATCTCCAACAGGAAGATGCACAGCAGCAGGACAAAGTACTGGAGAGGAGAAGAAGAAAATACAGTTAGTGATAATTTCATGAAGCGACAGGTGGCTTGAAAATTGGATGTGGGAGCGTTTAAAGTCACACATGCTGCACTGCTAGAAAGGTTGTTTAAGCCGAATAGAAACATGTAGCAGCTAAGATGCGGTTACAGTCTATTGAGCTATTAATTAGACACAAAAACCTGCTAAAACTAATCTTTGGGGCACTTGAAGGCAGCAGAAACAAGTCATGAACATTAACAGATCTCCACCTTTTAAGCTGATAATGGCAAACTAGTTTATTAATAGCTGCTTATTTACACTTTCTGCATTTATGGAGAAACGTATCATCACTTGGAGTCATATTCTTTCGCAATCATACATGCGACTATAGTGCAACTAAATACAACTGCACTACAAGTACAGCCTAAAAACGCTTCACGAAGAACGGTTTTATTGGCGGGCTGAAGTTCTGGATTGCATTTCATTGTACAGGTGTAACTAATAAACTGGCAATAGTAGTGCATATTGCATGTACGACTGTGCCAGCTCATAAAACGAAGCCTCACAACAGATGACAAAACTTAAAGTTCAGCAAATTGAGCTTTCTCATTTCTGTTTCGCTCAAAGTTGGTTTATTAAAGCTCGAAACTGCCAAACTTTGAGTCACTGCACAGTGGCCTTTAAAGTGAGGTTTGTTGTTCTGAGTTTATCGTCGGTATCTGATTCGTGATGAGGCCCATGGGAGTTAGAGGGAAGGTCTGCTTTTCATGCCAAGTTTCTTCAGAATTAAAGACAAGACGAGATACTATCAGACCAAATCCTTGACCCAAATTCCTCTGGCCTGCTGCTATCAGAAAGAGAAAATCGGGCCTGGTTGATGGCCTGGGCTGATTAGATCTCTGAGTGGCTCTGAGCCTGAATGCAAAGCGGATGCATTTTGATGTTGTGTTGATGGTTTGAAGAGTATGGCAACAGATACGGACACCCTAAACATTAAAGAACATCAGATTCAAAGAATCAAACCTACGACAGCAAAAACAAGTGTGTGAAGATCACATCCTTCATGTTAAGATTTCAAAATCTCACACTCCTCCCACTATTAATAATTTCAATACTTACACGTACATATTACCTTCAGTTCAGTCATAAACCTCACATTTGAAATGCAGAATATAGTTAGACTTTGGCGTCTAGGCTACAAACTCATCTCTCCGCTCAGATAAAGATATTCAGGAGCCATGGGCAAATATCTTAATCCTTCCCAGAGCCTGCAGGTGGATGTTGGGGTGGTGCTGGGGCTGAAAATGATACTGATGCAGGGCAGCAGGGGCACTGACAGAGCAAAGGGAATGATTTCTGCAGCTCAAATAGACCACCAAATTGGGATGATGTGTTTGGTGTGAGGCAGCGCAGCTACAGTTGCCTGCCTAAACCAACTCGCAGGCGTTGTTCCATCTCTGCCCCAAATGATAACTGTTCCATACATAATACCCATCCTGAAGCGTTACTCTGGGACTCTGAAGTGTCAGCAGCCGCCCTCCCTGCAGCACTTCTTTCTTTTATTGTTTTGCATGTGTAGTTATTTGGCAGCGCGCAGGGTGTGAGGTCAGGACTCTATAAAAACATAGCGACCAGGTTACATCGCTGCTACATCTCTCTCCTCTGCTCGCCGTCTCTATAAAGGGCTGCAGGTCTGTCTTGGTCTGGGATGAGCTAAACACATGCGAGCACAGTGAGCAGGATGAAGCGTGGCCTCGGCTGTTTTGAGGAGGTGTTGCTGTGTTTATTTCTAATGGAGCGGCCGTGAAAGAGTCTAACTTTGAAATCTGTTTTCATAAACAGCAACTGACACGTTCTACTCATTCTGCTTCAAGAGCTAAATCTTGGGCAACTGGACTTTGCTGTAGATCTGTATTTGAAAACTGTAGTATCTGTCAGGCAGAAAATGGTGGATGAGTGTCTGTAGTACTATATAATAAAAAATAAAAACCCACACTTTCAAAATGACTGGAATAAATATTCATTTCTAATAATTTCACCCATGCAGAGCAGGATTTGATCTCCCAGTGAGGTAGCTACAGGTGTAGCTGAAAACATGAAGTGAAAGGAGGGCCTGTCTTTGTTTTCTCTCTCTCACACACACCCAAAAACAGACACACACTTCTGATAGATGTGATGTGTACAGAGTGTGACAGTGGACCTGTTGTCGGCTGTAAAGACCGGGGTGGCTGAATTACTGACTCCAGAGGACTCCTCATGATCTCAGGCGCGCGCGCACACACTCACACACACACACACACACTTTCTGACAGACACTCATTTTATGTCTGAGCTGCCATTCTTCTCCCGGGCGATTTAAGGGCACAGTGTAATGACTGCCAAAATGACTCTCGTATGTACAAACCTTTTTTTTCTGCTCTGCAGTGGCTTCCTGGCTGAAATATCGCATGGTAAACTCGCTGAGGTTGTTCAAAAATATCTGAACAGTTCCTTTGGCCTTTTGTGTCTCTCTTTCACAGCAGCTGTTTTTCTCCAGAGGTTTTCTAACCTCTTTCCTCCTTCACCTTCATGCACTTCCACCAGCATCCAGTGTACATAAAAAGGAACGACGCATAACTGCAGAGAGGATACATGCATTTGTATGCAGCTCTGTGTATCACTGTGTTTCTATTTCAGACTTCATTAGAAGTATACTGCTGCCTTTACAATTACTGGGTGAGTGGTTCAGAGTCACATTGAAGGTGACTTTAATCAGATAACGCTTGAACACGTGGTGGGTTTTTTTTCAAAGGAGTCATCCAGCGACCTTTTGGCTCCACGGTGGACTCTTTGACCCTATGCAGCTCATCATTTAGAACTTTTAACCGTCTTTAACTCAATGCAGACTTTATTAAACTGTGTCCAACAGATGGTGGTTATTAAACTAACTCCAGCCTTGTGTCTGACTGGCAGCGAAGCACGTTTTTGAGTGTTAAAGTGTAAAAACAAAAAGCATCGCTGCAGCATGCTACTCTGTGTTACGGCGTAGCAAATGTCCAAAAAAACTGATCGGACTCCTGCTGAGCTGATTCATGACTCACTTCTCTGTCAAAGATACGACAGCTTAAATAATCATTCAAGAAAAAAATAGTGCAGTGGTTCTGCCAGTTAGTGTTGTAGTACTCAAGATCGGTTTTGGTCTTGAGACCGCACTCAAGACCACTAATTAAAAGGTCTCTTCTCAGAATCGACCGCATTTTTACTCAGTCTCATCTCAGTCTCAGAAAAACAGGACTCTAGATTTTACTTCAAGACCGGTGAAGACCACAACTGCAGGGATATTACTAAATTACCATTAACTGTATAAGAGTGTCTGCAAGAAAAACACAGCAGTTTGTAAATACTGCAATGTTCTTAGTCTTGACTTGGTCTCAGTTTAGTTGGTCTTCACTACATGACTGCTGCTAGTTTCTACTAGTTTCTAGTCTCTACTGACATTACCAGATGTGCTTTTTTCTTCATTACATTAATAATAATAATTATTATTAATAATAATTATTATATTCATGTGAATTTGCCTATAATATATTGTATAACACTGCTCATGTCAGCCTGTTGGCAGTCAATACGAGTAGGTGTGATATGAGTGCACATACTTCACCATTTGCAGCAAATGTAGGATGATAACGAGAAATAAAAGATATAAATAATGATGATTAGTCTGATTTATTGTAGAATAAAAGCAAGAGATGTCAGCTATTGTTTTCTGGACGATCTGTAATTCCTAAACAAAAGATTTTGGATGGAGACGAAAAAGTTTCAAGAGTTTTAACGAGTTAAAAATGTTAATACTTCTAAGATGTACCGAGAAGATGTCGTCCTCTGAATTTGCTTCATTTGATGTGTGACATAAAGTCAGCAGAGTGTGCACACACGCACACACACACACACACACACACACACACACACACACACACACACACAGAACTCCATTATGTTCTCCATCTTTGGCAATCTCTTCCGATCCTCCCTCCCGACAAGTTCATTCCTTCTCTGTGATTCATGGCTGTGATCTCAACTCTTCAAAAAAGCCTGCCACTTTGCAGCCGACCATTTATTTTTCTCCACATGGTTTTTTAACCAAACCAAAACAAAAACATATGCAACCTGGTTATACTTATGTTACTCAACGTGATACAGAAATGCATTTAAATGGGCAGGAATGAGTTCTAATGTCATTTTTCATAGATCTTTCTGCCCTTGTGAAGCCTAAAAATCCGTCCTCAGAAAGTCGTCCTCCGAGCGGCTGAATAAATGCTCGCCGCACATGAGCGATGATCATAACTTAGTCATGAAAGACTCATCAGGTTGCAGAACAGGCGGGGCGGCGAGCTGCAAAGCCTGACAGAAACTGAACAATGAAGAGGAGATCTTTTTAACCTTTGTCTCTGCTTACAGCTCTGCCAGTCTGTCTCATATAAATACAATTCAATGGAAAGAAAGTGAAGCAACAAATATGGTTAGATAAAAGAATAATAGATGCTGAGAAAGACAGACAGAGAGGGAGGAAGTGGAATGAGTGCTCCAGCTGAGCATTTTCCTCATATGTGGTAGTAGCTCCACTGTGTAGCTCCACTGTGTCTTTGATCATGACATTGATGTTATTTTTGCAATTTTTAAAGATGTTTTGGGGCTTTTAACCTTATTTTGACAGAAACAGCTGAAGAGTGACAGGAAGGTGGGGCAAGAGAGAAAGGGAATCAAACCATGGACCGCTGCAGCACATGGGGTTCACGCTCTAACAGGTCGCCCAATTGTGCATTTTTTTTTTTTTTTTTTTTGCCTTTATCTGACAGGAAAGCAGGCCGGGCCGGGGACACGCAGCAAAGGACCACAGGCTGGAGCCAAACCGGGGTTGCTGAAGCAAGGACTCAGCCTTAAACCACCAGGGCGCCCCAGTGCTTTCCTCATTTTTTGAATTAACTGTAAACTTGGAACAGGAAAATGTGATGAACATCTTCTCAAAGATGTTTTGATGTTTGGGTGGCACGGTCTCTATGTGCCCTGTGAAGAACTGGCGACTTGTCCAGGGTGTAACCTGCCTCTCGCCCTAAGTCAGCTGAGATTGGCTGCAATGCGACCCTGATGGGGATAAGCGGTTACAGAAAATGTTTTGATGTTTCTTTGAGAAATGATTAATGAATCAAGCAGCTGTACTAAATAAAAAACATAAGTTAGAACCATAATAAATCTAATCTTTATTGCCAGTAAGAGAGACAGAGACAGAGAGGGAAGCAAAGAGGAGAGACAAAATGAGAGACAGAAAGTCGGATATGTAAAGTGAGAGAAGTGCAGAGAAAAGCAGAGAGGAGACTGAGACACACTCAGACTTCTAATATGTCCGGTCAAACTGCATGAAGTCAGTTTCTCCGCAGGTGGAGCCAGCCTCTGTTAGGACTGCTTTCCATTTGGCTCTGTCATTTGGAAGGGGAAAGTTCTTCCCTCCCCTCCCTGAATCATTACACCGTTCTGTCGCTTTTCTCCTACAAAACAATGAAGCTGTGTGTTTGCAGACGCACACCACGCCCTTCATCCCGTGGGAGAGTTTTCATCGTTCTCTCTTTGTCTTGCTGACCTCTCTTACACTTTGTATGGTACCAACATCACTAACAGCCCCGCAGAACGCCTGACATGGCCCTCTCTTTAATCAGCTGCAGCGAGTTTATTAAGTCTTTGTGCTGCAGAGCGTCCCGGAGATGCTGCGGCTGCATCAGCTTTTTTTTTTGTGGTTCGAAAGTTGTGACCTTTAGGTTACGGGGACAGTGTCGCCAATCACCGCGGCCCTCGTGTACTCGCAGCAGGTGGAGGCACTCACCACATACAGAAAAACAATTACTTTACCTCTCCTCCCACCACTGCCATTGCGGGCCTTATGTTCGCCCTCTTTAACAATCTCGATAGCACCTCTCCTTGTCGACAAGTTCATTTCTTCCCCGTGATTCATCGACCTAATCTCAACTCTTCGGGATGCACCGAGCGTTTGAAAATTACACAACAGGCGGGAGGGGAGGTGGAGCACACATCTCGATTTACACATAAGTCCTGAGTTATAAATCAAATAATCTGGACATGGTGGGAGACTTCATTTATTGGGCACAATTCTACAGACTTTTCAATTATGTTTTAAAGCCACATAGAAGCACAGTGGCTGCCCTGGGAATCTGCAGTCCACACCCACATCGGAGCGTTTTTTTTTGCTCAATATTCAATCTGGACAAAAATGATTTCTATCCCACACAAAATACAAAGACTTTTATATTTTTGTGTTTCAAAATTCACACTGATTCAGAAAGTGGGATGTCTAGTTTAAGTCAAATACAACTAGTTTTTGCTGTTTTACTCTTGAAAGGAATTTATATTTGTCACAATAAAATGAGCACTGACGTATGAGGCAGGCAGTTGTTGCCAGCGTTGTAGTCAAAACCAACTAAACTGAAATCAAGCCAAGATCAATGTATTGCAAGACTGAGTCAAGACCAAGACCAGACAGTATAGAGCCGTCTGCACCAAGAAAATTGACTAATAAATCAGGCCATTAAGTGACATCCCCGCAATTGTGGTCTTGACCGGTCTTTGTCTGAGACTGAGATGAGGCCGAGCCTTTTAAAAAGTGGTCTTGATCTCCGCCTCTCGGAGTACAACAACACTGTCGAAGTCGAATTGAACCTACCAAAAATACACACAATTGTTTGTGTCACTATTTATTATGTGAAAAGTTAAAAACTAATTAAATACATGAGCCTAACTTTGTTCTAGATGCCATCATCCTCTTGCTACTTCATGAGTGCTAGTTATAAATACACCTGGTGGGAACTGGCTATGTTTTGGCATCTGCTTTATCTTTGAAAATGTCTGGCTGTGCCAAATTCTTGTAGACTTGTCTCTGGTGAGAAGAAAGATGACGCATGTTCCTGCAAAATTTGTACGACACAAACATTTGAGCGGCGCCCACAGCGGTGTGCGTGCATAAATTACAAATAAACCGTGTTCAAATGTGTAGACCAGGACCTGAGCCGTGTGTGTTTTTAGCATGAGTGTGTGAACAGTACAGTGTTTGTGTGTGTTTGTATTTTGAGCTGGTGTTGGCGCCATGCAGGTGTCTCTGTTGGCAAAACCCCAGTGCTGTGTACAGAGTGTGCCAAATCAAATATGGGCATACACGCTCCTACTGTATCAAGTTTTGTTTGACCCTGAACGCTATCGAGGTTAACATCACGGCCTTGGTGCACGTTATTGTGGCACCACGATGTCCTTCTAAAAAACTATCACTTCTTAAAGCTTATTCTCGAGTAGAAAAGCAAAATCCAGAACGACCTCAGTGATCAAACAGACTATATGTAGGAGAAGAATCCTGTCGCTTTTCACAGATATTACTGTGTGTTCACAGAATCAGTCTGAGTATGTCATTTACTTCTACAATGGATGTTAAATTGTGAGACTTCTGTGGCTTCACATCTGCTTAGTATCACCACATAAAAAAAAAAAAATGTTTTGTTTCTTCCAACAATGTGCAAGTTCGCCATCTGGATTAAAACAGGACAGAAACTTTTTTGTGTGAAAAAGAATAAATAAAACGCCTGCGTGATACAGAATCAGTGTTCGCCTTTGTTTTGTACATGTGCAGGTGTTGGCCTGTGGTGACCGGCAGGGATTTTTGAGAAAAGCACAATCCCTTCAAAGAATTCAGGGAGGCTCTTTGACTGCTGAATAGTTAACCTTTGGACTTTAAAAAGTGTGTTTGGTTTGGTATTTGGAGTATTTTAAAATGTCTTATTCATACAATGGTTTTATTAATGGTTTATTAGTTACTAACAATCCTGTATATTATAATGGCAACATAATTCACTCAACATACAAACAAACATTAAACACTCCTGTGAATTTCTCATGATTAAAAAGTGTGCATGACTTTGGTTGATATATCTTTATAGCCTTTGATTAGAATTAGGGTGAAGTGAAATGAGGTGAGTTTAAGATATTGGAGAGGATATACATGAAGAGGACATTTAATTCTAATTAAATTATAATTGATACAAGAATGACTGTCGCAATATAAATGGCTAAAAGTGTTTAGAGGAAAATGGAGCACTGTTCCACTGTGTTCAAAAGTACAAAATATAACGCAGGCCATTTCCTGGATGGTGGGTAAGAATGTTAACCTGCAAGTGAAGCTATGCATTCTGTGTATACAGCCAGAAAACTTCAGTCAGTGTTGATAGATTTTGGACTTTTTCCATCTCAGAGGATGATTGCTGTCTTCTGGAATATATATACAAACCCCCCCTGTGAAGATATGGTTGCACAACACACTTGCTTTACGAAGACTATTTTTTAGAGGGATAATAAAACAATTTATTAAAATATGGAAACCTTTCCTAGAATATTGCAATATGTTCAAAATCATCCCTGCTGCTACTTTTAGGTTATAATTAATTTATTTTTTTTAATTTATTCTAGTTTATTTCCTCATCTTTGTCTAATACTTTATTTTACATGCATACTGATACATTTGTGCATTTTTAGTCTCCTTTACATGCACTATTTATTGTTTAAATTCTTACAACGCCATAATTTGGTTTGATTTTGTTTATTCATTTCTGTCTCCGACATATTTTCACATGCGTGCTGTGTGCAGCTCCTGTTATCTCTCTATCCTGACGTGATCTCTTACCACTCGCAGTAGCCTCCTCTGCTCCTTGAAGGTGGCACAGCAGCCCAGCACGCCTGTTACCATGACGATGGCTCCAGCCAGGACCAGTATGTAGGCGGAGGCAGCGTAGGTCTTGGAGGAGAGAAGGCTGATGTAGTCGCTCTTCTCGACCAAGGTCCAAACGCCCACCGCCATTACGACGCCCCCTGCCAACTGGGAGGAGAGCACATGTTAAGTGAGTCTGCCAGTGAGACGCTGGTCCCTAAAGCAGCAACGCCGAACAACACAGAGGAGACAAAAACTGAGAGTGACACAGGTTTAAAATATTTACCTTCAAGGTGACGAAGGAGAAGACTTTTAATGGTTGAATGCGAGCTGATAAAACGACCCACCGCTGCCATAAAAGATAATCTAATCTAATCTTAAATTAGTTTATGCCGCAAGATAATTGTGAATGACTCGACTGTTGAGGTCAGTGATACAGAGCTGTCACTGCGTCTGTGACCACAATAATAAAAATATAAACTCAGCTACAGGAGGGAATAGTCAATTAATCAATTAAAAAAAACAGAAAAATTTGTAATTGTTTCAGTTATTTTTCAAAAAAGCGTACAGGTGGCTGAGCCAGGTGTTCATTGGAGGTGGCAACATACACTTGTATAAGGGCATTCAAGAACCGGAGACTACTTTGTAGACAGCCATTAGGGATTTTTATTTAATGTGGGCTCACTGAGTAGCAGGGCAACGTATGAGGAGTTGGGTAGCACATTGAGTCAGGTAAGACCTGATTTTTCTTATGTTGTTAAGTACCAGCAGTATGCATTTCTTGCTATCCTAGTCGGGGGAAGACATAGGGAGTCAATTTTGATGTTGATGTCACGGTGTGTAGTAGGTTAATAAATGACAGTAAATTTAGTATCTCTGGGGTTTGGACTGTTGGTTGGAAAATAACAGGCAAATTGAAGACATCATCGTTATAGACTAAACAATTATTCCAGTAAAAAAGTTCCAGATTCATCGACAGTTCAAATAATTATTACTTGCAGCCCTAAACTCTGCTCTTTTTTCCACAATTGTTGGTTGTGTAATGAGCATTTTTAGAATGTTTTGACTCTAACCAAACAGAGCAATCATGTGGATTAAAGTCAGAGGAGTTACAAAGCATAAAAGTGAATCCTTAAAGCCCACAGGAGAGACTAACCTTCATCACAAACAAGCATAAAAGTCAGTTCCTCGTACCGGCGTTTAACGTAGTCTGACGCCCTCAGCATTGTCTAGGCCAACATTTAAAAAGGATACAAGGAAAATTAAATAAGATATCACAATGACGAGTCAGCAGATGGTGCGGCACTGCAACAGAAATCTGTCACCGTGCCAAAACCATCAATCTAACAGGCTGCCTAATTTAGATTTAATTCATAATGGAAGACGATGGCCATAGAAGCGAGACACTGAGTCAGACTGTACCACACCCAGAGACAGGGTGGTTGGAAAACACACAGGACAATAGTGTTGAGCTACTACAACACTATAATAGTTCAATAGTAGAAATAGTTCAATCTATGTTGAAAAGTAACCACAGTGCTCAGCTTATTACTTTTTATTGCTTATTATTAGCTGCTGTTACAACACAATTATAGTAACTTTCAGGTCAGAACAGTGTACACAAGCCCACTGACTCAATGTTTTTGTATACTACTACTATGTAATAACTACACATGACCCCTGTCACCAGCTGCATGTGATAAATGAACAGTTCAATCAAAAACATGTTTCCCGTTAAGATGTTTTCAATTTATCACTTACAGATTGATTCTTCAGAGATGTTTCATAATAAAAAGTCATAATAAAATTTGTTGTTTTTATTTATTGCATAAAGCATCTCACAACGCTCCAAACTTTGTATCCCACAGACAGACCGCCGGCCCTGACAGCGTCAAGAATCAGACTGGGGTTCAGTCTTTGCAGTAAACACTCCATGTGGTGAACATGTTGCTCGCTGTGGCTTTATCTGCTGTTAAAACTCAATGAACCACAGGAATTAAACATTTTCTAATTGAAAGCTGAACAAGGGGAAATTCAAACTTTGGTGACCTCCAGTGGCAGCGAGCGGTATAAACTGGAACATTTAAAAGTCTGAAAGGATCCCACAGGGATGTCATGTCACTGCATTTGTCCACTTATGAGGCCAACAGGTGAATTTATCTTGCTCAGCGGGCAACATTGTTACTGGTGACTGGCTTTTGCTCTATAATAATCAAATCATGTCAGAAAAACAGAAACAAATGGTGAGTAATCATAGCTAATATAACCTGAGTCTGTTAGCTCCATGACGCTTTCTTTCATGATCAAACGTATTTCCTGTTTCTGCATTTGAGTCTAATTTTTAATGCAGTGTCAGTGCAATAATATTAATTATTAAAGACATTACTGCCATGGTGAATGCCTTGTTTATAAAGGCCACGCTCTGCTCTGTTCATTCAAAATTACAGCCTCGGCCTTCAAGATTACAAGGTTTGTTTATGTTCAAACACAGCACTGTGTGGGTGTGTGTGTCTCTCGAGTGTAGCTGTTGGACCATAATATTTCTGAAAATCTAACTGTTGTGCATTTTGAATCAGACAGTGTCCTAAAAAATGTTTCATGAATGTGAAAATTGTGAATAATTTCAACCTAAAACCTGAAAAGCACGAATGTGTAAAACCCAAACTGACTTTTAGTCACTTTAAGTCGACGTGGCCAAACAAATACTTGTAGCTTTAAACACATCACCAGGTCGATTAATATTTCAGAGGGCTCCCTGCTACTTCGCCTGGTCGAGCATGCACCCCGTGTACAAAGGCTCAGGCCTTGCCGCAGTGGCACCAGTGGCCGTTTGCTGCATGATATCCCCCTTTTTGTTGCTCTACCTCCCTGTCTCTATCAAAATAAAGGTTCAAAACATGATTAGGGCAAAAAACATCCCTTGTGAAGTCTACGAGGGCCAAAAAAAACAGACATACTTTGTACTTTCACTAGCTTGTAATGCATGTTGTTACACTGAAGTATTTGAAAAAATATGAAGTCATATTTAGTCAAAAGATTTGATTTGGTCCTGAAACATCCGTATGGTTGTAACTCTGGCATCTGGCACCAAAAAGATTCGGCACTGTTTGTCTGCCAGTTTCAGAGAGATCTTTGATGATCTTTGGCACACGGATGATTATCACATATGGGCCGAGAGCTGCGAGTGCGATTTCACACTGAGAACGAGTGAGGATGAGACACACACCTTTCCTTTGCTGACACCGAGGCAGCTGCACTGATGTTTGACTCTGATTTTACACTTCGCACATTCGTATTATGAAATCAGTTATTTGTTAATTTTCCACCCTGGAACGCCACGTTCCCGACACTGGAAAGTTTTGGGGGCTTTGAATGCATCTTCTGTGTGCTCTGTGATGGTATGCAGCTTGGCTCTGATTCTGTGAACTGGAATAGCAGCCGGCCTGAATAAAAAAGGCTTTGTTGAGGGTTCATCAGATAATCTTTCCTATTTATGGCATGTAAAAAGCTAATTATTCATATTAATATGAAAACAGGCTGTGCGTGTGTGTGCTGTTGTGAAAGAAAACACTGTATTTTTCAGCTTTGGTTGCTCAAACTTGGACTATCTCCTCACCTTTATCAGGAACTGGGCTGGATTTTCTGAATTGAATTAAATGATCAGTGTGTCGAATTTAGTGGCATCTAGAGGTGTGGTTGAAGATGGCACCTCCTGCACTCACCCTCTCATTCCAAGTGTGCCCTACTTAGACTCAGTGTGTAGCTTGTCCTACAGTAGAAATATGGCAGTTCAACATGGACGGTTCATTCTAAGGTAACAAAACACAGAACAATTCTTATTTTCAGGTGGTTCTACACTAATAAAACCATGGTTACACATATTATATCAAATTTCTGCCATATTCTGTCCCCTAAATCTGACACACTTTTAACCTGCAGTTAAACTACATATCTGAGCCAGTGTGGACAGTCTACGTTCATAAAATTTGATGGGTTAGGTCATTTTGAAATCGTGTGAATAGAAATGTAAAAAGTGCCTGAGTGGTTCATAACAGCAAACCAATCCATTGTTTTACAACCAATTTGATTGATTTTTTTAAAAAGGTCCTGGTTCTTTCCTGCACCCATCCTGATGGCAGATGTACAGTTTAACGTTTTGGCCAACACTTCAGTTCAGGGGTGCCAGAAAAACGCAGCAACCTGCAACAGAGAAGTTGAGCCGGATACAACTTTTGGAGAAACACAGCCCGATGTCACACTGTGGTGGCTGTTCAAACCTCCACAGTCAGCCTGAAATGTCACTGAAACTGAGACTATCCAGGTGGATTCATGGACTAATCTCGGATACTCTACCCTGTTGTGTTCTGACTTTGTTTATTTCATGTGCCCAGCTTCAAAATCTGAGTCTGGCTCACAATTTAGGCTGCAAAATAGTGTCACTACAGCAAGTACAGAAGGTCGAAGTTGAACCAGGTCTGAAAAGTACGATGCATTCTTACAGCAGAGAGTTTGGCAGATCATTTGACCCTCCTTTGTTTTCAGACAAAAGAGCGAGGTTGTATGAAAGCTCACTTCAGACATGCCTGCATGTTGGGAAAGCTCTGCCCAAAGCATGCATGTGCTTGAGAAGCACGCAAGACCAACACAAGCGCTTGGCAATTAAACCCTCTGTGCAGGCTCAGCAATGCCAGAATGGAAACTTACCCAAAAGAGAAAGTTGAAGGTAAAGAGGACGTATTTCAGGCAGATGGTTCCACATGTTTCCTTTTTCTCCTCGTAGCCCCCCATGCTGCAAAAGACAGAGGCAGATTTCAGGTCAGATATGACAACGTTATACAGCAGGAGTCATTTTAAGTTCCTTCGACACAGTCGGTACACTCAGCTTGTGATCAGGAGCTTTCTCACGAGGAAATGTGTTGGTGGAGATAAAGGTGACTCTTGTGGTGACTTGTACAATGTTTGTTCAGCTTATAAAAACTCCTTTCTGATAGCAGGAGTCATATCAGTGCCGATACATCACCCACGTTTTGATGCCAGTGCTGAACCCATACTTTTTTGATCACAAACAGCTGCACAAAAATGTGCTAAATCAACTCAACAACTGTCCAAAAATCGAGTATATGCAATTTACATATGTGACAAAGAAAGCAGAAAACCAACACACGTGAGAGGTCAAAACCAGACAATATTTGGCATTTTTACTAAGAAAAGTAGCTAAAATAATTAATAAACAACCAAAAACGCTGCAGCTCTACGCTGAATGATACCCTCAATGATTCAATAGCCATTTAAAAACAGCACAAACAAGCTAAAAAAGTGCAATGCAGCTCTGTAGCTGGCACAGAGGAGAGAGCCTTTTTTAATATATTTTTAGGTGCTTTTAACAAATGAGATGTTACAGTGCTAATGCAGAACGTGGGGGAGTGAGCATCAGATCAGCAGTGTAGGCAGAGTCAGCGAGTTGAGTTATTACATGTGTATGCAGAGAGATCCATGACTAAGCACTGAGTAGGAGCTGAGAGGTAGCCAAAGGCTAGAAATTATAACCACCCCGCTTAGCTCTGGTGCCTGGCGGCAACATCCAACACCGCGAGGAGTTAAAACAAAAAAATCATCTTTTATTAGTTAAAAGTTAAAAATGATTAGCTGCACTTACATTAAATGTTTAAAAGTGAAGCTTATCCCGACAATCTTAATGTTTAAACCGCACTAATTGCTACCGATTTAAAAATCTGACGGTGTTTTCACCACAACAATCCCAAACACGACTCTTTGAGTTAGAAGCTTGTAAGATTTATAGATCACATCAGGGAACAACACTTGCTGCCTTCATGTCTTCTTTGTTCCACGACTCTCACATCCTCTTTTTAACCCCCCCTCCACCGTTTTCCTAGCTCACTTGCCAGTCAAGCCCAGACTCGCCCTCCTCTGCCTGCCTCCCGTAACTCCGCTGCGGCTGCTCCTCCACCCTCCACGTTACACTGCTGTCAATTCAGATGTGAGCGCCGCATGAATGAATGAGTGTGTGTGTGTGTGTCTGCCCTCTCGTCTGTTGACCATCTGTTATGGTGGCGGCCCTCTTAGCGTGATTGTGTTAATTAAATTCAAACAAGACTTAATTGACAACTCCTCATTTTACTTTAGGAAACAGCTGAGTCAAGAAAGGAAGCGTCCCGCTTAAAAACTTTACAAGCATTCTTTTAAACGTGGAAAGACACAACAGGAGAAATGTCGCTTTGGAAACGGGGGTTTAACTTTGGAGAACAACGATTATTAGCTTTGGTTTTATTCAGTACGTGATATCTTTACTCAAGGGCACATTAAACGAGACGGTAAATAAAGCTGAGAAGTGCCACCTGTTTGACACTCTCACCACAAATCCCATTTAGTAAGCTAATGGCCGCCTCATCCACCCCTGGAGATTATAGTGGAGAAACACCTGGAGCATGTCCAGAAATGTTTTTTTTTTATTGTCTGAATAAGCAAACAGATTTATTGAAGTGTTACAAACGTTGCGGGTTAATGGAGGTAGATGAGGTGTTTCCAGATTTGTGGGAAAAAACACAAGTGCTAAATAAATCGCTGCAGTTTTGAACACTCCCGACAGTTTTAGGTGATTATATGATCAAACACAGATTTAACCAAAACTTATTTTCATCCACGAGTTGTCATCATTAGTTCTGCGTGCTCGGGAGCAAATGTAGCATTTCTCTGTGTATCTGTATTTGGTTTCCTCTGCTGAATACTGTAACTACAATAGAAACTACTGTGCAGTGCCACAACTTAGATTTATGAATATTTCAGAGAAGAAGAGAAGAAACATTGTCAAGAATCATGTGTGTTCTTCACATGTTGTTTATGTTCTGCTTGTATTTATCTGTAAAGACAACATGATGAATAGTGGGTGTTATCATTGTACTGCAGTTTGTGGGTTTGGTGATGTCCTAAGGGGCACAGAGAAATGTGTAGATAAGCATGGTAATATAATATGCTAAGAGGTCCGCAGCTTTTGACCGTATATTTGGGTATCTATGTGAAGACAGTATCAAGTCGGTAATGGACCATGTTGATGTGTGGGAACATTTTTGAAACACCTTTAATAACGCTGTTAGTTGTTAATGTTTAACAAATCATTGTTTAAGTTCACCTTCCTCATTGCACTGTGATCACAGAGGGGATTCACAAGAAAAGCTGGATTAAGTTTAAGGACATGAGTCAAAATAAGATACTTTCTGCAAACCAAGTGGCCTTGGGGTAAAACAGTCACGACACACTGTAAATGAAAATGTCATTGTTTTAAGGAAAAGTGAAAGTATGTGGTTTTAACACAGCTGTGATGCTTTGGGCAATAATTCCAGCTTTGTTCTCAGATCTCTTGCTGTTAAATTTGAGGTTTTGATATCAAAAATCTATAATTATTACATAATCATGACTTCTAAAGCATCTGAACCACACTTAGTTTAATCATGGATAACATTAAGGCTAGATTACAAAGTTTCCATCTTTACAGTGGTGCTACTGTCCTCGCTGTGGTGGTAAACACTGAAATTTAACCTCCTTTGGCCTCATTTCATTGCACACTTTCAAATTAAATATCCTCCTGCTGTGAGCACATAAACGTGCACACAAATCATTTGGATTCTGGCTAACATGCAGAGGTAACACTGCTGTTCACTTGCAATCTTTAATCGAATAATTTAATCAAAATTTTGGCTTCTGCAATGTGATGATTTGTTTCTTTTCTTGCTCACCTTTAATTGTAAACTGAATATTTTTGATGTTTGGACTGTTGGTTGGACAAAACAAGACATAAGAAGATGTGAACTTATACTCTAGGAAACTGTGATGACATTTTGAACTGTCTTCTTTAGATTTCATGAACATCACATCAATTAATCAAGAAAATTATTCAGAGATCAATCAGTAATAAGGTTAATTGCTAGCTGCAGCTCTATTTTAGATCTGAATGTCTTGATCACAAACAAATCACATATTTTCAATCATATCCTGCTGTTTAAAATGTGAACAATTTAATTACTTACACCCACACTAACTAATTACTGTTCATACTGACCATACCTGTATAATTACACCTATAATCACACTTAAACCTGCAACTGTTGCTGCTGCACAAGCTTTATATATCTCAGTGTATTCATTTCACACTGTAAATATCTGCACTGTTATTTATATAACTGTATGTATGTTACTCTGGACTTCATTACTTTTTCCACTTGATGCTAAACTGCACTGTGTTGCCTCAGTACTTATTAATGACACTAAATGAGGGATGAATGATGAAAGCAGGAGAAACATGGAGACACGAGGCTCAAACTTTCATTTGATTTTACCTTCATACTACATCTGCAAGTGGATTATGTGATCTGCGCTGAAGTGTTGAGGAGACAAAGTGCCTTTAGATATCCAGCCTGGTGAAAAGTTACATCCTGCATGCAACAAGAACCTCCACTCAGATCATTTCCTTTGAGATTAATGATTTAGTTTAAGTTTTTTAAAGAGTGCACAGGAACAGTCCAGACATGGAGGAAACTACTCATTTGATTTGAATGTGTCCAACCAGTCTGAACACACCTGGGATGATGTGAACACACCAGCTTCTGTTTCCAGTGAGTCATATCAAGAAACCATATTAATCACACCTGTGACCTGTGGTTTAGCTCGTCTAACCGACCCGGCAGCATAGAAACCAGTTTGTTTGATAAGGTAAGCGACCTAAATATGAAGTTAAGACGATCAATAGTCGGTTTATTACCTGGCTGGCACCGAGGACAAGGAGAAGTTACGCTAGCTAAACATTAACGTTACAAATCACAACTGTCCGAGCAACGGCTGAGCTGGAAAAACACAGGAAAGTAACGTCCTCTTGTGGGTTTTAAAGGCGGTTTGTGCTCCAAATAACCACCTACACAGGTCAACCCCATCGTGTATTCATTTATACGATACACACATTTATTAAAAATGTAAAGTTTTGTACGTTTTCTTGGTAATTTTCAACTAACGTTACAGCGCATCCCCTTCGTCAAAGCTAACGCTAAAGTTCTGTGTCTCCGGCTGCCCCTCTCTCACGAAACTGACTAAAACGACCCATTTCAGCAAAATAACCAACTTTTAAATATATAAATAACATGGTAGAAACTTGTCTGGTAGGTTAGCTTTCGTAGAAAGCTTTAAAAATGTAAAAAAAATGTATCGCAAATTACGACAAATCCCTGCCTTGTTTCGGCCAAGGCGACACCGCAGTGTGAGCTAACAGAGCATCGAGTTGGACACACTTCCTGTTTTCTCTTACCTGCCGTTTGTCTGATGATCTTCGGTTAAAAGCGATGAAATACGTCTGGAAATATCCCTAAACGTGCTCTGTTTTCATTCCACTTTCTTCACATAAAGGCCTCTCCGACAGCCGAGTGAAGCTGGAGGCTAAAGAAAATCAAAATGCTGAGCTCACGTAGAGACTGAGAGAGGCTGCTGCCGCTGCTGACTCCACCCCGGGCCACCTTGCATGTTTCTTGGGTTTTTTTTTTTTTTTACTGTCCTGGGGCGATGGTTATGAGAAGCAGGCAGGCAGACAGACAGGGCCTGCACAAGTATGCATGATTTTAGAGACTTGCATTCATCAGATCTATCTGTTGATAATATTGATTAATAATCCAGGTGTAAATACAAATTTGAGCTGTACTTCCATTCAATGCAACTTTACACTTTTCACCTACAGATCAGAGGGAAATATTGTATATAAACTACATTTATATGATAGCTTGAGTCAGATTATTTTTGACAAGAAGGGATCTGGTTGAGGTGGTCATGGAGGAGGACAGGGCCTAACCCGAGCACCATCATCCAGTGTGAGGAGGTGGAGGACTACAGGTACCTGGATGTGCACCTCTGCAGGACAGGACAGGACGGAGCAGACTTCTCGAGGAAGCTCAGGTAATGTGGTTTAATGTGTGCAGCAGGATCTTGCAGATGTTCTGCCACTTGGTTGTTGCAAGTGCAAATCTTCTTTGCGGCCATAAAGTCACTAACATCTCATCATGGAGGTAATTTGATTTTGGAAAATACAGTTATACCTCTGATCTATGTCGAAGGGATTGTGGGGACTCATATTTTCGATTTGCCAAATGAATTTAAACAGGTTTTGGGTATGAACTTTACTTTAGATCCAGCACTTTACGTACTGAGTATACCTCCTGATGACAGATAGGGATTTCACTTCTGTACTGAGAAATCTGCTTATAATAGCAAAGCTCTAATGGGTGTTTAGCATAAAGAGTACTTTTACTTTTGGTACTTTAAGTATATTTTGATGCTCATGCTTTTGAATTTTGAATGCAGGACTCGTGTTTTCATTTAATGGCACAGATTTCACTAAATTAAATTCATTTGATAGCTTTACATGTTATAGAGTCTGATTATTACTAAAAAATATAATCAAATTATATTATGATGTATTTTTATATGTTAAGATAAGACAAGAAATTCACAAGCTACTTAAGTAGATACATTTGCATTAAATTGACATTTTGCCTAATGACACCTTTATTTTTGGTACTTTTAACTGTATTTTGACACTAAATCTTCTGAATTTTTAGTATTTTTAGTGCTTTTAACACTTTTTAAAATAGATTTTCCATTTGTATACAAACACAACATCATGCAAACATGATCCATTTCTCCTGACACCTCTCCTCCTGAGTTCTTATGTTATGAGTTAACAGCTCCATCCATTTTAAATGTAAACGATCTGAATACTTCTTCACCACTGTAATAATCTGATCAAGAGGATTTAATAATGTGAAAAGCCTAATTAACATTTCCAAATGACTGAGACATAAACCATCCCTCTTTTATTACTGCTGAAAAAGTTTTGTTCATTTTGGTTAAGGAGGTTAATTTTTCCCTGAAGAAGCTGTAGTGAAACAGGAGACTCAACAATGAGCTTATAATGGCTGTTACATAATAATAAAGGAGAACACTTGAGGTTTCCACTTTAATATTTATATTATAGATGACTGTACTTTGAGACATTAATGCAGAACTGATGCTAAGGGGTGTAGAAAACATCAGAATCACTGTGATTTTTTTAGGCAGTAATATATTAGCTGTAGCTTTTGTGGTGTGACTTTACTTTCACTGAACTGCCACGATTCATTACTGTAGCTTTGGTTTTGAAAAGTGCTGTACAAAAATTACTTATTATTTACTTATTTAACATAAACTTAACATTTCTCGAGGCAGAGTTTCTTACTGAATAATCAAATACTGCCTTTTGGGCCTTCATGAATCAGATCAAGACAAGTTTGAACCATGAAAGTGTCTCCTTAAGACAAACCGATCTAATGAGGTATGAAATTAGAAGTTATATAAAGTTAGATTCTTCCTGCAGTGGTAGATTGTAACTAAGTATATTTGTGCACAATTTTACTTGACTGTTTCCCTTTCATGCTACTTTATACTTATCCTCTACATTTATCTGACAGCTTGTGTCACAGTTCAAAGCACAGAAGGCAAATGCACAGCTCTGGAGACAACAACTCAGGTAAAGTCTTTACCGCTAACATCTCCAGGCAGGCAAACAAAGTACAAAGAGCCAGGCTGTGGCAGAATCCAAACAGTCAAGGCTTGGTCAAAACACAAGATCAAAAACAGGCAAAGAGATGCCTGGGCACTCAAAAGCTAAGGCTCATGGCACGTAGACAATCTGGCAGAGCTTTAATGGCTATGGACCGGTATGTCTATATACAAGGAAGTAATGAGGGGAATGACAAACAGGTGAGTAATGAGGATGAGCAGGTGAGATCATTCAAGACCAGCTTGAGGGAGTGCCTGAGTCTGAAATGAGAGCAGAGTTAGACCATAAACCAATTACAAGAAAGAAACTACCACAGCTACTACCACGACAGCTATTGTCAAAAGACTTTTACAACCAAAACATGTGACAGTCATGTTAAATGTGAAGCTGTGTTCTGCAGGAAGATTAAACTACCAGAACAGAAATATATAAAGTAGTTAAAATGAACTCCTATAATACCTCCACCTGTAAAATTAAAATACATATTAATGAATACTAAATCATAATTTTGTTCTTGTATTTTGAATGCAGAACTAGTGTGTGTCCGTGTGTGGTAAGTTGGGTGAATGTAGTTTTGGCTATGTCACCTGCGCACCTGATCACATGAGAAGGTAACACACAGGCCACACAGGGGAGTCACAGGTGAGCAGCTGCAGGGGTTGAGAACGGGGGGACGCCACACTGTTTTTCAAACATATGTGTTTGTCTGTGCAGGGTTTTTTTTTTTTTTCATTTATTTAGTACACCTGGCTTTTGTAGTTGTTTTTTTTTAATCTACATAAAAATAAAATGCTGAATGCATACTTAATGGAAGACCTCGTTTTTTGCACCACTGTCTTCGAGTTCCCTTAAGTGGCTTTTTTGTTGTTTGTTTGCCACTACATTGTGTATTTCTATGGAGTGGTATCACTACTTACTCACTTAAGTACATTATTTGAGTACTGTTTTCACTGCCTGTCTGGTTTCAGACCTCCAAAAAATGAGTAAAGTAGTAAGTAAACATTAATAAATGAAGCCATACAAAATTAAAGTGGTCATTCTGTCAGATTAGTCTGATTTTAGCAGACAGATTATTTAAAATATAAAATGTAAAACATTTCTCTGCTTCATCCTGTAAAGATTTTGTTGAAGTATATTATGTTTGATTTGAGCTACTGCAGGAAAATCAGCTTCTTATTTCAGTTAACTCAAACTTTAATAACAGTAAGTACAGTGGTAAATAATGTGCAACCTCTCATTTGTGTTTAAATTCATTATGTAAGGATGTTTAATTACATAAGATGTAAAGCATGGCTCCATTGAACTGGTGACCCCTATTACATAGTCTAACTGACAGTTATTTAAGACCCACGGGCCATTAAGAGGGACCGTTTCAGTTGATTACATCCTTCCTATCTTCAAACAACATTGCATTTATCTAATGTTGTTAATACAGCTTTGTAAGTCAGGATTTCACTAAACACACTGTAAAAAAAAAAGTTAGATGCAGTTTCCTGCACAGGTAAAAGATGCAGCATAGTGTGCATATGTGTGTGTAATAAAGCACATTCACCACTAGATGACACATGTTTATCTTCTGGATCAACTCCAAGTATCCTTCCTAGAAGCATTACCGTAATCTTGAATGGAAATGGGACTGAAAAAGCTCAGACAGCAACTATTTATAACCCAAAGGTGGGTACATGTCAGCTAATAAAACTTTATATCTCTTCAGTTACAGGCGTAGATGCTAGGCATCGTGTGAGAAGTAAAAGATAAGATAAATGAATAAAGATGAGTAGCACGTACATAAGTAACAAATTGAGTTCACAATAAATTAAACAAAAAAAAAGTTTTGGCAAAACCCACCTTCTGAACTACATTATAAATCCATTGAGCATTATAGGTTGCTAACTCTACCATCATTCAAGTCAGGAACATATCTATAGCAACATACAGTGTCTATAGGGTGTATGTAAACAAACCAACTAGAGCATGCCATGACAAAAATCTTGTGCCTGTCTATTAGAGGAGTGTTGGGGATTAACCCTGTTACGAAGACCAACACAAGCTGTCAATCTGCACCGCACACTGTGTTGTCGAGGCCGCATTCATCATTTGGACTGATGCTACTACGCCCTCTGAAATCAACCTTCATTTAAAGGTACACACACTTTTGTTTTGTTTCTCTTGGCAGCAGCTTGACGGTAGTAATTAATATTTGTGAGATAGTAAAACAAAGGATACATCATGTGTGAAGCAGCAAGCTGTTAGGGAGTTTCCTAAGAAGATTAAATGGTGCACAACTAAGAACAGCAAGTTGGAGCGCATAAACAACAACAAAGGCTTTTTTAAATGACACTGCTACATTGTTGTTAAAGTAAAATTAAATATGTGACAAACCAATATATATTTTTTATTACAGTTTAGGATGGAAATTGATGATATGTATCAACAACACTGGAAAACCTTGAACAAAATGTTTCTCCTTTAAGAGTCTAGTGTATTATTCAGTAGTAGTAGTTTTTGCCAAGGAGCCAGTAGGGCAGCTAACCCAGTATCTCACTGGGACAGTTTTCAAGAATAAGTAGTCTTCTGGTTGACGCGGCACTGTTTGGAAGTAGTCCTAATCTTCCTCACACCTGCCATGGCCGGGCCAAGCTATAAATACGTGGGGTCATAAGAGGATCCACCTAGTGTCAATGCAAGGGAGCCTGTTGGCTCACAATAGGCCAGAGGAACCAAGGCACAAAGATTTACAGTACTTAGCTAAACTCTGAGTGGTGTAACAGTAGTGAAAGGAGGACCTGTTTTCTCAATCTACAACAAGCGAGTGAAGAAATAGTTTGTTTTGATGGAGTGGGTGAGAAGTAGCCCGAAGGAATACCTCAAGATGTGTTTGTACCATCAGAAAAGGATGCTGTTTTGAGAGAGAAGCTGCTTTTCTACTTACACGGTAAACTGTAATTGAAGTGAAAATGACTTAATGAGAGGTTGCGTGGTGTAATTTAGTATTGGGACTTAATTTATAGAAGAACACTCACTTGCCTCTTGGCATCTTGCTGATACAGTAGTTTTGGATTGATACAGGTTTTGGGATATCCTAGAAGCCAAGATTCACGCCAGTACAATGGAGGTGGATATTAGTTTTGGTGCTCTCCATCCAAAAAGAAAAAAAACAACCACAAAAACTAATCACAGCAAGGGAAAGGCAGAAATCTCCAATGGATATCTTAAAATGAGAACATACTAGAACCCAAACAATCTGAAATACTAGACACTACTGACCTTAAAATGATCAAGCAGGCCATGTCCCATCATTTGGCAGGTACGGCATTTCCTACGGCAGTTTATGTATTGACATTGTGTGAAGTGTATTCAGTCATCAACATGCCGGTCCATGTTTAACTCCACAAAACCGTTCTTTGTTACGCATACTTCAGTCATTGTTGTACGAGTTGCCACTGGAAGCATTGGGTTGCTCCCTTTCAAAAGTCTGATTCACCAGTTGAAGGTTTATTTGGGCATCCAGTTCCTCTTAATCCTTTTGCAGGTGACCAAATATTTGATGCTTTTTAAAGTCTTTGTCAGTTTTGAAGTCAAAAAAGTTGAAAGTTTAGCCTCTTAGAGAAGTATTAACATTAGAGTTAAATGGATTTAACAGTTTGTATGTGTCTGCTTACATTTGGTAGAAACATAACAATATGTGGTTTTAGCTTATTAAGTCAAGTCTCTGCTTTAAGTGCACGTAATTGACTAATCTCTCCTTTCTCCTTCCACAGAGCTGGTGCTGATGTTTCATCAGTTTTGCTAAAAAGGTTCACGGTTGCGTTCACATCTTTCCAATGCTGGAGGTTTTTAAGACAACATAGACTGTCCCATGTGACTGCAACTGTTCATGTTGGATCTGTAAAAATCAACCGTTGGGACATGTTGACATCTGTCACTTCCAGGCAGTTCATCCCAAAATCGGACTCTGGTTCCCATTTGGAAAGGAGTTCAGTTTTTCTCAAGTAAACGGGACTTCAACATTTCAACAACAGAAAATGGAGCTCTAATGTTGTATCCATCACACTTGGAGTGGAGCCATCTGAACGCCTCACTAAGACCTCAGAGCAGTCAGGACTGTTGTGTGCAGATTGATGTTTCTATGTAGTGTGTGTGCGAGTGCAGTGCAACCTTGGATCCACAGTGGAACCACAATCCGCCCGGGCGCCAAGCCTTCGGGCCGGAGACACTCCAAACCAGCAACTACTCTCTGGTGTTACTGATTCAGCTCAGCCTACTCACTTTCGACCTGTTCGTCAACTCCTTCAGCGAGCTGCTGAGGGCTGAACCGGCTGTCCAGCTGGTACTTTTCATGTAAGTAAGAGTTCTTCATTGTTTCAGCTGCCAAGAATTATCTTTGACTCGAGGGGAAAACAATCCTGAACTAAAAATAGTGCGCTTTAGTTGTCTATACTGAGTCATAAGGGATACTGGAATGAAATGAAAAGCACTGTACAAAGACAGTAATCCTTTTCTTCCCGTCCCTTTGTGTCTTCTCTTTTCCTGTATGCTTTTCTCCAACAGTATCCAGGACATTGCCATCCTGTTCAACCTGATCATCATTCTGTTGATGCTGTTTAACACCTTCGTGTTCCAGGTCGGCCTGGTCGCCATATTGCTGGAGCGGTTTAGAGCTCTGTTAATGCTCTCTGCTCTCTATCTGACCTTCAGTATCATACTCCATTCCTGGCTCATGGTACGTGCTGTATGTGCACAAATATGCAGAGATAAGTCCAGATGAATGTTATTTTGTTTATTACGAGATGGACCAAAGACAACACACACTGCATTCCTCTTCCCATAGATTTAGGCCAGATTTATAAAAATGCATGAAGGGGGTAAAATCCTACAAATTCCATAAAATTAGGCTAAAATCTGACAGATAGAATAACATTATGTAACTGGGAAAGCAAATCTTGTCCACCAGTCTAAATTAAATTGGAATACATGTCATGTTTTGGATCCTTTTTTAAAATCTTAATCTAAATTAATTAATATGTATGTATAATCTTTCCAGAATCTGCGATGGCTCAATACCAACAGATATGTTTGGACAGACGGCCTTCAGGTGTTGTTTGTTTTCCAAAGAACAGGTAAGATGATGTGTTAATACACTCTGTAGTGACCACTATCAATTAAAAAGGCTGCTAAGAGGCTAAGCTGGCTCTTCACTGTGACTCATTCGAATCCAAAGAAAAGTCCACAGTCACGTCAGATCGGTTTTATGGTATAAAACCATCTGTTAATGAGAAAAGAACAGCAAACGACTTAAACTGGCATAACGTCACAAAAGTAGATCAGACAAAACTATGCGAGACGTAATGAGACGATACGGTCAACAGAAAATATTGAAGCTTCACCCACCACCAAGTGAACAGGTAAATAAGGTACCGTAACTATTGATAAAAATTATGTTTAAGATTGGAGAAATGCTCAGTCAGAGTCAGAATACAGCAGAGCTTTTGTGATTTCTCTTAAAATCACTAAATATAATAAGAAGACAAATTTTCTCTGAGTGCAGAAATGCAAATGAGAATGAAAGCTGATTTTTAGTACAATGTCTAAACATAATTCTTATATGAAGGACAAAATAACCCCCACCATTTTTTCACTTCTTACGGTGTCACAATGTCACCAGAATAAATCACACACGAGCGTGCACGGAGCTGCACATCTCTAATTCTGTAAATGATTCAGAACGACACGGCCTTCCAGCGTGATTATCACTCTGGTTTTTATGATCTGAAGAAGGTCGCCGACAGAAAGGTTACTGTGAGTGTGTTAGTCCCTCCTCTCCACCAACAGGCTCCAGGCAGTGATCTCACATTGCCATGTGGGTGTGACTTTCATACACGTATAAGCTCATAAGTGGATAAAAGGATTTATTGTCTCGTTGCTGTTCTCTGCAGGTGATCCCTTATTATGTATAAGGACGGAGTGTAGCCATGTTTTATTTATCTCTCTGTTTCGTCTGCTACTTAAGACCCACCCAGACAGTTACTCAGGGTGTGATTCAGTGTTGGATCACCGCTTCACAGAGTCTCTTTCATTATGAACCAACATTAAGACACGAGTAAACTCTGCTGGGTCGATCTCATACTGTACGTATTTATAAATGCTAGAGGGGATTTCCCATTTCTCTGAAAAGCTAATGCTCATGTACAATCAAATATTATCTCTCAACTAACCTTAATCATTGTTCAAAGTCATAACAATATACAGGAGCCACTCATTCGGAAATGGCTGATAAATTATGCAAACAAAAAGGGGCCATTAATGTATGTAATGTAATTTACAGTAATGACATGTTTTTATGCGTTTATCTTTTAAATAATAAGTGTGTAACTGTATGGCTTGGTGATGATGGATGATCAAACTCAAACAAGTTTTTGGAAGTTTAATTTCATGATAATATCTGTCTGTCTGTTTTTCATTGGATGTACTGCAGACTGCTTATTTGAAGCATTTGTTGAAAACTGGACCAGTAATGGGATGGGTCGGTTTCTTTTTCACACAAACAGACAAGAGTCCAGGACAGAAAATAGCTATGGAGGCAAATATTTTAGCATCTGTAATAAAGTAACCCCTGATTAATCAGTATTTATCAACTTTTTAAACCCCCTTAGTAATATTTGTGCTATGGGACGGGAGTGCCTTGAAATTGAAAAAAGTGTAAAGAAGTGTATTCTCTGTAGGTTTTTTTTTTCCTTTTGGATCTTAAAATATGCTTTCATGTTTTCCTTTTCACAGCTTCTGTGCTGTACTACTACTTGTACAAGAGGACCTCAGAGTACCTGGGTGACCCTCGCCTCTATGAGGATTCGCCGTGGCTGCGAGAAGTCTTTGCTCGGGTCAGACAGTGATCCCACTGCAACAGAGCACATGATGCCGCAGAGGCCAGGACTAGAATAAAAATGGCACAATAAGAAAAATGCCTGTGTGGAAAGCAAATATGTGACAATAAAGCCTGCATTGGAAAATCCACGCAATGGGAAGAAACTGGCCACTTCGATGTGATGTATTTTATTGGTACAGGAAATTATATTTACATTTTGGGAATGCTAATTTCCAAATTTAAAATAAAAAATGCATTCAGTGCAACATTTTAATTATCAATGTATCTGACAGGAATTAAAGCCTGATAAAATATGAAGTATAATATATTCCACATAACATTTCCTTCCAGCTCAGGGATGATTGTGCCAAAATCTGAGTTTTAGAACAACAAGGCCAGAACGTCGTCATGCTTGTTTTACTGTTCAATTTTTTTTTAATATTCTGTTGATAACAGTCACCACATGTCCTTTCTTTTTCTTTTTTTTTGTTAATGCTGTACATTTTTAAAAAAGATTATAATGCAGTTATTTTATATACATTTGAGACTATTTGTGTTGCTCTTGAGTTTGTCTTGAATAGCTACATTAACTTTTTTATGATCTCAGCCGTCGGTATGATCTGACCCTTCGTGTGTATCTGAGCTGGCTGTGTTTGTTTTCACAAAATGTTAATAAATGCTTAAAAAAAAGTGTGTGTGTGTGTGTGTGTGTGTGTGTGTGTGTGTGTGTGTGTGTGTGTGTGTGTGTGTGTGTGTGTGTGTGTGTGTGTGTGTGTGTGTGTGTGTGTGTGTGTGAAATGCACTCATACGATTTAAACCCCGGCTTCGGGGGTTGTTCCAAAGCAAGATACTAGATGACTGAAGCGCTGCTGATTTTTCAGCTCGCTGAACTCTTTGAGGAGTGACTCCTTCTGCAGGTTATACTGTAATACAAGAAGAGAGAAAAAGTTTTCGTTATGTGAAATGAAAACTTTCATAGAGCTCTTGGATGATAGAGACATTTCTAGTCAAATGAATATATCATAACAAAACACCAAAGTAACTCACCCTTGTTGCATATTTATAAAACTGCTCCGCTTCCTCTTGTCTGCCAGACTGAAAACAAAAGGTTCATAACATGGTTACAGTTGCAGACAGTGAAAAAGTTTCCCAATTCAGAGGCTACATTCCTGAAGGGTCACAAAGCTGTGCCCTTCACTGGACCTGAGGGTTAAAAACTTGATATTCTTGCTCAAATAAAGTGGAACAATGCGACAGTGTCACATCAGCCCATTGTCATAACCTTAAAATAGATGTAAAAAGGAGGCAGAGCGGCGTGTTTGTTTTCAGAGCATCGTCATCACTCACCCTGAGGCAGACCAGAGACAGGTAAGCCCACACCTCGGCATTCTGGTTGTTCAAATGGTTGGCTTCAGTCAAAGCTTCCTCAGCTAGACACAGCTCCTCCAGCTACAAAGACAGACACACACAAACACACCCAAATATGGCTTCCAATGGCTTCACAGCTGTGCTGTTTACATGAAACTTGTTGGCTAACTATTCAGTACATCCAAGAGTAACCTCAGTTACTGTGAAATCAGTGAGCCCATCAATTTAGGTGAGGTAATACCCCCAATGTTAACTTCCTCTAACACCATAAAGTCACAAGAAACAACGTGTCTACTGCTTTGGAGCCAGAAAAAAAAACAGAATTAAACTGGATTTAGATATATTTTAAGGTTGCCATTGTTTTCATGATTGTTCTGAAGGTGGAGGCGGAGTTTTACCCGGTAACAGGCAGTGCCCAGGCCCAGCCAGGTGAGGCAGGAGGGAGACTGTTCACAAGCCTGCAGGTAGACAACTTTGGCTTGCTCAAACTGAAAGTTAAAAACAATAAGAGATTTAGTTACACTTGACACACACTGTAAAATAGCAATTTTAGAAAGACTTACTATGACTAGGTGGTGCGTGGGAGCCCCACCTGTATTTAAAGAATGACTGGTAAAATTTCCTGGAAATGCACCAGGTAGAATCCCCTGACTCATCAGCAGATATGCCCACACAGGAGTAAACTGTCTGGCTGATAAGACCGAACTGAAGTTTGTCTCAATATCTGACCTTCCCCTGCTGTAGGCAGATGGATCCCAGACGGAGCAGGACGAGTTGAGTATCTGACGGCTGCTGTATGAATCTCAGGCTCCACTCGTAGCTCTCCCGGGCATCACTGAACGCCCCAAGCAGGTACTGACAGTGACCATTCAGAGCCCACGCATCTGCATCCTGTTCACAGGGTGGACAACACTTCTCCGGTCAGGGTTCAGAAGATGTAAATACGTAATATATTTAAAGTCATGTCATCAGATTATGCTGCATGCAAAAAGAAGTTCATTATTTAGAAGTTCACATTTAAAATTAAATTAAATGTGATTCTTTGCTGCAGTGTGAACGTGATAAATTACAGACTGTGGACTAACTGAGCAGTGCAGGAGCGGTGCATTGTACATGTCACATTTTCCACCCAGGCTTTACCCGTTGTTGCAGCCAGTAGTCAGTGTCTGAGTACCTGGTTGCTGTGAAACAGTGCCTCCTTGAGGCTGGCTTCAGCACTGCAATAGTCAGCTCTGAGAATCTGCAACTGGGCCAGGTGAAGCAAATAGGAGACACTCCGACCGCCGTTTGACCACAGCAGCTCCTGAGACAGAGCATGCTCTGCCATCTGACAACAGGAAAACAGGGACTGTTGATAAGTTCTGACATCCACAACATGGATAAGAAACAAACCATTCATTCACCAAACAGATTCATATTATCTTTATTTTGGTCACAATGCTTTTTGACTTTCTGCTAATAGATTTTCAGAATCTTTTCCACAGCCAACTGTCATTTTCCAGATGTTGGATCAATTATTGCCATAAATCACTTTTGCCCCCACTAAACTGAGGGTCACTATGACAGTACTTTACATTGCAGTGCATTTTTACCTGCAGGGCGGCGTTCTGCAGCAGGAACTGAACCGTCTCTGTGTAAATATTGGAGGAGAGTTTCGGAGGTGCTGATCTGGAACTGACACCCTGTGCTGGAGGTTCATCTTGTGCCTCTGAGTCCTGGTCTACACCCTCTGGGTCTAGGAGAAAGTGACAGTAACATTGTCAGGTAGCTTGGAATGCTCCGGGAAACCAAATTTACTGCTACAGGCCTTCAGGCAATACATTTATGGCATAGTTCAGGTTGGTGAACATTTTTTCTACATTTTAGTTTTCTGTCCTGATGGATTATGGATTTATATTGATTAGCATTTCAGATCCATTAGAACAAAGAAGAACTGGGACTAAAACGCCACTGGATATCACCTCTAGCATTTCTGCTTATCTCTCCAACAATGGCATTTTTTCCTGCTGCCTGGTTGGCCCTCATGTGACAGGAGGAAATGAATACATCATTACAAGAAGAGATGGTACACTCTTCTTCTCTGGCTAGTTTTACTCACACTGCCTTCTCACCTTGCTTAACACTGGGAGACTGACATGCAGGCGTGGTCATCTCCTCTTCCTCCTCCTGGTCTTTCTCCTTATCACTGTTCTCCTCCCCATCTTTCTTCTCCTCCTCCACCTGTGTTTGCTTCTTTGCTTCCTTTGCCCTCAGCTCCTTTCCGGCCTCTAGAAAAGCCCTCTCAGCCAGGATGGACTTGTTCTGACTCTCATGAAGCAAACCTGGACAGCAGACCCAGAAACATGAAATGAGACCACACATTTCCCAGCATGCACCTCTGCTGCTCTACTGCTCAAGGCCATTTAGGGTCAGAATTTGTGATGGCTGATATAAATGTTATTCAACCAAAGTTTCTAAATGTTGACTCTTTGAAAATTACATTTTTTGTGTATTTTCATTGTCAGATTTATTTCAATTTTCTACCTTAAAACTCACCAGACTGACTTAAAGCTATCAGCTTTTAAAGACAGATTTACGACCTACTAAAAGAAGTTAAACTCAGGGACATGTAACTGCCTTTAATATAAGAATAGAAGAAAATGGATCAAAGAACTCATCTATTGGAAAACACATTGACCATGTGATTCCAAATGCCTTGTGTGACTGCAGCCTCACAGGAGCCTTCATCATACCACTGGCTGGTTAATATTTGACAATGTCAGTAGTAGCAGTCTGTGTGTGTTTTTGTGTTGGCAGCTGGTTCACAGGTTAAATAGCAGTGAACCGGAATACAGACTTTCATCTCACCCAGCAGCGTCCAGGCAACCACACTGGGCGGATCTACGCCGGTGGCTCGCTCCAGGAAGGTCTTGGCCTCCTCGTAATGCTCAAACATCACTGCCAAGACCCCACACATCATCAGGCTGGAGAAACAAGAGGAGACGAACACACAGGTCTTAACTTACCAGTTCACACACAAGAAGTAGAGATTGACTGTTTATTCAGTGTTAACCTTGTTACTGAACTGGATCACTGTATCTCCAGTACAGGTGGATATTCTGTAGATATTTTATGTTTTTAGTATAACATTTCTAACCTGGGTTGGTGTGCCTGCTGGATGGACACGGCGTCGTGGAAACACTCTCTAGCCTTCATGTAGTCTCCGGTCAGCATGTACAGGCTTCCCCACTCAAACTTGTGGGAGGGCTCATTGGGGTGCCTCACCACCAGCTGCAGGGAAAAAAAGTACAACATGCAGTGGCCACTTTAGTTATTTTACCAGCCAGAGTTGTCATCTACACAGGGTCATTCATCACTGCTACAAGAAACATACAAAAACAATGATATGCTTCAATAGATTTTTATTCTTAAGTCTGAAAAGATATATGGGAATAAATGGAAGCCTGTAATTGGCTGCTGTCTAGTTATGACAAAAGGTTTTTTTTTTATAAAGTTCTTTCATTGTTTATTTTGGGTGAAGAGCAGCAGTATTAGGAAAGGCGAGCGTGTTATTGTACCTCTTGGTAGTACTGAACAGCCTGCTGATAATCCCCCATAAGCTGAGCCTCTCTGGCAAAATGTCTGAGCTGAGAAGAACTCAACTGGATCTCATCCAGAGAGTCATCATCGACGTCATCTGAATAAATCTGTTGAGGAGGAGAGGATAAAAATGAACATTAATACGCATTATATATATATATATATATATATATATATATATATATATATATATATGTTTGTGTGTGTGTGTGTGTGTGTGTGTGTGTGTGTGTGTTACCTTGTTGAGTGCTTTGTGCATCTCGTCCACCAGGTAAACATAGAGCTTGCTGACAAAAACCTTTAGCTCCTGAGGGTCAGTGAACGGCTCTGTCCGCTGCATGGTGTCACGTACAATCCTCACCACAGCATGCTACACACCAGAAACACACACACACACACACACTTATTCAAGTCAAATCTGATGAACTACAGCAGCATCTTCTCCGAAAAACTATTTTCAAGGTTCCTGCAAGTTTTATTCATCCACCGGGGACGCGCTCACTTGCTCTGACCTTCATCTGCTCCTTGAAGGCGAAGTATCTTGGAGTGACATTGAGTGTTCCCATCAGCTGAACCTTCATTTGCTCAAGGCTGAAGTCTTTCGATGGCTTGCATCTTGTTCCAAATAACTCCTTATACTGCTCCGAAACATGGGTCACCACATTGCCTACTTGCCTGTGGAAGTCCAGCACTGCCTGCAAGAACACATACCGATGAAGAGACTTCAGCAACTAAGCGACTCTCCACTGGTGTGTATATATATGTGTATGCATATATAAATGTGTCTGTCTTTTACTCTTTCTGCTCGGCTAGGACCCGCTGGAAGTGGAGGTCTGGGTGGGATCAACTCCTTCACCCTGCAGGAAACAGAGACACATTTTAGTACAGTCTCACTCATTCGTGTCAGAAACCCAAGAGACAACGACTAAATTTAATACCACAGAGTGCCAGTGGATGTAAATCTGTCACTATTAGAACTTGTACCTTTTTAATAACCACTTGACTCCAGAAGGGAACATTTTCTGATAGCTCTGAGTCACAATTTAGCAAACCAGGTCAAACTCAGTGACCACAACACACTTAGAGGATTCATATAACACTTTACCTTCTGGCCAGCTCCTCTGGAGATGTTTTGGGTACTAGAGGTTTCTCCAAGACTATCTCAATGATAATATAAGTTCTGGCCTCCAAATACATCTGTCATTAACAGGAATGAGATGTTAACATGCTGAACACTTCACAAGATATTGCATAACAAGTAAATGTGCTTTATATGTATAGTATATTGCAGTATTAAGGATGTACAGTGAGAGTTTAGCCTGATATTGCTGGTGATCTCGCTGCATCTGTGAAAACTGTAATTACAGAGTTGTGTTACTGTTTAACGGAAGCTTACATTTCCCTCTGGATTGACATGCTGCGGCTCAGTTTCAGTCGGGCTCCCAGTTACGCTGCCAGTTACACTAATCCTGCTATGACTGCCAGGCTGCTGCACAAAGAAAACAGGTGACATTAGAGTCCAACCTTCACAAGCACAAGCTGAAACTTCCAAAATGACCCATTTGGTAAAACAAAACAAAAAAATGGTGTGATTTTTACAGCTGAAATCCTGATGAAATCATTTGTTTGAGAGGTAAAAACAAAAATAAATCGCTGGGTTATGCTCACATGAAGAGCTTTTCAAAACTTTTAAGGACTTGTTTTTTTTGTATCTCTTCTGGATATTTTGTTAATTCAACTATCACATAAAAAGGAATCTCTTCCATGAGGACCTTGCTGACCTTTTTGGCTGGCTCCTTGGTTTGGCCCTTGTTGCCTCCGTCCTTGCCTGCTTTACCCCTGTGAGAGCCTGCAGCTGAGCCAGCACGGGCTCTGGCCAGGATGGCTGCAGCCTTGGCATGCTCCTTTAACACACTGACACTCTGCTTGGCCTTTAAGTACAAGATCAATGACAAAGTCACTTTAAGAGCGGGTTAACAGTACACAGGGACACGTAGTGTTATCTAGCAGACTATTTATTGCACATGACACAGCAGGCCTGTGCAGTGTACTTTTTATGAGTTATCTCTATACTGGACTCACAGAGATGAAACTGATATCGATTGCTTCATGAGACTCTGGTGAAGAAAAGGTGTTCCTGGTAGACACTATATAATCTTTGATCTAGACCTAGATCAAGATCTATAAATAAATAAAGCACAGGACAGATATGTGTGTATTTGTGTGACCTTTTTCAGCAACTCAGCCTCAGAGAAGGGCTGAATACTGTATGCTCCTCGGATGCGACTGACTCCAGGATACAGCAGCCTCCCCATGTCCACAAACACCACACCATGGAAGGGGATCTCTGGGTTCTCCTCAGCCAACTACACGCACACACACACACACACTGGATGAACTTACTGGTCTGTCACTGATCTTTGCTTCAGGTTTTCAAACCACGAAACATGGCGTTTTCTGAACCTCGCCGTCTCACCATCTTGGTTTCTGCTGCCTTTGTCAGCGGAGCCACCAACCTCATTATCTCCACTGGCCAGAGTCTGCTCTCAGTGATCTTCTGCTGCAGCCTGAAATTAGTGTCAACATTCATGCACACATTTTCACATGGTTTTCTGTATGTGTGTGTCTTTCTGTATTTTCTTCTGCTGTTGTTTCCAAACCAAATGCTACAATGCTTCACATGCATTTTGATGGTCTTCTTTTTCTTATTTTATTTTATTATTTTATTATATGTTGCTGTTGTTTTATTCACAAAGGTTTGATTTTATTCTAGCCATTAAACATGTTAACTTCAGCGTTCACAGATTCACAGGTTCATTGCAACACCCTGAGGTTAAAGGAGTGAAAAGATCAAACAATTCTTCCATGACTTCCTGATTTCCTTTCCATTTGGAAGTTCAAGTACTCTCTGCTATAATCCTGAAATGTGGTTATTTTATTTAAAGGTCAAGTCCTAGAAACTGATGACTTCCCTTTGTAGAATAATCTCTTTAAAGTCATGGCTGACAGGTCTCATGATGGTCAGATAACAGGGATGAGTTGTGTGTGTAACTGACCTTGTAGTTCCTCCTGCTTCAAGGAAGCAGCGCATCTCTGTATCCCAGCTCACCCTGTTCTTCATGGTTTCTGCCTCATTGCGAAACTCCAGGTCCTGTAGGAACATTTAGACCTTCAGGCTGCCTCTATGCTTAGTTAATTTTTTATATGGTCTCAGGTCAATTTGCTTTTCCTACTTGTAATGTTTTTTAAGGCACTTTAACTTCTCTCACCATTAGTCACTAGCTAAGCCTGTGTTTCACATTAGTGCCGTCTCCACAAAGTCTATAAATGCCTTTATATGACATCCCTCACTTTCATGGCTTGAATGACAGTCATGTGGCACACTGCAAAATCTATCAACGCACCATTGCTAACAAAATTTCCAGCAGGTGCAGGCCACATCTGCAGTTACCTCTAAGCCAGTCAGCTCTCCGTCCTCCTGTTCGATGGGCTCTGCCTGGAAAAAGGCAGCAGGCAGGAGGAAATGGTTCCCCGGGACCAGCGTGGCCCGATGTGGCCTCTTTCTCTGTCGGCCATTTTCCTCCCTCTGCCCTCCAGCCTTCAGCTGCCCTTCACAGAACACCAGCACCTGATCTTTCTGGGAGTCAGAGAAACAGTGTTAAAAATCTTTCACGCTGGAAAGATTCTGATTTAACACTGCTTGCATCATTGTGCAGCATGACAATCTTCAAAACACAAAGGCCTAATGTCCCTATATTACTTTTTTGGAGGGCTACACTTGCCTTAAACAGTAAAACAAAATGTCATATGGCTGTCTTTGTTTTGTTTAGTGAAGTAGTATGAAGAAACTACATGAGAAGCATGTAACATTTACCTCTGCAGTAAGTGGGACCTTCAGGGCAGCAGTGTATGTAGAGGGGGCAGGGGCAGACAGCATCCATGCCTCAGGGATGGAGTAGGCTGTCTCCACAGTTACCTTCAGCAGGTTGGAGGCTGAGAGTTCAGCCTCAGACAGCACTGGATCCGACACACTGACACACACATCCAGGGTCGGCTGCTAAAAGGGTCAAATCATGGAGCACATTCACGTTTTATTTTTCTGTTCAGTCACATTGACTGCAAATGCTATCATCATGTTAAAAGCTGGTAAAATGTACCAGATGTTTCCTTCCAGAGGTTTTAAGTGCTTTTCCAAATCCTGATGGGAAAATATCGAGTACGTTTTGGCATAAAAAAAACTGACCACATATAAAGATACTGGCCTCTAGTAACAATTTTTTTATTAGCAACATGAAAAGTTGGAGCACAGATTTGACACACAGTGGTGAAACATCTGGCAGTCACATATAAGAATCAATTCACCAAGCCTTGTTGAGGCCCAGAAGCCTTCAGGAAAATCAGATGACTACTTCAACACTATGAGCAATCTTAAACTATCTTAAAAATAACTTCATTTAATACACTCTGTTTCTGAAGTGGCCTATTTATCAAGTTCCATTTTATTGTGCAAAAAAATTAAATGAATGATTCTCATCATTCCGTTGTCTTGATAACAAAGCTTAATTTCTCGCAATAACGATATAATATATCTTGTTATCTCCAGAAAACAAAAGGTTGTTTCCTTTAGATAACAAGATAATTGATCAAATCTTTAGTCACTGAAGTGCAGTCGCATGTTCTGTTTTCTACACGCAACCATAATGTGCACAGCGTGTGATGTACTGATTTTCTCTCACCTCAGACAGAGCAAAGGTTTAAGTATGTAAATATAACTTACATAACCACATGGCAATCCAAATATTGAAACAGAGAGACTACAATTGGTCCCTTATATGTAAATTTTAGATATGGTTGATATAGCTGTACTGAAGCCTACTATGATTAGGGACCATGACATGGGAAAAGCTTTTCCATCCGATACTGAAAGTCGTCTCTTGGTGACATGGTGCACGTTTAATATTCTCTTAAACTCTAACTGTTCCAGCCTTGGTGAGTTCAGATGAAATTACCTTACTCCTTAAAATGCTGATCACCGACTTCTGTCTGGCCCTAACCACTGTCTCCACATTTCGGCTGCCCTGTGACTGTAAAACATTCACTGAAAGAGGAATCTGGAAGAAACAACTAGCATCTATTTATCTATTCAAGGTCTCATCCACCAGCTCTCTGGATGAACTATAACAGGAGTGGGAGATGTGGATAAAAGTTTTTACCACAGGATACGTAGACAAATCTTCTGTTCTGGAAACTTAAATAATAGATAAAATAACAATATCTGTTACGGCTTATCCACTAAATAAAATACCACTAATATGAAATAGCAACAGTACATCTATGTCTAAAGCTTGACAAATCTCTATATATCACTCAATATTGTCATATTTCCCAACTTGAAACTACACTAGATTTCACCTCTCAGCAAAATGTTTTTAAAGTCCTTTCCAGCAGGAAAAAGGAGCTATTTTTAAATTTGTGACGTCTGGCACAACCTGTTAGGAAGCCAAGGGACAAAGATTTGCTGATGGGCTCATATTCAGGTAACTTTATTAAGAGATAAAGTAGATCTAACCCTGCCTCTAACAATAACTGAATGATATTACTTTTAAGACATTAAAGGTCATACACTACTTCATACAACCCCCATTTCACCAACCAACCTTGTCCTGGAACTCTTTGGTTGGGGAGCTGGTCACTGGGTACAGCGGGACTGTGGATGAAAAGCTGCACTGACCTGAAGACAGAAGAGAAAATCATTTGAGCACTGCTCTCTGCCCTGTAAGGGAAGTCTGCGGTTCTGAACTCCACATAAAACAACTGACATTTATGGAGATAAACGGCTTTGTTTTATTACACCATAAAAACGCAGGTACAGGTACAGCCATACCTTGTAGCAGTGGCAGTAAGTCGACCACAGCTTGGCCCAGCACCGATGTCTTTGCTTCAGCTTTCTTCTCCTCAGGCAGGACCTCTATCACCGTCACTGAGGACATATTAAATAGTGCTGTGAGAACTGAGTGCTGGACAGACACTCCCAGTTATCACTAGTGTTATTACAACAATCGGTGATCATTTATTTTTGTTTAAGCTGCAGTTAATTTGTCGTCATGCTCAAAACTGTATTAATATTTACACCATATACCGACAGTAGATCAGTAGATGGTGGTAGATATATAAATATATTATACCATCTACCGATGGTATAAATATTAAGTAACTACTAACTAAACTTTACTCTCAGCTTAGTACAAATTACAGTGGTCCAAATTTGAAACAAGCTGGAAAAGGTCACAGGCCAGCAATATGAAACAGTTTGTAAGATATCAGCACTAGAAATTATACAGTTAAAATCTAAATGTCTCCATTTGTAATACTCCCCTGCTACAGCCTACACATCCTAGAATAATGGAAATATTCTTCCATTGTTTAAGGATGGCTGCCTGCCAATTTGCATGGAGTCAGAGCGACAACAAGCATTGGCACAAGTAGAAAGAAGAGACAGTGAAACTAAATGTGCCAGATTTCAGAACATTTTCAAACTCAGCTTACATATGATCGGTTTATGAGCTATGTCACTGAGAGTCTGAGCGCCATTGGGGTATTGTAAACTGCAGGTAAAGTCGTAGTCAACACGCTGCTCCGCAGGGTCGGACTGCTTCTTGTCTGATTCTCCCAGCACAGCTCCATCCAACTCAACTTGGAGAAAACTCTGGAAGCTGTCTGACTTTTTTCCAAGCTGAAAAGAGAAGAAACAGAATATGTAACTTTAGGTGCATAGTGTCATCTGCACACCTTCTCAGCCTCGGCTACTCTTCAAACGCAGATCGCTGATCCTGATACCAGTCAAAACCAATAAAACCAAGTTAAAACCAATCCAGTTCAAGTGATATAATATTTGACATTATGTCAAAAGCATATCACGAGTCTCAGCCAAACCCTCACAAGGTGTGGCTCTTTGAACAGTTATCTTGTTTGATGCCTGTGAAAAGTAAAAGTAATGGAAATGTGAAGTGACACCTGAAAACTGGATGCAAATACTGTTTGCTGCACAAAAATGTAGGTGTGAATATACAGTATATATAGCATATAAATAAATATATATATATATATGAAACTGTACTGTCTCTGTACTGTGAGTGTGAGCTTGAGCGTGAACTTTTCCCTCATGGTGAATCTAATAATACATTAATATGGGGGGAGTAAAACAATAACTGAGTGAAATGTACTAACTTTTTGGAAACAGGGTCGTAATGCACAGTCAAACATAACTCAAACACAAAGAATCAACAAATTCATGTCAGATGTCAACTTAACACGGTTCATTAATAAATATTATAATTTCTAATCCACTTAAATCCAATTATAAGGAGAACATTAATTTCAATGTCAAGTACCTGTTAAGTTCAATTGTGCACAGAACACCTTTATGACATTCGTCATTTATTTAAGATAGATAGATAGATAGATAGATAGATAGATAGATAGATAGATAGATAGATAGATAGATAGATAGATAGATAGATAGAGGGCAATAACTTGTGCAAATGTGCACTGTGAAAAACTTAAATGACAAGAGTGCAATTATGCATCCATTGTAGTTAATCATAATATGAATTTTTGTCTTTTCTTCATCTTTTTTTCTGAGTACTTTCTGTTATACTAAGAAGTACCAGTTGCATTATATCATTTTTACTGTAAAACAGTGACACTTGTGATACTTAGTGATTAAAAGCTCAAAACTGAACCACTAGTTGAAGGTAAATGAAACTTTTGGTCAACAGGATTGGTGCACTTAACACAGCAGTTGTTATCCTGAGTGATAAACACAGTTTCTTTTCCCAAACAGTGAAGTTAGTTTGATAACAGTAACATGTTACGTTGTTACGCTGCTTTAGCCGTCGGTTTGTACGTCATTTAAATGAATTAACTAGACTAGCTGGCTCGTTAGCGTGTATAAAGTAGTAACGTTCATCACTTTTTTGTGACACTAACTAACGTTGAATGGGCTCACCAGGTTATTTCCACAGGTGACAGTTATTTCTACAGCAATGTTTCCAGGCGTCTCCATTTTATAAGTTGATAAACAAATGATAGCTAACGTTAGCCGTTAGCCGCGGTTTGCTCTCTCCTTGGATATGCAGGTACCCGTTGCCACGGCAACGTTGTTGCTACACACGGCGGTGAGTTCAAGTAAAATCTGAAATATCAACTGTGAGACTGAGAGACCAGTAATATCCGTAAAACAATTAACAAAAGGCTTTTCGGGATAACATAAAAATAAATAAACAAAACAAGAGTGTTTTACTCACAGGAGCAAGACAAAATAACAACATATAACAACAAATAACAACTAAATAACGTTATACATTATTTTATGCTTTTAACATTTATTCACAGTTGGAGTTTCTAAACTATTCTTTGCTTTTAGTAATTTTAGCTTTTAAAAACTGGATCAGAATAAAGAAATAGAGGTTTAGCTCATAAGTGCACACCACTGTTTCTCCTGTTCCCTGTCATAGTGTGGCTGGGGCAGCAGGGGTCACTACTTTCCAAGGAAACAGTAGCTATTGTGCAACCTGTTCTCTCAGTCAGCTTCTTACTATGAGTGATGTTGTCTTACCATGCACATAAAAACATTTTCTTCCTTTCGTCAGTGTGGACTCTCACTGGTTTGAAGTGGGCAGGGCTCAGGTGCAGCAGCATGAGGACAGAAATAAGTGCAGATAACTAGGGAGAAAGGTAAAATAAATAAACTTATAAAGAAAAACTCTAAACAATAAAGTCAGCATTGCATTGCAAGCAGTATACGTACAGTACACACAGCCAGAATTGGACTCTGCAACAACCTCAGGCAAAGCAGGATGTTTCAGTCAGGCATGGTGCCAGGATTTTTTTTCTCCCGGGGCTAAGGGGGGCTTGACTGATACATGGAGGTGCTAAGAAAATAATTGCTTTTTATGACTTCACTTACTTTGTAAGGAGGTTCATGCCACGTCCTGCTGTGCATTCGTTATAGTGTAACGGATTAAATGTCACATCACATCAAATGTATCACAACCAGTCTATGATCGCAACGTCAGCAAAAAAACTCACCAGAGTTTTATAGGAGAGCATGCATCTGTTGTGGTCTTCGCTTTCTTCTACGTGCACTCTTTTTTTCCTGATCAGAAAACAATCCATTGCAAGTAATGGACTGTAGGCTAGCTAGCCTTAGCCTAACACGCGAATGTAAACAAAAGACCCTAACCCCCCACCTCCTCCGCTCACACATGCAGGTTATAAGGTACACCAATCAATGGAGTACAAGCGCAGCACAAACAAGCAGGGACTGGATTGAAACAGAATGGCTACTTGTGAACTTTGTCTAGTGCCCCTCCTTTTTTCCTCTCTGTTAACACCAGTGAAAAATAACTTCAGATACAAGTAGCAGAGGTCACAACATGCCAGCAGAGTGAAAATTGTTGGTGTTACATCATGCTTTTTTAATATAAGAGGGGAGTCAGATTGTGACAGAAGTAAATTGTGACCCGAAAAAATCTGACTCCCCTCCTTTTTTGCTGTCTGTGAACACTAGTTACAAATAACTTCACAGATAATTTGCAGAGGTCACAATATGCCAGCAGAGTGAAAATTGTTGGTGTTACATCTTGCATTTTTAATATAAGAGGAGAGTCAGTTTGTAACAGAAGTAAAGTGTGACCCGAAAAAAACTGACTCCCCTCATTTTTTCCTTTCTGTTAACACTATTGACAAATAATTGACCAGGCACGGCGCCAGGATTATTTCTCTCCCGGGGTTAAGGGGGGCTTGACTAATACATGGAGGTGCTAAGAAAATAATTGCTTTTTATGACTTCACTTACTCTATAAGGAGGTTTATGCCACGTCCTGCTGTGCATTCGTTACAGTGTAATGGATTAAATGTCACATCACATCAAATGTATCACAACCAGTCTATGATCGCAACGTCAGGAAAAAAACTCACCAGAGTTTTATAGGAGAGCATGCATCTGTTGTGGTCTCTGCTTTCTTCTACGTGCACTCTTTTTTTCCTGATCAGAAAACAATCCATTGCAAGTAATGGACTGTAGGTTAGCTAGCCTTAGCCTAACACGCGAATGTAAACAAAAGACCCTAACCCCCCACCTCCTCCCCTCACACATGCAGGTTATAGGGTACACCAATCAATGGAGTACAAGCACAGCACGAACAAGCAGGGACTGGATTGAAACAGAATGGCTATTTGTGAACTTTGTTTGTCTACTGTTTTTTAACTTAAAAAAAAAACAATAAAATGCTTGAGGGGCTTATCTGGGGCTACACAGAGTTTTAATGGGGCTATAGCCCCCCCTTGCCCCGGTGTAGAGCCGTCCCTGGTTTCAGTCAAACCTTCGTGAGGTGATTAAGACATTAATTCACCACCCGAGGGTATAGTGGCGAACATAATTTCCTTTATTAGACAAAAATTGCACAAGATCCTTTCCGAATATTTATAGCCAAGCTATATGCAGTTGATGAAGTAATATTAATAGCTTTTGAGCAGGATGACCTCTCATAACTTTTAGTGCAGTACGAAAATGTGTCACTAATTTTCTTTTAAGATTGCAACGAAAACATTTACCTTTGGCTTTATGTTTAATATAAGGTCAATTCTAGTGTTCATTGCACATTGTTCATTCAAGTATTAACATATCCTTAATATAAATCTGTCCTATAAATATCCTTAAAGTACATGCACAGTACATATATAAAGTAGTTAGGAGGCAGAATGACCTCAGTCAGAAATCAGTTTTATTGACCAGGTATGTACAGATAGAAATAGATAGATACAGATGCAGTTAAGACTACTGCTATGAAACACTGGGAAAGATGGGTACAGTTCATCAGATCTTTAAGACCAGATTTAGTCAAGATAACAAGTTGAAGGAACGTCCAGTTTTTATTTTAATTCTTTTCTTTTGGGTTTCCCACTGTGATGTGAACACAACTGAATGATGCCGAACTGCAACTGTCTTTTCCTATTTATTTACTCATTCATTTCATGTATTTACTTTTTGCTCCAGTACCCCTCTGGATGTAAAAAGTTTAATTGTATGTTTTTCTTTCTTATTTTTATCTCTTTTTTTCTATATATAGTATTAAAATAAAAAAGGAAATGGACAATGGATCAGCCACAAGGCTGGACATCTGGAACAAGAAACTATTGCAGATATAAAACTCTTGGTTCTGTATAATTTTGATGTTAATAACTGTAAATCCATTTGTACTTGTCATTACATGTGAAACAATATGGATTTCCTAATATAAACATAATTACAAAAAAAGACCACTGCAAACTACAACCTCAATGGTAGCAGCAGTAGTAGTAGTATCTTAAAATTGTACACAGTACATGAGTAAAGGTTCTTAGTTACTTTTCGCCAATGAGTAGTTTTAGCTGCAATGGACTGCAACCTTTCTTCGGCCTGTGAGAGGCAGCATCTGGTCCGGCGTACAGCAGAAGAAGAAGAAGAAGTAGTAGTTCCCTGATCCTCCGCGACACTGGGGGCGCTGCAGCGCAGACTCGGTTGCTCGCACTCCTCTATGCTACATGCCCTAAAACGGCTCAGCTAACCACCTCCGGGAGTTTTATTATCAATGATTTTGTCACTTTTGTGAGATTAAAACACTACTCTGGTGTTTGTCTTTTGTTGTCGTTAAAAAAATGTCGTACAACTACGTGGTAACAGCGCAGAAACCCACGGCCGTTAACGCCTGCATCACAGGTAAATGCCCGCCGTTTGTTGTGTGTTTTTCTGCAGTTTGGCAGCAGCAGCCACCTGCGTGCTAACTGCAGCTCCCGCGCTGCTGCGAGTAAACTGTGCTCCAGACCGGGGCCTGCTGTAGCAGCTAGCTTTTGTTTTGCTCAAGTCGAAATGTTTACCTGCTCAGACAAAGGCCATACCTTTATTATCTGTGTGCAAGTCGTGTCGCGCGAGTCTCGTGTGTGTTCGTGTCATGTCTCGTTTTAACGCGCGTACGGTCCCGTGAACGTTTCCGTGGATCATATTTAGGTTATAACGCTAGTTAGCTGCGTCTGGTGTTGGCTGATAAACATCATGCCAGCCAACAGCTAATGAAAACCATGTGAAACAAACAGACAGCATTTTTAAAAAGCGACATTTGACCATGACATAAACGTCTGGTGTCGTCTGGTGTTTGAGCTAACGTGCATGGGCCACAAAATACCGATACTGAAACTAAAGCCTTAAGGTGGTATTATCCCCTCAGAGCTCATTGCATATATACTGCTAAGTCATTATTTTATTATTTGATACTAATAATATGATTGTAAAGAGGTCATAGCTTGCACTAACTCTGTATATTCCTATATATCTGTATTAATATGTTAGCTCACCTTCTGGCTCACATACTTTTAAATATTAAATCTACACATGTACAGCTTCTTCATGATTTTAATGTTTAAATATGTTTAATTTATTTGACTGGTTGAATTGTTGAAGAAATAATAAGTTCATTAGTCATTAAAGCACAAAGTGGTTGCATTGATTGGATTTATACATTAATGTTTCAACTAATTGTTAGTAATAGTAGTAATAACTTTATTTAATATATGTCACTGATTGTTCTAGCTGAGCCTGGTTGACAGGGATATGAATTGAATAGTTTCATTTATTTATTAAAACAAAACAAACAAACAAACAACATATCATGGTTAGTTTATTGTGAATGTCCATTTAAAGGGACAGTTCAGATGTTAGACACAAAATGTGCAAAAAATATCTATTCAGATTGTCCATTCAGGGCTACTGTAGAAACATGAAAAACTGTGAAAGGCCCGACCTGGAGTCAGAGTTTAGTTTAGTTAGTATTGGGTTACTGTAGAAACGTGGTCCATAGATATAAAAGGTAACAAAAACATAATAATTCTTATTTTTAGGTGCTTATGCATTCAAATAGAGTCACACAGTTCACACTAGTCATTAAAGCCCAACATGAAATTAGCTTTTTTATTTGACCAACAGTCAAGAAACAGATTAAATTTACACGTTTTAATACCAAGCAAATGTTTTAATCAGTAATAACGTCGATATGTTTATATACTTAACTGATTGTTGTGGCTGAGCCTGCGTAACAGTGATATTAATTTATTTATTTCATTTACTTATTCAGATTATTAGTATGATATTACAGTAAATGGAATATGTCATGTACCAGAAACATTATTTTAATACGCAATTTGTAGGTACTTTGTGATGGGAGTTTATTTTTGACTTTTCATACTGAGCAACTTTGAACAAATTTGAGTCAGTAACAATGGTCATGCCCTAAATGTTGCCACACACTCAATAAAAAATTGGGTTTTTAAATGTTGTCCTTAATGCTCTCCGGCCCCACTGCTGATATTTGTCTGCCTTTCTCAGTCATCTTCTTCTGTGCTACTCTCACCCAGGCAACATGTAATTAACATGAATGTCTGTGCGTCCACAGGTCACTTCACCTCTGCAGAGGACCTCAATCTGCTCATAGCTAAAAACACACGGTTGGAGATCTATGTGGTCACAGCAGAGGGGCTGAGGCCCGTCAAGGAGGTGGGCATGTATGGAAAGATTGCTGTCATGGAGCTCTTCAGGCCAAAGGTGAGTTGTTAAGATCTAACCGCTCCCAGTAACCAAGAGGCACATTTAACTTTACATCATTTTCTTTGGGGGAAGCAAACCTTCCGGACATCCTTGAAGGATCTGAGGTCCACCCACCACAGTCTCGCAACACTTGAAACACGTTGTGGGCGTTGTGTTGGAACAACTTGTCAGCTTGTTGGTCTCACTGAAGATCTCCATTGTGTGTATTTGTGGTTGCACTTGGACAAGATTCTTGGTTGATTCTATAATAAACATTTTTATTTGAGACAGAAAGCACATCAACAAGGCAAAGAAAGCATAAAAAATAGACTTGGTAAAGCCTGTCCCCACTAATTAGGCTGGTAGCAGCACCCACTGCCTGTTATATTCAGCTAGTTTCATTAAATTGGAAAGTTGGCCTTGGATGACATGGGTATCTTTTTTTTTTTTTCTCCGTTTGTTCAGGGTGAGAGCAAAGACCTGCTGTTCATTCTCACATCCAAGTACAACGCCTGCATCCTCGAATACAAACAGAATGGGGAGAGCATTGACATCATCACCCGTGCCCACGGCAACGTTCAGGTGGGTGAGATACTTGAAGCTCGCTGTATTATAATATCAATAATAGTATCGTGGATTTCAGACAATTCAGTTTTTTATGGTTTGTTCATACAAAGAAGAGCGTGTTCTCTCATTAACCTTTAAGTTAATCAATATAATATTAGATCTACCTGAATGAAACTTGTACTCTATATAACAGCAGCCTGAGAACACATTAAATGTGAATTTTGTCTGAGGTGTGCTGCTGGTTTTAAACATTTACTCACCACATGCTCTTTTGCTTGCAGGATCGTATCGGGCGTCCATCAGAGACGGGTATTATCGGTATTGTAGACCCAGAATGCCGCATGATTGGCCTGCGGCTGTACGACGGTTTGTTTAAGGTGATCCCATTAGACCGGGACAACCGCGAGCTCAAGGCCTTCAACATCAGACTGGAGGAGCTGCAGGTCATCGATGTTCACTTCTTGTATGGCTGCCAGGCTCCAACCGTCTGCTTCATCTACCAGGTACTGCAGGTGGAGGGGGTGCCTGGAGGGAGGAGTGTGTATATGAGAGAAGACTATGTTGGTAAATTTATACAGGCGGGACTCTCGCGTTTATTGTGCACACTTTTCAAGTGTTATATGAAGACCAGAGTGATAGTAAAAATGTTTTATTGTAGTATTGTGTGACAGCAGTTAACAGCAGGTTTGATGGTGACATTTAAAGGAACCGTTTAAACAACCAAAAGTTATGTTTACATTCAGTAAACATCAGGCAGACATAGCGTGCCTGGAGTCTGTTCGGGAACAGGCAGTTACTCGTTTGAACTCGTGTAGTGTGTTTTAGTGTATGACAACCAATGTCACACCTGTGATGCCTCAAGACGTCCTGATTAAAAACACTAGCATGTTAGCATTTCTTGTCCTCCACGGTGTGTTCCAGTAGGAGCGCAGAATCCTCCGATGTGCACAGCTGTAAACAAACGAAAGAGGAATGTTATTGCTGCCGCCAGGAGGACTGTGAAACAGGAACAGTCACCATCCCCTTTTCTTTCTTAGGCGTAGGCATAGCCAGTGTCATACACACTGCCACTGTTTGTTTACTTTGTTATTCCTGGAGGTCAGCAAGCGGTAATTGGTCGGGGAGCTACATGTAGTTTGCCATGTTTTTTGGCCACAACATGGCAAGAATTTATGAAACACACAAGGACAATCTTAACAGACAGACAAAAATATTGTGTAGTCTGACCCTGGAATTACTTACAAAAAACACACTATGTGTATCTAACAAAAGTGTTACCTTCATTTTTTCCCCTCATAAAACATCTACAAAGCTAACTTTTGGTATAATAGAGTAAATAGTATAAATAAAGTATTTAAAAACCAACTTTGTTTGCGTCCATGTTTACTATTCTGCAGCCTTCTTTTTTTTTTTGCCTTTGCTGAGTGTTGCAGCATATGTTGCTCTGTTCCCGCCACCTGTTCACCAATAGAACAGTGTAACACCTTTTGGTAGGACTGTGTAAAAATATCACCTACATGATAAACAAAACGGGGACCCACCTGTAGACAACAGCTTTATAGCTAGTGGAGGTCTGAGCTTTCATAGGGAATCTTATAATTTTGTTGTCATTGTCTTCATTCAAGACATTTAAAAAAAAAAAGTAACACATTCTGGTTTCTTGTCGTGTATCGTAGGACCCTCAGGGGCGCCACGTGAAGACCTATGAAGTTTCTCTGAGGGAGAAAGAGTTCAACAAGGGTCCCTGGAAACAGGAGAACGTGGAGGCTGAGGCATCTATGGTCATCCCAGGTAACCTGAGCGAACACTGGATACATTTCTGAAATGATCAGTCAATAAATTCACGAGTAAATCACCAGAAAATAAAACACTTATATTAAATTATATACATTTTATTTGGATCTGAATTTAGTAGTAAAATAGTTTTCTACCCAATTTTAAAAACTTTGAGCTCTACCCATTAATCAAACACACGGCATCAGTTTTAAAGGGATGGTTCAGATTGTTTGACAGAAGATGGGTTGAGTTATTAATTGGCAGTGGCACCAGTGTGTGGACATGAGCTCAGGCTTATACATCATGTGGTTGGAAAAGTTCTGTCAAGTCAGCAGCTTGTCAGACACAAATGAGGAATGGCAAAAGCCGACACGTCAAACCACAGCACAGCAGTGATCCACGGCAGAAACCATCTGTAATGTATATTAGACTGGGCTATAGTACCACACAGGCTGAGTGGAGGCAATTAATTATTTAAAGAATTAATTGAAAATGGAGGTAAGTGGTTATGAAAATATTATTAATAATTTAAAGGACCAGTGTCTAGGATTTAATGGCGTCTAGCAGTATAGTTGCTGACTGCAACACCCTCGCTTCACCCTCTTCTCACTAGTGAGAAACTATGTTGGCCACAAAATGTACAAAAAACATGAAAGCCAGTAGTTAAATTTGTTCGTTCGTACTGTAGAATTGTGGCTGACCACTAAAATGTAACAAAAACATAATGATTCATATTGTCAGGTGCTATATGTGAATGAAAACATAGTTCTGCATATCATATTCCATTTCTGCCACACAAGACTGTTTCAAACTTGTTCAGAACAGTCCGTAATTGTACAAATGTAACACTGACTTTCTTGCCCATGTGCTTTGTATTATAGTGCCAGAGCCATTTGGTGGAGCTATAATCATAGGACAAGAGTCCATCACCTACCACAATGGAGACAAATACTTGGCCATCGCACCGCCTACCATCAAGGTAAAGACTTCAAACAATAATCTTTGATAGTGCTCTGTTTTTGTCATCTGCCTCATTAAAAAGTAGATTAAATATTGTTCAAGTTTCGATATTTCACTATTCAGCAGTTGGTTGCAGTATATCAAAGTGTCATCAAATGATGTTGTTTTCACAGTGTTATGAAGTTGTAATGTGAGCACTTATAAAACAAATGACAGATCTTCGGTCCTCTCATGTGAAGCTGTGAGCTCTGCAGGGAAGGCTGCAGAGAGAGAGAAAAGTACATGACCTTCATTTAAAACAGAGCGTCCTACAACATCATGCACACATTTTAACTTATCTGTGTCAAGGACACCCAAAATAAAGTTATGTGTGTTATGTTAAGTGATTTGTAGGTTTCTACCCTCGTCTATGTGGCCATATTTCAAAGCTGCATCGTAAGAGTCAATGGAATTCGACTGGTATCATTTTATTATTAAGCAAAGTTCATTTCAGAGAGAGTAGGCGAGACTCCAATGCATTGATGCCAAGTTAAACAGTTTTTGTGAGAAGTCCCAGTTCTTTCATATAATGAAGTAAAATGAAAAAAAAGTGTTCGTAAAAGTGTCAGTAGCATCTGTATTGTATGAACTTATTAATAATTTGCTACTTTTAGGGCACCCTGAGGTGTACGTGTTAGAGTTTATTTCTGATGAATCTTGTGATCGATGTTGAAGTTGCATTTTAAGGCGAGTTAATAACTGCCACGATGACGACTTTAGCTCCCCGCACACCGCCGCTTTTAGTGCTATCTTATGAAGATTAAGTTACAGTCTGTACTCCTCTTCTCATATTTAACAAAGCTCAAGGCCCAAAGGAGCTCTTCAACAACATTCTGTCGCTATATTTAGAGAATGTTCTCTCTCTCTGTCTTGCTGTATTTTGGTAACGTGGCCTCATACATTTTGGAGCAAGTGTTTTAAATTGTTCAGATGTTGGAGCTTGTAATTTTGAGTTGCATAGCTTTGTTTTGTCTTGATGATAGAAGAAAATTGGGTGCTGATAACTCACAGATCAGTTTTATTTTCGTTAAGACTGGCTTTCTGATTAACTTTGCCATTTTGGAAACGAATGTGGAGAAATTGTTATGGTATGCTAAAATATTTATGTTCCAACTAACAGCTCCATCTCAAAAACACTAAATTAATGTTGACAAGTTGATTTCATTTTCCACTATGCCAAGTATGTTTCATTTGTAGCTTTCAAAACGTACAGAAAACATCACAAAGAAAAAAACAATAGCACTAAAACTGAGGTCAAAAAGTTATTTTCTGTTTAAGAACAAACAACAGTACAGCTGCAAGAGATGAAATTGCCCAATTTATTTGTGTAAAAGTCACCGCGACCCGTTCGATCATCCTTGCCGACTCTTTGGTGAACCTTCCCCCAGAAAACCAGCCTTCACCTCGGCAGTGAGAGCCCGTTAAGTCCTGCTGTTTATCTGCGTGATGAAATTTTCAGCCACTCACATTGTGGTAGTAGGTAATGTCTTTGGCGACTTATATGAGAAATGATCTTCGAATTTATGTGGAAAATTCGGCACAACCCAGTTAGTCCTCCCCGACGACTCTTCAGTGAACCGCCCCTGGAAAACAGCTGTGAGAGTCGGGTAAATCCCGCTGTTTACTGGTGGTGATTACTTGATGTGAACACTTGAACTCACAATGTCTTCATTGCTTAACACTATGCAAGGGCTACCTTTAATGAACGACGCCTTACTCTGCCACCTGTACGCTCATGGCAATCCAAACTTTGCTCTGTTCTCCGTTGGTGGAACATCCTACCGGTTCCTACCAGATCAGGGGCGTCCCTCTCTACCTTTTAAAGATCCAACTCTTCAGAGGGTACCTCCACTCAAACACTACCAACAACTGGACATGTTAAATCTATCCTCCCTCTTGAACCGTCCCTTGATTTTTTGCTTGTAGTACTTATTGCTGCACTAACATGGCCTCGTCACACTGTACCTTGATCATTTCCCTTTTTTGTAAGTCACTTTGAGCTAAATGACTAATTGTAACTGTAACAGAATCATAATTTTCTTGGGCATTGAGGGCTGCAACAGGACCTGCTGTTTGGACTTCAAATGCAGTTCTAGTTTTGTATAGTTTAAGTAATAGAGTCTCATAAATCGTTGTTTTTATAGAAGTTTGGGTACCAGACAACAAAATAAAGTTATATCAAGTCAGAAATGAGCATAGAAATATAGCTTTTTTTATATGCTGTGCACATTCCTGTATACTTTTGTCAGGCATTGTTTAGCGGCACCACAAAGATGTTTTTAGCATGACCCCATCATCACAAATGATAAATGCAGCTTCCAAAGCTTCCACGCCTGCTGTTGTCTCATCACGGGCTGCAACTCGGATCTGTGTCCTGCTGATTGCTTCTGTCTTTAAAAGCCTCAAACAGCGTGGGCGCTTACCCAGCTCACAGTCGTCTCGAAAGCTGTCATGTCTGTGTATCCACCTTAGCATTGCCCAGCATTGCTTAGCAGATGTTTGAAGGGAGCATCTGTCGTTACTATGTGACTAATGAAACCGTGAAAGTTTTTATTTTGTTTTTTAAAAAATTTTCCACACCTGACGCAACATTAGCATTCATCTGAAACAAACACACCTTTCAGCAGTGTCAAGAAAACACAGGCGCACATCCTTTGATGTATAACAACATCTTTGGCTAATTAATAAATTGTCACTCTTGAGCATAGAAGTAAAAAACTAATGCAACACACCAAAGACTCTGCTCAGACACATCTCATCTGAATGCGTCTGTGCTTGCATAATACTTTTTTGTATCGGGCCTGCACTGGTTTAACTTGAAGAATTGAACAAGCTAATTACCTGCCATTCATGTGGGAGTGTATCTACGGTTTGACTGAAGATGTAAGGAACATCATAGGCAGGAGAAGTGTGAAAATGAATTTTCTGAAGGTTCGATCAAGTGAGAAATTGACTTAGCTTTTCCGGTAGACGACAACAATAAATAATACATGGTGCTGAAAGAAAAGTACAGCAAGCTCAGTCACACTTTGTGATTTTAATGCCAACTCCAATCATGGCTACTATTCTCGCCTGCGTATCTTGTAGATTTTTGGTTCTACAGCAGCTTCAGTTTAAAGCTTAAAGTTTTTCTCAAACATGGTGTCAGGTTAGGCTCATGTCATGTTGTGTGAGGTCGCCCAAATCTAACCAGGACTAAAAGCTGAGAGCGAATCTGAAGGGAGATTTGTTCAAGTGGAAAGTAAAAGAAGACGTCATGATATCAGATTATCACTACACGATTACTGTGGCCAAGATCATTCACAGTAATGATATTATCGCAACTGTTGACTGTGTACCCTGCATATCGCCCTAAGTCAGCTGGGATAGGCTCCAGCCCCACGCGACCCTGATGAGGAGAAGCGGTTACAGATAATGTATGTATGTACACGAGTGTGGGGACATGGAGAATATTTAATCGACATTTTTAATATCACGTTTATCGTCAGTACCTTTGTGTCCCGACGTCATCCTGTCACAAGCTGCATCAGAGTTTTGTAACCTCTCTTAGCTTCCCTCTGTGTGAGTCGCTCTGCTGCTTAATTTGGGGAACATATCTTTTATAAAATGTCAACATACGTTGGAAATCATAAATATAAATATAAACAGAGCTCATAAATCTCAGCCGGATTCATATTATCAGCTCATATCATCTTGTCACACACGTATCGGTGTAGCAGTCGATAAGCTGCTATTGCATCATTTCTCCTCCAGAGAGCGCTGTTACTTTTCACCTGTAAAATGTCCTGAATATTTTACTAATTTTGGTTAAATGATAAAATGTAACGATGCTTACAACAAAATGTTTGTTCATATAACATGCTCATGGATCTGCCAGTGCCAGCTCAAAAGTCCAGTATCAGTCAGGCTCTGATTGTATTGTACAGAATTATTTAATATTAATAGCTCTCTGTCACGTTATATTTCTAACCAACTTCTGTATTGTAGTTTCTCAGACGTGGAGCAAAGATTCTGTAGAAGTAGACTATAACGTAGAACCCTTATCCTCAAGCATGAACCTTTTGTATCACTCCTGCTGTAGTGTACACCGGCACCTGAGGGGACAGCAGGCAGACACGTTTAATCTTTACTTTTCCTGTCTTGGCGAGATTTAAAGTCTGTAGCTCCGAGGCAAATCTAAGATGTACGTCTGGAGGCTCCTCAGAGTATGTTTTCATTACGAGAGAGAACAAAACAAACCCCAAAGAAGAAGACAGGTATCTGTGGCTGTGCTTTGACATGCTCATATATAAATATATATAATTCATGAGGTGAGTATGTAATTCGAGGAGCTCTTGCAGGCTCTGGCTCTTCTGCGAGCGTCATTTTAATGATTTGTTTGTGTTCCAATCTCATTTGCAGCAAAGCACCATTGTCTGTCACAACCGGGTTGATCCCAATGGATCCCGCTACCTGCTGGGCGACATGGAGGGACGTTTATTCATGCTGCTGCTGGAGAAGGAGGAGCTAATGGACGGCACGGTGGCACTCAAAGACCTGCATGTGGAGCTGCTCGGAGAGGTCCTCTATTTATCTGATTTTCTATGTCTCTTTATCTCCTCCGTCTGTCTTCACTCTGCATATCCACCTGCCTTTCATCTCTTTCTCTCTACCTGGCTCGACCACCCTTTCTGTTGCTTCTTGATTTTTCCTCCTGCTGCCTTTTCCTTTCAGCACCCCCTTTGTTACGATTGACTTTTTAATGGTTTATGGCTCTGACAGAAGCTAATGGATCAGTCCACACTTGTATAGAAGATGTGAACAAATGATCACACCTCTTTGTTGCCTGCTTGCCAGCTCGTTGCTTATCCCTTTTTAAGTTGATTTAGACAACGATCATATGTCAATACTGTGCTCGAAGCTAAATCTTATGTTAAAGACATGCAGCTTTTGGCTCGTGGCACCTTTCTCTAATGACTTGCCAAAGAGTTTGGGAAGGTTAAAAGCTTTCTTGCTAGTCCAGCTGAGTGATGCTGAAACAAGAAACAATCGAGCAGTAGTAGGACTGCTGAGCTAGAGACAAATTGCTTTTCAAATCATTCTTAACTTTACTGTGAGGTGCAGTGTACTCAGTCGATGGCAGCAGCTCGACATTAAAATGTCACAGACAGAAAGACCCATCTTTGATGTGCATCAGTAATAACTCAGGGTGTAAGACCATGTCCATACTGATGAGGGTCAATTTGAAAACATCATTTATGTGTCAAATGGTCTGATTTTTATATCACATCTGCCCAAAAGGTTAGGAAAAGTTCCATCTCCCTTCTCTTACACCTGTGCATTAACACAGTTTATCTGCCGTAATTTATGACTTTTTGTGTTTCAATATAGCCAAACGGTGTTGTTCTCTGTTCTGCTGCTGCTGTCAGACGATTGCACAAGTTTGGCTGCAAATAATTATTTTCATTATCAAGTAATCTGCCAATTATTTTTTCTTTGAACAATGGTTTAGTATGTAAAAGGTCAAAAGTGGTAATGATTTCCCACAAACATGCAAAATATTTGCTGGTTCCAGCTTCTCTGAAAAGATATTCAGATGATGATGATAGAGGAAAAAACTAAATCCTCCTGTTGGAGTGTTGGTTGGACAAAACAACACGACCTCTTTGGGTCTGGGAAAACTCGTTTTATCACTACTTTCTGACCTTTTAAAGGAAATACAATGAATAAAACAAATGATAGATATATATTGATCAACAAGACAAAGAGCTAAATTGATCAGCATATTAACATGCTCACAGTGACAATGCTAACAAAGTACAGCTGAGTTTTCTGAGGTGTTTGCTCATGAACAAATTCAAAATTTGACCGGATGCTGGCGCTAGATTATAAGAAACATTCTGTCCCATATTTCACAGCGGTCCATCAAACAGTTTGAGACATTTCAGTCAAAACTTCATGTCAAGATCATGCTGATGCTAGAGGAAAAGTCAGCCGATCATCAAAGTTGGGAGGAGACATTAAAGCGTTGGACCGGCTGACACGTCGACATTGTCATCCTCATAACCACGCCGCTAAATAATTCAGTCGCAGCCCTGATGTGGATGTGAAGAGATCGAACTGTTCTTGTGTCTTCTCTCCAATGACAGACATCCATCGCTGAGTGTTTGACCTACTTGGATAACGGCGTGGTCTTTGTGGGCTCCAGACTGGGCGACTCCCAGCTGGTGAAGGTGAGCAGCAAGACATAGTTTCTTATTCTTCAATGTTTTCTGTGTGTGTGTGTTTTTCTTTTTACATCCTGTCTGAACACTTAAACTTTGCAAGTTATGTTATGCAAGTAATGAAATAATTTTGTGAAGTGTGATGATCTGTGCCTTGACATTTCTTGAAGTAGCTACGTAATTTATAGTTTTCAGATTTTCACATAGACAAAGTATGTTTAAAAAGGACAAAACAGAACAGGACTAAAAGGCTGCCAGACAGTTCACAAGCCATTCTGTCCAAAAATGTCTCAATGTCTCAGGAGTAAGGTAACATTTCATGAATAAATGAATCAAATCAAACACCATACTCTGTTATATAGCCAGGCAAGGTCCCTGCAGCTGTGGGATGATGTGACACTGTGCCAAGAAAATTACCCCATGTTCTCTCAGATCTATTCCATGAATTGGGTTTGTGCAGATGCAGTTTTTCCATCTGTGTTATCGACAACATTTCCTTGAGCCAATGTGCAAAGCAAAGCAGGGTGGAGAATAAGTTTCTTAGCAACTATCCTTTCTAATTGCAAAGCAGTCTGCCTGTTGTATGGTAGCTGAAAAGTCTCTGCAGAGCATCCAGAGAAGGCCAGGTCATGGTTAGGCTGAATGTCTCTAGAATAAGCTCACGAGAACTCAAAAATCAGAGTCCAAAAGATGTAAAATGTAAGACAAAAAGAAAATAGATACGCTAATGATCATCGCATTCAGGAGACACTGATGGGAAGATTCATTTTGAGTAAGGGACGTTGCCTCTTCCCAGAACTCTGCTGATATCTCTGAATTCAGGTCACTGGTTCAGGTATCTGTAATGTGATCTGAAGAAACCATAGAAGTAAAGCAGTTCACAAATTTTGATACTAGCTGCTTTGAATCCGGAGGTAGTCCAAGAATTTCAAGAAAAGAGTGAGTGGTAGGGGTGAACTCTTTCTCGCGGTTTTCTAAAAAGGGTTCTTGCTTGTTTCTTTGCAGCTCAACGTGGACAGCAATGACCAGGGCTCGTATGTGGCGGTGATGGAGACGTTCACCAATCTGGGCCCCATCGTGGACATGTGTGTGGTAGACCTGGAGAGACAAGGCCAGGGCCAGGTAATGACCAAAAGCTGATGAAAACTGAAAAATACGTATGACAGAAACGACACAGTAACACAACAAAACATTCAGAAAGAATAAAAGATTTTTGGAGGTGTTCGTCGGAGGATGTGTGACATGGTGATTACTGGAAGGAAACAGTCACTGGATACACTTTACAGTTTATGGTGAGCCTCCATCTGTGTTTTCATCTTTATCATCCTCTTTATCACAGCCTTCAGGGAGTCTGTTCTGCTACAACCAATGCCGCCGCGTTCCTGAGTCGTGTTAACAGTGTTTTTTGTCAGCAAGATTAAGCATGCAACGTACTACAGCACAAACCTGCCACTGGCCAGAATAGCCGGGTACAAGTATTCAGGAGATTCTTGCTGACACCAAATACACGTCTTCCTGCACCTTTTTATAGTCAGTGTTGATTTTTTTTCTTTTGTCTGGTCTATTTTTTGTTGTCGTCGTCCCCGTACACCTGGCATTAGCATGCGCCTTGTATCCCGGTGGCGTCTAGATATGATTTAACTGGAGTGCAGTCACACCTGATGCTAAAATGCATCTTTGGTACACAAGTTTACTTAGAACAACATCTTTCACGGAGCAAGGTCACAAAGTGCTTCACAAGAGAAAGTTGTTAAGCATAAAACCAAAGAATGCAAAAAGAAACAAACAATAAAACATAAGCAACAGAATATGAAAACAGAAAACAGCAGGAGGGAAAGACAAAGGCCAGTTTGAATAAACTAGTCTCCGGGCTGCTTTTAAAAGCTTGAACAGAGACAGCGGGATGTAAGTCTATAGGAACCACTTCAAAAGCACGATCACCTTTTGTTTTCAGTCATACACGAGGGCGACCAGCAGATCTGAGTGACCTACAGGTGATAAAAGGTTGGAGGAGGTCAGAGATGGTGACGCTGGTGCCTGTGAACAGTGATATAACCCATATTGCATGTTAATGTCAAATTTAAAAGGCAACAAGACACAGTTTCAAACCAGTAAAGGAATGTGTTTATTTCTTTATATCAGAATACGGATGCTGTTTCTATCTGAAATGAAACCAGATGCTGATTTCATCTGTTTGTTTTTGGCTCATTCTTCGGCATTTAACAAATGCACTTTTTGATTTGAACAATTGTCCGTCTGTCAGAGAAGCAGAGGGGAGTTAAACAGTGAAGTAACGAGAGAGAGAGAAAGATACAGTACAGAAGGTTTTGTTGGCAGGGTTTGACTCCAGGCCTCAGGGGTACTTGATGTGGTTCCAAAGGCAACAGTCCACTAGAGCACTGAGCCACTTTCTGGTTGCACACCAGCACACAATCAGCCACCGACAGTATTCATCCCACACACTCAAGTTCATTTCAGTCTGTTGAGGACCCAAAAACCAATCACAATTGTTTTAATTTGCCGTGAATCCACAGAGCATACGACCTGGTTAATTGTCGAGGACACACTCGAAGCTGCCGGACATCAAACAGAAGAAGCACCGAACGGAAACTGACAGATTCACAACAAACTTTGCTTTTTTAAAATTTAGAATAAAACCCACGTAAATAACAAATACACAAGCGGAATATATTATGTGCAGATTACAACATTTATGTCCATCCCGTGAGAGTCTGTCTGAGTGTGTGAGAGCATTTGAGAACATGCTCGGGGGAGTTAGGTGAGCTGCCAGGTTCACAATGGTTATTACCATTAGGATGAAGCTGTTGGATGGCAGGTGGTAGCGGCTGAGATTATACGGGCTCTGGCATTAATCCTGTTAGCGTACCATGACTGAATGAATGAATAACATTCTGATGCTCTCCAGTCACTCCAGACTGTACAGACACCAGAATTATTTCCCTTCAGGGTGTTGGAACTCAACACGGTTGCCATGTTTGAACTGGGAGAAGTGCGGCTATAAACTGACACTGATTTTCAAAAAATCTGTCGCTGCCGCACTCACACTAACTTCTGCAACTACTTCCACCAAAACTGGTACTTTGAATGACATTTACAGCTTTGAATTTTAATGTTGTTTAAAGGAGAAGTGTGTATTGTGAATTTAGTGGCACATAGGGTTCCAGTTGTGGATTGCAACCCTCTCGTTTCACCCTCTCCTTCCAAGTCTATGGAGGTTTTCCGTCATCCAGGTCTTCTTTCTTGAGGAAGGGGTGATTGTGGGGCAACTGGACTTAGTTGTAGGTCCGTGAAGATGTTTTGCCTCTCATCCAAGAAGCTTCTCCGGTTCTGATGGACCGGTGGGGCGATCTGAGTATTTAGCCTAGCCAGGATCGTAGACCCGACTATAGCTTTCACTTCATTAGCATTGTTATGATGATTGTCGTTAGAGACGTTACAGTCACTTGAAGTCGGCGTGAACGACAGTCGTTCAGGTCACCTGAGCTCCAGTATGGACAATGGTTGTTGGAGTCACACAAAGCCAAGTGTGGATAGCTGCTCATGGAAAGGCCTGAAAGGACAGCACAATAGGTGAGGGATTAGGATAAGTATAGACAGTATAAACAATGATCGGCGCTTAAGTGACATAACACACGCAGTGTTTTGAAACTGGAAATATGTCAAGATGTCACGCCTCTGCTGTGAAGATGGACATTTTAACATGAGGGCGTATGGAAGTTCAAATGTTCTGCAGCCAGCCTCAAGTGGATGCTCGTGGAGTTACAGTTTTTGGGTTAGTCTTGCATGTTCAAAACATCATTGTCACTAAAAGAGTTTTCCTTGTCCGTAAGGTGAAAGAAAACTGCAGAATCTAGTCCTGATGTTGAGCCACGTGTTCCTATTGTAAAGGAGGAAGTCCGGTAGTCACTAAATGTGCTAAAGAAATAAGACCCATATTACAAAGATGATGAGAAAACAGTCAAATTAACAGGATCAGTGTCATTCAATGTCTTTACGTCTTTTTTCTTTTACCCGCTTTCAGCTTGTGACATGCTCCGGTGCATTCAAGGAAGGCTCTCTCCGTATCATCCGCAACGGCATTGGGATTCATGAGCACGCCAGCATTGACCTCCCGGGAATCAAAGGTTCGTGTGTCGTGTCCTGTGCGTGTCTGTGTCTCTTCCTCCACCTCCCTCTCGAGTCTCGACTTTATCTGAACCTTAATCTTTTACCGACTTGACACCAGAGCCGCTTAAACCTGCACATCTGCGCACCTGACCTTGCCAAGGCGCCAGCTGTTGCTCGTCCATGCTCAGCATGTAAGTGCGAGCAGCTGGCTCACATGTCACAGGTCTTAGCTGGGTACTTTCAAAAAGAACTGGAGAAATGCCAAGGGATGGTTTGGAAACATTTGTTTTCATTTAGTACAGCAACCTGCACTGCAATGTCTGCAATAGTAAACTATCAAGCTGAAGAATCACATCAGGTTTAACAATGGCAGGCACCTCTTAATCTCAGAAAATTAGGTTCCTCTCCCAAGACTGTTTTCTGATGCTTAAATGAGACACGCAGGCCAGGAAAGGTCTGCTTGCACTTGTTAGGCTTCAACTATTTATTGACCATCTCTGCCCTAAAAGTGTCTGCTGCTGCCTCTTTCCCCTTGATGAGAGGCAATTATTCACTTACCCAATCAATGGCTCTGTGAGAGGGAATTGCAACCTGTACATCTTCCAGCATGTTAACATTTGACAGATGGAATAGTTAAAGATCGGCTTGGATACCGGCGGTATATTGTGTTTCTGCTGCTCTGCAGATTAGTGTGGAAAGTAACTTTTCTTTCTAACACCCTCTTGTGAATTCCCTTCAAGGTTTGTGGCCGCTCCGCTCCGAGGCAGGCAGAGAGACAGATGACATGCTGGTGCTGTCGTTTGTGGGTCAAACACGGTGAGTGTGTTTTCTGTGCAGCATGCCAGATAAGTGTAGAGTCAATTCTGAATGCCGTTATCTTATCTCATAAGAGTGTCTTCTCCCCCCTCAGAGTCTTGATGCTGAGCGGCGAGGAAGTCGAGGAGACAGAACTTCCAGGCTTTGTGGACAACCAGCAGACGTTTTACTGCGGAAACGTGGCGCACCAACAACTCATTCAAGTACGTGCACACACTTCTGTTATATGTTATATGTGTCTATGTCGGTGTCCTTCATCGGAGCATGCTCTGGCTACTTTATCCCTGGCTTGATGCTGAACCTCCTCTCCTAGCTTTAACTAACTTATCTGATGTTCAAAGCAGAAATTCCACAAATTCAACATTAATTACTCAACATTAATTATTCAGCTGTGGCCTTTCTCTGTTTAATAAGATATACTTTGCTGGAGCTGAGTCATACATGATTGAAAGGGCCGGTTGTGAATGTGAGGAGCGCAAAAGGACTTCATGTATTTTAAATTCGGTTAAGATAATTATTGCACTTCATTTAAATTCAAGGTTTAGCCTGCCTTTTTTTTGTGAAACGAGGATGAAACCTGCTGGGAATTCTGCCGACCCTCAGGCCGACCTTCAACCATAAATGTTTATGTTGTTATGACAACATTGCTTGTGTTTTATGGCTGCAACTTCCCCAGTCAGAGTTAGTATTTTTGCACTGAATACATTTTTACATTCTCACTAATGTGGCTTCTTGTTAGCAGAGGTGGGCATACTTGAGCGCATGATTTGGACGCCGGTATTCATTCAGCATATAAAGTGATTGTGTTTTTTTTTTTTATAGAGTTAAAATAATAGATAGACCAGCACACAAGCGCTGCTGCAGATAACCTTCAGCATTTATATTCGCACACAATCTGCTCAATCTAATGTCACAGGCAGAATGTCGACCAGGCAGGAGAATGATGTTTGGACAGAATACAACAGCTAGTTTGATGGTTAACCATTGGCACACTAAGTGCAAGGAGAATACAGCGAAGACGGATAACTAGCAATCTCTTATCACCTCATTTACTGGAACTATTAGCATGCACTGTCGTGATGCCCACAGGGCAAAGAAGATTAGCCATTCGACATGTGAAGTGTGACTGGAGATATGATACGCTAAGCTTCGTAGAAGGAGAAGGCTTGTGTGTGCTGATGGCGTTTGTTGAGCCGGCAAACTAGCTACCGTTGTGTTAAATTGCTACAGTCGGTCAAACGCGGGAAGCATGGCCGCATTCAGATCTGAAGAAACGGGCGCTGCAGCCAAAACGCAGGTTTTTCCATTCACTTCGCCAAAACATGTAACGGAGAAGTTGAGCTAGATCCGACTTTTGGAGAAACACAGCCCGGCGTCACGCTGCGACCGCCAATCAGACGCTCAGATTCGGCAAATCCTCCGCCTGAAATGTCTGAGACTATCCAGGTGGATTCATGGACGTAAACTCTGATACTCTACCTGTTGTGTTCTGACTTTGTTTATTTCTTGTAGGCAACTTCTAAATCTGTGTCTGACAATTTACGAATAGTGACATGAAGTCTCCTTTGGTTTGTGTCCAGTGGTTTGAGAGAGCGTTGGTTGAGTGTTGGTGAAGGAGCGCTGGAGAAAGTGTTACTTTTTGTTTTTGTTCAGCACAAACAAACAAACCCACCCAGAGGCATCCCCCACACACCGCCAGACAACCCTCTGGCGATTTGCCTGATCCTGTCTGAATGTACCCTAACACCACAAACATTTTCACTTTGGTTGTTCATTTTGGACCCCTTTCTTCCCTTTTGTTTTGTTGTTTTGTTGCAAGTACTCCATATATAACTATTTGATGCGAGAACTTGCCATATTGCGTGCCCATCCCTAGTTTTCACACGACCCTTGTTTTCCTGCGGAAGAGAAAGTTTCTTCAAAAAATAATCATCATAGCCACGAGCACCAGAGCTTGAGTAAACAATCTTTTTGTCAAAAAAGACACAATGGTAGACGGTGAGTGGGAGAGCAGAAGAAAAGGAAGAGCGGAAATGGACACCACTTCACTCCACTTTGCTCTCATATAAAACACATGAAGAAAAGATGTCCTTGATAACTTTCTCAACAAATGTCACCAGACTGCAGAAGCCAAACAATAGCTGCTTCCAGGGACCCTATACTATATATTGAACATGTGTTGTAGTTTAATATCCTTAGTTTCATTGTAGTTTCATACGTATTATGTGAGCTTCCTAACAATGCAACACCTCCATTTATAGTCTGACTGCTTGCACCTGTTGTAATGCCATATGTTGTATTTTTAATGCTGTATCTCATTATTATATTCTCTTTAACCTGAGGGTATTCACACACCTCCTCTCTGCATGCATAGGACATGCAATCAGATTAACTTTAGATGACACAAACATCTTGTTTTGATGTTTCATGAAAGACATCTCTGTGATCAAACAAAACACTGTCATGTATTACGTTATAATTACTTAACGTCTACTTCCAGTGAGCAAACTTTCTTTCAGTTTGGCTTCTCCTCAAATTCTCCAAATTTAACTTACTCTTAAACATCAGAATTAGCCCTCTCAGGATTGCTGAGGTGTCCTTGTTGTTTTTAAAAAAAATAAATCTCTGGAGTCAAGGGTTCTGTACGTTCATGATATAAGAAATAGCTGGAGTGTATTAAATTCAAAGTAATTTATCTTCTCTCCACCATCAAAAACACAGCGTCATCATATTTTTATTTTTATTACACAAAATTACAAATCTTGTATGTGTGTGTGCAATTAATCATAATTTCTTTAAAGTGCAACAACAATCCTGGCACAGGACCGCATATAAACAATAATGAGTTCTGCTTTGAAACTACTTTGTATTTTAACTTGCAGTCTACATCATCCTTTCTGTCACTTCCCTGTAATACTGTGAAAAATAATATTTAAAGAAAAACCTGTGTGTACTTCCAGATAACGTCAGGCTCTGTGCGACTGGTGCTCCAGGACAGCAAGGCATTAGTGAGTGAATGGAAGGAGCCACAGGGCAGGAACATCAGCGTGGCTGCCTGCAACCACACTCAGGTGGTGCTTGCCGTGGGACGGGCCCTCTATTACCTGCAGATCCTGGCCGGAGAGCTCAAACAGATCAGGTACAGACACACAAGAGACACATCCATTGTCAGTTTACTGATATTTTCAGGCAATATTTGACTTCCTCTTCAACTGCAAACACAGCTTATCATATGCTAGGAGCACTTTGAATCAAGTATCATGCAGTTCTTGTTTGTAATATCCACACTACCATATCTATAAATAACTGAATCCAGGATGTATAGATATATCTCGTGGTATGACATTTAAAATGATAAGAATATCCACAGAATGAGAGGATACACAGCATCAGCTGTGTGTGCTTTAAAGGGAGAGTTTGACATTTTAGGAAATATATTTATTCACTTTCTTGGTGTGGCCCTTCTCGTGTTTCTGTGGTAATTAAGAAGCTACAACCAGTAGCCGCTTAGCTTGGCACAAAGAGTGGAAAACTGCTAGCCTGACTCTGTCCAGATTGAACAAACAAAACATAAAATGTTAAAGAGCGATCAACAGAGAGGCACTGCTCTGCAGATTTTGTCACATTTGGACAGAGCTGGGCTCCAGCTACATATTTAACATACAGACATGAGTAATATCAACCTTCTTACGCAAGTCTTGGCAAGAAAAGCAAAAAAGCCTGTACCCAACAACTCCTTTGTTGTCCTCTGGATTCTTTGTAAAGGTTTGCCTTAAGCTTGATAGCTGCATAGCTAAATCCACTGCAGAGACTCGAGCCTTGTCAGGAAACAAAAACAATCAAGATATTGTACTGAAACTTTTGTTAAAGGTAGTATGAGTAGGTAGTAAGTAAGTTGGCCCTTCCTCCCAAAGTGAGTTAAACAAGTGAGTGAGAGAGAAGTGCTGGTTTAGTGAGCTAGAGAATGAACGAAGAGAAGGAGCAGCATCAACGAGAATAAATCAGTTAATCAGAGAATTCAAATGTTATTTCCTGATTGTTAAAGCAAAAATAAACATGGCCACACCTCAACACAACTCTGTGGGAAGGTGCAGCATTGCTGGATTTTATGAGTAGACAGCGGAAGAGCACGCCATGATTCCTCTGTGTGTGCGTGAGTGCAGCCAAACCATGTAATGACCACGTCACATAGTGTTCTGTTGGTTTACAGTTTTGCCAGCCGGCGCACAAACTGGTCTGATTTTGTGCAGACGGACTGAACGAGCCATTTTGGCAACTTAAAAAGAAAAAAAAAATCAGCTCTCAGCGATGTCAGCGCTCGAGTGGGTGGTCGGTACAATATACTTAGCTCTGTCTGCAGCACACTACGCACCACTACCCAAAGGTTGACGCCCAGAAACGCCCCAGGCAGAAACACACAGGTAGAGAAATCCTACTCACTCAGGCTTTTTAAACAAATTACTTTAACTAATAGAATTGCAGGTTAATTAAATAGTACGCAACATTCTTACACATGACTGCAAAAAACAAATGCCCAACAGAACTATTGCATGAACATTTAATTAATCAAACAACTTTGTGTCTGACTCAGAGTTGTAATTATCCTGCGCCGTCTCACCTTCATTTTAATATCTTCCTCCGTGATTTGTGGTAAAGTTTGAAGTGAGGGATCTACATCTCATTTTTCAACCTGAAGTGAACGGCGCGGCAGAACTCAAGAGTCTTCTATTTTATTATATTTCTGTCATGTTGCTGCTGTGGTCTACCCTTGTGGCTGTCTTTGTGCAAGTATTGTAATAAAACTGCTTGTAGCCGCTGTTTTTACAGGAGTTTAAAAAAAAAAGTTTTTCTTCTTCCAGAGAGAGACACACAGCTTGTAAAAAAAAAATGACCACCAGGGCTGCTTGAAGCACTAAGTGTTTATTTGCAGCCCTGAGAGTGTTTGTAGACGATGGAACAATGGAGACTGAGTGAAGAGTCTCAGCAGAGCTGTGAATTAAAGTTCAGCCTACATCAATAAGCTGCTGATTTCCTGTCTCTAAGTACTAGATAGTCACGGTTGGATTAAAGGTGTTTAAATGCTCTTCTGCAGTGAAATTAATGTGTAACTACTTAAACATACTATACAGTGATTGTCCATGCATTCTATTTTCATTATTGAGTTGTTCTACAACAACTCAGCAAGTGCAGTGAGGTTAAGTGACAGCTTTGGCAAAATGTGAAGTTAAATATTATCGCTCTGCTCAAAAATACCGCTGACCTATTGACGGATGCAACCGTCTGTCCACAAATTGTTACTAATGCTACATTTTCCTGCGGTCCTCGTCGAGAACAGGCCCTGGGGAAATGACTGATCAGCTGCTAATCATTTTAGCATTTGTCAGGCGGAGTTGTTGTTGTTATTCAGGAAATAAATCACAGCAGTGCTTAAACGAGGAAGAGCTGATTGTCTCTTAATGGGAAATGATTCCAAAAAAAAAGTCTAGTCGTGGACAAAAAAAACTTGTCACCTGTCTCCACATTGGTTGAGAATGTACCTCAGCTTTACAGATGTTAAATGGGCGGCTGGGCTGTCTGGCAAGTATAGCTGGTGAGAACGTGCGGCTCAGCTCACTAGGTAGCTGTGAAACATTCCTCAGTTTGCATCTCACATGAGAAAAACACTACGTACTCTGTCACTACAACATTTATCAGTCTTTTTCTGCCACTGCGTGTCAGACTTTGCCGCATACAGTCCACGTTCACACAATGTACAGGACGCCTTGCTAACGTGTTTCTCACATCCTCTACACCTCCCTCAGTACCACAGAGATGGAGCATGAGGTGGCCTGCCTGGACATCACACCTCTCGGGGAGGGCGGCGGTGAGTCACCACTCTGCGCTGTGGGACTCTGGACCGACATCTCTGCCCGTGTGCTCAAACTGCCCTGCTTCACAGCCCTGCACAAGGAAATGCTGGGCGGAGGTGAGAGAAAAAGAGAGGTTGGGTGCACCGACGGGAGAGAGCTGTTATTTGTGGAGAGAGATTGTTAGATGCAGATAATGTCAAGTCAAGTTTATTTCTACAGCCCAGTTGAACTTACGATTTCTCAGTGGGCTTCATAGATCCACAACCCTAACTAAGAGTATTTCAAAAAGGAATAAATTACTCCCCAAAATATCTTCACACTTTAAGGGGAAGAAATCTGTGACTAGCTGAACTATCACAGTGACAACAGTTGTTAATTTAGTAACACAAATGCAAGAATAACTGAAGAGTAACATTTTTAAAGCAACACAGAAAAGGCCAGATTATATTTTTACCATGTTTTTACCACTATAAATTGGGGTTTTATTATCACCTACACTGATTTTCTTGATTCCAAAGAGGTACTTTTTTTTTTAAAAAAAAAGATTGTGATCATTTTAATGAGCCAAAATGAGATTTTAGAATATTTTTAAAAGAGATTCCCTCTCCTCAGATGGCTGAAAAATAAACAGATGGTTGTAACAAGTGGAAAACACAATAAGTCAGCAACTAGTCTAATAGAAATGTAGCAGGAAAGCAGTGCTTGAGTGACCTAGAGAATAAATGAAGAGAGGGAGCCGCGTTAAGAATAAAGTACTTAATTAGAGTACTAAAATGTTGATTATGTAAAATTTCTACATTTTAAAGTAAAATGAACATGGTCACACTATGTGCTCTATGTCTATCAAGTGTGCTGAACTTTTAAGCTAGAGTGACATAGTTGCCAAACCCTGTAATGAACAGTCCTCCAGCCATTGTGTGATTTTGTGCAAACTGATTGAACCGACATTATGATCCATTCTCGTGACTTAAAAAGAGAAAAATCAGCTCTCAGTGATGTCAGCCCTCGAGTGGATGGTCGTTACAATATTCTTAGCTCTGTCTGCAGCAGACTACGGAGCACTACCCAAAGGTTGACGCCCAGAAACGCCCCAGACACAGCAAAGTAATAACATTTTTAATAAAGCTCTCTTTTCCTCAAATGGCTGAAAAATAAACAGATGGTTGTAACAAGTAACAAATGTAGTAAATACGGTAATAAAGGAATACTTAAACATTTCATTTTCTTGCTGTGAATCGGACGAGAAGATCGATAACCCTTTCTGCTTGACTGTGTTATCTTTGGAGTGGACAGGATGTGGAATCCCATAAGGAAGTCCAATAAATAAGCTCTGTAATAGTGTGTCAGTAGCTAAAATGGATTGCATCTCCGGTTTCATTAATGGATGTAAATGGACTCTCATTGCGTACCTCGTTTTTTTAGTACTCGAACATCAACATTAACAGTGCTGCCAGCCCAAATGCATCATTTAGACACATGAAAAGTATTTAAACTCGCGTTAAAATATTCAACAGTGCACTTGACTACGTTTTTTTTTTTGGTTAAACTTATGAAAAAGTCAGCAGGCACTGGAGACAAAGTTTCATAACATGGTGAACCGGCACAGGAAGGACTCTTCCTTCCTTTCCCAATTAGAATTTTTCACCCATGAAGAATATTTCCACACAGTTTCCAAAAGTGTCACACATAATTTTCAAAGTGCGTTTGATTGACAGCTGCTCAGTGTTAAAACTCTGCAAACTGTGCTCTGTGGCTCACTCCCCCTAACAAGGACAGTTTGACTGCATACTGTTAAAAACAGGAAACTTTCAAATTAAAAGCCAATACGCTTTTTTTTCTAATTGTTGTTATTTTTAGCTCATTGGAAGAGTTTTAACTCTGCGCGAAGTTAGTTTTGTTATGAATTATAAATGATATTTTTTCTGAACTTTTTCTGTAAGTATTTTAATAGAAATGTGGGGAGTTATGTCTGTGTTAGGCTTGCTTATTCAAAATATATGATTGACGTTACAATGGAAATGTGCAACCTTTTAAAGCTGCTATGTTCTGCAGAGTTCTGCAGCTTTGTGGTAGAGTCAGCCAACAAGCATTTAATCAGAGCCAATGTTGTTTTGATGTAATTGGCTCGCAGTGAGAGAAAACAAGGTTTGGGAAATGGAAAAGACAGAAGACTTTATATTTGCCCTGCAGAATTCAAATGTTTTTATTTGTTTATTTTTTTTCCCAAAAGTTACCAGCCAGCCTGGCCTGATAACTCTTATTGATTTTTCTGACAGAGACATTTTTGCGGACATTTATCACTTTAGTGTTCATCCATGAACCCGTGACTCCAGAGTATACAGGGGAAATAAATCATTTCACTGTTTGTCTGTGTCCACAGAGATCATCCCTCGTTCAATCCTAATGACCACCTTTGAAGGCAGCTACTACCTGCTGTGTGCGCTGGGAGACGGTGCGCTCTTCTACTTTGGTCTGGACCTGCAGACCGGTAGGTCCTTCACACCGCTATCACTACACCTGTAAGATGAGAGATTCTCAAAAACTTCTCAGTCTGATAAGAGCCTTCAGGCAGTGCCACGGGGAGTTGTCTGAAAACACTTTAATTTTTAGAAAATTATTTCATGGAGATGTGTAACTGCTAGAACTATATTTGGATGTAATGGGAGCGAAACTTTGCAGCCTGAAGAAACTGATGGTGTGAGTTTGACTAGAAGCCTGCCGTTTGACTAAAAGAAAAAGATTTCATGACGTTATCAAACGCTGCGATTTCACTGACAGAATACCTGAGTCCATCAAGGAGCTCTCACAAAGAGAGGTGAAAACTACCAGGGGTAGTTTTAACTGACAAAATACACAGCTTTGATTCAAACACATGCTCATACATGCGTCTCTTTGTTTCTTTATTTCATGTTTTTCTTTTTTGATGGATTTAAACACACTTTGAGCCACCGCATGGGAGTGGCCGCCATACACGTGGCTTTTCACTGCTCTGTTTTATACCAACTGTTGACTCCATAGTTACCCTAACTGGCACCGCAAGTGATAAACAACTGCAAAGCTTACTTAGTCTGTTGTGAGACACATTTTGGCCTTTGTTGTGGCCAGAAACAAGACATGTATTGAAAGATTTGGCCTCACCTTGAACTGGAGCATCTGCAAATGAACTTGATACCCAGCACACTAAAGTTAGACCTGATAAAAGATGACTAAATCCCCGTTCCTGTTAGCTTTGCAGCATTTTTGTCATGAAGGGAGCCTGCTGTGTGTTGGTACTCTGCGTCTGCTTGGTCGCCGTATGAGAGGGTTCAAGATCCGCTAGTAAACAAATACAATCTGCGTTATTGATCTGATAGCATATCTTTACTAAATATTGGCAAGTAATTATTAGCAGCCGATCCCCTCTTTCAACCTGCAACACCTGGCCTTTTTTTGGCCACTTGGGGGTCGCAGAAATAAGTTGTGAACACAGCGCAGACATATCACAGCAGCTACTTAAACATCCAGCAGTTACAGAACATTATCCTTCATTTGGAGTCATGTTTCTGCCCGTCTGATGAGTGAAAGTCCTGTATTTTTACTGTATTGATTCTATTTTGGGTCTCTACCAACCCCTGAAGAAAATATCATCCTAAACTGGCTCTTAAAAGCTCCACTATGTTCACCAGCTGGTCACTGACTGTGTGTGTCCGCTGTTTGGTGCCAGACAGGTAGTGTAACAGTGACCTTTTATAACAGCTGCCTGCAGAGCCTGAAAACAATGCTGAGAGTGAACCAGTGATGTCAATTTCTTTCAGAACATTGCATCTTAAATCCGATCAAATAAATCCAACCACGTTATCGAGATTGAAGGAGTGCTACAGCAGTTTAGCCGCACTTCGAAAAATGTGGTATTATTTGTGCTCGTCAAAGTGGAAGCAGCAGAGGCTGATATATCCTGACATTTCGTCAAGCTCCAAAACACTTCCTACACTTTCTGTAATATCAGCTCAATAGTGCCTTTTGTTCGATGCTCCCTGCCTGCTGAATGCTTGAGTCTTTCAAACGCAACATTTCCAATTAATAAGAGCAGATAGAGGCTTTCTATTTAGCCTCCAAGCCCAAGACTGGGTGATGTCATTTCAAGTAATAAAAAAAGTCAATTAAAAGCCACAGAAAAAAATTATACAACTGTTTTTACAGGCGTGTAGTACTCACACCCTCCCTTTGGGGCCATATGTTCCAGCAATATCTATTTTTTTTATTACTTGCATGTTTGAGGAATAACTAGGAAATTGGCCACAAGCAAGATTTTGTCACACTGATTTCCTTATCCCTGGAATTCTTTATCATTACCAAGCAGCAACCTCCGTGGCTGTGAAGTGAAGCTCATGCCAAAAACTGCAGTTCCTCAAATGACCAAGGCGATGGCTGCTAAGGCGATAGTCAGACGCCACCACAACTTCTAAAGAAGCATGATCTACGGCCTGACCTTACATAACAAGTGTCAGAAAATGTTCATCACGATTTCTTAACCTGAAAGGCGACGTCTTCAGTTGTTTGAGTCCGAAACCCAATAATAACCCAATAACCCAGATAATTAATTAACCGTTTCAGTTATTGTTTGTGTTGTGTGATTAATTATCATCCAGTCAGTCAAAGAAACTCCTGCCTAAACACGAGGGTATGAATATAATTAGGTAGTTCTGTTCCTTGTAAACATCTTGAATATAATCAAAATGAAATGTGACTCTCAACCAGCATATTAGTTTGTGTACAAATACTCATCCACCATACAAAGTGCTGACATCAAAAGCCAAAGCAAGTGCACAGTATGTGCCCTGCTATTAAGGCCATTAGCTCCACAAATTAAAGGAGAAGTTTGAATAAATGAGCAGAGAAAAATAACAAAGCAAACACTTCCATACAGGGCTCAAGGGTGCAAGAAAGCATTCAGGTTTGAAGGGTTTTAAAAAGAGAGACGGATATTCTGCACACAAGGACAAACTTTATTGGCTAAAGGCGCTCGGCAATGGCTGTTCTGACCCAAACAATGATTAGTACACCCACCTTTCAAACCAGAGTTAATCTCGTTCGTGTTTCGATCTTATTTCCTTCCTCCAGGCGCCCTGAGCGAGCGCAAGAAAGTCACCCTCGGCACCCAGCCCACCGTGCTGAGAACCTTCAGATCCCTGTCCACATCCAACGTCTTCGCCTGCTCCGACCGACCCACCGTCATCTATTCCTCCAACCACAAGCTGGTGTTCTCCAACGTCAACCTCAAGGAGGTCAATTATATGTGCCCGCTCAACTCTGAGGGCTATCCTGACAGGTCAGCCGCAGATCTTTGACTATTACTATGTGCATTTTATCATCTGCAGCAGCCGAAAGGAACTCTCTCTGTTTTATGATATCTTATTTTGTGCTTTGAAGAGTGCATGCAATAATTTTGTCTTCTTTATGTCCCTTACTAACGCTGCATCTTAATATTTTCACAGTCTGGCTCTGGCAAACAACAGCACTCTGACCATCGGCACCATCGATGAGATTCAGAAACTCCACATTCGCACTGTGCCTCTCTACGAGTCTCCCAGGTCAGTCCCTTTGTCAAACACAGAGTTCAAATTGACCTTTTTAAATTAACATGTCTATCATCTATACAAATATGCTGCATGTTCTTCATGTTTGCAGTGATTTTCCCCTGTTTGCTCTGATTCATGGGACTGTCTCCTGTCGTTTCTGTTAGACATCAGCTGTCATTTTGTGTTTAGACGTTTAAGGGACGACCATTTCTCAGCGTTCTTAAATAAGTTATTAAGGAGTTAACTGCTGTTTTATACAGTCAGAAAACCGTATCCCATGGTGCCTTCTTTTTTGTTCAGCAGTTTTTATGTTTAACATCGTTAAACATCTTTGCTTTTCCTCTCGTCTCTCGCTCTCCCTCTGATCACACTCTGCCAGGCGGATATGCTACCAGGAGGTTTCCCAGTGTTTCGGGGTGTTGTCCAGCAGGGTGGAGATTCAGGATGTGAGCGGCACCACATCTGCCGTTCGCCCCAGCGCGAGCACTCAGGTACTGTAGCTTCATGTTGTGTTTGCAAAATAAACACCCAAAGGCTTGTTTGTTTTGCACTCTTATATAACCAGGCGAGCTGACTAAGAACATTACTGCTAACATTAACTGTGAGCTTGTCAGGACAACTAATGTCTCGGCCTGTTAGTCTTAGATTAGCAGCAGAATTTCATATATAATATCATTTAAGTATAGTTAAAACTGTTACTGACAGGTTTTTAATGGTTTGTCTTTATAAATGACCTCCTAAGATATTTATTTGTTATAAAAAGTGTAAGCTAAATTTAGTTCAAATTACATAAAAAATAAGCATCTTTGATTTGTCGCCAAAGAATACTGACAAGTTTCAGCTGCCAAGAAAAAATAGTAGGACAGACGTTTAAAAGAGATTTGTACTTGGAGAGCTGATCAAAAAGTCCTTTCAGCCAGAATTACAGTGACGGCATGTGTTTGGTCCACTCATCTTGGCTCTGAAGTTTCCCCATGGGGAATATGTCTGTACTTTTATCTGTGTTTGTATTAACTGCTCCAGCGCACAACTTTCTGGGATAACAAAGCAGAGCTGCATCCTCTCACACGTGATGACCAGAAAGATGTTTACCTGATTTTAAATGCTGCACATCTGGTGCTACAGATCGTGCAGACTGTGCTGTCGAGCTCACGCAGGAATAGAGATTTGAATTGTTTCATGCTCTCTTTTTTTTAAGGTTTCTCTTTGTTTCTACCTCTCCTTCTGTTCTGTCTCATAAAATCTACATCCGTTTTTCCAGGCTCTCTCCAGCAGCGTGAGCTCCAGCAAGCTCTTCCCCAGCAGCACTTCTCCCCACGAGACCTCCTTCGGTGAAGAGGTGGAGGTTCACAGTCTGCTCGTCGTGGATCAGCACACCTTTGAAGGTTAGACAACCGGATGTGCATTTCCATATGATCTCTCACGGAGCTGGCGCTTTCATATGGAGCTTCTGATGGTAAAATATTTTGCTCAGCTCGGAGAATAACCGGGTCAATGCAGAAAAACGCTTTCCACAGCCCGGTCCCGACGCTCCCTCACCAAGCTGCTGCTCATATCTTAAAATGGGTGCACGCTCATTATCTGTGTCAGCATCCTTTAATTGAATCTCTTGTACTATTTGAATATTTGTTATATTTCTGGTACTTGGTGCTCCATAAAATGTTCTGTTTTGTTATCATTATTAGTCAATATCTAAAACTCACACTGGCTCTTTATGTAGTAACTGAATAATTGAACACTTTGGGCATCATGCAGATCATTTCCATGGTGAAGCCGGCGTGATCGTGGTAGGATCTTTTTTTGCTTCAGTCTGTTTTGCAATGCAGATTTCGCTGCGCCAAGCTTTCCCTTTAAAAATCCACACCTGCATAAATTAGGGTAGTGTATATGTTAATGATATGTAAATGAGGGGCCCGGTTCAGCATGTCGTGTCCGCAGCCGACTTCAATCTATCAATGTGCGATCCGATAAGGGCACACTTACATGTTGGGTGATTTTCATCAATCAGACGTGAAGATTATGCAGCCGCGAGGCGTCTGCTATGTGAATTACAGGTGCCTGTTCAAAGTTATTCAGTTACTGCTTCACTGCACTTATTTCTTATAAGGTTTGTCTCTACCGAGAGCTACACCACTGTGTAACCAACATTGGCTGTGTCTTAATGGATGCATGTGACCCATTGCTTTACCTTTAACCGCTTAATTTTATTAGATCCACGTACACTGCCTAGGTCAAGACCCAAGTGTCTCAGTGCCAGTGATAAATGCATAAATAATGGCCGTGCAGTTCGAATTAGGTAAAATCCAATAACTGGAAACACGTGTGTGTCCATGTACCAGGGGTGTTCTACATTGGTAATTTCAGTTACTGTGTATCGCTCAGGTCGAATCTGCTGCAGTTGGTGGAGGGTTGTGCAGCAGGTGGGTGGGTGTGAGCCAGCTGCATACATAGAAGCTCCTTCATGAAATGAACATAGCCCGAGCACAACAGGTGGAGAATCAGAGTTTAGTCCATGAACTCTGCCTGCATAGCGCTCGGTTTCAGAAATATTTTAGGCTGACTGTGGAGCAGTTTGACCGGTCTGATCTGACTGATCGGTACGGTTGTCGAGCACCCCCACCACCTGAGGTTCACACAGCCAGAGCCAAAACACAGCACCTCAACTCAGGTTAATGGGAAAACCTGTGTTTTCGCTGCAGCCTTGGATTTTGTCTCAATTGGGCCTAACTGCCCTGATGTTGGAATGTGGCAATTGCCACCAAAAAATGGGGCCAGAACACAAGCCACAAATTGTGTAACAACTTGCCAACAAACTCCAATTATGAAGAGGGAATTGTTACCCAAACTGTCTCTTCTTGGTCGAACTGTTGTCTTTTTTCAAACTTGTTCAAAGCGCGTTCCCAGAAAATAAGATTTCAGTCAATAAACCAGAATCAGCTTCTAAAGCTGCAGCCATGAAAAAGTAACAGATCCATGTAAAGTATTTACAGAAGCATCTTGTGCTGCTATTACACTCACTGTGTGTGTTGTGTGTTTTGTTATCAGTCCTCCATGCCCATCAGTTCCTCCCTTGCGAGTACGCCCTCAGCATGGTGTCATGTCGTCTGGGAAAAGACCCGTCAGTGTACTTCATCGTCGGCACCGCCATGGTGTACCCAGAGGAGGCCGAGCCCAAGCAGGGACGCATCATCGTCTTCCACTACACTGACGGTCAGTAGCCAGCTCTCAAACTTCAGTTCCTTGTCTTGTTCATCGACTTCATCCAAGTCATTCTGCTTTGATCTCTTTATCCTTCACCCAGTTTCATTTTCTCCTCCCCGCTCTGTGTCCTGTTTTTTTTTTCCTCCCTCTCACGGACACTCTGTCCTACCATGCTCTTTCTTCCTCTCCTCACTTAATCATTTTCTTATCACTTCTTATCAGACTTTTCTCCTCTCACGATCTCCTTCATATTCTTTCACGCTCCGTCCTTTTCAAGGTGCATTGCTTGCCTTTCACTTACTCTTCTTTCTAACTTCTCACTCTACCTCTGTCCTTAATCTATGCATCATGAAGATCTTGCAGGTGCAAGTTTAGTTTGACGTTGAGCTCATAACACTTTGCTTGTTAACTGAACAGACAGGCTGACAGGCACTGTGCTCTTTATTGCAGGCAAACTGCAAACTGTGGCTGAGAAGGAGGTGAAAGGTGCCGTCTATTCTATGGTGGAGTTCAATGGCAAACTGCTGGCCAGCATCAATAGCACAGTAAGTGGTGCTACAGTTTTCGGTCAGACATAGAAAACACTTGACTTTTTCCAGCTGCAGTTATGTTTAGGTGCAGTATTTTCAAAGATGGGAAAAAGAATTTAACTTGAACGTTCTTGGTACACTTAGAAATATATTTCTCTCAAATTCACCATCAGAAAGATTTTGGAAGGTAATCAAAATCTTCAGTGTCACTCCTTGGAAAGGTGCTGACCAAGTGCACTTCTCTAGTAGTCGTTTATTCACTTCCCACATCTTAATTTACCATCTGGTCCGGGGATTAAATCCAGCATCTCTCAATACTGCTTCTGCTTTTTGCCCGTATGTCAAGAGAACTGTCAGCTGTAAAGTGATTGCAGGTTGATACTAATCACTAGCCAGACTCAGATTCTCTAAGAAAAATAAAAGTTTAAGGGATCATGGTCTAAAGTGCGTGTGCACAAGTGTATTTAGGTGAGTTCAAGTCCACTTTTTCCTCATTAAACGGTGCAAAGTCTGTGCGCAAAGTAGCAAAGGGTTTGTTTCTGTGGATAAAGATGGAGAAAAGTGTGAAACACTGGCGAAAGCTGTAACAATCACTCGCTCACTGTAAAAATAACTTTACTGGTCTTGAAATACATCCATGACCTGTCTGCTTATGTGCAACAACACATTTCTTCTGCCTCTGCTGCTCCACATTTGATACCATGTAAAAAAATAAAAACTCTGACCACAAATCACAGAGCAGCGTTTCTGACCGTGTACCACCTCAGAAAATATTAGACTCTCAGAGTACCACCATCATGACAGACGTGAAATTTCAGCAGCGTAGGCCAACCGTATTAAGATATGGACAGTTTACCCAGGAGACATGTTTATTTCTAATAAAAAGATTACGTATCGTTGACTGCTGTTGAATCCTGAACAGAACCGGTTTAAGAAGCAGAGCTAATTTGGTGGAAAGGGGTGACTCCTGATCCGCACTTGTCCGGGTTTGGAGCCATGACTGTAGTGTTTTTGGATCATTTTACCCCCGCTTACTAAGTTGCCGTCACTTTAGCTCGTGACTACTCACGGATGTATGCCTGGGCTACGTGCATGGACATAACTGAAGTAGCAGGCTGATATTGAAACTTAACGTTACAGGTAATGCACTTTTTTGTTGAATTTTTAAAAAACGTTTCAGAGATTCCTCCTCGTACCACTAGAGGGACGTCGTGTAGAATAGTTAGAGATAGAGAACTGGGACACAAATGCACCGACGCCTTACATAACACGAGCGTAGGTGGAGACTAGCAATGACACGCTGTGTGTGATAACGCCCTAAAAGTTATGAAAATATCTCATCGGATAATAACTACATAAGATCAAGAATCTAACCGAGCGTTTGATGCCATATTTAGGTTGTTTGATATCACAGTCTGCATGGCGTTTATTTGAATGTTCGGATGATGTAATTTTCACCAGAATCCACAGACAGTTTATTCTCTTATTGTCGGTTATTTCTGGCTCTTTCTATCTAACTTTTTGTCCCATAAGACCTTGACTATGATCATTTGAATACCTCACTTTTTTTGAGACTTTTTCCTCACCAGAAAGTCGACCTCTGGATGACTCACTTGTGTGTTTTCTTTTGACTGTTTAAGAAGCATGTCCTCTTTTCAGGAGGAAAAAGTGCCTCCCTTATAGATTGCTGTGTGAAATCACTTGACTTACAGTGTGAAAGAAACATCTTCTCCCCTACTGTCCTGTAATACCAGGCTCATCCACACTGAGCTATACATAGATTAAAAGGATTATAAGCCTGACAAGGCAGCTTTATTTTAAGATATCGAGAATCAAATAGTCATGGGTTTCATGTTCCTGGAACTAATCACGCAATGACAATGACTCACTCCTTTTCTTTAACACAATATTCAAACATCAGTCACAAACTTTCGTTTTTATTCTTTGAATTAAAGAGCAAACGTTTGCTCCTCAACCCACGATTCCACACCGAAGTCAAACAATCATTAAGGACTAATCCATCATAGAAGTGATTCATTTCCCACTTTGGCAGCAGCCTCAGTAGAACATAATACAACATGATGACAAGATCTGACATACGTTGCTGGTGAAATGCCTGTTTGAATTACTTCTGTAATAATTTCATCAACTGGACACAGCACACCGCTGAAATCGGTGAACTCTCAATCATTGTAACGTTCATGTCAGAAACCGTTCATCTGAGGGTTGTGAAATATTTTCTCTGGAAATGTGGGGAATTGCCCAACATTTTAAAAAAAAATGACAAAAACAAACTGATTTCAGAGATCTGGATCTGAGCAGAATGAGTAAGAGGACAGGTTTTTTCAGCTTCCTTTTAGACCCTTTAGGTTTCCTGCTGTGCAACATAATAAAATAAAGAAGATGCAGGTCACTGGATGAGATTTATTGATATAAATACTCAGTGAAATTATGATTTTTCTCTTTTGATGTATTAAAAAAAGCAGTTTTGTGTTCTTTCATGCAAAAGATTCAGCCCAAAGGTTCTTCACATAAAAGGATTAAAATGAAGAAACATGTAAACAGCAGCTATGCTGCAGACGGATGCCGATCACTCCCATATTTCCTGGTCATGTATAAAATCACAAACATGCTAGGACAGTGTTTTTCAGTTTCTTGAGGAGATTTTATGCTAGAAGACTCCAAAGGATGTGAACCATAATTCAAAGAAAGGACATCCATCTCTTCAAAGTCCTGATGCTTGCATGTGGAAAGGACATCAGGACATTGGATGAACATTGAGAAAATGTACCCCATGGAAAAATTGACTCATTATCAAAGGACTAAAGCAGTGACCCCTGCACAGTGCTGGGAAAAATGGACTGCATGCAAGAGAAAAGATGAGTTACGTTCTCAGCTGGTCCAATAAGAATGTATCAAAGGTTCTTAAAAAGAGAAGATATCTTTCTCATTTTTATGTTTTAATTTGTTGTTTTCTGTTTAGTCGAATAAAAACTGAATAAAATGTAAAAAAAAATGGAAGAAACGCATAGAACAAAAAATGGAAACAAAAGTAAAAAACTGTATAAAATTTAGAAAAGGGGCAAGAAAATCAAAGAATATAAATATGAAAGCCATATGAACAAAATATAACATGAAAAATACTTTACATTCAATAAAATGCCACATCAAAACGACTGTGCTTTTGATTTCCTTAAAAAACAAAAACATCAACTGAACTTGTCTTTTTTTTCTTTCTACACTTTAAAGCAGATTTGTCTGTGCTGTTATTTCAACACTGCTTATCTCTGAAGTCTGACATCACCTGAATTTTTGATGTCTCAGTCTTGGACATTCTCATCATTGTGACATTATGTCAATAGAAATTTACTGTAGTTCCAGAGACGCGCCTCCCATCACTCACCCCACATCCATTTTTAACAATTGTTGGAAGGTGCAGACAGTGTGAAACGGTGAGTTTAATTAGCCGTTAACTGTTTATGGGACGTGGCAGCTGATAACTCAGACTGTTAATCAGCACTTCAACCTCGCGCTCGCTGAAGCCCATCTTATCCAGAGTGATAGCAACGTGGAATTAAAGTGTCAGACGGTTCATCAAGTGCTGCTGACGCTAATTGCTTGATCTTCTACCTTTGACAGCTTGAATAATAATAAACAATTACTTTTTGTTCCAGGTCCGTCTGTACGAGTGGACGGCTGAGAAGGAGCTGAGGACCGAGTGTAACCACTACAACAACATCATGGCCCTTTACTTGAAGACCAAAGGAGATTTCATCCTGGTGGGAGACCTGATGAGGTCTGTCCTGCTGCTGGCGTACAAACCCATGGAGGGCAACTTTGAAGAGGTGATGTGAAGAGGTTTCTGAGAATATAACACAAGAGCTCTCAAAGGGCACGGCAAGCATTGCAGATCGTAGCTTTGTGCCAGAAAGGTCTGTAAAAAAACACAAATCAGAGTTTTCACCTTCAGCGAACACTGCGACGTCCTCAAATGCCATCACGGACAAATGTCTGGTGGTCGATCCACACTTTTGTGTTTTAACTTCTCTTTCCTTGCAGCATTTGGATGAGTGCTGTGCTGTTCAGGTTGTCTTGTGGTAGGGAGATGGAAAGGTTTGACAGCGAGTCACACACACTGTTGAACACATGCTGTAGGTCTCTGCTCAGTGTAATAAGTAGAAGACGTTTGGAAAAACAAACTTGATTTTATTGAGAAACAGAGCACATGTCAGAGTGCCTCAAAAGTTTGAAGAAATGTTACATGCTCAGCCTTGAGGTCTTTTTACGTCCTTGCACATCAATGATCATCCACCAAAAAACAGCCTTATCTCTGGGTTTATGCAGGAATATAGCTGCTTTTCTTAATTTCATTTATTTTTTCCCACTTGGCTTCCAACATTAAGGTTGGATCCTCTTGACGGGGTGGTGTTAGGTAACAACGGTCTGTACCACTACAGTATAGAGAGCCTGTAGCCCCAATCACGCAGGCTCTTTTAACATCAAGTGGCACTAATGGGAAGCTGTCACTTCCTCCTCCTCTTCTAACATCTGTGATGTCTTCAGGGGTATTTATGGTTGACACAGGTCCTTGAAATCCTTTAAAGTTTGTGAATTGAACTGGGAATTCAAGATGAAGGCCTTGAAAGTTAATTTTTTTTTTTAGCTTAGTCTGCCAGCAATGTAACAAAGCACAAGTGCTCACACATTTAAGTGAGTTGTTGTCTGTGCAGCCTGCTAGTTAACCTTGATCTGTGTCTCAAACTTTGCTGTGTTTGAATCCTTGAATTTGAGGGAATTTGGCCTGGAAAGTCCTTGAATTTGATGTTTAAGAAGTTGTGAGAACACTGGGTATTTAAAGAGTCTATTCAGTACGAGGAGTCCTTCTTTGCTCACAGATAATGCAGTGTTTACTTGGAGAAAGGAACCACCCTAGTTTTTGCCCAACACCTCTGTGTTGTTTTTTTGTGCCTCATGTTTCTGTTGTTTTGTTCTTCGGGGGCAGATTGCACGTGACTTCAATCCTAACTGGATGAGTGCGATCGAGATCCTGGACGACGACAACTTCTTGGGGGCAGAGAACGCCTTCAATCTGTTTGTCTGCCAGAAGGACAGGTGAGGGAAACATAAAATCTCATTGTGTATAAGTGCATTAAGATTTAATGCACATGGATTTCAACTTTTCCTGTAAACATTAAAGTCCCCTGAGCTGCGCCTCGATAGCCAAACTGACAAAAAAGTTTCTAAATCACCTCCAATATTTATCTACTGAAATCAGCGTTATGTCATTAGGAGGCTGCTCTGTCTACACCGAATCCCATGATGCATTTTTAGAGCAGCATCATCGATGCGAATGTACTTTAACGGCGTTGTCCTTGCATTTGTTTTGGGAATTATGATTCATCTCGCCGATGAGCTTTTATGTGCTCGGCTGCATTTCTCACTTCAGACATTATCCATTAGACGAGTGTTTATTTCAGGGAAAAGGAAGAAAGATGTGGTCTGAAAGTGAGTGTGTTACATTTATGCCACTGCTTATTATCCATCTAATACATCAGGCCGGACCACTCGATGCTTTTGACCTTTATTTTTGTACCACATCTCTTTTCCTGTTGGGCGCTCCACTTTTCCTCACCCCCTTTTTTTCCCCCATCACCTCTCGATCACTTTTTGACCTTTTCCGCTTCTTATATCTCTTCCTTCCTCTTGAGTAATTCATAACTCATGTCTTCAACATTTCTTACTTTGATCTTTTTCTCTTTATTTTTACGCAATGTTTTGGTGTCTCCTTGCTCTTGTCTCGACCCTTCTAAATCCCCTCTTTGTATTTCTCTCCCACCGTCCTCCCCCGCGGTCAGTGCTGCCACCACAGACGAGGAGCGGCAGCACCTGCAGGAGGTGGGGGCCTTCCACCTCGGGGAGTTTGTCAATGTCTTCTGCCACGGCTCGTTGGTGCTGCAGAACCTCGGCGAGAGCTCCACGCCCACCCAGGGCTCTGTCCTCTTCGGCACCGTTAACGGCATGATTGGTAAGTGCACGGACAATTTCACACTCGGCACACAAGCAGCTATGCTTCAGAACCCCCTGCTGTATTAAATATAAACTTTTGCACAAACCACAAAAACATGTTTCCGTGCATCATTAGACCTCGAGTGTTCACATCAACCTTTTAGAGGAATATCACAACATTTTGTGAATGCATTGATTTGCTTTGCTGTCAAACGTTTAGCCGATAACACTCTCATGTCTAACTGAAGTGTAAAAAGAGAATTTGTGACGTTACATTCTGGACTATCTCTTGGCTGGAAGCAGTAACTTTAGTTTTTTTTGCATGTTAAACTAATGAGAGCTTTGGTAAACTTTAAGTTTCTTTAAATTTCTGATGTGAACAGCCGTTCCAGTCAATGTTTCAAACCCACCGAAATCGGCGCGGTCCGTTTCAGAAGCACTGAAGAAGCCACAAGCAGCCCTCGTCGATTTTCTGGTCGATTTTCAAAAAAAAAAACACAAACTGTGCAAACTTCAGATCATAAAAACAATTTAACTATGTAGCATATTTACTCATGGTAGAAACACATAGGTAAAATTGTCAAATCTGAGCATGCTGACAGTCTGATGGGCAAAACACTCCTGAAACACTCCTGGTGGGGTTTGAAGTCTCGTGAAGAATGGACCAAAACAGCATTGTGGCCGGTGGTGTTTCCCATTTAGAGGTGCTGATTCTGTGAGAGCCAAACTATTCCTTTTAAGTTCTTGTTACCCTTTTATTTTCACCAAATTTCTAGTTGTGTCCGACCACACAGACAGACACACACACACGGAGGTGCTCATCATTGTCGCTTTTAGTCAGTAGGAACTGCTGCAGTTTCAGAGATCTCCATCATTCACTCTCTCGCTCACCCCACATCCATTTTTTAACAACTGTTGGAAGGTGCAGACAGTGTGGAACAGCGAGAGTAATTAGCCGTTCACTGTTTATGGGATGCGGCAGCTGATAACAGCTGTTAACAGCTGCTCTTCAATCAACCAAGACTATTTCTTTAAATTCTCGATATTTACCGTTGAATTTTTCTCCTAAAGGAAACAAAAATAACAGATTTTCCCACTTATCTCTTGTCCACTGTCCAGTCACAGCTGTGCAGTTTATTTTCTGAGGTTTTGTGGTTCCACTGCGGTGTGGAGGATTTTTTTATTTTTTTTTAAATGTCAGCAGCAGCATGTCTTTTCAGAAACACTGCCCGTGTTGCTCCAGATAATCCCCAGACATCTCTGTGGACAGTTTAACTTTTGCTGGAAAATAACAAAATATCATAAAAGAAATATCCCAGTGAACATTTTTAAGTATTTATTTTACATTTGAAAGTAAAATCCACAGAAGAAACTTTCTGCAGCATGAGCAGTCACTTAGAGACTGCGACAGTGCACGGCAGGACAGCAGCTCAGCTGACTGCAGTAAGAAGTTCTCAGAGCAATTAGGCAGTACACAAACATTTGTCAAGATCAGTTATTCAGAATGAATCTTTCCATTTGAGACAGAGAGAAGAGAGATAATCAGTTTTGCACCTCATTACTCTGATTTAAACTAGTAACTTTCAGTGTGACAATAATTATGACACAGATGAGAAAATGGGAAGTGCACATCATTTGAACGCAGCACTAATTTACACCATGCACTCTCGTGACATTACACCTCACCTCACCTCAACACCTTTTGTGATATTTAAAAAAAAAAAAAAGTCTCAGAGGAACTTTAACAGGAGCTGTAAACCGTAAAGGTCTCGAGTGTGTAATGAAGAAAAAACACCGCCACCGGTGTGCTGTGATATGTTGGATGTTTCTTGGAAGAAGCTGCAGGCCATGCGATTATTCTCCCCAACGAGCAATCAACAAGTGTATAAATGTATAATAACCTTGTTTTTATTGGTCTGCTCTTGAAAACAGAAACTGGGTGATGGAAAAATTATCACTTCAATGTTTGATGTTTGAGGCATGACATCTGAGGAAATGTCTGATTTTTTTTTTATCCACACTCAGTGTTTTAGAAAAGGACTTGCTGCTGGTAAATTTTAGTTCTCAAGACTTGAAAAAAATGAACCATGATGTGCATCTTTGTTCAGGTAATTGATTCACCTGTTAGTTTGCAAGATGCAGTAGGACTGATGTCACAGTAGAAAAGAGAGAAATGGACTAGAAAAAGATTTTTTTTTTTGTGACGGTCTTTTTAAAACAACTTAGTGTCACTATTTTGCAGCCTTTGCGTTGGGAGCCAGAACTGACATTTAGAGGCTGGGTACATGAAATAAACAAAGCCAGAACACAACAGGTAGAGTGTCCGAGTTAAGTCCATGAATCCACCTGGATAGCCTCGGTTTCAGGGACATTTCAGGCTGACTGTGGAGCGTTGATCGGCCAGATCCTGTGTGAATGTACCTTCACTGTCATCGAGAACACAATCTGAATTTTAATTTCAAACTCCCTGTGATGGTTTTCTGCAACATATGGGGACATATGTTGATTTGAGCAGTAGTACACGCTCATTACTGTTCACACAGATGTGATGTTTTCATCAGCTGCTATTTTTAGTGCATTCGGTGAAGCGAAAGCTTCAGTAGACGTTTGTGCATAATGACTAAAGCAAAATTAGAGGTTTCCATTCCTCTTTGGCACATTTTGCTTTGATCAATATCCTAACCTCAGTCCACCTCATCCAAATAAGAAGCTTTCTTGAGGTATTTTGAGTGTTTTTCCTGCCATTTTCATCCTTTTTTTTTATTCACAGATTATACATGCACATAAAACAGGTGGATGGAAACACATTTAATGTAATAAGACGTTGCAGCCTTGACAGTTGCAACAAAAAAGGGTAGTGATAATAGAAAAGCAAATATGTAAACGAGGTGTTTTTATGTTGACACTCAAAAAAACAAAAGAATTCACATTAAACACAGGTGTAATATATAAAACATCCAGCACTGACAGGCACTTTTCATTATTTTCCGACATTTTATAGACAAAATAATTAAATCCATGAATCAAGGAAGCGGCGGCAGATTGATTGATAATGAAAATAATTGTTTATTGCAGCGTTTCTGTCCTCCAAACTGCTCCTGGCAGTTTGTCACAAAACTTCAACACCTTTATTTCAGATGCAGAGAAACACATTCATGTGTAAGAGACACCAGCTCTGCATGACAAGTCGCTGCAACCTTTTATTCACAAGTTTGCCTTTTTTTGTGTGTGTGTCAATTTAAGTGTAGATTATTTCCCCAGAGCATCACAATAGCGCACACACTCACATAACTTGAATTTTTAGGAAGAAAAAATGCTACTTTTTGAAAGTCGTGTGGCTCTAACATTTACAGGGAAGTTGTGTTCAAAGTGAAACATTTCAGAATGGTCTTGAATTATTGAAATATTGAAATGGTACTACATTACACCAAACATTGTCCCAGCGTACAAGCATGAAACTTGCATTAGGAGGATTTCAGTCACACATTATGTTAATTTATTCATTGTGAGGCTTTTTGGAGTTCTTCATGAATCAAGTCTTAAAACGTCTTTTTCCTTCTTGTTGATCAGAAAGTATTTACAATCAGCTGCAGCTGAATATTTGTTAGTATTGTGTTGTTGACTGACATGTCTTCATGTCTGTGTGTTAGGGCTGGTGACGTCCCTGTCCGAGGGTTGGTACAGCCTCCTCCTGGATCTGCAGACCCGCCTCAACAAGGTCATCAAGAGCGTGGGCAAGATCGAGCACAGCTTATATCCTTCTTACATTCAGACTGTCACAAGGACAGACACGACCCGCACTGACTGCTGTGGTTGTCTTCGGAGAGCAAAGTGACAAAATGATAATAGTTGCTCTAACTGACTTGGAATGGCCTTGACATCTAGACATGTCTAGCATGAAATGGTTTGTTTGTGACTCCTCTACCATCTGAAGATATGATTCGAATACAGAGATGAAGCAGAAACATAATCGGTAACAATTTTGATGATCGATTCAGTAATTTAATGCAAAAAGAGCCGCTGGTTCGAGCTTCTCCAGCGTGAGCCATCGCTTGTTTCTCTTTTTAAAATGGTAGACTCAATAAACATTTTAAGACCTCACCTTGAGCTTTTTAAAATATTTTCTGGGCTAAATGGTTAATCAACTTATCAATAAAGTAATCATCAGAATAATTAGTAATGAAAATAATTAGTAGTTGCAGCCTTATTTGTATCCAAACCAATCTACTAAAACACTAGTGGTGAGGTGGTGATGCTTTAATTAAATTATTGTTCTATATTAAAATATGAAAAAAGAAGAAATTGAGAATTAATCGGAAAATTAAAGGACCAGTGTGTTCGATTTAGTGCCATCTAGTGGTGTAGTTGCAGACTGCAACCAGACTGTCTCGTCTTCCTCTTCCTAACGAGAAACTACTTTGGCGTGAAAGGTCCTGTCTAGAGTCAGTGTTTAGTTTGTCCATTCTGAGCTACTGTAGAAATACTCCAGTTCAACATGGTGGACTGAACGAGGACCCACGGCAACTGCAGATATACAAGGTTCATTCTAAGGAGCAAAAACGTGACAGTTCTTATTTTCAGGTGATTATACAATAATGAAAACTTGCATGCACATTATATTTCCTCTCTGTCATATTCTGTCTGTATTAAGATTATTTTTAAGCTTCAGTTTAATCATCAGTTCTCATCGAGTTAAAAGAAGTAATGCTGGATCCTGATTGACACCAGCTGCTTCTTCCTCTGAACTGTGCTGTTTTTTTTTTTTTTTTGGACTTCCTACATGGCATACTGAACATTTGTCGACTGTGCCTGGAGCGAAATTTGTGATACTGTACCTAAAGTGTGAACCTCAGGTGAAGCAGCATCCTTGTATTGATTTTCCTTGACTCCGCCGCACCTGGAGGTCCTTCCACACAGAGCGAAAGACAGAGCAGGCCACAGGATTCATCGACGGGGATCTCATCGAGAGCTTCTTGGACCTCGGCAGAGCCAAGATGCAGGAGGTCGTCAGTACTCTACAGGTAGGAGCTCATATTCATCCATGTGCTGTATTCACAAATCAAAATCTCAGCTGTCAGTTATATGAGAGTTGCTTCGTACTCTTGAAGGGCAGTAAGCACCGAGGCATTAAGCTTCCTGAACGACTCTCTCAGGTTGTTGGCACAGCTTGTGGTCATTTGTAATGGACACAAATATTAAAGTGAAATTAATAATAGTGAGACATAAGCTTGTTATTAGAGCATGGACCTGATAACAAGCTTATTGTGCTCTCATAGAAACATCTGGTGAAGAAGCAAATTAATACTCTGCTGCCAGTTGGGTATTTGGCTCGCAGCGATGTTGAACCTTCAGCGGTTTCATTATGCTCCTGTGCTGCATGAGTAAGAACTGGGAATAGCGTTTTTTACGGCAGAACAGGTGGCAAAATCACTTTTGGCAGAACAAATAAACATATTCTGCTTTGTGTCTCTCTTCACTGTCATGTTAAGAGAAAAATCACACTTTAAGCTCGTAAACAAAGGCTGCTCCCTGATCGCCTCTCAAGTCCAGCTGATTAAAACACTCTGAAATATAGGTGGACCATTTCTTTGCCAGGAAACTGTTTGAAGCCAAGATCCTAATGAAGTTTGGAAATTGCTCTGAGAATAAAATGTGGTTCAGCATCAGTTGCTCACTTACGTGTGCATTGCGTTAAAATAATGATCTGTAATCTTATTAGAGGATTGTGAGTATTTTCAAAAACAAATTTCGCCCTCAGTGTGATTTGGTCGATAAAACATCAGAAAACATGTTCAGCTTTATTCATACAGCGCCAAATTATAACAAGTTATCTCAGGAAACTGTTCATGTAGAGGCTCTAGACATTTCCCACCAAGAGCAAGCGCTTGGCAGCAGCGGCAAGGAAAAACTTCCTTTAAGATGCACAAACCTTGAGCAGAACTCAGCTCGTGGTTGAGAGGGGGCAGATGCAGTGAGATAGAGCGCATTCATTTCATGGAGCCCATGGAGAAGACATTGACAGCATGTCAATGTCTTAAGAAGTCTGTGAAGGTTTTCAGTCGTCCGGGTCATCTTTTTTTGAGAAGGGTTAAATCTGGGGCAACTGGACTTGGTTGTAGATCCATGGAGATGTTTCACCTCTCATCCAAGAGGCTTCTTCACATTTTGTCCAACTCAAGAGCCCAAAATCCAGAGATGTTCAGTTTACTATCAAGAAAGCAGCTGAAAGTCACATCTGATGACTTTGAACTGTCAAATTTTTTGACATTTATGCATAAAAATCACTTCAACTGAAGAAAAGAAACAAATAAACAAACTGTTGGGGTACTTTTCTACCGTTTAAACCTGCTTGCCTTAGCCAACAACTTATCTTCAGATCTCCTCCATGTATAAAGAGCCAGACTTCAAAACAAGAAGGGTGAGCTCTTTGCTCCAGATCTTTTTTTGTACTTGACTGTTTCATATTGGATCAACAAACCCCTCCAGTGACCCATAAATCCAAGCTGTCAAGACCAGCCTAGAATGGGCGTTTCCTGGGTCAGGAGGAAGATCTGGTATGCTGGTAAACATCCGAGTAGCAAGGAAGAGCTTTGTGTGTGGTAACAGAACCAAAAACAAATGAACCAGCATTGTCAGATTATGTGTTTAGTTCAGAGCGTTGATGAGGAAGATGAAGAATGAGTGCAGTTTAACACGTGAAAAATGGAGTGCTCAGGATTTTTGGTTCATAATATCATGAAGAAAAGTGACAGGAATAAAAAAAAAAAAAAAAAGCAGTCATTTAAAAAGAGGGAAATGATGTGATCAATAACGAGCACAGGCAAGATGAAAGATTCCCAGGAGCTTAAAATCATCTTCAACGACAGGCAAAAAAAAGAGAGACTGAATAAAAAGCCTCTGAAACTCGTGCCTCTCTCTCCGTACCTGTTTATTATTCCTTCATCTCCTGCCACTGATGGAGTTTGTCTCGGCAGTGAAGGCTCACCGTTTTGTCTCGTTAAATTTCAGATCGATGACGGCAGCGGCATGAAGCGTGAGGCCACAGTGGACGAGGTCATTAAGATTGTCGAGGAGCTGACGAGGATCCACTAACCTCAACAGTCATCCGGACCCCCCGCTCAGCGAGTGGAGGGGTCCCGAGGAGGAACGACGGGCAAAACGGTGTAGAAGCGAATCGGCTTTGCAGATTTGTAAATAGTTATAAATAAACAGTGTGTGCATGTTCGTCCTTCAGACTTCAATGATTTTGACGACCGTTGAGGCCCTGAAGGTTCTACATGATGAGTGTAACACTCTTCTTTTAGACAAGTCTCTGAGCAAAGCGCCCTGTTTGGACAAATAAAAAGACCAAAGTAAAGATATTGGTCTGAGTGTGTTTGAGTGTGTGTGCGCGCATGTGTGATTGCGTCTGTGTGGAATAATGTGTGGACTATAAATAGAACAAATCACCAGAAACATCCTCTGGGCTCATTTGTGACAGTTTCAGGCAGGTTGAAGGTTTGCAGATCCTCAAACACCCGACAGGGTAAATCTGACCGATTTACACTTTTCAAGTTTATTATTGAAGTCTGGAAGTAAACACGCTGTACGAAAAATAAAACGAGGAAAATGATAGATTTATAGCTATTTTGTCTTTGTGATGTTTTCTTTGTTTATTCTAATAAACTTTGCTTTAGTACTGTTAACACTCGTGTCTCAGTTTGTCTCTATTCTGACCTTCGTCATCCTGAAAATCAAACTCTACTGCTGGAAACTATTGTGATAATCCATTAATATATGACATTTGTAGCATTTCTAGCTTAAGGCTTCGGTCCAGACTGCAATATCTCAAGAGCTATTAATGGATCACCATGAAATGCTGCTTTAAACATATTTTAGGGGCTCGAGGATAGATTCTTACTTTGGTCATCCTCACTTTTCCTCTAGCACCAACAGCAGGTTTAAGTTTTCCAGTTACGTTGTTAAATATCTCAACATCTTTATGAACTGGCACAAAATTATGTACAGATATTAATAATGCATGTCCTTGTAACTTGGGTGATCCTATGACTTTAACTTTAGTGCCACAATGAGGACGTTTCTGCTCTTTAAAGGAATGTCCCCGTGATTACTGGATTTATTTCTGTTTGGTGTATTCGTGATCCTGAAATCTCTGCCAAATTCCCATTAGCCTCAGCTGTACTTTGTGTTTGGTGCTAATTAGCATATGAGCATGTAGGATGGCTGCAGACTTAGACTTGTTTTAGCATTTGCCTGCTCTCTGGGCCTGAAAAGCCTCCTCTTCCTCCCGCTGGTCTAAAACGCCTGTGGTGCAAACAATAACACGGCGCTCTGAGCTCACAGTCCGGCCAGCCCAGCTTACGAACTGAGTTAACATTAACTAACAGCAGCTACAGTTAGCAATCAGTTTTACTTTACTGTCCGTCAGGAAACTCAGAGAGTTGATGTGGAGCAGCCCTAAATTTCACAGAACTTGTTTGTTTTGAAGTGTAAAGAACATCAGTCAGACACTCTTTGACTTTTTAATGTGAAGATTTGCTCTTAGTCTTCTTGAGCTCAGCTTTGGGAATTTTTAATTACCATTTTCTTTTAACTGTGTGACATTTTATGGACCAAATCAAAAAAAAATAATAGTTATCAGCATAGTTTGATGAAAAACACTCTTCATTCAAGGTGAACTGTTTGCATTCAGTCATTCTCTACTTTTATATACAACCACTTTAATACACTTCACAGTCGCCCTCCACAGTTACTGCTGTTGACCTTCATCATCAAATTAAAACAACATCTCTGGACTGCGTTACAGTTAATGCAGCCTTGCTGGTTGGAGCCCACGCAGCTTTAATGAATGTTCGGCATGCAAACGAGAAAAAAAAAAAAAAGAGAGAGAGACAGAGAGAGAGAAAGGTCTCCATCTCTGTGTGTCAGTAGATCAGTTTGTGTGCATACCAAACAGGCAGCCTTCGCTTCTTGTTTATTTGTGAGACCTGCTGCTGAAAATGCAGAAAATTACTGTGCATTCTTTTCTCAAGCACCTCATTAATTTCTGTTGAGTGCATATTTCTTTTTCATCTGCAGTAAACAGTGTCAAATTGGAAGATACCAGCTCTTTTCAGTCATCAAAGGTATCACAGACTGGAATACTGGCAGGCTGGCAGGGCAGTTCTCTACACCTTTGCCTCTTTTTTTTTTTTTTTTTACTGAGAGTTTGAGGCAAACTGGACAGGAAGTGGCAGTGGACGTCCTCTGCCAGTTCTCCTGAGCTATTTCTGTCCTCCTGTCACCATCCTGAGGCATACAGGCCTTTGTTTTGCTCTGGTGTCTCCACACGATTCCCCATTCACTCTAAATTGTTTGCATTCTCACCCTCCGTCCTCACATTTACATTTTTTTTCTTATTTTAAATTTGAAAAACAGCTAAATACGGAGCAGGCGTGCATTCTGTCCAGTAAAGATATTGTTCTTATAAAGACTGAAAGGAATAAACTGAATAAACAATAAATGTGACTTGACTGACAGAATAAATTAATGAAATTAGTTCATTTTCCCTCAAATCTTATAAAACTCTTCCTCTTTTCATTGATGTAGGATTCAATTTGAGCCAGTCTATTATTGAAACTAATAAGCAAAATCATGCTACCGAGATTTATTATTACTATTAAGGATTTATGAGAACTAAATGCGGTAACTCCCTCGTGTCTATGCACGCTCTGCAGTGATGCTTTAAGCAAGGGCACGCCAGAAAAACAGGATGCAGTGATGGGACTGTTTGCAGCCATATTTAGAACAGCATTTATTCTTGATGTTGACGCAGCAAGATGTAAAAAATTAAACACTTGTGCTTCCAGGCAAAAGTTGCTGAGAGATCTGATTCATCATTAAAAATAACAAGTTTTAGGTTCACGTACCTTGACCCGTTATTTTGCTCGATCTCGGTTTCACACATCAGAACCAAAGTTTCACAGTGTCACAGTGTCTGTATGTTGCTCCCTGACTGATCTTTACGTAATCAGACTTTAATGTTAGATAAAAACAAGATTTTATGTTTTCTGGTGAAGCCCGTAAAAGCGTAGTTTCAACTTTTAAACATTTCTCTATAGCATTAAATATTCATGACTAAATAAATCAAACTTAAAGTTCAAGAAAAAGCGCATTCCTGTGTATTATTTTGAGGTTTGAGCATCATTCTTCGTCAGTACTGCGTTTCTGTGGTTCAATGCAGCGATTCTTAAAGTGTCCTTGGAACTTTTCCAGGGGCTCCGTGGAAAGTTTTCAGATTCAGCTTCAAAGTTCCATGAATAATATTAATATTAATAGATTTTTTTTTAAGTCTAAAATAGTTCATAAATTACTAATCTGAAAAGATGGTTGTTGGTTGTCACGGGTCTGCGCCTGGAGACTGAAGTGTGTTGTGCTGACCTGCCTCGGTTTCCTTTAGGTCTCTCTGGCAGTTTGGCCTCTCTCACCTCACTGACTGATCATCGTCACCTGTTTGCAGCCTTTATAACCTGGATGATTTCAAGATGGCTACCTGTCTTGCTTTTTGCTATTGGTCCCATTTTGCATGGCCGTGATTCAGTCGTAGGTCCTCCCAACACGATAGACAGTGAATTATCTGTGTTTTTTGTTGTTGTTTGTTTGTTTTAAAGATTTTTTTTTGGCCTTTTCAAGCTTTTATTTCTGCTTGACAGCTGAAGAGTGACAGGAATGTGGGGACACCACGCAAATTAACAGTGTTTTGAGATGGTTTAATTGGTGTTGGTGTTTAATTAGTGATGAATCAGATCCACCATCTTCTTTTAGTGAGAAGTCTTCCTTTGGTTGTCTCTAACTAAAATCATGCTGGTAGCGAGTTCTTGTGTTGTTGAGGTGACAAAATCTAAAATGTCAAGTTCGGACGGAGAGTCAGTTTAATTTTACACTTTAATTTTATTGATTATGTTGATGACAAATTGACAAGAAGACTGTGGACATACAGTATGACATCCTTTATCTCATGTTTCTAGAGTGAATTACGGACACGTAATGAATTTTTATGTTTTGTCAACGCTACAGAAACGCTGGGTAACTGTTAAGTATGATAAGGTTGTCTGACATTGACTGTTATTGGTTATTAGTTATTGGTTGGATTAATGGTTGTGTATCAATTACTGACAGTGGCTGATCAGGTTCATTATCAGCTAACCGTATTCAGCTTCTAATGGCAGCGTGCAGTAAATAGTTGATCCTTGTGTGGTGCAAAGTTTGTTACAGTCTACGATGGATGGCATTAGAGCATGTGTGACACTGAGTGATACATGCAGGTAAAAGTCCGAGATCAGCGATGATAGAACGACTCCTGCCTAATCAAACTTGCTCAGAACTAACTGTTGTATAAATACCAACATCCTGTCCTGCTAATAGACAGCAGCCATTTTGACATGAAGCAGTAGGGTCAACGCAGGTGCTTCTCAACTATACTAATTAAGGTTCCCTTCCATTTAGTGCAGCAGAGACTTTCCAGTGAGTCAGCATGCAGCCCAGCAGCACCCTGACTCTGTTTGACCTGAATGGAACTGAACCTTAATTAGTATCATTAGTCACACCTGTGTGTATCCTATTAATGTCAAAATAGCTGCCGTCTGGTCTGTTAGTGGAACCAGCGATGACACAGCGATGACACGGCGATGGCGGTGATCCTAACATTCAGAAGTTGCCTGTTGAATCCGGCCCCAGTAGCTGACTTGGGATAGGCTGCAGCCCCCCCGTGACCCTGATGAGGATTTCCACATTCAAACATATGATGGTTTGTGCTAATAGATTCACAGGAGTCACTTTGACTTGACATAGCAGAATAAACAGGTGGAACTAATCACATTAACGAAGGCTGAGTGGGTCCTGGAAATGGCAATTAAATTGATAAATAATTGGCAATTAAACCGATAAGTGTTATTATTTACACTTGTGATTCCTGTGCTTTGACATGTTAAATTGTTTGATGTAAAAAAAAAAAGACAGAGGATTAATGTTCTGTCAAACAGGATCAACTTCAGACTCAGGAAATATTGATTTTAGGTTTTAAAATAAGTTTTTTCTAAATCAATTTGTCCTTCAAGGATTCAGATTCTTAGTCTTCTGCAGGCGGTTCCCAGTTGTCTTGTCAGATGAATACAATACAGAATGTTGCCATGTAGGAGACCTGCATGCAAACTCAAATTATACAACACCATGTATAGTACAACCAACAAAAAACATGCATGTGCTGCGAGGAGTGTGACTTATTAGCCGTTTCCACCTACACACACTGTGTGTAACCCACAGCTGGACACAAGTCCAAGTCTTTTTCTCTGGCTGCTCAGGAAACTTGGCAAATCATTAAGTGAAGAAGCGGTCAAGTCGAAGAAGGTGGGGTTTATTCGGGCTGGTTACACCATGAAACAAATTAAAACAATTCCTAAAATAACTACGAGGCACCAAACATCACAAGGGCGATATCTTCCCATGCAACAGGCTCTCAGGCTGGATTTCACTTTAAAGGGGGGAAAAGGAAGGTCACCCATGTCGAACCACCACTGGGAAATGCCCGGTAAAACCACTGTCTCGTGATGATTGGACCAAGCAGCTTCACTGGAGCAGCTGGGAGGATGAAGCAAATCATTTCACTTCAGATTGTTTGACACTCGGTTATCTTCTGAGTCTAAACAGGTGTCAGGGAGTCATGCTAGCCTTGGCAGGTTTTTACTGAGAGGTGTTTTTTTTTGTACCTCAATCTGGTGTGGCTTCCAGCTACATCTCACATCTTTTAATCTCACTGAGCTGGAGCCAGAGGGCCTTCTTGGCCGTTCCCAGCACCAAAAATGACTTTGATGTTAGGACCCTAAAGCTCCAAAACACCCCGGCCCCGAGAGCTTCAGCAACCCAAAGTAGGTTTAATATTTTGATTAAATTTCTAGAACACACTTTTTTCTCTGTCTTATTAATATAACTCCTGCTGAATCAGTTTCTGGGAGTTTAATTGTGTATATGTTCAGTGTTAATCAGGCACTTTGCTGTATTGTTTTCATTAATATTCATTAATCTGAAAAAAAAAAAGTGTCTGGATCGAGGCCACGTTGTCTTAAAACTGAGAATCAGGTTTCCTAAATTGGGGTCTACAGAAACACTTAAAGTTTCTAATGTTACTGAAACTTTTCCAGATAAATGGACACTGCTCAGCAGGCTTGACACACCTCAGTGATTTCCAGCCTTTCCAGGAGGATTAAAGGATAACTCTACCTTTGACCTTTTGTCAACGAACAGTTCTAGCCTGCCACATATTGGGTTTACACAGGGTCAAGCGTATATGTTGAGGCCACTGTAGGGACAGTGTTGAATCTTAGATCGTTATGGAGACTGACATCTTCTCCTTGAGATACATAGCAGAGGTATGTTTGGGTTCAGGACAGCAGCCACAATTCTGATCATTACAATGGCAACAGAGGTCAGAGGATAGGACTGTCTCATTGACACAACGTGCCAAAAGCCTCTACAAGTCAAGTAACAATGTCAGACTACAGAAGACAATATAAGGTCCTCCATAGGATTCTCCATTAGGATTATTCTAAAGCCAAATTAGCAGAAATATATCCAGCAGATGTGTCGCCATGTGTTTTATTTCCGTCCAAAATTTCAAACTTTTTGGGGGCAATGGTTCTGCAGCAATCTGCCTGTATTTCCATTTTTCTGGGCCCCTGTTGAGACCCCAAGCGTGCAGAGAAAGAAGCACGTTATTGCATTTTCTTCCCTCCTGGTACAAAAGGACTATTTTGCTGTTGTGGAAATCGTTTAGCCCTCCATTAGCATCTTCCTGGTTGGGGGACATGAAGTTTTTTTCTCAAACTTGAGAAAATCAAGTTGACCCTTTGAGGTTCGAATGTGAAATTTATTGTCAAATGGCAACACAAAAAGCTAAAAAGACTTTCAATTGGTCAGCCACAACTGTCCTACTGCTTACTATTAGTACAATGTCCCAAGGATTACTTTTAATTATGTACTTTATTATACTATTTTAATCTGTTAATTTATTAATTACTTCGTCCTCGTTCAGTCCCTGTCATTGTGTTGTGTCTTGTGCCTCTGTTTTGGCAGGGATAAATGGGTGATTGTTTTCTGCTCACGTAACTGTGCAAAAAAATATACAGAACATGTACTTTATATACTATCATGTCAATATAACATGAAATATAGTAGTGGTGGCATTGTATTCTGAGGGCATTTAGATGAGCCAGAGACGACGGCTTCTTCAGAATTGAGGCAGCATCATGTGATGACAAGCGTATTGAGAAATCCTCCATTCTCCTTGGACAAGCTTCAATAAACCTTTCAGCATAAGACATCTTGGACTGCTGTGCACTGACTGAAGTGACCATTGATGAATAGAATTTTCTATAAAACTGTGAAAAGACCGAACCATGTTAGTCTGTCTCACGATGATTTCTATTATTTCCTCACCCTGTCTGTGGCACTCGGTCCCAAATTAATTTCTTCGTACTGGAGATGCAAATCATTAGAAATAATAATGATGATAATTACTTTATTGTTGCCGTGGGGAAAGTAGTTTTTTCCACTCACACAGGTCTACACTTGCAATTAATGTGGAGAGATATCAGAGTGATGGATCGCCGATGCACAGCACCCTGAGCAGTTAGGGATTAGGTGTCTTGCTCAAGGGCACCTCAGTAGCGCCTCGGGGGTAGCTAAAGTGTCTCTCCAGCTACAAGTGCACTTCTTTATCGACTGGTCCATGCAGGACTTAAAATGGCCAAGCAATTGAAGCCAACATAATGTTATCAAACATAAGATAATGCATGTAACTCGAAACAAAACAACCCAAATATAACTGCAATAAAAAGCTAAAAAAATAATAAAATAATGGTAATAAAACCAACAGGAGTCCAAATATGAACAGCTGCACACGTGTATTTGTTATGATTACAATCACTCATGATCACATTGATCATAAGTATGATTACTTGTGATTTCACCTCTGTCATTATGTCCATAGAGGCTGCTGAGCCCAAATACATTGCCTGTGTGCCCAGCTCCGGTTCTGGCACGACACCAGCTCTGCTCCCTGTCAGCATTCCCCCACTCCACAGGCCTGAAAACCTCTTTTTCCCGGCAGTCCAAAACATCTATGGTACAAATACTAACACTCCATCGGTGCCCTGGGCTCACAGTCATGGCAGCCTGAGCTAACATTAGCTAACAGCATTATCCAATATTTCATGACAAACTAGTTAGAGAAAAAGAAATTAGTAAGAATAAAGAAGACTGTTTAAATTTCTTATTTCTTGTTGTCCTGTTAATCGACGCCCCCCCAGCTTTATCTGAGACCTCCTCAGTCTTGAAACCACTGCACTATATTAAGTCCTGTAGACTCCAAAAAAGCTATTTCAATTCACATTTCATATGAAAATGAGTCATTCAGAGGTCGACCACTCCACAAGTGTGTTTGAGTGTTTCACTGGACTTAATTCAAAAAAAGCCTCAGCTTTTTGTCATCGATTCAAGTGAGTGAAACTCCACATTGTCCCTGGATGAACTCCGTATTTTCCCCCGAGGACAGAAGTGGACTATTTTATGGAGTCTAAACAGCATGGTTAATGCATTCGGCCCTGGCAGGGGGCCCCCACTTTCTGGCACATAATTTGTTACTGCCATTCCCCGTCCTGCAGCAGCTGAAAGGGGAGTCTTGCGCCGGTTGCTGTACCCTTCTGCAAGTCTATGATCCAGCTGAAGTAAATCTGGTCCTGTTGTTTTTCCAGCTTTAAAGTTTTTTTTTTTTTTTAGGCTTACCAGGATGAGACTACATTCTCTGGTTTTGGTGCTGTTTGCAGCATTTTATGTCTCTTATGTTATGGAATGGATTTCTTCCACTTCTCACTGAGTGCTGAAATATTAAAACAATTATTCACTCTGCAGATGACAAAAAAAATATCTGCAGTAATATGTTTAGACTTTAACACCACTGTTGTGGAATCAAATTACAAGAAGATTGCAGGGTTGCTTTTCTTAAAGATTGTCTCTACTGCCTCACCAATCCCACAATTGTCCATAATAACACAGGAGGAGGAAGACGTGAGCGCTGACACAGTGATGTGGAGATTTCAGGGTTGACTCAAAGGCATAAAACACACGATGGTCCAACAAAAAAGGAAGCTGAGGGCTCCTCTGCGTGCTCGTGATAAGAAGAGCAGCCATCTCTCTATAAATTGAAAGACAGACATGACCAAAACTTACTCCATGAAATCATTGAAGATAAAATTTGATGGAAAACTGTTCATGAAATCACTAACACACACTCACTGGAATCATTCCCACCCAATTGTGTTAATAATGTAGTGCCTCTAATCACATTAGCCCAACGTAAAATGGGATTGGTTTTGATGCTCGGGCATACTGCATGAAATATTCAAATCGAGATGCCCTACATTAGTGATTTTTTTTTTATTTATTTTTTTTAAGCACACTGGAGGCGAGTGTCTGGTAACAGCCTTTCTCTGATAGCCATGTTGAGATAGTAATCTGGTTGTCCAAACATATAATTATGCTGCAGAGCGAGAACCTAGACATTTTCTGGCATTTTGTAATTACAATATGAAGATAGAAGTGCTCTTGCTCACAACAAAAAGACCTTAGAGTTCAGGATGAAGCATGTTTTTGTCTGTGGTGTTTGGTTTGAAATCATTGTAATGGTCAAAACCGCCCTCTAAATTAAATTATGTCCGCTAAAATTTAGAAACAAAAACTCTAAGTGTCTGCAGCCATGCTAGTGGCTCTGCGAGGCTGTGCTTGCACTTGTTTAGAAGGGTTAAATCTGGAGCGGCTGGGCTTGGTTGTAGATCCGTGAAGACGTTTCACCTCATATCCAAGAGGCTTCTCAGATCTGACTGACCCGCGAGGAGACACACGTATTTAACCTTTTAACCTTTGAAATGAGAACATTTCATTTGAATAGACAGAAGAATGTGGGATTCTTTTGCTTTTATTTGATAGGACAGTTGAAGATGGCAGCAAAGGACCACACGCTGTACATGTTTACCAGCTGAATATTTATTTTGTAGATTACCTCATTTTTCTTTTTTTAGTGAGCAGCCATTTGGACATGAAAAAGTAGGGTGAACACAGGTGTTACCAATGATACTAATTAAGGTTCCATTCAGGTCAAGCAGAGTCAGGGTGCTGCTTTTAGTACATGGAAAGGCTCTGTTTCTATAAATGGAAAGGGACCTGCGTTGACCCAAGTTATGACGAAATGGCTGCTGTGAAAAACGTCTGTTGGCATTATTTAATTAATGGTAACTACTTGTACTTGCTGTTCTTAATTTAGAACAACATAACATGGTACACATTGCCTCTAATCTCAGTGATGGTTAAGATTGCGGAGTGTAAAACAGTGTTCAGTTGTCCTACGGTTGAAGCGGACAGTGACCAAGTTAGATTGAGGAAGTTGTCCCTGCTTTACATAGTCAGAAAGTAATTTAATTCAGTAACGGTCGAGTTTATAGTTTATGTATAAAGAGTAACTGACCTTACACTACCTCTGAACGACACAACTGATGATCTCAGACATTAAGAAGGCAAGAAACCCCGCTAATTAACTCTTGACAAGGCACACCTGTTAATTGAAATCCAGGTGACGACCTCATTAGACTGACTGAGGAAACCAGTGTGCAAAGCTGTCATCAAAGCAAATGGTGGCTGCTTTGAAGAATCTAAAATATAAAATATTGATTTATTTCCACTTTTTTTACTCCCAGATTTCTCGAGGTCTTCGGGATTGATCTAATTGGTTGGTTAGTCTTTTAGATATTAATATTACACACCAGGTTGTCCTGACCTCCAGCCTGACATGAACCTGCATTCAGCTCACGCTGGTGTCTCAAAAATAAGTTTTATTAGATAGATATACTTTTAATTGTCCTGTCTTGTGTTTGTTTCCCTCATATTGTCCTCTCCTGTCAAAAGAGTCAACTTCATTCAACTCCATTGAGATTGAGGTGCGATCATTTGTTGAGTCCTATCCATAAAAGTCTCCAAGCCAGCCACCCATGACAAGAGACAATTATTTGTGATCTTTATTCTGTTGTCAGTCCTCACTGCGGGATTCATCCAATCCTTACCCTCAGCTGTCAAGCAAACTTTGGTCTTTTCTTACTTTGTGGATAAATATTTAAGCTTGCTTGTGTTCCAACAAGAAAGGTCGGCTCCTTCTTCAGGTGATATAAAATTAGATTTTGTAATTTGTGTTCACCGGTGTCTAATATTTTGAAACCTATGCTATCTGAGCCAAGATCAATGAAATAACTGCCAACTGATACGGAGACTTTAATCATATTTTAATGGATAATTTCAGTTATTTTAGCACCATATGGATCTGAAAATTCACACATTTGTGGAGCAGGGTTGGATCCAAACAGGGATGCACAGCCAAACTGACTTCTGATTGAAGAAGACAGAAATATTACAGTTAATATCCCATCATTTATTTGGGATAAAACTTTAACATTCTCAATGTTTTAATCTTTTACAGCACAAAAAATGGGAGAAAGGGTGCCAACAGTATATTTGAACAAACCTCTTTTCTAATGACTTATTATTGCACCTATTATTGTCAAAAGTGCAATAATTTTGCCTCATGAATCACTCAAAATCAATTAAAAGAATCTCCACAAAGGCTTTCAAGGTTTTGCCAAAAGAGCAATGTGTATTCACCTCTTGCCAGGTTGCAGTCATGCCCTGCTGAGCTCAGTATTAGGGGAGTATTATCAAACCTGGCATCGGACTCAAACATAAAAAGAGAATTAATGGTTTCAGATTGTAAATCAAAGGTTGCAGAAAACCCACATTGTGGAAAAGCAATTGAGGGAGTATTAAAATGGTCTACCTCTCATTCTGAAGAATGTAAACATTTATTCGAGTTGAAGTTTTTTTTTGCCGCTTACAAATTGTACTGTAATTTGTTGTGTCAGTTGATTGGTGGAGATTTAAAGAAACCCAGCCAGAGTATGATGGATGGCCACATGCAGGAAAGGCAGGTCAGTACGAAGTCAGACCAAGTAAGGACACACTTTTTGGTCACTGTAAAACTCAGTGTAACTCAGAACTTCTTGATGTGAAAGCTATTGTGGGACGTGTACCTGATGAGTAATGTTGGTCTTACACTAAAAAACTTTTCAGATGATTTCATTGTTGCAGACAAATTTCCAATTTCTTTATAAAATCTTAAAGTTGCGCCCTCATCCCATCCCTCAAAGCTCCCATCATATTGATGGTTTGGTGTGAGACGGTCATAAAAACTCAATCCAAGCTCATCTGAAGACTTCTCCTTGTCTTGACAGTCCAATAAAATAAAAAAAAAAAGTTTGATTTTTGAAGGTTTTAGTCTCGGCTCATGCAAATAGCAACGTTCAATCACGTGTCCAGTGTCAGCTATCAACAGGCATGCTCTCTCTAGCACCTTCAGGAAGCAGGCAATATGACGATGTTTAGCACCGTGTTGCCAGTTGTCTGCTCACTCTGGGGAGGCGCAAGAATGTCTCAGTTCTGTTGGACTGTAGAAATGGTGGAGAAATCTGTGCAGTGTAGGAGAGGGTCTCTTTGACGCGTCTTCCCATCTGTATTATGATGGAGTGGAGGAGGAAAAAAAGTGGACAGAAATTGCTGCAGCCCTCAAAATGCACACACAAGAATAGCTACTTTGTTTCTACTCTCTTGTTCTGTTGTAAATTTCCACCAGGTGCGTGATGGGAAATAATCTCAAAATGTAAATAAATAGTAACCCTGCAAGATCCTCAGTCTTCTTGACACACTATCTTTAGATGTGAGAGGGTGTCAGACTTTATTCTTGTCAAAGTCTTTACAAAGTTTTGGAGTATATGGTCGGCATAAGTAGCTTACAACCCAACGCTGTTAATCTTTTGTGTATCAAGATATGTAATTGGTAGTTTCAGCTGCCTCAGCCACTGCCATTGCTAACAAGCGCATAAAATCATTGCTAACGATGGCTCAGTTGCTTCAAGTGCCCCTGTAAGCCATGCCAGTGGAACTACCGGGACCCTGGAACGAACTCACAGAAATGAAATGCAGTCATTTTTAATGTTAGGATGGGTTGTACTGAAAAGCAGAAGTATGTAATGCATTAAAATAAGGGCTAACTTTTAAAACAAGAGAACAGACTGGGATATACTGTAGTCCATGTGTTAATGAATCATTCAGTGAAGATGTGACAGGCCTTCACATGGTGTGCGGTGTGCTGGCCTGCCTCTGTTTCTTCTCTCAGGTCTCCCTGGTGGTTTGACCCTTCCCACCTCGTTGAGTGATTGTTGAGTGATTGTGTCACCTGCTTGCAGCCTTTAGAAGCTGGGTGATATCACGATGGCAGCCTCTCTTGCACTCTCCTCCTTCATGCACCCACTTTGGTTTTGATTGCATTTTGTGCCGCCTTGGTTCCTGTTGCACAATGTTTAGGTTAACACCTACAGTGCCACAGAACTCAACACTGACGCTCACTACTGATTGCTGACCTCACCCAGTTCAGTGTGCTTACATTGAGGTGTGTTTAATAAATTATTTTGTTGCTATGTGGTGCTCCCTCTTTGTTCCGAGCCGGGCGTAATGATTAATTCATAAATATATGAATCTTCATACTGACCACTTCCTTTTTCATTCTGAATCAATCCTGAAAGAGCACATGAAGTAACAGCTCATTATGAATTAAACATTAGTCTTTAGCCATTAGCCTTTTAACATTAGCCTTTTTGTGCTCCCTCATGTGAAGCTGATGAAGTGGACGCTGACTGTGTGCCCACCATAGACAATATAAAACATGGACATTGTGTCCGTGACATCACCACAGGTTTCTGATGAGCCGTTGTGAAGCTCAGGTGTCTCTGGTTGCCACCGTCTTGGCAGCGTTGTCTCTGTCACCTGCCGGCTAATCTAAAAGTTGGCAAAGATGTCGATTGTAGGTGAAGCTAAGGTGAGTTGAATGAAGCCTGGGTGCTCAAACAAGCCACCTGTAATGGCACCAACCTGTCAATCAAAGCACCCACACTCTTAATTATGCATAACTTTAAGCTTTAATATAATCTGATGGGTGCATTATATAGAAATTCAGATCCAGTACAGTTGTCATGAATGAGGAAATGAGCTATGGAGACCAAAACTGTTTTTGTACCAGGCTGTAAAAATATTTATTTCTGCTGTGAAGTTGGACATTTTCATATGGGGGCTTATGGAAATTTGGACTTGTTTTGTAGCCAGACTAAAGTGACCATTTGAGGAAGGAACTTGCTGTTTTTGGCACTTCTGCACCGGCTTAATTACGGCTATGGAGGTTGTAGCTTGGTGCCAGCTGGTTAAAGTGGGCCATCAATGGTCCAGACTTTGCATATTCCTGCAGCCGGGTCCCAAAATCTTGTGGGAAGCCTGTGGAATTAAATCTTCACCAATCACATGGAGCTGTTATACTGGGGGTGACTTAATACTTCTGTGGTGTGCTAGAGGTCACTGATCAAATCAAGTCAGTTGTTAGTTTGAAGTCTGTGCTGTCATGCGTTAAAGTAATGAGGAATTTTATATTCCAGCTTCCCTGGTGACAAGTGACAATTTTCATTTAGTTTCAAATATCTTCAAGCGTTTTCATTATTTCAAGACATCATTAAGTTCAAACGTAAGAGGCACAATCAGTGATGTGTGTGTATATGAACCTTTCTTCTCCTTTATAACAAATGCAGACATTCAAGTGGAGTATAAACCATGTGGACCATGAGTGGTACAGAATACACGGTTCTACTCTGGAACTTAATGTGTTTCTGCACTGGTCAAGCCTGGTACCCTTAAAGTTATTCTGTGGTGCTAAAATATTCTGGTCTGTACTTTCTGTTTGGACACAAACACAACAACACACAACATGAACTCTTGTAAGCGATTTCTGAGCAGACACCTCTTCTGGATTTTGGAGGGGATAACTCTGAGCCTGTGACAAATACAGTGACTTCCTCTCACTACACAAATTAGAAAAACAACTCACGCAGGAGAGAGATGGTCTGAATTGTAGTCATTTTCTCCCAGTTTGAAAAGGCCATCCATCTATGCTGTTTCATCAGCCCAGCATGGGCTCACGGTTTGGCTTCAGGAACAAGACAAGGGGATGGAGAGGTGAGGGAGCAAGCACACAGGTATGTTTTATTGATCAAGCACAAGATGGGAGAAAGCCCGTGAACATGAGAATGAATAATGCATTAGACAAGGGAAAGGGAAACAGAGATCTGCTGAAGCGGTGAGGTGAATTCACGAAGCAACAGAGGGAAGAGAAGAGACACAAGGGTTTTGGAGACAGTTTAGTGTGTTGTAAGCAACCACGCTTCCACGCGACTAATGGTGAGTCAACCAGGACTCTTATGCTTGTTGTCTGAATTGGTACAGACACCTGTGAGAGGTTTGCAGCCTTTTGCATGATGATAAGCTGATTACAGGTTTTGTCACTCCTGACGTATCCCATTTAATTCAACCCAGAGTGTTCCACTCTGACCATGGATTATAAGACAATGAGCCTCTGGGCAGAGACATGAATAAAGCCCCTCAGCAGCAATTCAAAATGTGGTTGTTTCATGTTTCTTTGTGGTTTTCTTGTGTCTCTTTCTAGGTATATGAATCTCTTTGTTGTCGTTGACGTGTGTGGGTGTTTCTTTGTGTCTCTTGTTGTCGTTTTGCATTTTGCATTATTGGGGTCCCCCTGAGTCCTCAGGCTTAGACCCCACTCCTCGACTCCCCATCCTCCTCTTCCCATTGGTCCAAAACATCAAGAAGTTACTCCCTGGGCTTTGAGCTCACAGTCTGAACAAACCGAGCTACATGAACTACTGTACAGATAGCAGAAATTAACTTTGCTGTCTGTGGAGGGGGCATGGTGCATCAGCTGCAGGGGAGAGGTGTGGAGAGGGCTCAGGAGAGCAGCACCAGGGGGGGAGGTGATTGGCACACCTGCATCCAGTTGTCTAATCACTCTGCCCTTTTTAACACAGTGGCGTGCTGGAAGGATGAAGCAGACACAGGCACACGAGGAGTCGGCAGCAGAACCAGAGAGAACGGAAAAGCCTGTGAGAGACACTGAAGACTGTGTATATATTATGGACAATAATAAAAATCTGTAAAATCCGAGTACACCCGTGGTGGCAACGGAAACGCCACACTGTCCATCAGGAAACTGTAAATTGCAGCGAATTGATGCAGCTAGAGGACATCAGAGGGAAAACCAGAAAACATTTTCTCCATTAAAATATCACCAAAATCAGAGAAATAGTTGGTGGTGTGTGACATCTTGGGGGTGATCGTACCCAGAGCATGAAGTTACATCATGTGAGAACAGAAATAAGACTGACAGAGACACTACAAGGCAGTGTAGCATCAAAATGATTTTAAACTGGTTATTTTATGGTAGAATAGTTACACAATGTTGCTATAAGGTCACATCAACCAGTGGTATTCAAGGCTCATTTTCACCACCAGAATAGCTCGCTGTACATCGTTTCTGGACTGTTAAATACTGGCATGCATGCATGCATACTGTACAGTACTACTGTACTGTGCAAATCTTATGTACGTCACTGTTTTCCCAAGTTTTAGTAGAAGAGAAAGTGTGGGGGGGTTAGTGGGAGGTTTTCCTTGGTGTTACAGAAGGCCTGAGGTTGTGGAATGTCATTTTCATTTATCGTTTTCATTTATTGTGTCAGAATGCGGCTGCTGTGAAGCCTTTTGAGACTCTAACTGGAATTCAAGGGCTGTACACATAAACTTGACTTATGCCTTAATAAGAATGCTGAAATGCTGCATGAAAACAAAAGTATAAAGGTCCAAAGGTTATATCTAACCAAACACTCAAAATCAATCTCTGGAATGCTGGTGCTATTCAGTTTACTGTAAAAGGGGCAGAGGAAATGATCTACATCTGTCTTGGCATTTTCGAGCTACATCTCAGTAATAGGATTTATTGTAAAAATATAAGCTTATGAATAATGTAGCAGGTCCAAGGGTTCGCGGCCTTCAGCAAAACTGACTATGAGATAACTGTTTTTGAAACTGTAAGTACAAAAAAATAAAACCAACTGTGACCTGGTTTGAAGCAATGCTCTGCTATGTATTACATGTAAACTGCAGTCAGCATCCTGGCTAGCTAGCTAGCTGACCTTGCATCATGCTTGGGTAGTGCAATTACATAATTTATCATAAAATCACGTAGTATGCATGCATCATGTTTTTACATTAGCGAGCAAGCAAGCTAAAGCTTAACCAGCACAGCTGCAACCCAGCAACACTGTCCATCCGCCTGGACTGAGTGCTAGTCGCTTGTTGACTCATTTCTAAGCTAACGTTAGCTGGTGTTACACACTGTTGACATGTAGAGAAGCAGAGACGGAAAGCACAGACAATAAAAAGTGATTCATTCATAATATAAATATGCTTCAGAATCTTATATTTAGTCTATGGTTTACACGTCTTATGCAGCTGGTTAACTTTAGAAAGGGGCAGTTCGATATGTACCGGGAAGGATCCAGTTGGAAATAATTCAATTTAATAGGAATGTACTGAACGTCTGTCTGTATGTCAGCCATGTGAGACTTGTGACATGGGACTGCCCATGGTGCCTCTTACCCAGCAAATGTTTGTATAAGAGTCAGTGCCCAAGGCCCCGAAGTCGGCCTAATGGGTCACTGTGGGGCATGATGACATGCAAGGCAAGACCCTGATGTACGGTTTTAGGCTATAAGGTGATGCACATTGGACCTAAGAGGCTTTTTCTCATATACAACTGTTATAAAAAGGATAATCTGTAAAGCCATTAATACATGTTTCAGAGTGTCACATGTCATTGTAAACTCAGTAAAAATAAGTCTTTGTATAATCAGAGTTTGATCCACTGGGTACAATGAAACTTGGTAATGAAACTAGAAAGTACCAGAGAGCCCTATCAGTAAAACAGCTTTAGTTATTTTCATGCCATTAATTTCAGCTGAGAGCCAGCAAGAAGTGAGCCAGCTCAGCCAGAGGAAACACTCTAATGTTCATGCTCTGTGGGCCTAAAAATGTGGATGCCAAAGAAAGCCTGATAAATGTTTTCCACAGTGTCTCCAGTGAGCAACTTACAGTATACCGAGATGCGGTGCCATCTTCGCATATATCCAAGATACTCATTTCTTTTAATACATCTATGTGACTTACTGATTCCCACACCAAACATTTGAGTTTAGTTGTTGCAAAAGTAAAAGTATGAATTACTTTGCTGATTTCAATCATTTTGCTCAGTGGACTTTCAAAGCCTTTTATGTCACTACTATCTACAGTAGTTCCTTCATTTGCTGTCCTCATTTCAGAACTTCAGTCTGTTACTGGTTCAAACTCTTGCTTAGTTGAGTATAAACTAGGTCTGTACAAGGACTTTTTGAAAAGGAGTCCCAGTTTGTGCCTCTTATGTATTACCTCAGGGTGGCAAGGTGGTGCAGTGGTTAGGTTGAAGAAGAAGATTCCTAGATCGAACCCCGACCTTTTGGTGTGGGGTTTGCATGTTCTCCCCTGTCTAGGTGGGTTCATTATGGAAACAGTGTCTTCCTCCCACAGTCCAAAGACATGCAGGTTTAATTTGTGACTCAAATGTGCCCATAGGTATGAATATAAGTGTGAATGATTGTTCGTCTCAATGTGTCCACCATGTGACACATTCCCTGTGATCATCACCCAAGTCGCCAGTTTATTACCCTGTGAACTTGTCCAGGGTGTACCCCGCGTCTCGTCCAATGCCAGCTGGGATCGACTCCAGCCCCCTATGACCTTGATGAGGATAAGCAGTTATGGAAAATGGATGGAAAAAGATTGAATTTTCCAGAAAATAACCAGAAAGTGGTTTAACAACACTATGATATGCTGAAGATATTTCTAGAATCCTTAAACAGAAATAGTTTGTTGCGGAGTAAAACATTTTTCTTCTGAAGTTGCAACTGCATTTCCTATCCAGAAATGATGTACGCCCTTGTCCTTTTTGTAAAACACAAGAAAAATATTGAGCAAGGATCTAATTTCTGACCAGCTGGCACAAGGAAAAAGAGGCGTAACTTGAGAGACAGATTAAAGATCTTTTTTTTTTATCTTGCAATGCACAGCAAATATGTTTTATGCAGATGGTCAGAAGAGTGTTTGAGAACCGTGGAAATACAGTGAGAGCTGACCTTTTCAAAGATCAAGTGGTATTTATTTTTCATAAAATGTATACTTACTGGTTGAATCCACAGGGCACGATTCTGGCGCTTTATAGAGCTGATTGCAGCCATTCCAGACACGAAGCTTGCTCGAGATGAACTGTGATCAGGCGGCAGCAGCAGTTAGAGGTGGCAAAAATCTGCAGTCAAGTCAGACAGTTTCCAGCAGCCTTTAGCTTTACAACCTGTTAGATCCAAGTTCAAATATATAAATGTATTATCAACCACACGAGATATACATATTAAGAGATTGAACCTTAATTGCACACAGCCTACAATCTAGCGTTAAATTTTACAAAACAATCACACAAAATCAGGACCAATCAGCTCTTTGATCAGTTGACAGACAAGTGTTCCCTGTTATGCCCTAGCTTTCCACGTGTTCATGACGTTCAGACACTAAATGACGTGCACTGCAATGACCTGCAGGCCTAGCTTATCTTGAATTGGACTAAAGGTGTGTTCACACAAATGTGTGTATGTCATGACTACATGGCAAGTGCTGAATATATGTCTCCAGCTGTCAGTTATACTTTACTATGAACCAAGTTAGCATAACCTTGATTTCAATGTTGTTTGCTTGTCGTCTTGTGTATGGACCTGACAAAGTATGAATTCAGGCTTTTTACAAATCACGAGCAGGATGTTGTTATATCTTTTTGATCCCTTTCTGATGATCAAAACACAGTGAAGTCTGTTTATTTTGGGTTCATACCAGTGAAGTAAGCAAGATATTTAGACGAAAATTGACTTTATATTCACCGTAATGCTTGTGATTCCACCATAAGCACCACAGAGTGTTTTTAGAAGAGGCACTCAGCTCTGGTCCACAGAGAATGGCAAAAAGGACACAACTACAAATAAACTAACAAAATCTGGCGGGCAAAACAGTCTTACTTCTGAAGCTCCATTCCTGGTGGGATATGAAGCTGCATGGAGAGCAGACTAAAATTGCATCACAGAGCCATGGCTTCTGTCTCACGCCTAACGGTAATATATTAAAGGCACAAACTGGAGCTGTTTGTAAGATTAATAGCTCAGCAGCCACGTATTTGCACCTGCCACATCATGACTGATGAACTGAAGCTGACAGCGATGCTTTCTAGTGACGAGCGCCGCAAAGCTTGTGAATCAGTTGGTAACGCTGATGATTCAATATGTCACCGCAGTATGAAGATTCTGTGGCAAAGCTTCGCACATCTCTAGCTGAAGGATCAAAATGGGATATTTATGCTTGACCCTCAGTGTTATTGCTATCGGTCCCAAACGGCTAAAGCGAACAAGAACTGCCATTTTTAACACAACTGTGTCTCCTTGGAAGCAACCCACTCTTCACTTTTTACACAGTATGTTAAACACAGCAAAGATTTTTTACTTTTTAGGACTCGACATGGCAGAACAAATTCTTGTGCCAGGAAGAAGAAAATGGTTTCCTGTCATAGCTCCACCTACTGACTGATGTGTGTAATTTCTTTAGCTGACTTCAGGAGGCGATTTGAAACGTTTCCATAGATTTGATTGCTCTGGGACTTTTGTTCTCTCAGGTCCAGATTGTTTGAAGGCAAAGAAAGAAAAAAAAAAAAAGAAGAAGAAGTAAAGGAAGAAAAATCCTAAGAAATGCAAAAAGCGTTCCAGCACCTGCAGTGCTTGGACCTCAAACTGCAGCTGAACTGAAAATACCTCTTAAAGCGTTTCTCCTATGGGTCTATTTAATCAAAGTGTGTCTCTAAGGTACTTATAACCTGGATTATACTTGACGGCCCAAGGTAGGAAGAAAAAGAACTTAAAGAGTCACAAAAGGGCCAGAGGATGCTTCAAAGACTGCAGATGAGTCTTTGTCATTGGAGCTCTGATTGGTGCTGGGAGGGAAATTGCCCCAGGCCAATCTGAAGGATCCTGCTCCAATTGTTCATTTAAATTCCTCTGACTGACTCTTTTTATTGTAGTTGGTGCAATTCTCTTGTCCCATGTAAATCCACCCAGTAAAAAGGCCACATGTTCAACAGTGCATGAAGCCACACTATCATTAGATATATCTAATTAACGCCTGACAAGTTAGGTGCAACAAAATATTTTAACGAGTCCAGCTGGTCTCATCAGAGAGGATACATAAACTATTTTACATATTCAAATTTTCCTCCGTCCCTCATGTGTTTGTCATCCAGGATGTCAGACATAAATACGGCAGGATTACACATAAAGCCCTTCAGCGTTTTCTGGTTGAGGAATGACAAGATGACATGCACTTTTTTTTTTTTTTTTTTTTTAGTCGAGCCAAAACATTTAATACACACCATCGCAGGAGACATGCACTTTCAGCACTTTCTCAACTGTAGCTCTCATTTTTAAAACACATACAAACCATAAAATAATTTAAAACAAAAACACATTTAAAAAAGGGGTTACACATTTTTTTATACATGTTCATACTGCTTCATAAAATGTATCACAAAAATTAGCTTTTGACACAGAGCAAACCATAGGAACCAACTCAGGTATTACACTGACACTGTGCTTGTTGATACTGTAGTTAGCAGAAAAACTGTGAACTGGTGACATCCGAGAGGGAATGTCACAGAGAGGACAAGCGTTGGAAAGAAGAGTCTGTATGGGGAGAAAGTGGAGGAGGACAAAGAGGAAGAGGAGGAGGAGGAGGAGGAGGAGAAGGAGGGTGGGTCTATATCTGTCCCTCTTTGATGAGAAACAATCCAAATGTGCTGAAGGGCACAAGAGGTCGATCGCTAGGCGTAGAAGGTCTCCACTTTCACTGACTGACAGAACATCGTCATGGAGAAGACGAGGCCCAGGATCTGCACAAACACAAGGAACAAAATCAGCCATTAATGGGTTCAGATGTCCACGCGGAAAGTCACAGTGAAAGGAAAAGAAACTTTTCTGTTTGGCTCACTCTCTGTATCATAATGTACCCTGTTTGACAAGAAATGCCAACAACTCGCCCATTATATCCAAATCTAATTATGTTTATCTCTTGGATAATTTGTAGTTTAAGAAAAAAAAGAGCATCCACGCACTCCAATCTGTATCTAGATTAGATTGTGTCGATGCTCTTTCTTCTATATTACACATTGTATCTTAGACCCGGCATCTCCCACAAATGCGTTTCTTTGATAACATCAAAAAACACAATTTAAATGCTCCCCAGCTGTGTTCATTTTTTATTTTTACAGATTAAAATCTAAATTACATTACGTTAGTCAGAATGTGTGTGTGTGTGTGTGTGTGTGTAACAAAACACTGATTTCAGCGTATTTTCAGGTTTTTGACACCAAGCCAGGATTTCAAATCACCTGTTTCACAGTTATTGTTTTGTTTTGGTTGATCAGCAGGAAATTTAACATACATAACGCTTTGCGGCACTAAGTCACAAATCAGCAACTATTTCACTGATTTTGGTGAAACTGGATCATATTTTGTGGACAAAACATTTTACGGTTTCCCTCTCATGTCCACCGACTGCTGTGCATCAACACTGTGATTCACAGAGTTTCCTGACGGACAGTGAAGTAAATTGCTGCTAACTGTAGCTACTGTTAGCTCAGTCTGTTAGCCAGGTCTGTGAGCTCAGAGCAGCGGGGGAGTGTTAGCTTTTGTACCACAGGTGTTTTTAGACCACTGGGAAGAGGAGGAATGCAAGCAGGCAATGTAACCAGGCTTAGCAGCCTATCCAGACATAATGGTAGAGGGGAAGACTGAAGCAGACATTGACGAGGGAGGCCAAGAAGAGAAAACGAGAAAGTTACCAAGCAAGAGACCACTGGACTAGAGTAAATCTGGGACTGACTTTTAGTTGTTGGCGATGAATTAAAAGGTTGAAAGATGAAGCTAGGCTTCTTGCTGTTGGACTAGTGAGTAATATTAACTGGCTGCTATTGTCTTGTGTTGTTGCACTTGCTTGATGTTTGGCTGTTAGTAAAGTTGTTGACTCGCTAGTTTAAATTGCAAAGATACCAGTTTCTAGAGCACATACCACATTGGCGGAAACATTACCAAAGTGCCATAGGTTCAGGTCTGGAACAGGCTTGAATATAATGTAGACATAGTATGAATGGGTTAAATCACATGGATCCAACTTTTCATGTGTAAATGAATGATGAATTATTTATCTAGTCTAAACCACTTCATTGCATTAGACTTAATTGCTCCTGTTAATAGGATCTGTGATGGATTTTAACACTTTGCTGTACACTTTTCAGTGTTACTCCCATTGGCGTCACTTGGTTCTTGAGTGAATTTATTATGAAACACTTCTTGAAGGCTTCAAACACCCAAAACAAAGAATATTTTTATATAGGTTAGAAAGAATAACTTTCCCATCCCTATTAAAAAAGCTCAAACAAAATATTTAAAAACAAATCTGTACTGGAGGGTTTTTCCTCCAGCACTTCATTCTCGGGTGCCATACCGTGTCCAGGAGGGCTGTGGACATGAAGCCAAATGTTAATCTGTGGTTTATTAGTGAAGTGTAGCCTATGGACTACACCACAGAGCAGAATCTTTGTTAACAGTGACAGACAGACAGATATACGTCTGTATCTTCACTGCAACACCTTGCAATAAACTGTGATGAACCAGTATGGGTCGCATCTCTCTCCCAGGTCCATGCACTTCCCTAATTGTGACTTCCAGCGTCCCTACACCCAGGGGTGTGTGGACATGGGAGGACAGCCAAGAACTCTCTCTTGTTCTGCAGTACCACAGCTGGAGCTCGCTGGAGGCTGTCTTGAGGCTGGAGAGCCTGTGTTGGTGCTTTGGGTCAGGCTTAGAGGGGCTGAAATCCCTGCCTGGGCCCACTGAAACATGCTTGAGGCTGGTTATGGGATTTGGGTTAAGCTCAGGTAGTGCTGAGAGCTGGTACCTGGGCATGGAGAGCCTCATGGAGCTATGTCATTCATTCAGAAACACAGAGTAGAAATGTTTTTAACCTGCTGATCGGAAAGACAGCTGATTTATTTCCCCCAAGCACAGGAAGGGAAATCAAAAGATGAATCAGATGATTGGTGGAAAATTGGCAGAAGTCAATGAGCTGTCTCAGTCATACCCATGGATTTATTCAGGAGAATTGGATACAGTGTTGGAGGTAGGTCTCCATTCATTCTTATAGAAGCTGCTGATGGATGTATTCGCCTATAGAACTGGATACTGAAACCAAACATGACACCTTTAACCATGCCACGAACTGCAGTTCCTTGAACAGTCACTTGAGGCTGGTTACAGACAGAAGTTAATCTCCATAAGCCCCCATATTAAAATGATAGCCTTTTTTTAGATTAGCAGGGATGCGAAAGAGGCAGGGCTACCAACATGGCGGAGCCACAGATCTGCAGCTTTAAAATGGCTCACGTACGCGCTGTCCATTCTTTATACTGTCAGCGGTTATTTTCTGTTATAGAGCTTCTTTGCCTCTGTAACTTGACTGGAGAGAAAATGATTTACTCTTGCGGCTCTTCTCGTCTTTCTAAATGTTATTGAACTGATCAAATTGATAGCGATGGGGTCATCTCACAGGGGTTGTGACATTCAAGAAAATGTATCCATCGTTTTGCAGCTGCTTCTTCAACACAATGCAAGTTTTTTGTAAAAATAAGAATGTGTTATTTCTTCTTTCAAGGTTACATAAACATGCTTTAATTTGCCTTCCTTGCCTGAGCAGGAAACACAAATGTATAATTCTTTGTATTGTATAACGCTGTGAGTCAGCTGAGATATTTGTGATAAGGCAAATGATTACATCTCCCAGGTTTTCATTTTGCTGCATGTAGGATTTTCAAAAAAGGGCACTGAGAGTCAGGCGACTAAAAATGAGCCTGCAGCATCAGAGGAGCCCCTGTATGATAGTTCTGCTCTCAGATTGTGGAAGCATATCACGTAACACTTGGCTGGAAAGGAGATAAAAGAATTTTATGGAAAGGCAAACCCTCCTATGTGGTCTTCAGCGGTAACACAAGAGGCTTATACGGGCTCCTGCTGTCCAGAGAAATCCTGCGCTCAGCGTTTAATGCGAAGGACACTGTGTATTAGGTTTATTTATCACAAAGTAAGAGCCTCTGTCTGAGGCTGCAGATATCGAGGAGCGGGTTAATGACTGCTGAAAAAGAAATAATTCACACAATTTAAAAGCTATAATTACCTGAGTAAGTGCTGTGCATAGAGCGAAGATCCAAAGTGCCACCAGGTTCTCATTAAGCCAGTCCTTTACCCGCTCATAGCATGGCTGTGGAGACACACACAGAATGAGCAAACATTAGCAAACTCTCTACTTAGGTGTCCAGTGCTGGTATACAATCGCATACGATCTCCTCCTGCATTAAACAGCTGTGATAGAAAATGCTCTTTGGCTAAAAGATCCCCTGCAGCACCATCCTTATCTCCCACTCCTCCTCCACCTCCTCCTGCTCTGCTTCCTCCTCCTCTGACCTAATATTCTTTGGGCAAACTTTCCAAAATTCAAGCAAGTCCCCGCTGACCTTGTCTCCCTTCAGCGGTACAAACAGGAGTAATATGAATACAGGAGAAGCACATACACTGACGGTATCATTTCGACATGAGAATGGGCTGAATTTTTCACGTCTGACATTGCTTGAATGCATTCTGAAAGCAACTCGACGAAAAAAAAGGAAGATAGAAAAACATTCTCTATTCTCTCGCTACTTCTCCCGTTTTTTTTTTGTCACTAAAAGACATTTTCACAGCAAGAGCACAATGCACGTAGTACAATCAACTACACACAGAAAGAATACAAAGATAATTATTATTAATAGAAGCAAGAGAGCAATGCCCTTTTGGGTCAGGGATGGAAGTAAGTAATGAAAAGGAGACGAATCTTGAAAGCAAAGAAAGTGGCTTTCTATGAACAGTCGAAAGCTGACATTAAAAGTGACAGGTGTGGCATTTCCTCCAAGATATGAGTGCCAAACTGCAGCGGTGAAATCTAACTATGGACATTTATCCAAGTACTGTGCTTGAGTGCAATTTTGAAGTACTTAAAGATTTCTTTGAATATTTATTTGATAGCTTTAGTTTCTAGTTGCAGATTTAGATTATTAATAAACTAATAAATTGATGAACACATGAATGCATCAGTTAAATGTTCACCACTTTAATTATATTTTGATTTAAACAGTTTGGTACTGTTTCTTAAATAACATTTCGAATGCAGGACTTTTGTCTGTGATAAAGAATTCCTGCACTGTGCTACTTTGACTTCAAATACAGAAAATAAATATATATCTGAGTACTTCTTCCACCAGTGCCAAAGTGTGTGTTTGATTATGTTACGGTGTAGAAAAGACAGCCTGGCACACTGTAGTAAAAGGTAAGGTGCTATCATAACAGGCAGCACCGCTGTTCTAATTAAATTATTCATTTCTGCAGACATGTCTTCCTGATTGTACTATTTTTTTTTAAAAAGTCTCCTTACATCAAGAAGCTGAAACTAAACACAATCTACTCTCTACAGTCTAACCTGCATTTCACTGCTGGCTTCCTGAAACATTGAGGAACCCAAAAATAAATTTTCTTAAGCACAAGTTGAAGCGATTCTGGGCTGAATCAATATGGAAAGTCGTGCAGTAAGAAAAAAAAAATTAGAGCAGCTTCAGTGTTATTTATCACACTGCTACCCAATTGCAACACTCCTGGACTGCAGAGCTGCATCTGAAAATATATAGATTCATATTTTTATTGTTTGTCCACTGCAGACTGCAGACATAAAAACACACACACACACACACACACACACACACACACACACACACACACACACAGAAGTAAACATGAACCATCTGAGCCCAGCCCAGCACAGGGATTACATTCACAGTGCTATAAGGTTAACATCCAAGCTAAACAACAAAACAAGCCCGAGTAACAAAATAAACAATAAAAAAAAATAAAGGATCCAATTAATAGCTTTTCTGAGCTTTCAACTACATCCCGCAGCCTTCGTCTGTGAATTAAGGTGGCTCATGTCATCATCAGTGGTTGTGTGTGTGTGTGTATGTGTAACAGCCATCAATCAATCTCCTCCTTGATCTCCTTGCTCTAGCCGTCCACTGACTCCTGGCTGATGCCTTTGACCTTTACTCAGTCGATACTGTGACAGGTTTTGGTCTGGTGTTCATAGACAGATGATGTTGTCTGTTTCTGATCTCTTTTCCAGTGTTCTTGCTTTTTCATGAATCTTAAGATGTTGACTTATGACTTTAAAACTCTGCCTGGAGCCCCACGGGAACGCCCTTGGTGGTCCGTGCTGATTTAACAGTGTTTGTTCTGGTCTTATGCGAGGTGGGACTTTCATCATCTACTTCTTGGCCTGGACTTCCCCCTGGATCTGCACTTCTGCCTTTTCTCCTCCCCTAGGATAAGATGTTCTGCTCTCTGTAGGAGGTCCATTTGCTGAGTAATGCCTCAATTAAAAGCTCTGAAAAGGTTGTAGATGTATAATTGGACTTACATTATTTGTGGCACTGACTGTTCCAAAAGGTCAAGAATGAAAATCCGAAAAACCAAAATAGGTAATTTGTCACTGTCTTTCAAAACGTCACTAATGAACATTTTATAATCTTTCACCTCTAATGTTCAAATTTAGAAGACTTGGTTAGAGTCAGAGAAAGATCATGGTCATGGTTAAAAAGTAATTTAAAGGATAAGTAAGCTTTTTCAAGTTTCATCCATCCCCAATGTTCTTCCAGTGGAAGAAATGGCAGATAAATGCCACAGCGCTCATTCTGCGCAGTTTATCTGAAGGTAATCAGATGGTGCATTGTTTATGTTTTTGCATTGGGTTAGTGAATGGGACAAAACACGATAAACAGATACGATAAGTGGACAAACTGGGACAAAGTTTGGCAAACTGCAATGTCTGGACACTGTCATTCAAATGCAGGCTTTTCAGTGTGGAGAACTTGATTCATCACTGGTTAGTGCACAGCAGTCCAAGATGTCTTATGCTGAATGGTTTATTGAAGCTTGGCCAAGGAAAATGGAAGATTTATCAATACGCTTATCATGACATGATGCCACCTCAATTCTGAAGAAGCTGTCTTTTCTGGCTCGTCTATCTGCCCTCAGAACACAGAGCCACAACTACTCTGTTCACACTCTACATACTGTACATACTGTGCATCTACAACATAAGATATTTGCAAAATGGTTATTAGTCTACAAGTTTACCCCTTCATGCTCTGACATTGTTATCTGACTCTGTAGAGGCTTCTACATTATGTAGAGACAACCCTATCTTCTAACCTCTCTTACCATAGTAATGATCAGAATAGTGCCTGCTTTAAGGAGTTAACTTCCAAAGCTTGTTTTCTCTGGATGTTTCTGTGCTAAGCAGCAGTGGAGGGATGGTAACACAAAAGGGAAATTTACTTCAGTAAAAGTTTTAGAACAAGGACTGTGGATTTTGTTCACAATTTGCACATTTGCACATTTGCATTTACAGTGACCAGACTCCAGTGTCTGTCAATCAGTGTGTCATCAATTCATTGGTCTATGAGTCATACGTAGACAAACCAGTATGCTAATGGTTAGTGGTCATGCTTAAGAGAAAGTCTTTTCAAAAGAGCTCCAGGAGGCTTACTTCTTCCTTTGCAAAGTACCTGGCAGTGAAAAAGCTGCATTCATGGTGTCCATAGTGTTGAAAGATGTGCTCAGTAAGTGCTGAAATAACTGTCCCCCATCCTGATGAAAACACCTTTGGTGCGTGCATAAGTGCATACATGTGCAAATGCGTGAAAGCATTTGAATGCACAGTTAAGGGTCCTGGTTTAGGGGTTTGAAAATATGGTCACTCCATTAAGAATCTTTTAATGTCCAGTATGAGCAGGAGGGATGATGATGATAGCAATTCTGTTTCAATGTTGAGTTAAATATGGTTTTAAGACAGACAGGCAGTGGTCTTTTCAACAGAAGAGGATGGGGAGGGTGTGTGTTTATGGGTTTCTATGCAATTTTTCAGTTTGTAAAGGAGGCGTGTTCAAACCAAAGTGTTGTTCTTTAAAACTCACTTTTGTTAGGTGGTATGGACAATAGGATGGAATAGACTGGAACAACAGTCTTTGGTGAGGTTTTGCAATTGTAAGTCACTTTCAGGCAAACATGTATTTTGCACACTTGCAGCCTTTCAAACTGTGTTTGTGTCATCAAACCTCTTTTTAATGGGTCCTTTTGTGCAAGCTGTCTGTTTGCAGTCAATAAAAAACGTGAAAAAACATGTTTTACTCTGAGTATATACTTTTGCATTGTTCCGCGGCTGCCAATGACAAGGACCCAAAGAATCGAAAGCTTGCAGCGTGGATCAGGCTTTATTCCAGCTCTATTCATTACTAAGCCATGTACTGAAGAGAAATATAAGATTTTTATCTGTAGCAAATAAAAATTCACATTTGCCTCGAGACATTTCATTGGCATAAACCAGCAGCCTTGAGTGGCCTCAGTGACTCCTTTTTGTGAATTGGAGCTTGATCTCTCCAGAATGATTTGATATTGAACTGGGAAATGGAAAAAAAGAAGGATCAAATTGACCATCATTGACATTCTGTGGGCTTTATAGAATTAGAAAAATAGAAACAAATGAGTAGAGCTGTTATGCTTCAGTGTGAACTGCACTACCTGAACCCTTGAGCTGCAGGATAAACATTAATCATAACACAAAACTCTGCAGATTAATTTGTTGTCAAAATGCCTTTCACACTCGAAGGGCTGGTGGAAGGCCAACAAGCCGTCACCTGGAGGACGTAAATATGCACAATATTGAAAAATCTTTCAAAGGTTTGTGCAGAATCTAGTTTCAGGAAAAGGTAATGGAAAGACATTTTAAAAGGTTACATCTTTCATTTCTGAAATCGAAAACAGCTGCAGCTTGACCACAGCTTGGCCTTTCTACCACCGAGGAGACAAATCAAATCAAGTTGTAAACAACTGGAGTAAGAGGTTTGTATTTAAAGATGAAGGGGCGTCTGCTCCCAAGTCTACACCTGTGGCCGTGATGGCTTCGCATTTAAGAGCTGCCCTTTGCAAGTGGAAACTGTTGTTTACTGAATATTTACTTTATTTAATAAATTGAAGAATGGTGTTAGATAATGTGTGTGTGAGTTTCTGACTCACTTCAGAATCAGATCCAACCGTATGACGAGTAAACATCACCACAAAGTCTATTTGGTAGCTGTTCTGAGCTTTTAATCACGTTAACACGATTTTCATGAACAGATGGACTTTGCGTTGTTGTCGTACGACTTTAGGCGCTTTATGGACATCTCAAAAGTTATTCTAAACCAGAAAATACTGCCTACTACAACCTGCACCACAGAAATGAAACAGGAAACATCTGTCTGGACATGAAGTTTCCTCGCCTCCAATCTCCAAATCTCTGTTGTGAACACCGCGTACGTAGATGGATGAAAGCAGTTTGTGTTCTACCGGAGACGATTCAGAAAGTTATTTATGTTTTAATTAAGTTGTTATAGATCATCTTCGGTGAAATCAGAGCGATGATTCAGCACCGACAGAAAGAAGAGATATCTGTGTTGCCAGATCTTGTGAGAGTTTGTTGCTGCTGGGACAGAGACAGGTCTCAAACAAAGTTAATTTTCTCCTCCTGATTTGTCTGTCTGGAAAACGTCATTTTACTGTCAGAATGTTCAGAAGATATGTGGCTTGTGACAAATGAGTCCAATATTTACTTCAGCGGCTCTGAGGAGAAAGAATCGCTCATAATCCGTTCTCACATTCACCTCCTATTTGAGTCAATAGACTCAGGCTTTGCTGCTGGTCTCCTAAAGGGGAGCGACTTTGGCTAAACCAACGTGACATACAGGATACAGGAAGTGACTCTTTTATTAACTGTCTCTGGTTAAAGTTTTCAAAAAAGTTTTACATCTAAGTTCAGGAACAAAGACGAGGCCTTGAACTCATCGCATTTCTGCACCTCAAGTGCTTAAGCACACCTTATCCCTTCACTCCCTCTTTGATTCAGTTTTCAGGTCCCTACCCAGCAAACCCCTTTTTTTTATTTATTTCTTTTCCTTCTCTCTCTTTTATTCAAATACAGGAACCACTGGGGCTCTAATCCGCAGAGCAACAAAGAGACGGCTCCCCCACTCAGAGTCTCAACTCCCTCATGGTTCCCTTCTGCAGCAAGGGTCCATCTCTGAACTCCTCCATCTATCAGTGACCCAGATTTCGCCTCTCATCCCTTACCCTCCATCCACCTACTATTTATTCCTCTACCCTCACCCCTCAACTATCATCCCTTACCCTCCATCCACCTACTATTTATTCCTCTATCCTCACCCCTCAATTATCATCCGTTACCTTCCATCCACCTACCCATCATCATCCGTCTATCCCTCATTCCTCCTACAGTACATCACCTCGGTTCACCTTCATCCAAAATATGCAGTAAACATGTCTAAATTTAAATCCATACTGGTGTGGTCTTTGTTAATGAAATGGGAGTTGTGGTGAGACTGTGTTGTCAGTTGATGTGCCCAAGTTCAAGAATGAACTCTGAATCTCAAACTGTTGTTGATGTATGTGCTGCATATACCACACTTTGGTTTTAAATACAGAATTCATCCAACAAGGTAGACAGATGTATGACACATTTGATCCAAAGCTTTATAAACTGTGACTGTTTCTACGGGCGACATCTGCTACATTTGATATGAAATGGGCCCATTTACCATTTTGTTGCTTAATGACATCTGAAGCACTGAAATCTTTGTCATTATTGTTCATCATCTTCACTCACTGTGACGTACACTGACTGCTTTAGCACTGCGGGAAGACAAAAACTGACAACTCACAGCGTTAAGTGGTCCTAACATGTTTTGTCCTTAATGATGACAATATGTTGACTTAGTTTTATTACCCATGTGCCAATGCATCTTCCTGCGACACTTTATTTCGCATCTTTCATGTTGATGGCTCCGAATAATATCACAATGATCGGCTTTTGCAGTTGGCAAGGCTGAACAACAGCTGTATCCTGCTGTTCTGTTTCTCTTATTTGTTCTTGTACTAAAGTTACAGAAGAATTTAAATGTTAAACATTTAAATTTCCCAAAGGGATGAAAAAGGAACTTTTTTCTTCTTCTTCTTAAACAAGCACACGAAAAAGTACATTTGGTTCTTATACCTGTAGACTTTTGAAATGACCCTGGGTATAGTATTGTTTTATTTACTTTGTGTTTAGTAATAGTTAGTTTCTGAAATGTACTGTTCTTTGCCAAAGTGCAGTGCAGTATGTGCTGTTAAAGTAGCAAAGAGCCCCAGAGCATGAGGAAACACGCTTGCACAGACCTCGTGACAGCGTACAAACCAACCAACCGATCAACCAACTTGATTATATGGTTTATATGATTTTACAGCCTTTACTTTGATGTTTTAGTTCACTCAAAGCCCTCATCGACCTTGTTCCCACCGACAGCAGGCAACTATTTTCAGCAAAAGACCTCAGATTAACCTGCAACTCACTACCTGCCCGGCACCGAACAGCTGACAGACAAAGGTTGCAACTAACTGGTGAAATAATGGAGCTAAATGCACCACATAAAGAGTCCCATATTTAACTTCAAATTAAAATCTAAGAGGAGACTGAATATTAGACTTACATTTGCCAGCTGGTCCGGAACACAGTTTTAATGAATGCTAATGTCTCTCTGTATCTGCGGCATGTGTTAATGAGCAATGAGCAATGAGTTTAGTACTCATTCATATGAATGTTATGTGGTAAAAATATGCCACTGTTGTGTTTACTGCATGTTGTGGCAAAAAATATTCTAATTAATGCAGGTTTAAGCTATTTTTGATTGTTGTTAGTGATGTCAGAATACATGTGTACGCACATTCAAACGTGCAATACTATTTTTTACTCTAACAATGATTGTACACTTCAATTATAATTTATTCCATTTCTCAGCATTACAATCTATTTATACTTTTATATACTGTAGTATACATTTTTTAGGATATGTCTATGTATATAGTACAGATATTTTACATACTTATTTCTTTCTTCCTTTCTTCTAATTTCTCTTTGTTTATATATATTTCCACTTGAGAATGGACTGTAATGTAATCCAGTTTCCCCCTGGGGATTAGTATTTCTGACTCTGATATGTTTTGTAATTGTCCTCTTAAAATGCTAATTTTAAGATCATGTGTCTTGTGTATATTTACTTCTTGCTTTTATTGTTGTTTTTTTTTGTTTTGTTTTTTTTTTGTTTTGTTTTTTCTTCCCCGCCAGTTTTGATTATGTTCCATCCTGATTGGTTTCACCTGTCCCTCATTAGTTTCACCTGTGTCTAGTTGCCTTGTAGATTTAATCCCTGTGTTCCTTTGGGTCTTTGTCAGGTCGTACTGTGTCTGTTTGCCAGTACTATGTACTCTACTGTGCTCTGTGTATGTTTGCAAGTTCTGTATTTTGTTACCTGTGTTCCTGCTCCTGTATCCCAGTTTTGTTTCGGACTTCTGTACTTTGGATTTTGGGTTCTTGGACTTCCCAGCTACCTTGTGTTACTCACTATACCTCCTCCTCTCCATTTGGGCCCCCTTATCGAACCAGAATGTGACTCCAACTCCAACTACACTGATCTTGAATCCAGTATTTGATGTTCTGAGGACATCTAGCCTAGTTCAAGCATAAATTACAAAGAGGACAGGACCTAAAACCGAACCCTGAGGAATCCCACAAGAAACAGTCAACTATGGATGAGAATGATTTTCCAACTCTGACTCAGGTTTCCATCAGATTTTCAGTCTGAGTTATCTACCCCATGTTTCAGGATAAGAATCTATGTGGTGTACTGTGTCAAATGCTGATAAAAAGGAGGAAGGCTCAATTTGATGTGTCAGCTGCCAAAAAGAGATAATTAGTCAAGAGGGCTGATTCTGTCCATTGGAGCTAGACCTCTGAAACCAGACTAGAGTTTTCAAAGACGGCGTTTTGAAGCAGAAAAGACATGCAATTGAGTAAAAACTGTTTTCTCTGGGAAGAAAGGGAATTTTTGAAGATGAATGTGGTTGTTCAGGAAGAACTGAGCTGAACTATTTTACTTCAAAGAAAGGGGGCAATTGAAGTTTTCTAGCAACTAAAGTTTTCTAGCTCTAGAGGCAAATGAAGTTTTCTGAAAGGATGTTGAGACTAATTTTGTTAATGACAACGTCATAGAAAGACTGTCGATAGAGCAGGTGGTTGCTTTCATGCTGCCTCAGTTCAGAAATGGTAATGTACTGTAGTGAATAGATTCAGCACAGCAGACTTTGCCAAGGGTGACAGACAGTTTACAAGTAGGTGGACTAATTTTATTTCTGAATGGATGAGTAATTAATAGCAGCTGTCTCTGCATATTATTTGAACACACTCAATTACCTCTACAGCCACAACTTCCAGTCTTTCTAAATAATGTTACATGTGCACATTCATTTGCCTAATGTCCCAATATCACTGGAGGCACCCAGTGTTACATATTTATACAATTGTGCAAAAATGACTTTTATCTTCTGAAAGATGGAGTCTTCTACCTACACTGTTCACCTTTTCTATTTTTTGCCAATGCTCACTCTACAATATTAATCCCCTCTCAGCTGATCAGGCTGTTTTTCCACATGACATTAATGACTTTAAACTGAAGTGCCAATCCTTGTTTCGCCCGGTTAAGTAGAAGCAAAGAAGCCTATCTGTTTGGAGTGCTTGGCCTATTCTGGTCTGATGTAAAGAGGCATGAAGAGGTGTAAGACCTCTAAAGCTCAGTTGTTTGGTCTTTTGTTGCAATAAAGTATTTTCTGACAGAGAATCTGTCTGTCACTCTGTTGTATGGGTGCCTTCTTAAGTTTATATGAACCCAAAAGAAAAACTCTGTGTTCAGCTGCTAAAAAAATAAGAAATATGACACTTATTTTACAACCAAGGAACATTAGTGCCACAAGTCAAATCCTTCGAGACAGATGTAATTAGTATCATATGTAGGTGCTGTTAGTTCAGTTGGTTAGCTTTGCTGCCTGGACTGTGAGAAGAGGAGGTTTTCAGATCCGGAGGTAGAGGGAGTACATAAGGCGAACAAATTCCTGCTTATTCCCACTTTAAGCTTTCTGCTCTCACACAGCACAGATGGTGGCAGATTTACCACTTGACTTTGAAACAGTGGATCCCTGATTTCAAACACACAAAAATAGACTTGTTCATTTCTTATTTATTTGCAGCTAAACTAGCAAGTTAATTAACCTAATGAAGATAAGTAGCTTTGCAACTTGAAATGAATAAAACTGATATATTCCAATTAAGTTAACAATAAAAAATTGTTGATTCCATTAAATTCCTTTATGATGTACTCACTATGATAGCATTCAGCTCCCACAAAGTGGGTGTGTCAGGAGCTAAACTGAAACCCCACAAAATGATGTAGTAAGGTAATCATATGCTAATGTTTGGCCTTTCGTACTGTAGGTCTCAAGGTAGTTTGCTGAAAATGCTGATGTTATAGCAGATAAATACACTGTTTAATGTATTCCTTACACCTTTGCTCTTGTTTTTGGCTCTGCAAAGTCTAAAAAAAAACATACCACCCTCTGTTAAAAACTCAGCTTCACTCTTAGGCTATTGTACCCAGACACAGTAGCTAAAGTAGGCCTGTGATTTGACAGTCCAGCCCAAACATTAGATTTCAAATTCAAAAGTGTAAAATAAGAAAGAAGATTGATAGCACCTTTATGAGGCATGAACTTACCGCCGTCCACCACGTTCCTGGGTTATCCAGGCCACAGTTGTCACTGTACTCCAGGCAGCAGGAGTCCGGCACACGGGTGGCGTTATAAACTTCAAACCAGTCTGTGTGGTTGGTTACTCCACAGCAGCGAAACTGCAACCAGAGAAAGACAATGAGACTACAGAGTCTGGCCTTTTATTGATTGCACAACAAAATTCTCATGCATGATATAAAACGAATATTGTCCCCTGATGGAGACTAAAATTATTTACCTGCCTGGAAGAAGATTTATTGAACAAAGTAATTCACATGTACTGATTGTAGAAAACACTTTGTCTTCCCGATATCGAACTGCAGCCTCCTTTTTGTACAATCCACATCTCATTTGTCTCAAAGTCCTAAATTCATTTTCTAACTTGCCCGCTTCTTTTTATCTACATCTTTCCCCCCTTTGTGATTGGTATAGATTTCTGATAAGGGATCATGGCTTTCACCACAATTCAATTCATCAGCGTACTTCATGAAAAGATAAAGTGCCTCTGATGTTTTGTTCATTCAGTGGACTTTTAATTCCGCACAGGAATAATGCCGACTGAGCTGCTCCCCACGCCACTCCGTGCACAGAATCAGGGATCGTGTGTTTGATTTAAAAACTCCCTCACCCGCTTAAACAGCGGATCAAGTTTGCAATTTATCACGGCAGAATTTAAATAACCAGAAAGCATTTGAAGCATAATGCTGGAGAACAAATCAAAGGCTAAAAACTTCACGGATAGAGTCGTAACATTCAAAACAGTAACCAGTGTGGCATGTGACCCTTTCTGATTTATTGTGCCGGCATTTGTGAATGTTTTTATTGCTCCTTCTCATATATGTAGGTCCTTTTCAACCCCATAAGCAGCCATTAATAATATTCAGGGTGAACTTTGCTCCAGGGACATCTGCTGTATTATCTATTCAGTGACTCAGCATGTATAAAAGAAGCTTGGGCTGGAGAGCAGTGACAGAATGAGAACTGCCTTTTAATGGTCCTCCTCTTAGCCAGACTTTATGGAGCCCCATACATACACACAGCATCTCTGATCTGACAAGGAAAAAAGTGCACATTCACACTTGCACACATAAATTTTCAAACACAGCCTCATGCTATCATCCTGCATGCCCATTTCCCACCCACACATGCCGACACATTTTTATGTATTATTTGAATAGCACCACATTTCTCTGTCACCGTTTATGCCGTTTTTTTTTTGTGTTTTTTTTAGTCGCCACACTTACACAGTATGCCTCCCAGACACTAGACACATGCGTGCACACAGAAGTGGAGCCAAACAGACAGCGTTTACCGCACATTTGCTAATGGAACAAAACTACAAGCCATAACAGTGAAACTGTGATGTGTGAGGGGGGAAAAAAAGGTCCAAAGAGCCCTGAAGTCTCCAAATCCATCATTTCACGTCTCTCAAAGCCATTCAACGGCAGCAGCACCCGTCCAATGCAACCCTTAATTCCAAATCTCTGTTCTCACATTATGTTTTTTTTTCTGCAGTGGAATTTTAAATATAAATTCATATATATAAATAATAAAGCGGAAAAAGCACATCAAAGTGAGAGCTGGAAACAAAGATTACCTCAGAGAGGCTATGATGTTTGCATTAATCTGTCTGACAGCGTTTTTACCAAAGCATTTAATAAGCGTGTGTTTGTCGGTGGAAATATTTCACACCTTTTTTTCTGATGCCATTTCTCAGATTGGCAGTATTTTTTTTTTTAATTTATTTTGACTCTTACCAGCCTGCTTGTAAATGTCCACATCCCATTAACTACTAAAAAACATTGCAGTGTTTTATTAAAACTTTACACGAAATGGAGAAATGTAAAATCAAATCGCCCTTCAACATTTCACTGCCGGCTTTTAATTTAATGTGATCACAGTGGTGCAAATGGTTAAACCTTGCCGATAGCAAAACTGAGCACTGTCACAATGAATAATGCAGCCAAAACGTCATGTATCTCCGCTTGTGACAAGGTATTTTGCATGACTCGACTTGCTAAATGGCACTGAAGTTAATATTGAATGCACTGCGATGTTAACAACAGAATGTCTACATTTTTTTTTAAAGCACTGTGACCTCAAAATCTTAAAACTTCTGGGGATTGTGTTTTAAATATCTTCCATCTTGTGTCACCACCCGCCCCCTCCGGTGATCCCACAGCTTACATCAGTTTGTACTATCATCCAGGCGTTGGTCAAACCCACGTTGCCCTCTGTGCCGAACAGCTGGAGGCCTTTCTTCAGGTCCCTCTGGGCGTAGTGATCAATCTGAGAACAGGAGGACAAATCTCATTACTACATGAGGGAGTTGGACTGATGTGTGAGCATCAAATGTTTGCGGCAGCTTATTTCCACTTCCACAAGGTGAGAAAGTTTAAACTCAAGTGGTGACAAATAACATAGATTCACAGTTCAATCTGTTAGAAATCAACCTAACTAACACAAGTTGTTACCTTATTTGACAGAAGACCATCTAGAAAGGCAAGAATCACTGTGTTTACATGGTGAACTGTTTTATAGCATATACCACTGGTCCAGAAAAACAAAACATGCTTATAATAGAGATGAAAAGAATTAAATAACTTTTTTTTTTACCAGCAGGACAGAAAATCTATCTTTGTTTGACATAGCATAATACATATAATAAAGAACAAACACTACTTCAGCAATGCAGCAATATATGAGTCAATACATGTTTGAATTTTGTGTCATGAGGATATTTTATTGCTGTTTGCTCATTATATTTATTGCACGTTTGTACAAAGGCTTCCTTATGTATCCCTCATGCATCTTTTTCTTTGGCAAGGGTGCTGTATTGTTCAGAAGGCTTTATGTCAAATACGAGTGGATACTCAGTGCTAAATACAGCAAAAAGAAACACAGATTTTTGCAGATGATATGTTCTTTTGGCTTCATCAGGCCGTGACGTTCGGCACGCAGTGGAGTTGTTCGCAGTCGAGTGTGAAGCGGCCGGTGAGAGTCAACACTTCCAAGCCTGAGGCTATGGAAAACGGTGGAAAGCTCCTTCTGGGTTGGGAGTGAGTTACTGCCCCAAGTGAAGGAGTTCAAATATGTCGAACTCTGACGGCTCGGAGTGTATAAGATGGAGTGTTGGACTGGTGCGGCGTCGGCAGGAATGTGGACGTTGTACCATGGCGGTCACAACGCTGTTTGGGGCCGTCCTCCATGCGGCATCAGAAGTGTTTTGCATGCCAGACTTTGTTAACTTTGGTCATTTTTTCTTGGTGTTCCGGGCACGTCCAACTGGTAAGAGACCTCGGGGCTGACTAAGAACCATCTGGGGTTGGAGTATATAGCCCATCTGGCCTGGGATTGTCTTGGAATGCATTGCTGGGCAGCACCCTGCTAAAGCCGCTGCCACTGTGACCCAACCACAGATAAAGTGAAGGAAATGGATGGGTCGATGGATGGAGCAAAAAAACACACAGAACATCTAATGATCTCTTGTGGGAGAAGTGGTTGGAGTACTATTTTTCATGGCAGCCCAACAGTTCACATGGTTTCAAGTTGGTTTATGTAGTGGACCACTTAATTTGTAGTGGACCACTTAAGCACAAGGCTCCCTAAACACAAGTTTTTATAGGTGGAACAAAGTGGACGTTAATACCAGACTGTCTGCAGTTTCTCCTTTAGCCCGACCAAATGGACCGAGAGAGACTGCAGTCTGTGCTGATGCTCATTTTTACTCAAGTGTTCTCACAAAGTATTAAGACTAATAAACTGTCGTCAACAGTTGGAACAAGTGCACTTTGCTGAACTTAGAGGGGCTGAATTGGATTTGTTTTGACTGAACAAACACACTGCAGTGCAGCAGGTTACAGAGCCGCTGTTCAATAAATAAAGGTACATGCGGATCCATGTGGGTTTAGCTTAGAAGCTCAGGTTCAGCAATGTGAACCTGAGCAAACAAGATAAAAAACATTTAACAAAAATCAGCTTTTCCAGTAAGCTTTGAAGAAAACAAACCGTATGAGTAAACACAGCTCCAGAGATAAATATGCTTAAATACACTAAAGCTTTGCTGTTACTGGCTCTGAAACACATTCATTTCAAATCAACAATAAAATCAGAGAGCAAACACAAACTCCACTCACGCACACGTACACAGGAGGCACTCAGACTTGTTTACCCATGTGGATGGTCAATCCCATCAGACATCAATCACATTGATCTCCACTGACCTTGCTTTTTCCTACGCTGCAGGCTTTTAACCTGTGAAGTGCAGCAGGCACCAAACACCTTGTTAATTTTGGCTTCAAACACTCTAACCACAAATATTTACCTTTAATTTGGCATATTATATTATATTATATTGAAGGGATGAAAGGGTTAAGTTGTTACTTGACAAAGACTTCTTTTTAATCTGGAATCATGTCATATCATCATCATATTCTGGATTTCTCCCACCAAACTACCAATGAACTACACACCAGAATTAGTTTCTGAAGTTAAGAAATAGGCCATGCAGTTGCAAAATCCTTCTCGACCTCAGTGGAGTCCACAATTATTGTTGCAGTTCACTGAGAACTGTCACTCAAATGGGCATGTTAATCATCAAACGGCTCTATCTAAATAAAAAACGATCGCTCACGAATATTACAAGTTGTATTCATTTTAAAAACACATCTTCCTCTTTACTTTGATGCCAAAAATATGTCGCTGTAGCTTTTCTAACTAAATTTGATTCAAGATTCAAACAGCAGAAGGAAAAAAACAAATAGCATTAAAACTGTTGTAAACAGACAGTTGTAACTGTCCTTTATAAGACCAAACAACAGCCTCATAAGACAAAAAAATCCCTTTTTAAACATGTAAAAGTCACCACGACTGAGTCAGTCCTCCCTGCTGACTCTTCGGCAAACTGCCCTGGAGCAGCATCTGTCTCTGCAGTGAGAGCCAGGTAAGTCCCGCTGTTTACTGATTATGTGATACGATGTGAGCAAAACACTTTAGCTCACTATGTCTTTGTCGCTTTGCACTACGCACAGTGGGTCAGGATCTCCCTCATAACCCAATCTTACGGCTTCCATAAGATTGTAAACATGGAGGTGCTTTGTCAGAAGAGCCATTTTTAGATTTACAGTGGAAATCAATGTAATGATGCATTTTTGGTTCTGCTTACTGATGAAACTATCGACAGTACAAAACCCAGTACATCATCTTCCATGTTTTATTACACCGGGAATAATTTTAGAATGACAAGCATGATCCAGTCAAGTTAAAGGTATCCTGTAGGGTTTTTGTCCACTAAGAGCGATATAGAGCATCATTTTTATGAGTGGTGCAATACACATTCCTGTCAAAAAGATCACGTCATTTCACTAATTGACAACTGGCGGCGACTACATGCCAAAAATGTGCTTGTAGAAGAAAGAAGACTGCAAATGAAACCAATTTGGGATTGGGAAATATTTGAAAAGTCGCCTTTGAGTACTTTTAATGAAGAAGGAAATGCATTCAGCACTTCTGATGCGAAACCCTGAATATATTTATGTCTTATTCATATTTTTCTCTGTTTACAAGAAAAGCTCCACTGGGTTTTTAATGTTTTGTTATTTTACATCTAAAAGGAGTGGCTTTAATCGCTGTTAATGATTTCATTTTGAGAGGTGACTCACGTTACCATTAAAAGATCATTTTCCCTGAGTGTTCATGATTTGTGAGTCAAGCCTGCGTGTCTGTGCAATCTTAGGTGAGTTGAGATTTCTGGATTCCCTTATTAGGCAACCGCTCATAAAACTAATCACCGTCACAGTTTTAGGAGGAGGCTTTCTTTTCCTGTAATCTGTGATGGAGGAGATCACAAGAAGAAAGTGGTAAGAGTCAAGAAATGTGATATTTGCAGTAGTATCTACAGTACAGGCAAATAAATGTAATTAAGGGTGTTTTATTAGAGGTCATTAACATGCTTGCAGATCTGAGTTATTGTGTAAAGCAGCTTTGTTAAACTAGTAGCTGTGGGGTAAAATGTTTCATACGCCCTGGGGCAAGATGATCCAGGTGTTCAGCTTATATGTCATTCACTTTAATTACATTAGGTTTGTACAGGCACTTTATTCTAATACTGCAGGGCAGGTATCACTGTGCCAGACTGTTAAAACAAAGAGGCTCGTGACATAGCCAAAGAATAAAGCAGACGAGAGAGACAAGCTACTCTGAGAAGATTTATTGAGGAAATCAAGAAAAAGATTGAATTAAGGGTTTGTGACAGAAACACAAGAAGATGTGATGCACACATCTATCTCTCCCTGAAAACAGCCTGTTTTTATGTTTTTGTTTTTATGAATATGATTTAACAGCAGTGCATGTTTAATGCAACAAACCACGGTGACAGTTTCATATTCTTTTACTCAAAACAACACTGTGAAAATTTGCTCAATAAAAATGCCAGCCACAATTTTGTGGGGGTGCGGTGACAGTATATCAAATTACAGCATGCCAACATGACACTTGTATCCTTGCAGACATTTTTTTTTTAAAGAACAGAGAAGCATCCTGACAATTCGAGATGGACAATGTTCTTGACAAGCAAATGTTCCCAGCTGTTTCAGCCTACTTTTCAATTCTATACGGTGCCATTTACTGAACAATAGCATGCTGTTACAAACTTTTGAACCTTTGTTTTTGTTGTATTGGATTATTGGCAATCAAAGAAACAAGCCTATAGCCTCCAAAAATGGAGAGGCGCTTGATCAGTGAGAAATATTGATCAAGCTAACATTCAATGCATCCTCATTAGATAAAGACTTTCGAGATTTAGCCTTTCTTGTTTGCCTCTTGTGTCAGTGAAAACCTTTATAAAAGAGCAAAAGTAAAGCTGTTCCGTTGTTTTAACAACACAGTTTAACCTTGTCCAGAATTTCCCAGGTTGGGAAGTACTGTAACAAAAGACTTAAACAAAATATCACCAGAAAGAGACTATTCCTGTAAAACTGTGTAAGCCGACGACCTGGTGACCCCTCTGTCTCTGCACGGATCTCTGAATGCCTCTCAGACGTATCTACATGCTTGAAGGCACACCACCTCCACCTGAACCTTTCAAAAACTGAGCTGCTGGTCCTCTCAGCCAAACTAACTATACACCATGATATCAACATCAAAATTGACTCCCTATCTCTCACCCCTACCGGACTAGTGAGAAACGTATAGGAGTCATGATCGATGACCAAGTAACCTTCTCTGATCACATTGCCTCAGTTGCTTGGTTGTGCTGCTTTGCACTTTAAAACATAAGAAAAATCAACAACTGCAACAGCAACTCAACATGCTACCCAACACCTGATACAGGCTGTGGTCGTCTCGCAACTCGATTACTGTACCGCCTTCTTGACAGGCCTCCCAGTCTACAGAGTGAAACCCTTACAGATGATCCAGAATGCTGCAGCACGCCTGATCTTCAGTCAACCTGAAAGCGCAGCTCTTACCTCACTGCTCAGCGAGCTCCCCTGGCTACCTGTAGCAACTCACATTAAATTCAAATAGCTAATGCTTGCCTACAAAGTAGTCTCCCGTTCTGCACCCACTTACTTGCCCTTAAACAGACATATGTTACCATCTGATTGTCGCGCTCCTCTGACTGTTGTGTTCTGCCACCTGTACGCTCGGGGCAATCCAAACTTTTCTTGTCTGTTGTTCACATTGGTGAAACGTCCTACAAGTTCTTACCAGATCAGGGGTGTCGCTCTCTCAGCAATACTACTCTCAGAGAATACTTATTGCTATACTAATATGTCCCTGATGCACTCTACCTTAATTGTTTCTCTTTCTGTAAGTTGCTTTGGATAAAAACATTAGTTAATGACAATATAAATGTAAATGTAAGCTACTGTAATATTTTAATTGCCATAAAAGCACAACTGTTAATTGACTCCTGAAACCTAGCACACTGAGTCCAAAGCATTTTATTACAGCAGGAGAGAAGCACTAATAGTCAAGCAGTGAGGATGATTTTGTGGTCGTCTCACTTCTTGAAAGTAGAAAGAGAAAATGTCGGGTCCATCCAATCCTGAGAAGGGGGTCATCTGCCCGTAATGAAGCCGTCTGCTCCTGCAGGACCTGACACTGCCGTCTCTCTCGTCTTCTCTCCTCCCTTCTCTCCACTGGAGGTACCTGAAGGGGCTGAACTGACCTCCCTTTCTGCCTGTGCGCTGTCCTCATCCTCTACATCTTTTGACAGATTAAAAAAACTATTCTGGAAGTTTTGACGTCTAAAAGTTTAGGAGTCAGAGTCCAAATCTGGACAGCGTGCAAAGGCCTTAAATGTGCGGGGAAACTGAAACAATGTGCTACGAGAGGCTAAAAAGCTGCAGCAGCAGAGTTAAGTGATGATTCCTGGTGAGTCTGATAAAATAATTTGATTCGTTGGTGTTAAAATGATCCATTAGTGAAGCTTTCATACTGTGCTCAGCCACTTCCAGCCAGATACACATTTATTGCACATTATTACACATATTGCTCATCCACCTTTTTTGCTGCCAACATACCCTTGGCCAATCACATTGCTCAGTCAAAATCAGATGCTGCATTAGGATGTGTAAACATAATTTGATTATAATTTGCATTCCTCAAAGAGAAAGAGATGAAAGAGAATTTGCTTTCATCTCATTCTGACAAGAGAAACGACACCACGTGTAATTTCTTGCAACAATAAGTTGATGTGTTTTCTAAATGGGCTTGTGCTCCTACGTGACAGCAAGTAAGCGATCTCCAAACTGATGTGTAAGAATCTAACGCAAGGACTCCTCGTGGACGATTTGAGTGGACCGGATAAAATCTTGAAAGAAGTTGTGTGAATAAAGACTTTTTATTCAAATCTAAGTAGGTCATTAGGAAAAAGTCTCTCCTGTGAAAGTGCAGCATCAGACTGTGCATAAGCCACGGCTGTACTTTTAGCTCACTATTGATGTTGTCCTCGGGACTTTGGTCACCCTTTAACTACATCAGGCGAGTCAAAGATGGGCCATCAATTATTTATATGGCAGGGATACAAGGAGAGAGATAAGAGATGTATATAGAGAGGAGAGGAGATGAGGAAGAGACCAGGCAGAGAGATGTGGATTTAAAAAGGAGATGAAAGATGGCGGCAGTAAAGAGAGTGAGTGCAGGAAATGCGTAAGAGGGAGACCAGGAGGTGATGAAGGGCAGAATATGTAAAAGCAAATACACTGTGTGGCGGATGAAGTGGTTATACGAGTCCTGGACTCCAGATAACACTGACAGTATAACAAGAAAATAAAGGGAGCATTCCATCTGTGACAGCTCAGAAGAAAGGACATTATGTTTGAAAGAAACACAAGAAAGGAATTTCACAGGAGAAAAATAATGGTGGGAGAAATGGCTCAATTTACTTGCATTCTCCAACAGTGGATATCCATTACCTGTGTCATAAATGTAGGGAGAAGACAGACGAAGAGATAGAGCGAAGTAGATAAAGGCATTAAAGAAAGAGCAAGGAGCTGTGATCATATTCCCTGCCGATTTCCCTTGGACATTATTTCACTAGAAGATGCCAAACTGCATAAAACATGTCGTGCTTCATCTCCTACAATGACGTTACAGAGTCTAAAAAAGGAGGATTTTAACATTATTGATTCATAGCTCAAATTGCTGCCTTGAAGTTTGGAAATTCATCACGGTGGTGCTGGCGGCTGTATACCGCAGGATCAACCCAAATCAAAGTTGTTTGATTTAAAATGTCAAGTTTCAGTCGTTTCAGAAGTGTATAATTTGGTCAGCCATTCGTGTCTGTATTTTTCTGAATGTCCCACTAGTTTTTCTGCCTTCCTCACCTATTGGGTGCCCATGCTTATTGGCCAAGTCTGGTTCTCTGAAAATACTTTCATTTTAACCTTCCTCCAAGGAAGCCCCGATTACCTTCCTTCGACTCTGACCCAATTTGTACCAAAGTCAAAGTTTTCCAAGGGCATTCGTTTTGACTGCAGACATACTATACTCTGCTCTGGTATATGGGCTTAAATCTTGGGAAGTGTTGCACTGCATTTCGAAAAGGAGTTATGGGGGAATGCAACCCCTGAGAAGAATCCACATATGTTACTCCTGTGCCTGTGGACAAATCAGTCAATACTTTGTGAACTTAGACAACTCTTTTTCCAAAACTATAAACTCAAGAAATAACGCTTAAAAATTGTAAAGTAGGATGTGAAATCTGGCAGATAAAAAAACACCAAGTCACTAATTCAAGGCTTCTGTCTCTGACTCTGACTGATAATTTTGTCCCAGGGCACAGCAATGCCTTGCCTAAATAATTTAAGTTGTGTGGCATTCCCCTTTAAGTGACTAATCTCAGTTCTTAGCTGGGGCAAACCAATTACAATCTCAGCTCAGGCAAATCAATTACAATTTCCATCCCCTACTTCTAATCAGTTTCTGATTAACGCTTGGCAAACCATGTGAGTAGATAATCAATGGCACTAACAGGGAGAAAGCAGTGAACTAGCAGAATCGTGGCTATAAAGGATGATGCTTGGAAAGCTGTAATCAAGGTAATAGTAAGCTGAAGGATTTCAGATGTTGGACAATAACACAAGGTCAAGGCTCATTATCTTAGAGGTTTTACTTGTTTGTTGAAACCTGAAATTCAACACTGAGATTGTTGCTTTTCCGTGGCCTGCTTTCCATGTTGATGCACCAAAAACGTTCTGAAGTGAAGTCGTGTTTTTTGATGCATAAATGAAATACTTGCCTGAAGCTATTGACAACAAAAGGTGCATTTTTCTGAAGTTGACATCTGATGCCTTTAATCTTCACTGAACTGCTTTACATCATAGCAGATTCTGTATTTTGAATTATTTCTCTGAGCTTTTATCACCTTTTATCTGCAGCTTTTCCTTCATCATAGTTTAAACCAGGCAACACGAGTGAAATGGATTATGCAGAGTGCTGATATTTGGTGTCTAATCTTCGACCTCACTCTTCACAAGCACAAACGGAATATGAAAAACTAAAAAAAATTGTCGCCCTGATGTCAATAAAACCCTCAATTTCCCAGAAACAATACAAAGGAAATGACTGAGATGTTTCTCAATGGTAGCTATGGCCCTGAACAGAAGACACATGTATCGCGACCAAAGCATTGTATCCTATCTTGTTTTTAAGCTGAACTCCAAATATTATGAGCTAATGAAAAGCTTGAGTCTTTTGTAGTTTCTGCATGGTTGTCAGCTTTTCATTCACTATGATGGATTTCCTTTTCCAACATAATTAAAAGTCTTGAAAGGGAATTGTTTTGTGTGACTTCATTGGGCGGAATAAGCTGCACAAATTTGCCAAAACTAATTTACATCTAGCAAAATGTATTTAGAGGTATTTTTAACCTCAGCCAGATCATGACCGGCCAGATTTAAAGGACCAGTGTATGGAATATAATATGCATGACTATGTTTTCATTTGTGTATATGCATCCATTTTCTTCCCTTTGTCTGTGGTCAAGTTGCAGTGGCAGCAGATTTAGCAGGGCGTTCTAGACGATCCTCTCGCCAGCAAGGCATTTCAGCTCCTCCAGGGGAATCCCGAAGGTGTTCCCAGACTCGATGGACTATGCGGTCCCTCCAGGGTCCCAGGAGGCATCCTAATCAGATGCCCGAACCACCTCAGCTGGCTCCCTTCTACTTCTACATCCCACTCCCGGCTCCCACCAAATGTCTGAGCTTCTAACCCTATCTCTAAGGCTGAGTTCAGCTACATGACAAGAAAGCTCATTTCAGCCTCTTGTATCTGCGATCTCATTCTTTTAGCCACTACCCAAAGCCATAGGTGACGGTTTGGAACGTAGATGGACTGGAAAATTGAGAGCTTTGCCTTCTGGCTCAGCTCCCTCTTCCTCACAATGGTCTGGTACAGCGCCCACAGTACTGCAGACGTTGCACCAACCTGCCACGCTCCAAACATCTGAAAATTAGAATCATTATGTTTTGTTACCTTGGTATCAGACTTTAATCTCTACAGACACTGCAGGTCCTCTTACAGGGTATCCACCACATTGAACCATCATGTTTCTACAGTAGCCCAGAACAGACAAACCAAATACTGGCCGTATATAGGGTGTTTCGTGGCCATCATTGTTTCTTCTTCATACTTGGATCAGGAGGGCGACTGAAGATGGATGCAACCCACAACTACATCACTAGATGCCACTAAATCCTACACATTGATCTTTTAAAAATGATATTTTCAACACAAACCAAATGGTGAACTCATTTAATCCAAAGCAGGGCAGTAAGTTTCAACTATCCATTGATTTTTCCAGCAGCAGTCAAACACCCAAACTGTCAATACTAATGCTCTGCTCTGTCTATTGTCATAAATAACCAGTGGAGCCTTGCAAGATCCTGCAACGTTTGCAAGGAGCCCTCTTTGGATTTGTGGTATAACCCTTTAACCTCACAAACAGCACTGTTTTATGATTTATGCACCCGACAAACTAAGACAATGGTGCATTATAAATGCACCTGGATGTTCAACACCAACTGGGCAAAAACTGGATTATTGTATTTGCTTCCACTGAGAGATAAAATTAAAACATTTTGATTTGTGGGCACCAGTGGAATACAAACGGGAAACTACATTGTTTAGAGTGCAATAAAGGTGAACATGGGGCTACTTTATTTTACAGTCACATGCACCAAATTTACACTGTGACGGTGGTTCATTATCACTTAGCACCAAGCTGGTAATGATATGACAGCTCATCAGTGGTTTCAGCGAGTTCTCCCAGATAATATCCATTTACATTGAAGTGACAAAGTTGTCTAGTTGCTGTCGTCATTACGATGCAAGCATAGAACGAAGTCAGGTGGAGGTCAGGGTGGATGGATAGTTCAACAAAAGATCAAATTTCCCACCTCAAACCAACAGAAAATGTTGCTTTGGGGGTTATTTTTGAAGCTTGACCGTGATCAGCCACCTTCAATGTAAGAAGGAGCAGTAAAAGTGGCAAAAATAGACTACATGAAAAAATAGAACAAATCCAGAAAGGTAATACAACAAGCATGTGGTATGGTCTAAGAGCTATGACAGATTACAAGCCTAGCCCTCCTCCAAGTCAAGTGCTGATGTGTCTCTACCAGGTGAGCTAAATAATTTTAATGCTCGCTTTGAGGCCATTGCCAGCCAGCAAGCAAAAACAGTTGAAGCAGAGGTTACTCGATGGGAGGGAAGCAGCTTCCACATCTATCATTTTTTCCATGTGTGAACACCAGGAAGCAGCAGGACCAGATGGTGTGTGGGCGGGTCTTTAAACTTTGTGCTGACAAACTAGTGATCACAATATTCAACCTGTCCTTGGCTCAGTCTGTCATGCTTCAAAAAGTCCAACATCTTTCGTGTGCCCATGAAAAACTCATCTCTGTATTAGTGAAATGCTTAGAGTGTCTGTTCAAGGATTACATCACTCCATGACTTCAACACCGTTGTCATGTTTGTTGACAACACAGCTATGGTGAAAGGCTAATCTAGAGGAAGTAGAGAAGCTGACCCACTGGTATCAAGACACAACCTCCCCCACCAACCTCAGCCTAAGACTAAGACTAAGATGATAGTGGACGTTGGGAAGAAGTAGGGAAGGAATTACGCCCCCCCTTAATATCAACAGGTCTTCGGTGGACAGAGTAAACAACTTCAAATACCTTGGTGTCCACATCACCAAGACCTGGGCGCTGCATACTGACTCCGTGGTGAGAAAGTCAAGCCAGGGACTGTTTCACCTCAGCTGCTTGAGGAAATTATAGGTATCATCTCAAATACTGCGGGATGTATACTCCTACGCTATCAAGAGCATTCTGACAGGGAACATCACTGCCTTGAACAGACACGGCACCGAACAAAACTGCAAGGCTGTGCAAGGAGTGCTTCATTCAGCTGACCGCACAATGTGTGCTCTACCATGCTTGAAAGACATCTATACCAGATGATGCAAAAAAATTGAAGATGCCAGTCAGATAACGGCCTTTTCTCCCTGGTGTGATTGCGAAGAAGGTTCCAGATACACCAGGCCAGCACTGAGAGGCTCAGGAAGAGTTTGCATCCTCGGGTCACTAGGACACTACACAATGACTGCTTAAGACTACACTTTAGGAATACTTTTCTAACCTACTTATTCACTCCTTATACTACTATTGTTGTTTTTTAGCTAATATTTGTCATGTGGAGGCGGTTTGCCTCCTCCCTTCTCAGTGTTTTTCCTGTGGTTTTGTACTCCCTTTGTGTTTTTGTTTGTCTGTGTGTGTTGCTGGGTGTTCACCTTAACATTATTGTCATTTTAACTCAAATCATGATCGTTCTCCGAGTTGTTTTTGTGTCTAAACTGAACCAAACCTTAACCATAGTTTTGTAAAGCAGAGATATAAGATGTCTTGCTGATTGGGGCTTCAGATGAGACAGCGCCTACAGGGTGTGACAAAGATAGGATAGTAGCTATTGTTCTCTAATATCATCAGCAAAATAAATAGGTAAGTACTCAAGGAACCTATTTTGGAAATATATTATAATTTGATAAAATAATAAACGTGTTTAAATGCTTTGAGTCCAATGTTCAATGATATTCTGGATGTGTTGTTAATAATTCACAGAGCCAAAGAAGGGCAGAGAGCTTACCGTCTGTTTTTGATGGTTTATTAACATCCATAGGCGTTCAGGTTTTACATTTCCATTGACAAGAGAAATCCCTGCGAGCCTCTCTCTCAAAATCAGGGAACGTTTGGAAATATCGAGCTGTCTTTCTCGTTCTTTGATGCTACACACAACACGGCTTAATTTCCACCGGGGATGGAGAGATGCAACGTTACCTTTCATAAAGTATCAGGTCGCCTCCAAAAAGCTTTTTTGTTCACACATGACCTATTATTTAAACATCAAATACTAATGTACTGAATAATAACTTGGGCTGTATTTGAGATCAGTTTCTCTATGTGGATTTTATGTTTTTGGGTTTATTCAAATGTCTTTTGAGGAGTGGAAACATATTCCAGTTTGCCTCCTCCTGCAAAAGCTTCACTTCCCTGTGTTCCTTCATATTGTGATCATAGTCAGATTACATTTTAAATTATTTACAATTATCATCTTTGCAATTCCTCAACATTATCTGCAGCGCTCAAACTGCACATTCCCTTGTCACATATATCCTCACATAAGACTCCACAAACAAATATGTTTGTTGATCATGTCAATTTGTCTCTCATATTAACTTTGCCCTGACGTGGGTGTATTTTAGCAATGTGATTAGCCAGGGGTGTTTATCTAATTGCATTTCTTCAGTCTACATGAAATGAAACTTTCCCAGGCTTGAAATATATTCAGACAGGGGTGCTAAAACGCTTTGACGGCTGAGGCTCAAACAGTAATGATGTGGAAAAAGCAGAGATATCAAGCTTTAAATGGGATTTCAGTAGGTCTCACGTGTCGCACGTCTTCCATTTCAGATATATGATACTTGTAGTTTGCTTTACCGCATGAACGGCTGCAGATATAGTCTGTTCACAAGTGAATACTTTTTCCGCCTCAGCCTCCTTATCAAATTATTTCACAATCTTCCATGTTTAGCCTAACAACAGTGGAACAGGGCAAAGAGGCGACTACAGTGATGTGAGAGTGAGACTGACAGCAGAAACAGACCCTGCATCTCAGGAGAGATGATGCACGTCAATAGAATTTACCAGGAGACGTCTTTGTACGGGAAAAATGGATTTTTGTTTCATATGCAGCAGGATGAAACAATGTAATTAACACGGTTTCTTTTTATGAGGTGACGATGTAAATATGCTGATGTTTAGCAGGTAAAATGTTTACACACCTCCTGTCTTAGTCGAGCATGTCACCATAATAACATTTGCTAATTGCCATGACACATAACACATTGCAACAGGTGATGATGGGAATGTCATTAGCTTTGCAGGAATTCGGTCATGAATTGAAGTGTTTATTTTTCATATATTATTGCTTTCATCATCAGTGGATCTCCATCTGTCATGGACAGTAAAGAAATATTTATCATAATATATATTCTAAAATTATAATTTTTAATAAATATAATAAATAAATATGAGACATATGAGACATTCATAATTCTTTTTCGCGTAAGGCCTGTCTGTCTCACCAATCACGATGATTCACAGTGATTTTATGAATTCAAGTCTGTCAGCCAGCTGTCATCGCTGGCATTCTCTCTACCAAACCTCGGCATGGATTCCTTCTGCCTCACCTCAGCCTGCCACAACTCTCAAATCCTGCTGGTATTCCCCAAAAAATAACTTGTTTTCACCTCATCTCCCTGTCCGGTGTCTGCATTTGAATTCAGCCTTAAAAAAACGTGACAGCCTCCTCATGGAGAAACGGAGAGCGGTCTTTGTTTTATGAATGAAGTTAGGCAGTAAACCATGGCCTTCACATGACAATATTCACAGCTTGGATTCATTTCTATGAGAAACGGTTCTCTTTTAATCAAATCCGAAGGACTAAAGGAATATAAATGATTGGTCGTGAGGTAGGGAGGATACCACTTTCCTGTGTTTCCACAGTAAATAAATTATAGTGATACTTTGGTGCTCGTGGTTTCTGTAAAATCTACAAATTAATTGTGGAGAATCTAACCAATCTGTCGATGTGTAGCATGTCCTCTTAGCAGCTTAAAACTTCCAGAACCCCGTGGGTTTTAAGAGGTTTTACACATCCAAAAAATCTAGAAAAACCAGACCCAGTGACCTGCATTTATTCATCAACGCGAAGCCACAATTAGCGAATAAAATGGACTTAATACTTGATTAAAGTTTACGCATTCAAATAAAATATGAAGACATATCCGTATGTAGACCGGTAACAGATGCTTCACAGGAACGGTTATAGCTATTGATAAGTTTATTAACTTTAAAATGTCTTTATCTCTGCTCATAACTGTATTATAGCTCATTATAGTGTGTCTAGAACTTTATTTAATTGTTGATACTGACCACAGATGCTTAGTAAAGGTGGTTGAAATAAAAGGTTACTCATTTTTAATAGCAGCCATTTTTAAAGTTTTACAAATGGCACCATCAGAACCAAATTCATGGTCACTACATCAGCTGTTGTAGATGTAGTAGCTGCTGTGATTCATTTTAACAGCTTTGGTGCCCTTTGGGTTGGTGGATGAGGTCTTTTGGGGATTGAACCTGACCATAGCTCTTCATGACTTCCTTTTTACAGCAGCATTACCTCACCTTGACTTGTCTCAAAGCACACAAGCAGACATGAAATCACCTCCACTGCTGCCCCCACGACAGGCACTTCGTCGACACGTCGACCGGTGGACAGCAGAGGAAATACCTCATGCTGCAATAACCTATAATAACTGACGTCATGTAGAGGCGAGAACACAAATGATACTGGCAGGATGAGCCACGCTGTAGGTACATGCTGAAATTAGATTATCATGTTGTGATAAAGCTGCAGCAGGGCAAAGTCCAAATGACCTTTTTTATATGGTCATTTGTTGGCTTGTGTTGTTGTGTTTTGTTTTTATGATACAGTTGAGAGCAACAGAGGAGAGAAAAAGAGGGGCCATATGTGGTTTTTGTAATATTACACCACTTGAAGCTGTAAATTGGGCACTAGACATCATATTAGTTTCCAAATCTGCATTAGCACATGAACTATGAACCCCTTTTTCATGCCAGAGAAGTGAATGGGACACACAGGTTGCAAAATTATGATTTGGATGAAAAATTTAAGTCACAAGTTTGAGATTTGATATCCGGTTTTACATATCTCCATGTACACAAAGGACAAATTTGACTAAACATGCATTTTGTTCGTTTATATAGAAGTTTGTGTCTTAATTGCAGAAAACAATAAAAAGACAACGCCTGTGTCTTATACAGATCAGAGACAAGCCCTCACCATTACAAGGAGCTTCTCGTCGGTATGTAGCAGACAGCACCAACGCCAATGTGGTCTGATTTCAACCCCCTAGTACCCCCTTGGGGCTCCTGCCAACACTCTGGCTTTGGCTGCCACTTGCAGCCTGTGTCTGCTGTATTCCTGGTGCCCTCGGTTTTTTTTTTTTTTTTTTAAACAAAAGTGTAAAAAAACCCCCAACAAATTACGATGTGATGTAATATTGTCATTACAACTGGCAATCTCTCCATCTGTTTAACCTTTGACTTTGAACTGCAGCTGCATGCGTGTTGTCTCTTTTTGACTTGTGTAGTGTGTATGTTAGCTAGCTGTATTCTGCCCGTATTAGGCCGTGTGCACTAAAGTGTTAGTAGCAAGATAAGACTCTGGCTCTGTGGCTCAGGAGGTAGAGCAGGTCGTCGACAAATCAGATGGTTGGTGGTTCAATCCCTGACTCCTCCAGTCTTCATGGGCAAGATACTGAACCCCAAATTGCTCCCTGTAAGTCGCCTTGGATAAAAGCGTCAGTTAAATGTGACATACAGACTTCTTCAGCATCTCAATCCTTCATGTACAAGTGTCTTACTAATAGCTTCACAACTAGCGTTAGCCGAGCACACAACTACCTCTGTGCAGGTGGTCCGTACTGTATGTAGGACAGCAATCGTGATCATGATGACGGTAGGAAGGATGCAGCTGTAGTTCATGATGGAGATTAACGTCTATGATGAAACTGGTACAACCACTGCTGCTGAGGATACAAACACTACCTCCAACCCTCCTTTAGTTACTTCCCTGGATCTGATCAATGTGCCTCAGTCTCAGGTAGCACCACAAGTACTCATTCAACTTCTGTTCTTTTGAACTTAACACCGAGGAGCAGTACCCAAAGGATCCTCTGGCTATCTCAAAGAGAAACTTCTCACACCTGAGCTAATCAGAGTACTGATGGAGCACGGCTCATACCAGCCAGGGCTGAAAGCCAACTATGAAGCATTCCCATATAATGAAGATAAACGACACTTCAGTTTTGTACGGTATAAGCTTTTTATAGGTCAGTCACGCACAGTGGATAGACAATGGCTTATTTACTCTCCAAAACGCAGTGGCCATCTTTAGTTTTTTGTTGTAAACAAAATGACAGTGCAGGACACTACACTCTGTATCTCAAAGTTTAAAAGGGTATAGAAAATTGAGCAATATGAGAAGTCTGCGGTGAAGCCTCACATTATCCAGGACAGCACAGCGTCTGCAGGGCTAATCAAAGCTGACAGGGAACAGATTGAGAGAAACCCGAGCATTTTACACAGCACCCTGTTTTTAGCTCGACATGGCTTGGCATTTTGGGGGTATAGGGAGTATGCTGTGTCGGGTGCGCCTTCCTCAAACAAGGGAAACTTCTTGGAGCTAGTGAAGCTGCTTGTCCAATACGATGCGTGTGACCTACCTAGGCCATCAGTCTCAGACTGAGTTAATTTCAGCCCTTGCCAGAAAGACATTACTAGGATAGATCGGTTTTCTCTGTCCCTTAGGTATGTCACTGAATCTGGCAACAGCCTGGAGCACTTTACTCAGTTTGCAGAGCTTCCAAGCAGCAATGCCGATACATTGTATAATGTCCTTGTGAATGTACTTAATGTATTAAATCTAGATGTTAAACAATCCAGGGCCAGGCATATGATGGGGCAACAACAATGTGTGGTTGTTTATCAAGGCTGCAGGCGTGGCACAGAAAAAAGATTTCCTTGAAGTCTAAACCTAATCCTCCTGTATGTTCACAGTATAGCGCAAATCTGTTTTTTGGTATGCTGGAATCATTCCTCAATTCAGCCTCCCATAATTTAAGATCCTAGAGGAGAAAGTAGCCAACATAATGTGTGACGGATATGTCCGATGGATATAGTATACATGCGACTTTGGGGAGGATAAAAAAACACAACTTAAGACTCTGAAGCCTCTGAAACAGATGGTTTACTTCACAAGCGTAGCACATTTAATTAAAATTTATGTCTTGGCTTTGGAACGCTATACTGCATACAGACATAACTACCTCCAAAAAGAATGGCTAGGTGCCTGCACAGATGTCCAGCTGATTGACACTTTTAGGACACAGCCCGAGAAGAAGACATGATTGAAATTTGCCAAGACATTGCTAGGAGATGCAATTCTTCTAATGAGTTTACAAGGAAGAGAGGCCGGAGACGCCTCCCATGATGAGGTGACAGAAAACGAAGTGATCCAGGAAACCAGCGAAATTTTCTTTCTATATCTTGAGCAGCAGTTTGAGAAACTTTTCTCCACTCTGAACCCCCAAAAAACTTCAGATGACAAAATAGACAGAATTTAGATCTAGCTTAACAAGTGTTAGATAATCCGTGCTGTGTGTAGTGAATTGGAAATAAAGATCAACACTACAGAAGCTGTTTTACCGTTTATCATCTGCAACGATAAGGAAAGGGCATTCCCCAACATCAGTATTTATAAACCATTACCAGTCGCCAGCGAAAAGTGGAATGCAGTTTCTGCTGCCTGAAGGCATGCATGAAGGAGGCCAGACTCTCAAATCTCACTTTTACTATCCATAGAGAGATGGGATATTGTCCTTGATAAGAAGAAGATGGTTTGTGAAGATGAAAAAGAGTAGGATGTTTTGGATTTTCAAACATTTCGTGTGGATTACAAGTCATTTTTGCTGGATTCAATTCAGCTGACAGTTGCCACATAAAAACATCATTGGTAAGTTGATTCATAAGCTCGTCATAGATGTTGGCTATCAGTCTCTTTTTCAAAAATAGCTTTGTTTGTTGCTTCTTGTGTTGTAGACTGCAGGGTCTGCTCTGTTATTGTAGTAACAGCTAGCTACACATTGCTTGTGCATTTGTTGCTGTGTGTCAGTATAAGGTTGTGCATCTTCTATCCTTGGTTTCTTGCCCCAGTTAAGTGTACTTTGCTTCATTTTGTTTTCTTTATCTGACTGAAGTTTTAGGAAATTATTGGTAAAATAAAATCCATGGTGCTATCCGCAGTTTATGATTATAAATCCATGCTGAAATAGCACACCTGTGCTCTGCTCTGCCCTTCCATCTCTGTAAGTTTCCCTTTGGATTTGTCTTGCATCTCCAGCCAATGAACCATCGGTTCTGCAGCGGACCCTGGCTTCATGGTATGCATCCTGGATCACTGAGTAACCACAATTCTGCAACGTCTAATGGAAAATATTCTATCCATCCATCCATCCATTGTCTTCTGCTTATCTGGGATTTGGTTGCAGTGGCAGCAGGTTAAGCAGAGGATTTTCCGGCTCGTCCTGGGGGATTCAGGAGTATGATCCAGTCAGTGAGTTTGGAAAGTATTCCAATTGTACCATATAAACACTAAAAAACAACCTAGCTATTCCCACTACACCCAGTTGTTGTTTATCAGTGTCATTTTCTTATTATTGACAGTCTGGCAGTGGCAATCTCCCTGTGCCTCATCAGCAATCAGTCCTGCTATGACGACCTGGTCAAGATACCACTCACACACTGCAGATGATCCCGTACCTGTACCAGTCGGTAATTGGCCTGTGATTGAATAGTTAGTTACTCTGGTGTTCTCCAATGTGTTTTGACTGCAAGCTTTGTGGTGCCTTTGTACTTTCTGACGTGGAGACCCAGTTTTCCAGTGTGACTCGCTTTTGTTCAGACCGTGTTCTCAGGTGTTCTCTAATGCATCCTCTGATCTGAGGCTTCACCTGTGCCACCAGCCAGCATTCAGCCACTGTGCTAGTCTACGTCTCTGCATCCTGGGTTAAAAAAGAACTGCAAACGTAGCAATTGGATGTCAGATCTAGATGATTATAGATTATATTTTCAGTTTATAGTTTAACTTTTTACGCAGTGGCAAATGTAAAGTGTTCTTGACTTTATCTATGAAATATGGATGTTCTTTTTGAGTAGAGTAAAAAGGAAGGTGTGCTGTACACAGTATGAGTTTTAGTACATCTTACCTAAAATAAACCTACTTTATAAAAGAAAATACAAAGTAAACCTTTTGAATACATCAGCAGCCATTTTTCTTAACTGTAATATAAAGTACAAAAGAACATGAAATGAGCAAAATTACATAAGTGGACAAAAGTATGGTAATTACGGATGTGTACTTTCGTATGACTAAGTGATCTGATTGAGTCATACGGCTCTGCGTGTCTGGAATCTGTTTCACATTTCGAAGCTAATAAGATGCAGAAAAAAAATCAAAATGATTAAATACAGATTTACATCATCATGGATCAGTGAGCCATCAGGAGGGTCAATAAATAAACTTCACTTCTACAATATAAAACCTGAAAAAAGAAAAATGTTGGTCAATTTTGTTGTTCAGCAGTGCAATTTTTCATTATCAATTTGTAAATGGATTAGATTTATATGATATTATGTTTCCACTGGAGCTTTAAAGGATTTATTTGGCTAGACGACGACATAAAGTGGAGTTTGAGACAGAAATGTGTAGCTGAATAAACTAATCTCACCACAGGTTCCATTTAGCAACTGTTCTGGATATTTTCTAGCAATATTCAACAAATCAGAAACACTATCTATCGCAGAGATAGAGATACCAATTTCTCCACTCAGCATACCCTGAATACATAATAACACAATACAACCATGAGACATGTTGCTTTTTATGTAAAGGTCACAACTCTCGAACTCAAGTTCCCCCTTCATTTGTCTCTTCACTGCTCAATCTAAATGTAAAATCCACCTGGCTGTCAAATGCCTTTCCTGTGACAAGTTGGGCTGAAGTCAGTACAACACGAAGGTGAGTGACAACTGCAGTGAAAACCACACAGAGCAGGTTAAGAGTGTCTGAGAGCGAGCTGTACTCCTTTTAATTTTAACCCATCAGTGTCAAATTGAAATCTTTTTGCTACGGGGCCTTTGTTGAGTACATCGATTGAAGTCGAAAATCCCGGTAGATGCAGGTGTCTGCGGTGTATCACTGTTGGAATCAAGCAGGTATTGAATTTTAATCTTAAATCAAAGAGTTCATAGCATTCATAGTTCATAGATATATGTGTTTGACTGATATCTTCTCTGGTGCTCTCACAGCACAGTGTGAACAGAGCGTGAACACCCAAGAGCAAATATTGATATTTGGTTCCATTCAACAGTGAATGGATGAAACTATTACAACTATACAGTACAAAGAGGGCACTGTTCATACATCTGTTGCAATATAAAGGATTCTGCTGTAATAAGCCGTCTAAATCAGCGCACACAAACACACAGCCCATTAGTTATTGATCTGGATTTGGATCGTCCTATCAGCAAAGCAGCTTTATGCACGTCAGGGGTAACTTATCAAAGATCTAGAGCAAGGACGGCCAATAATTTCTACCACTTGCTTTGTGCGTATTGAGTGTCGGCACTTTCAATCGGCTGGCTTTATTCCAGCGCTCACTTCATTACTTATGCTTCTGTTAGAACCTTTTACATCCCTGCAGGCTGTTTGAAGAGTCAATTAATTTACTAGTCTACTACCATAAGTAAGTACCATACATAAGTAAGTATAATCACTAGCACAATTGCCACTTGTAGTCAAGATGGCAACTACCACCAAAAATACAGTATTTCTTTATTTCTACACTCAGTGGTGGAAGTGTATTTAGTTATTCAAAGCAACATAACATAGATTTTGCGGCACACATATACAGATTGTTTCAACTAACTTGCACAAATATTTCAGTTTGACAGTCAGAAAGGAAGACAAACCTTACAACAGAGTAAATGTATCATCGTTTGGGGTGTCTGGTTTAGCATTTCCTGTTTTAAGTTGCTCGGGTGTTTTATTTTAATTTACTTACTGTCTGTTTTCTGTGTCACCTGTGCTTGATTATTTAGTCCATGTGTTTTCCCTGTTTCACTTGTCTGTGTCCGTTCCCCTCCTGGTCTATCTCAGTCCTGTATTCCTTGTTGTTGGTCGTCTGTTCTTTGTATTTATGTTATTTTTACCTGGACTCCACACACACCTTTTGTTATTGTGTGTTTACTTGCCTGTTCAGTATAAGTGATTAAATTCACCTTTTGTTCACTCTACCTACAAAACATACTGAATGACTCATGACAATGTACTATACATTCAGTGCACCCCCCTGCATGTTTGCACATTTTAGACCTTGACACACCCACACAGGTGTTTTCACAGTCGTGGCAGGACAAGCACAGGTGTAATGAATGGTATTGATTGCTGCATCTCATTGTGCATGCTGGCTCATCATCAGTGCTATCAGTATCACCTGTGTGTTTATTGCTGTGACAAGTGGAAAAATGGTCTCTTCTATCTGATTAGACCTCTTATCAGGACTGTGTGAGTTTGTACAGACTCTATTTGCATGTCCTTCAGACATGTCCTTCTGTCTGTCAGCTTTGAGGGAATTTTAATCATGGATGCACATGTGGAAACTGAAAATATGATATAAGATATAAGATGTACATGTCACACCTAAGCCAAAGGTAAAAAATACAAATAAATAAAAGCTTTATGTTTATATGAACTATAAGTATAGTCCCCAGTCACACCAGAAAGTGTGTTGTTGTAGGCTTGGTGGGCTAAAGTAAAATGCTAGCTATTATTAAATAGCTAGCATTTTACTACTGTAGCTAGACTGTATAAATATGGATGGTGTGACACGGATAATATGATCTTGTTTGACTCCTTTATTGTTAAAGTTTAATATGAGTCTAAAATTGTACATGAAATTAAATTTTAAGTCAACTCAAGCTGGAAGTGGTTTTCTCATTCATTCATGCATCATTGCTTCACGAGGTTAGCATTAAGCTAACCTGGATATTGTGCATTGAGTAAACTCCGGATTGACCCATAACAGCCTCTCATCTCCAACCTATATCAGCTTTGTGGATATAAATATGACTTTTTACTTGCATACTCTCATTTGTCTGTTCAACATGAGCTAGCTGACGTAACCACCAGCAGAGGAGCAAAGAAGCTTAATTTAGAAACGGGTTGTAATAATAGAACAGAATACGCAAATATACACATACAGCTATTATGCACTGAATTATTAAACACGTATGAGAGGCTCATTCACACTTCATCTGTATGATCTAGATCTGTTGTCATGAGATCAGATTTTCTCTCCCACTCCTACTACTCTACTCCTCCACTAACCTACTACTACTGCCACTAAGAGAAAATAAAATAATAGAAATTATAGTTGTTATAAGATAAAGATTATTTATAGCTCCCTGATCATTAGATAAAATATTGCTGGTGGTCTGCTGTTGCTGCTCTGTTTATGTTTATGTTTATGTTTGCCTGGTGGGCAAATTTTCCTTGAGGTGATAATAAAGTCAAGCAGACAAGGCTGTAAACCCGTGCGGAGATGGTATAAAACACCCAAACTGTACATCAATTTTCAATATCACGCTGCTGAGTCAGACTCATTTTTATTCACTGTGACAGCTTAAGTCACAGTGGCTCCACTGAAGTTAACCTCAGAGGACCTTTTCGTCATCCTTAGGAACCAACAAAGTGAAACAAACGGCAACCGTTTCAGATACATGGAAGATCTGTGACTTGTTTGAAGTAGCTTCCAGCTGCGTCACAGAGCCTTTTATCAGGTCTAAAGCAGGTGCAATAAACCGAACCACTGAGTGTGACCATCCCTGAAGCCTGGGCTGGAGTTCATCAACATTCACCTACTGCTGCATTCTGTTTTAGTTATGGCATCTGGAAGGCTTTGCACAGTGGAGGAGTGGTATTGGCTTGTAATCCAACTGCAGGACAGCTTCCAGGGAGTTACCATGGTGATGGAGGAGGTGAGATCTGAAAACCGTGGGACACTCTTGATATAATCAAAGTAATACTGACAAGGATCTCATGAAGCGTGGGTCCAAAAATATTTGTGCGCCTGAAAATAAGTATTTTCCACTGGACTGAATAGATTCTTTCACCTAGTAAGTTTATTTATGCTATATTCAGAGTAAATTCCCCAAACAATAAATAACCGCAGGTATTTCAGTTTGAATAAATTCAACATGGTAAACTGAACTCTTAAACAATGCATAATGTTCTTCCTCAACACCCTGTTTCAGAGCCAAGACAACACGAACATGCTGTTTAATTCATGTTTATTTTACATGGTTTTGATTTAATAGCAAGTAATACCAGAGCAAGAATCATTGATGATGAATGTTTTATTAATCAATGCAGCTAATGTACTGTCATGTAGGACAGAACAAGGTACCACAATCTAAGTGGGGCATCATTAATAGAATACATTTTCATTACCATCCAATGATTTCCTTTAACTATTTTCAGTTAATTAATTTAATCACATCCATGTGATTGATCAATGATGTGCCCCTCATATGTTTAGCCTCATTCCCTTTGTGTGTTTGTTTTGTGTGGAGCACGAACAAGGCGAAGCACATCAATAGTGGAGTGCATTCACAAAGAGTTTTCATGTTCAGAACGTGGTCTAACATCACGGGAATCATGTTTTCAGAGATATAATTCTTGGATTCATTCATGAAATAACAGTACAGTGCAGAGAGAGAGAGAGAGAGATAGAGAGAGAGAGAGAGAGAGAGAGAGAGAGAGAGGTACTTCTTTTGTTTTTGTATCAATCCATACATACTCAAAACAAGACCTAGCATTGGTTGCATAGTATCCCCCTATCCCAAAAATCATGACCATAGGTGAGGGTTAAAACGTAGCTGGGTTAGAAAATCGAGCTTTGACTTTGGCTCAGCTCCCATTTACCTACAATGATCGCACTACCCCCGCCAGTCCATCTCACACTCCATTTTCCCATCACTTGTGAACAAGACCCCGAGATACTTGAACTCCTTCGCTTGGGGCAGCAACTCACTCCAAACCCAGAGAAAAAATTGCACCATTTTCCAGCAGAGAACCATTGCCCCAGACATGGAGGTGCTAACCACTTAACACTCAGCTGCAAATCACCCCAATGCATGCTGAAGGTCAGCCTTAGAGATAGGGTTAGGAGCTCAGACATCCGGGGGGAGCTCGGAGTAGAGTCGCTGCTCCTTCTTATCGAAAGACCATCTGATTTTGATGCCCCCTGGGTGTCTTCCTTTAAAGTAGTTCCAGGCACAATCCACTAGTAGGAGTCCTCAGGGAAGACCCAGAACCTGCTGGAAGGACTACATAGTCCGTCTGGCCAGGGAACACCTCGGGATCCCCCAGGAAGAGCTGCTGGGGAAAGGGATCTCTGGAAGGCCCTGCTAAACCTGCTGCCATTGCAACCCGACCCCTGATAAGCAAAGGAAATGGATGGATGGATGGATGGATGGATGGTAGTCTTTTAGTATATAAAAAAGTATCAATATGAGTAGTTTCTGGAGTTTTAATAATGCGGATCATTTTATTCAGCATAGATAGTAAACCGTAACCTCAGAATAATTCATATTACTGTGGTCTAAAACACTATTTGTAGTTGGGGGACATGCACACTAATGGAAGCACAATACCACAGTGATTTTTTTAGTTTGGTGAAGTTAAAAAAAATCCTTTGTTTGCCAAAGTGATCCATGTTGTTAAATATACTTTGGGATATTATACTCCTCAGCTTTTGTTCAATTTTCCAGCAGCGATCACATTCAACAATCTGCAAAATAAAGAGGCCCCATGCTGTTTTAAAAAGTTTCAATGACAGTTCTGGCAATGGCCGCCCATTCTTTACTGAGAGTGATTTCCCTTGATGCAGCAGCACAGCAGAACATCTAGACCATCACTAACTTTTTACTCTGTTCTGTCGCTAATCGCCTCCTGGGTAGACAAAACTGAATTATTCAGAGGCTGAATAATGGGGTGCACCGAACATAAGGGAACGCAACGCAGCTCCTGAGAGAAAGGTGAGGCGTGACAAAAGACAACATTCATTAACAGCTAAACAGAACAATGCTGATTGGCTGAAAGCCCAGAAGAACGTGCCACTTCAGACCTACTCATTGGATTACACCACCAAAGACAAATGGCGATGGAAATACAATACATTAGGCAATCATATAATCATGCCAGAACTACAATAACAGAGGGATAAAAGCCAGTACAAAATACATGCAGGTCCAAGGTCTGTGGTCGCAAATATAATTTAGACAGGAATATGAAGGAAATAACAAAGTAGACTGTTATTTACCAAAATGTACAAAGGCATTAGAGTCAAGGTTGGCCTTTGTCTAAGTCTTAAGGGATAATATTCTCTGTCCCAACACATGAATAATGTAATGCAAGCGGTTGAAAAATCGCCAATGATTTATGGTAGGGCTCTCAACTAAGGTCCACTTCACCCGTATAAGTGCCTCTAGAGGGCACCCAATGTACTGTATACAAAATGACATTGCAGCACCTGCAGATTTCTTTTGGTGATTTTATTATTTTATTGAATTATAGGATACTCAAGACCTGGATGAAAATTTGCCTATTGTCTATTGCTATCAGTGCAGAAGTGATTGATGTTGTTGTTGATGATAAGGGTACCTTGAATTTTGAGTAAATCTCCACGCCTCGTCCATGCTTCATAGCGGGAACCACACATGCAGATGCCATCCGTTCACCAGCTCTTCATCTCACAAAGACACAGGTTGGAACCCAAAATCTCAGATTTGAACTCATCAGATCCAAGTACAGATTCCCACTGGTCTAATGTCCATTCCTTGTGTCTCTTGGTCCAAGCAATTCTCTTCTTGTTTTCTTCTGAGGCTGGTGACTGTAATGAACTTATCCTCTGCAGCAGAGGTAACTCTTGGTTGTCCTTTCCTGGTGTGGTCCTCATGAGAGCCAGTTTCATCATGGTGTTTGATGATTGTTGTGACTGAACGTTCAAAGTTTCCACATTGAAATTTTGTGGATTGGCTTTCATGGCTTAAAGTTATGATGAACTGTTGTGTCTCTTTACTTAGTTGAGCGGTTCTGAACATAATACGGATTACACTTGGATTTCACCGGTCATGCACTTCATATCCCACCAGCAGTGTTTGAGAAATGTTTTGCACAGGGTGTTTTATTTTGAAAATAATTTAATTTAATTGATTCTCTATGCTGACTTCCTTGCATCTTAATCTGCTATGTGCTGCTTGTCGCAGTGTCAGAGTCAAAAAAAAAAAAAAGAAGAAAAAACGTCCATGTGTCCAGAAAGGCATTTCTGGGATGCTTCTGAAATGTGCTGTGGCACTTTTGGTGAAATCACAGCCATTGTCTAAAATAGTTGCAATCAATACTGGCAACGGCAGTGCAGCCGGAAAGATTGAGCCATTACAGCTATAGTGGAATAGTTTATTTTATTGTATACCCACACTACATCCAATTCCAATCCACAATTAATGGTCTCTAGGTAAGAAACATACTAAGAAGACATGAAAATATGAAATATGAAAGACATGAAATATAATCTATACATGCGTATATAATATCTATCCTCTAGGAAATTGTTGTGACATTTCTCTGTCATTTTATTCTCACACAATTACTCAGTTATTCTAAAAACACAATCAACAGCTTGATCTACTATGAAAATAATCATTAGTCGCAGCTCTGGATGCTAAACCGTATTTGAAACTGTAATTTAATTGCTAATTGTTGAAGGATCAACCATGAAATTATACAGAAGCAGTCACTTGTTCACCGCTGTTGTTACTGCTTGCCATGTCGCCTGTAAATTGAATTTGAACTTGTAAATTCATTAAAACACAACAATACATGTTTTGGACTTTTGGTTATGTAATTGCAAAAACGTTCAGTCTCCTTTGTTTGTTTAGAAATTAATTGTCCTTTTAAATGACGGTATGAATAGTCAGAGCAGTCCTCAAGAAGCAATTCTGTGTTACAAGATAACTTGAATATTCGAGGGCTTTGAGTCTTTAAAAGGTGCCATATTTTCAGTCATTCATTGCATCAACTCTTTTCTGAATGTAATTCCCTCCAATGGTCAAACTAATCTCACTAATCTCACACTAATACCCATTGTCAAGATGATTTGATAGATGTGTATGGACAGATTAGAAGACACACTGTCACTGCTCACACACGAGGCTTCAGAGTTTAATATTTGCAATGCTGTGTAGAAATATTTCGTACTCATTGTGAAGATTTCACAACAAACCCCAAATCCAACCCTTAATTAAGATTAAGATGAGTGGAATTACACATGCCCTTTCAATTCATTATTAAAACCTTAGCTGAAAATGTGAAGGGATTAGGAATTTATATTAGAAGAGGGATAGCTGATCGGCTTCTTTTCTCTTGCCTGACTTGTTTATTTTCAGGGGAAATCATCCAAATGGATGAGCTGAGATAAATTGAGATTTATTAACAAGGAAAGGAAAATGTGGACAGCGAGTTTTTTTTTCTTCGCCAAAGATGTGCTTACATCAACCAAAATAAAACAATTTCAGTTTCATTAAAACATCATACAGCATGTCAGCTGACAGGCTCTTTTCTTTCCCAACAAACAAGCTGCTTGTATGATTTTAAATCGGCCTCGCTGCTGAGGCACATCCTTTGACATGCCAGCTTAAATCTGAACCTGCACCACATATTAATAACTTTTTCACAGCCGCTCATTATCTTGTTCAGGTGGTGAAAAATCACAGGATCTAACACGATGAGCAATCACGGTGTCTTACCTCGTCTTGATAGATGAAGAAAAGCATGATGGACAGGATTTCCAGGAAGAAGATGAGCAGGAGAAGGATGAAGAACTGTGGAGACAGAAAGGAAAGAGTGAAGACAGCTGAGTTATTTAATACCACCATTTATCAGTGAGGAGGAAAAGGCCACAGGGTGATAATAGGCATCTGTCTGTGAAGACAATATGAAGTTTAAATTGAAGAGAAAGAAAAAGGGAGCAGACACCAGAGTGAGAGGAAAGAAAGCGCCACAGACTGCCAAGGAGAAGGAGCTGGCGAGGAGAGGACGATTGAAGAGCTGTAGATCGTTCAGCATCAATATTTCTAACTGACAGGTCAAGAGAGCGGAGAGACATGACGAGGTCGGACAATCATAGCAAGTAGGAGAAACTGGGAGGGGTGATATACAGTTTTTCTCTATCCACTTTTGAATTTCGTGAAAGAGCCACATTTTATTCTCCACCAGTGCTCACCCACCCCTCCTCTCTGCGGCAGCTAGGATGAGCAGCTTGATGGGTGATATGTCTTCTTCCTTTGATGGCCCGTGTGAGTGCTTAAAACAGTTACGAGCTCATCCATCAACTTGTCTGCTAGAACATGACTCTGTCTTTCACACATGGGAGTGACGGTCTGAACCAGTGACGGTCTGACACGAGAGACGATACGACACATTTTCCAGAGGGTCACAAAAAGATCTCGAGGAAATAGCACTAGATTATCAGCTGATGTCTGTGGACAAATACATCCACACACATCAGCTCGGTGTTGTATTTCTGGGGAACAATATTGGGTACCATTGTGGCAACCACTTTGGTATAGATTACAGCACTTAGTCGCACACCACCAACCATCACTGATTTTGGTGAAACCAAAGATATGAGATTTGAGATATCTTATATTTCCTGTTTTTTCCAGTCCCTCCTTCAATGCTCTGTGTTGTGTGTGAGTTTCCCAATGGGGACTAAAGTAAACTGCTGCGAACTGTAGCTGCTGTTAGCAAATGTTAGATCGCTTTGTTAACAGGGCTGCCTGGACTTTGAGCTCAGAGCGCAGAGGGAGTATCAGTGTTTGTACCACAGGCGTTTTTGGACCACCAGGAAGAAGAAGAAGAGGAGGTTTTTTCAGGCCCGGGGCACAGGGGAATGCTGGCGGGGAGCAGAGACGGTATGACAGAACTGGAGCTGGGCAAGTGGGCAATGTTCACGGGCTCAGCAGCCTCTATGGACATGACGACAGAGGCGAAGAGACTAGCCACACTTTTTTCAATACTTGTCTATATTTGTAAAGACTGGAAATGGAAGTGCACTGAAGTACAGATTAGCAGTTAATGTTTTTAATGTACCCATGGATGCACAGATAAACATTACTTACATAAGCCCATTTCTGATTTGACAATTCAGAGATAATGACATCCCTGGAAAGATTCAATTCTTTTTGGGCATTTTCAAATCTATTCGACAGGATATTTTAGAGATGCAGGAAGCATACTGTAAACCAGAGATGATTAACATTATACCTAAACATCGTTATGCTTACGTTATTATTTCGAGCACAATGGCACGGTGAGCTTTTCGCTGAAAGCAGTGCTGCCTCAAAGAGCTGCTACTGTATCTGTGTTGTGTTCTTTTTTTTTTTTTTGAGAGCGAGGCTCAGAAAGTACAAGACCATCACAGAAGGTCAAAACTTTTTCAAAGAAGAGATGTTGTTTTTCAAAAACATCATGGCTACATGTCCCCCTGTGTATTTCAGCCGTTTGCTTGACAGCGCATGTAAGTGTTGCTAGTTCACATAGACTGGCATCGAAGAGAGCTGCCAGTTACCCCTCAGGTCTTTCTGGCATCTTCTGCATGAATGAATCACTGAGCACGGTAACACTGAAAGGTGAAAAACTGACCAGGTAACAGCATATTGCCAGTGGTGTTTTTAACTAGATCATGCTCTTTTCAAGAAGCGCTCTTAAATACCTGTCTGAAATCAATTTCTGTTGTTCAGTCAGACTTCATTGTCTGACATCAATGCTCAGATAACTCTAATTTGGGAGGATTTTTAGGTGTTTATTCAAACTGAAGAAATGTGCTCCACTGTGAATTGAACAAAAAAAAAGCCTTTCAGGCTGATGAAATCCTTTAAGAGGCCAGAAGATAATGTCAAAATACAACTCATTCAAGTGTTACACTCTGAGTATTTGACATTTTGAAGATACAAGCTTCTCCCCCAGACACTATATTTTACTTTTATTATTCACCAGCAACTGGTAAAATTGGGAAAATATTGAATGAGGGAGACCAGCAGAGACCCAAAAGTCAAGTTTGAATCTGTGCCATTTTGTTATTTTGTGATATTTCTTTACCCTCTTGATCTGAAAAGGAAAATATTTTCCCTCCGCAGTATAGTGAGTGAAGGGTCAACTGTGCAGCTTCACTGATAAGAATTTAGATTCAGTGTTCTGGAGCAGATCCTTGCTGCCACTGGCACTTTAACCTTCCTATTGGATTATGTTTTTTCCTACTGAGAGTTGCATTAATCGATTACCACTAGAAGGCAGGTGAAGTCAGAAACAAGCAGACGGACCATGAATCCATTCTGACAGACGCACAGCTCAGACAAATTATCACTTAATTGAGTTCTTATGGAAATGTGCCTTATATTTATTTACACGTCCAGAAGAGGAACCTGATAATTAAGCTGACCTGCCATTGCCACAGTCCTGTCTGCTAACAACAACTCATAAACTCATCTAACTCAGCTCATCATAATCATAAACCACAACCAGCGGAGGGGAAGACAACCAACGGCACAATCGACCAAAGGCTGAAACGTTAACAAGTGCTTGTAGCTAGCTAAAACATTAGATTTCAGTATGTCAAAAGGTTAATTTAGCATCGTAAGACAACCTGAAACAAAAAGGTATCTTGACAAACTCAATACTACCTTAGTGTCCCTTCTCTGTAATTTTCTTTTCTTGGTAAAATGACATCTATTTCGCCCCTTTTCATGGAGAAGTGGCAACTATTTTGTCCCTTTTCTTAGAGAAATCACTATTATTTTGTCTTTTTTCTTGGAAAAGTCAACCAAGAACCAATTGAATTGTTTTTCCCTCCTGTGTGGGTGGGATTTAATGCACCCTGTCTTTATCTTACACTTCCAATGTTTCCAGCTGTGACACAGGAAATCCTCATTTTTAACCTTACTATACTGACTCAGTTTCCAACTGGGAAAACGTAATGGGCAGAACACCAGAGCTGTATAAAACAATTCAGACGTCAACAGCAATTCAGAGGTCAGAGCTAGATTTCCAGGAGAACATTAGCCTTTATTTATCAAAGGAAATGTCCAATAATCACTCTCATTTTGGCTCTGGAAGCCGGAACAAATCTTTCACTACAAGATGTTTGCATTTCTTTTATTTCTAGTTTCTTACTTTGTCTGTTTGTTGTAGCATACAGCTGGTTTATCAGGACATTTCGCAAGTTCCCACTGACGACATTACTCCTAGGCAATAGACTTAAAGCTGCTATAAAAAAGGGATTTTATTTTAAGTCTATCTCTAATGGCTTATGAACACATCATTTGGGAGTCCTAAATGTTTAAACTTTAACCTTAACGCAGTAACTTTTTTTTGAGAAAAGAGAAAACAAAGGAACGGACATGTAAGGCAGAGAAAAGCTTTCATATTCTTTGCCTTTCTCTCCTTTTCATCATTTCTCTCTCTGTCTCTGTGTTGCTCTTTGCTCTGCTGCATTCTCTACTCCATTTTCATTCCTGAAATCACACCAGAGAGCAAAGGGACATCGTTAAGAATGAGAAACCGATCACCAGCACTTGGAAAACAAACAGACCCAATCCCCTGTGGCTTCCTGAATATTTCCCCATTAATCTGCTCTTAATAAGAAATTTGACTCGTCTTCTTTTAGACCACAGGCGATAGCCACACTGAGTGGGAACGTTTGATGGCAAAAAGACTGCGTTTTGCTTTCATAATATACTACAAGAAGGCTGTTGCAGAAATTAACTGTAAACGATGAAGATTTGTTTGTGAACTGCGCAGAAAGCTTAATGATGACGATAAAAGCAATAACAGTGTGCCAATTAAGTCAAGTGCAGAGGAATCATTCTGAAGCCTTTGCTTTCTTGATGATAATGATGATGAAACATAAATGAAATATAATTTATTTGCTAGGACAGATGCAACTTTCCAATCGTGTTAAAATAATAATAAAGACAACTAAACAGCTGGATGAAAACAAGCCTTTCTTTCTGTTTAACTGAGATATGCAATAATAAAAAAAAAAACAGCACAATTTGCTCCAAATTACTTTGAAAGGCTGTTGCCTAACAAGACTGTAAAGACTAACTTGTTTATGTGTGGCAGATGAAGCTGGCAGTGGAAATTTGCATCTGCGCTTCTGTTTTAATGGCAGGTTGTGTTCAAAGCAAGGTTTGTGCAAAATGGACTCGAGTATAGTATATCTCAGCCGGAATCTAAAATTGAAGTAGGGGTTGTTTTGTGCTGGTGTGCGCTCAGTGTCTCACTGTGATAAATTATTATAAACAAAGACTCAGATCCCATTACAAAAGAACCAAAACATGCTCAATATGTTTTTCTGGGATTGTCATTATTCAAACTGAAATACGTTTTTCTGTTTGCAGCAGTGGCTTCCAGCAGCAGAACTACAGGAAAGATTTATAGGAGATCAAAATAAAAGGAAACAAAACAGGGACTGTAAGCAGGATTCATGTGGAACAAAAAAAAAAACTTTACAGCTTACTAAACTGTTGTCAGAGAACATCTTGTGATTTTCAAAATATTACTATCACTAGTGGATGAAGTACTCAGACCTTTTACTTAAGGAAAAAGTACCAATCCCACAATATGAAAAACTCTATTAGAAGTATTTAAAATCTGAAACTCTAATTAAGCAACTATCCCATTATGTAAGATTTAGGGGGGTCTATTTACAGAATATGGCAGAACTGTACTGAGGGTGAATTTTTAGATGATACACCTGTTCAAATTATATTAAGGCGGCAGAGGATGGACTGGCACCACATGCTGAGCTTCACAACGGCTTTTCAGAAACCTGTGGGTGACGTCACTGATACAACGTCCAGCTGTCAATGCCCGAAACAGTACACAGTCATCAGCGAACCGTTTAATATTTTAAATGGATTTAAGTGGATTTTTTTTTTTAGAAATTGTTTGAACGGCATTCCAAGCGTGCATCAGTCTGACTCGGTCCAGATAGATTGCAGAGCTTGTCATCCATCCTTAAATTAAAACTCAAAATGTTATTTAATCAAAGCTATCTATCCTTTATCTATCCTACATACATGATGTAACAAAACATCTTTTCATTGGTCAATAAGAGTCTAAATGATGACCATAGACTGAAGAGCATATGCACATCTGTGGCTTTTCATTGGACAGCGACAACTATGTTTTTATTAGTGAATAACCTGCAGATGAGTCCTCTCTTTGGGCTTCAGTCTTAAAAGTTTAAGGAGAAATCTCTTAACACTGCTAACGACTCATAGTCATCTGAAATGTGACAAAGGGCACAACCAGATATTACTTTTATATGAGGGATCAGTAGCCAAAAGAGTTGGGAATCACTGGTTTAATCTTTAACAATACACTGTATTTAATAATGTTATCATATATTTTTTATGCAAAATCTTAATGTGAAAAGTAAGCAGTAACTACAGCAGTCAAATAAATATACTGAAGTGAAAAGTCCAATATTTCCTTCTGAATTACAGTGCAGTATAAGTAGAAAGAATAAAATTGATATACTTTCTCAAATTATACTACCTCAACACTGCGTTGAAGTACAGTACTTTCCACGGTGCACTGTGTAGTGTGACATCCTATATAAACCATCACACTTACCAGTACTCTCCGTATCTTGCAGAGTGCTTTCATCCTTGAAATCCTTACCCTGATCATGTCGACAGCAATAGCAAGAAAGAGTCATTTCTGGCCTCCAGACCTCTCATTTCTCATCACCAGATAACACTAACAATTTGAAACCAGGAAAACTGCACGCTATTTTTTTTTTTCTTGCTACCACTCCTCCTTGTGCAAGCCCATGAAATACAGATAGCGCTGACACGTGTAATGGTGTATAATATCATTGCAGTCTATCACAAGAGATGTACAACTCAGTGAAGTGGTCCTTTAAGACCTCTCAATTCTCGTCGCAGTGGGCCGGTGTCCTGCTGCTTTTTGTTCCATTACAGTTTTTGTACCGTGAGAGTTAATGAGCCACAGCTGGTCTGTATCTACCCAACACCTTCTGGGGGGGGAACAAAGAGCCGCAGGACACCCACTTCTCAAGCGACCACAACAGAGCAGTAGTATTTTCATGTTTGCAGACTATTTTATTGCATCAGAGCAATTCATAGCCGGAAAACAGAGCTGCAATTAGTTACCAGAGAGTTCAGATTTATGCTGTAATATTTACTCTACGTTTAAGCAGACTTTAATATATCTGAAGAACACAGGCTTTTATTGGCCACTTAAGTCTAAATGAAGATCGCACGCATTAGGAAAATTTATATAACGCACTCCTGAGGCTCCGCTTGCATAGACTCGTCTTATTTAATAGTTTTATCCAGTTCAACCAGCAGCTCTGATATCACTGTTTAGCAGAGATTGATGCCTTAGCAGGAGTCAGGATGAGAACCATAATCAAAGTCCAGGCAGAGGATTGATTCCTTCATCTTTATCCATGCTGTGATTTCCACACAGTGTTAAAGCTACCGTGGCTGAGCCATGTCAGGCGCACAGTGCTTCAGCTCCTCCCAAATCAATACCTTTTGGGATCTTGCTCCCTTGAGTGTATATGGAGGGAAGCCTTTGAGGCGATTGCTGTGTTCTTTTTATGTGGCGGGTCTAATGATTTTTACAGACTCTATATCTCAGACCCGTGTAAAGCTGCTCCATATAAACAATCTGCTTCCATTTACACCACAGTGATCTCACCTTTCTGACAAATTTGTGGGCAGATTAGGTCGCAGACCCGCCACACCTCGCCTGTGTCTTTGACTTGCACTACTATTGACTGTCCAGATTCACTAGTGTGAAACATGACCTTAATTACCCTTTATCCTGATGGAAATTGAGTTTCTGCAGAAATTTAGTGTCCCCAAATGGCTCTTATTTTCAGCTTAAAGGGACAAGGTATTGGATTTTGTTTCTAAATCTGGTTTAATGTCATTGCACAGTGAAGAAAGACTTTAAATCACCTGGAAAACTTTTTCTCTGTAAAATGTATTTTGACTAAAATGCAATAATCAGTTATAGAAATTGAACATTTGATGTTTTCCTGCAACAAAATCTGGTTCTTCTAAATTCTGATTGGTGCACGGACATGTGACATCACCATTTTCAAGCAGAGCCCACTATAAATCCCTTTTCAAAAGCACAGTTTGACATTTAGTTTTAGATTTCTGCTTGTTAAATACTGTATGAAGCTGGAGCCAACAGCCATCTAGCATAGCTTAGCATAAAGACTGGAAACAAGCAAAAACAGCTAGCCTAGCTTTGCGAACAAACTCACTAATTAACACGTTGTATCTCTTGTTTTATCTGCACAAATGTGCAAAAAAAAAAAAGGCAAGTTGTGTTTTTAGGGGGCGGTTATGTGCTCGACTATTTCTTGGCCCGGTGCTGTGACTTCCTGAAGTCTATGCTGGTTGCCTGGCAACCTCGCTGTGATGACAGAACTCCAGTAAGTTTCTGTTGCCATGGAGAAGAAGCCAACCAGAGGCACTAATCAAAGTTGCTGCAAATTAGAAAGGCTCTGTTGGTGTAATTGGAAACAAAAGAAATGCACCACAGTTGCCGAGTTCATCCAAAGTTTACACAGGATCTGAAAATGAACTGATGTTAGTAGATATTTGAACATCAAACTCGAGGTTTATGCTCAGTGGTCGGATGTTACTGACCAAAGTGCACCATGAGAGTCATATTTGATATTGTCATGCAGTTGCTCTTCTGCTGTGCTGATGATTCAACCAGGACAGTTTTGTTTTTGTCTGAGTCTTGGAAGAGCTCCAGCGGTTACCTAATGTTGTCTGTGAAGAAAATGTAATACCTGAAATACCTCTTTACATCCTCTTGCAATTCTATTGTTCTGAATTTGGCAGAAAGTAGTGCTTTCATCGCTCATGGTGTGAAGCTTAAAGAAAACAGGTCGTCTGGGTGCGTAAAGGCTCCTAATCGCAACCCCCATTCCTTTTTTATAACTTTGTCCAGAGGCTATGGCAAAAACATCAAGACCAGAGCTTACACGAAGAACTGACAGACAAAAACTGTTTGAGTTTTCACATTCAGATCAAAAATACCTTTGAAGTCATCCAGATCACAGAATTGCAAAAGCATATTTCAAAAACTGTAAACCAATAACTGATGTTTGTTGCCACACATTACAAGGCGCACAAAAGGCAATAATACTTTTGCCAGCGTGCCAGTGCAACAGTAATTCCTCAAATATCTCATAGTGATGTTGCAATATTCTGTGTCCCTCATCAGTGATCAACATGCTAATTAGCCGTGAAATTTGAAGGGAGAAAAGTCTTTTCTAATCTCCATGAAGAACGGGCTGCTTTGTCACTCATTAAAGCAGACTTATAATTCGCCCGGTCTCATTATATTGACACAGCGCAGGAATTCATGTGGTCACTGTAGGGAAAATGTCATGGATCACGCTAATGATCGACACTTAGACTTATTCACACAGAGCTTATAATTGCTTTCTCCTGCTGTGCCATTTTTCTAATGATTAATGCTATTTTTGCCACGCAGAGAATCATTCTTTCTGATAAATGCTGCACAATGTCAGCTCTTGATTAAACGAGCTTGTTTGTTTATCAAAACACTTATCAATCTGGCATGTCTCTGGGGGTCACACTTTATCAGGGACGCCTGATTTGAAACTGGAACTCAGCTCAAAATCTTCATAAATTACAGCATGAAAACGTTCGATATTTGATGTCAGACCACACTTGCTTATTAGAGAGTGTATCGCTTTTTCCGTTGCCATTTCAAGTGAGTTAAGTGTCAGACATTCCTGCTGTAAACTCATGTTTAAATTTACAGTCCCTAATTATCGCCAATAATTGTTTTTTTTCTTTCTTAGTTTAGTGTGCTTTGAACGAGTTGGCACGCAGATTTCATTCGCAGCTTTTTAATAAGTTTAAATGCCAAATAGTGGGAGGTTACGCACTTTTACTGCTGATTTAGCTTTCAAAATAACCGGCACAATAAATCATCGCTGTGACGGACGGAACAGCATCTGCTCTTGTTATGATGAAGCACTTGTGATGAATAATAGGCCTTCTCGAGCGCTATGTAAACTAAATAAAGGTCAAAAGTGATATTGAAGTGAGATTTTTTTTTCTATCTAGGTGATGTACAGTGTTTTGACATTGCATTGGTTGATGTGGTCATAGTCATGATGCTCTTTCCCGTGCTTGCAACAGCGCTTCAATGTGAATGACAACAGCTGTTAACCCCCCATACAAACAAGCTGGAGCTGCTGTAATGAGATTAGTGAAGCTGCTAAAAATATCTCCAGACATTAAACTGAATAGAAGAGGAACAGCATGTCAGTGGGTGTTCTGGGGTGGGTCTGTGATAACAAGGCGGGACCCCATATGGCCCATAAACTGCAGCGGAGTTTCCTCCTGGAGGCACAGGGAAGCAATGATCTCCAAATTAAAAATATCATTTTTATTTTATTAAACATTTTTAATTAGTTTAGCTACCGTTACTTGTATTCTGTTGTCAAGGCAATGTTGCGTCCATTTTTGCCATTGACGCAGCATTCATTCAGCCTTTGTAGCGTGTTAGCAGTGTCATATAAATATAACCTTGTTGTCAACTTTGAAGCTCCTGTAAGACAATTTCGTTTGTAAAGTTTTGTAGAAAAGTTTCTGTGCAGAACAATTTAAAAAATAAGTTCCATGGTGGCAACAAATATAGTGTAAAAATAAAATGTTATATTTTTAATATAAAGTTTATTGCCATTAAAGTTGCAGTTGGCAACTTTTCGACAAACTGTGCAAAAGCTTCTTCTGCTCGTATCACTCCACTAAGCCCCTCTCATGTACGACTGTCAGGAGATGGTGACAGTACCAGCCAAAAAGTTATTTCTGTAAAAGTTATTGCAGGTTTAAATGTCAGGCGTGTAAAATTTAGGGGGCTCTATTTACAGAATATGTCAGAAATGGAATATAATAATCCACCAGTATGTTTTCATTATTGTGCAATCACCTGACAAAAGGATCATGACGTTTTTGTGAACTTTAAAATGAGCTTTTTGTATCTACACATGCAACAGGTCCTCTCTGGTGGAGTCCGCCATGTGAGCCGTCATGTTTCTGCAGTAGCCTGGAACAGTGAGTAGAGGGGGCTAGATAATCTTACTCACTGATCCTTTAAAGAGAGGTTAATTACCCCTGTAAACAAACATGTACATGTTGTTTATGATCATGTATTCTACTTTGATTGCCTGAATTTAGCTGTTTGTGTTTATACTTTAGGTGTACAGTAGTGAAGTTTTGTGAGTTAAGACACCAAAAGCAACATGAAATTTGAATAAAGCTGGAATTCCCAAAAAGTTTCCTCTTATTCAGCCAAATAACTTGTTAGGTTGTGTCATTCTTGATTATTTGAAGTCAGTGTAGCCTTCACGCACCATTGACATCATTATGAATGTCTCAGTCAGCAGTAGGCAGCCCATTATTTACATGGTTAACAACCTGAAGGTGAAAATCAATTTGATGGCAAATTTGGCAACGGACCAAAGAGGTAAACTCTTGGCTGTTATTAACATCCATCTACTGTATTATTTAAGACTGCTGAAAGGTGGTTTCTCTTAAAAAACTATCATTTTGAAATGTGAGGGGACAGAAAGTCTTTTTGCTGTAGTGGGTCTTCCTCTAGATAAACGGCTTGGCATTGGCTGTTCACATCACGCCATTTGGCAGACGGGCAGTTGGCAGCTATCTCCGTGGCTGTCGTGTGTAAACTGACAGCTGGTGGATAGTAGATTGTGGTCTGAATGTCCCAGTTAAACTTCTAAACATGTCATGTAATTGTTTAAAGCTTGAATATTCTGAATAATAACCTTCAGAATTTGGTACTTTGAAGCGAACTGTCACGTCAATCTGTGAAGCTAACATTAGCGTTAGCCTCTAAAATGTAGAGCTAATGTTGGTTGTCGTCTGTCTGATATATCACAAAGCTGTACATTGCCACTATTTACATCAGCAGTATGAAGCGCCCACCAAAGGGTCCGCTGCTGTTTATATAGAAACAGCTGGTGGAAAACTCTCTGGTGGAGAACTCGCAAAGACAACTGAAGACAGAAGATGAATGAATTGTTGGCGCGTTTGAGGAAATCAGCAAATGGCAGCACAATCAGCATCAAAGCCGTACTCTCAGGATGAGTTTGTGAAGACATGCATGCTGAGAGCTGCAGAAATCGTATGCTCAGAGAAGCGATGAAGGCGCTTTGGAGCCAAATTAGGCACAAAATGAAGTCATTTGTTGCATTCTTAGTTAAATTGATGAGAACATGGACATTATACAGATGTTGCTCAGACAATTACAGTGGAGTTCCTCAAGTTCGTGCTGACGACGAGGGAATGACATTTTCAGCTCTGGAGAGCTGCGTGGTACCAAATTAAACTGTGAATAGTTTGTAAAATAATGCTTCAGGGGACGAGAATGAAGCCCTCTGAAAACAAGGGTTGCATATTTATTTTTCTTATTTTATTTAAGGATGTTAAATGTGTGCATGGGTGGCTCATTAATTGTGAGCGTTTTCAGAATGCACTTGTTTTTACTTACTTAATTACGCTTATTTTTTTCTTAAGATTCAGGGCTCTGTTAAAGTCTTAATGGATTCTTCCATTCACAGTATAAAATATGGACATCGTATCCGTGAGGTCACCCACGGGTTTCTGGAGAGCAGCAGCAGAGCGTGGTGGCTCTGGCCATCACCGCCTTGGCAGTCGTGCCTCTGCTGCCTCTGGGCTAATCTTAAAATGGGTAAGGGCTAAATAAAGCCTGTGTGCTCAAACAAGCCAACTGTAAGTATCCACCTGTCAATTAAAACAGCCAGGCTGTTAATTATACAAAACTTTAAGCCTTAATATAAACTGAACAGGTGAGTTTAAAAAAATTCAGCCTCAGAACAGTACAGTTGTCATGAACAAGAAAACTAGCTATAGATACCAGGCTGTAAACGTGTTTATTTCTGCTGTGAAGTTGGACATTTTAACATGGGAGCTTATGGAGACTGACTTGTTCTATATCCACCCTGAAGAGGACCTTCAGTAGTTGTTGGTCTGGCCCACTTTGGATCAAACTGGGCTGTATGTGGCCCTCAAACAGAAATGACTTTGACGTATGCTAACACATCTAACAACCCAGAATACATTGTGACAGCTGCATCAACATATTTTAATGACTCAAGGTGCCTCTTCGTTAGATTTTGTGTTGATGAAGTTTTTAGTTTCTGTCAGCGCTGCAAGCCATGACAATTATTGACACTCATAGTAACTGTGCGCTTCTGCTTCAAATGTAAAATGAAAGACTTCTTGTGTACAAAACATTTTCCTCTGTGTGGCTCACTCAAATAGGAGCAGCTGCTTTTTTATGAAATAGATTGATATGACACTCTGATTGAATCACCAGCTTGTCATATCAGTGGATGATGGAGAGTAAACACAAACTCATGCTCTATGAGAACGTCAAAGCTTACTTTGGGAAAACTCGGTGATGTCATTTGTCATACCAACAACAACAAAATGTAACATGATTACGTGGCATCATCCCATCAACACATCCTAGACTTTGAAGTCGGCGATCAAAAACTCTCCTGGCAAATAACTTACCGTCAGCAACAGAGGACGGCTCTCCTTGACAGCTCCCACACACCCCAAACAGCCAATCACCATGATGATGGTCCCCACCGCGATGAGCAGGTTGGCTGCCGACAAGGAGGGAAGGGATGATGACAGGGTGGCAAAGTTTCCCTGGGTCACTGAGAGCCAGACTCCTACCCCGAGTATGCCACATCCTCCCAACTGCAGAGGAAACACAAAGAGGCGTGAAGCTGTCAGTGTCACAGTCAGATTCATCCTAAACAGAAACACAATCAAACACATGGTGGTGCTTTTTTGTTGTTTTTTTTTTAAGTGAATGCCAGTGAGAGCATACAAAGACTGAAGAGGGAAAAGTCTTGTCAAAAACTCAACCACTGGGACAGAAGATCAACAGATGTAGCAGAACAAAGCAACCCGAGCCTCCAAAACAACACAGTTCAAAAAGGAGCAGTTTAAGATATAAGCAAAATATATTTATTTGCTTTTTTTTTGCAGAGATACCACTCACATCTATCCACTGAATGTAAGGCTACAGACATCTTAGCTTAGAATTAAGTAGGAAACAGCTAGCCTGGGAATGTGCTGTGCCGGCAAAACCCACTATATAACTCGCTAATTAACATGTCATTCGTCAATTTAAGCCGTACAAAAACCAAAGCGGAAAAATGACAAGTTCTGACAGTAACTTCCTTGAATCATCACTGGTTGCCTGGCAACTGGTCTCAGTCAGTCAGCGGAATTAGTTTTCTGACATTAACGAGATATAACGTGTTTATTAGTGAGATTTAGCGCTGCTGGTGAGTGAAGGTGCTAAGCTTACCAGCTGTACTGTAGAGACATGAGAGTAAGGATGGTATAACTCCCAGCAGGAAAGCGAAGAAGCCTAAACTATTAAAAAATAAAACAGTTAATGAACTTTCACACTCTGTAAATGAAAAACGCTAACCCACCCTACAGCACCTTTTGATCTCTCTAAAAATAAGTGTTACTAGTCCTGACTGTAACTGGAGTATATGATGGATAATGACGCGCGGGTAGAAACACAGCGTTGTACATGTTATAGGAGGGAAACTTAGTGTGCGGTTGCTTTTTCGCCCTCGCTTTTTAATGAGGGACCGCTCTTTTATCTTTCTGATGTATCAGGGAAAATCCCTGCGCTTGTGCCAACATGTTGGCATGTTTACCAAATGATGTTGCAAAACTATAAAGGTTGCTCAAAGACAACTCTTTGGGCATTCTTTCCTTTAGAGTTCCCACAATAAACACACCAATTTAATCATGCCTATTCATTTTTTAAAAGCACATATCCACACTCAACAGAGTCCAGTAGTTAGCCTGCTTTGCTTTCACACCTCAAACACACCACACTAGTTTGTTTGGCTGGAGGCCTTCCTTTTCAAGTTAACACTCCAGAGTGTCGTGGTTTTTGATTTCTTGTTTAGCGTTTCCTGTTTTATTTTCTCGTGTCTCTGACTTTAATTCCTGCATTTGTTGTGTTTCCTGCCAATCTTGATAGTCATCTTGCCTTTACTTGAGGATTTAGTCCTTGTTTCCCTTGTTCCTTGGCTTCAGTGTCAGGTGTCTGTTTCCCAGTCCTGCTTTGTTCAGTCTTCTTACCGTGTTCCTGCTCTTGCTCTTAGTCGATCACAGTTCTGTATTCTTTGGTTGTTGGACTTCTCTTGGATTGATGGATTTAGTTTGTTTTGTTGTTTGTGTGTGTGTGTGTGTGTGTGTGTGTGTGTGTGTGTTTACCATCTTGTTCTGGTATTAAGTTACAAAGTTACCTTTTGTTCACTCACCTTCAAGTCTGCTTTTGTGTTCACTTTCTTGATCTAAACCGTGACAAAGAGTTTGTTTGAACTGAACGAAGCGAGCCTAAGAGATTCAACACTGGTGCAGAGGTGTCTGACAGCAATGAAACAACCAAGCTCATTGATCTTCAGCCCTACATAAAGTGGATCTATTTTTCATAACATAGACAAGAATTAATATTTACAATAACAAAAATGTTGTTTTGGGGTTTATGTGAAGTTTGGATTAATTATTTTGGTTCAGTTACAATTTATTTTTCACTGTAGATGACTGTAACCTAGAAATTAAATGTATGCACATTATTCCTCTGTTTGGGCAATGAAATTATGCTGACAAATATAATCGCAGTCTACATTATGCTCATGTTTGTTTTAATGAATAAAATTCTATGTTTATGTCCCAGTACTGTGACTCCAGAGACCAGGGTTTGCATCCAGGGTTTGCGTCTGTGCAAATCACATGTGTATAAACATAATTTCTAGGAGACAGGGTTGGCCTTGAGTTTACCTCATTATAATAACTGTTTTAGTTCACATGGACTGTAATTCTTTGAACATTGCAAAGAAAGAAAGTATGCATTTCCTATTAAACATCCTGGAGTGTGATATTAGTCTAATTATCATCTCCACCACAGAGGTTACCTTTTCAATATATTAGACCAATTACAGTCAGCCTGTGCTGCTATTTGAAGAATTCAGCCGCTCTAAGGGGGAAAAATCTGAACTCTTTGCAGTCCAAAGCCGGCGTGGATCCTGTGTTTTCTTCTTTGAAATTTTATTTTTCTTCAAGAAACCACAGCATGTTTGCCTTCGGAGACATCAAATGATAGTGAGAGAGGAAAAACAGTAACAAATTTATGACGTGCATCAAAAAGTGTTTCCAAAATGCGTCTACAAGAGACATCCGTCACACACACACACACACACTCACACACTCGCTATGGCCACTTGACAGGACTCCCGAAGGCAATGAGATTTACATGGCTATATACACAATTACTGCCCCCACCCCCCAACTTTTCTTTCTATTTCCAGCTTTAACACAGGATCTTATTTAATGAGCTTCTTGAGCTTGAAGTAGGGCAAGGCAGAAATAAAAAGCACTCATGTGGGACTCCATTCACAGAGGCAGATTTCTTTTCACTATCAAACACTGCTGGGAGATTTCAGCATCTTACAAATTAAGGGTCCTTGGGTCACCGTCACTCACAACAGATCCTTATTACACCCCAGAGTGTATTTCCTAATGAAGAATGGCCGCAGTAAAAAGGTGAAGGCTGAAAAGTGAATTGTATGAATCGATGGCGGTGGGATCAGATTGTTAATCTCGTCAGAGTGGAGGATATAAAAACATGGATGCAGTTCACATTTCTACGTCATTAATCGACACCAAGGTCTGCTGGAAAACTACATCAACCAGCTACCACCATGATATAAATGTGACTAATGTGATACAGTAGATAGCTGTCAATTTATTGCTGACTCTACACATTTTTTTCAAAGACATAACTTCTGCATAAATGGTACCAAACACTTTGTTCAGACATTGCAACAGTAACAGGGATCTGAAGGAAGAAGTGTTCAATCAGTTAATTTTGTCGTTGAAGTCTTATTTAATGAGCATCAAGATGTTTTCCAGGTTTTTCTCTCCATAAAAGTCATAAACATTTCCACTTTCCTCTCCATTTCAACAGGAGTTGCATCCATTGACAGTACATAATTAGTGGACAGAGCTTCCAGGAAGTGTCTTCAACCTGCGTCCTTTCTAATGAGTAGCGAGGGGAAATCTCCATCGGCTGCAACAATAATGTTCGATTGTATGGAGTCTTATGGGAAAAATGACGTACTCCCCACATTGATGTATGACTGCAGTGAAACATTTTCTCATGAGTTAATGGTCCCAGTTGTTAGTTCATTTCATAAATTGTGCTCCTGTTTATAGTCAAATAGACAATAAAGCGGGGTATGCGAGTTGCCTGGCGATTTGTTTGTCCCTCTTTTGAAAAGCAAATCTTGTCTGGAACTTTACTTCCTGCCATTGTTGTGTTTCCCACCAGGTTTGATTGGCTTTTCCACCATGATTAGACTTCACTTGTCTTGTTATGCCTCCTTCACTTGTGTATTCAGTGCCTGCATTACTTGGTTTCAGTATCATTTTGTTGTTGTTCTATGTGTCAAGTGTTTTTTTGTTTTTAGCTTTTTGTGATTCTGGATCTTTGGATCTTTGCCTTGCCGGCCTCACCACTCTATAAATTCGTGTTTTGTGTTATTAAATTATTTTTTGGACTCCTGTAGCATCTGGATTTGGGCCGTTTCTCCTGACTTACCTTGCTTGCACGAACGTGAAACAATACCGAGTAAACCACTGAATATTATATTGCAGCATCGACTTCTTGCAACATTTATGTGGTCTTGTTTGTGCAGTTAGTTTTGAAGTTTTTACTTTCACTCTGATCACAACCGGTCTTAATTAACATCCGTCACAGAAACAGCAGCTTAAATCTTTACAGTCACGCAGATTTGCAGCTTTTAAATTCATGCAGCCATCTGGACTGCCTCCTCTCGCTGCAGGTTTATGTATTTGAAGCAGAGCCTCTGAATAGAACATACAGTTTTCATTAATAAATACCTTTTAACTAAACTCTATTGCATCAGAAACATCACACAAGTTAGCATAAAGGAGCCAAAGTATCTACATCAATAACTTTGATGATATGATGATGAAAGGACATCTCTCTGAATGATTTCCTCGATAAAATATACATGTGCGGTAGATGTACTTGACTCCTGGGCTTTCAATGTATAACACAGGTGGATGATTTAATGACTACATTCACAGCGCATGACTCTGATCTCATTGCAATTGCGAGCGCTCCATTCAACGCACGGGTCAGGAATACATATTGATATGATTACATTGGTATAATTAAGGTCATAACCTGAATTCTTATACATACAGGGAATAAAATGGGAAGCTCTCTGGGGCAGGGATTAGTTCAAAAAAGGGTATTTTCATGAGTACTACAGCATCCTGCTTCATGAATTATTTCTTTTGTGACACTTTGATGTGTAACTCATGCGGTTTGTCCTAAAAGAGTGAATTCTGGTCCTTAAAGGTCCAGTGTGTAAGACTTAGGGGGCTCTGTTCAAGGAATATGGCAGAAGTGTTACGCAATATTCACAGATATGTTTTAATTAGTTTAATAATCACATAAAAGTAAGAACTGTTGCATTTTCGTTACCTTAGAATAAGTCTACGGAGAAATGCTGCACCTACTTTCACGCTTGGAGGTGAGGGTGTGGCGAGCAGTATTCACTGGGTTGCAAACTGCATCTTCACTGCTGGATACCACACAATGCACCTTTTTAAAGGTGGTAAAAGGTTTTTGGAGTAGTTCAACAGACTTTTCTTCAAATTCAGCGGATGTCTCCTCACGGCTCACTAACTTTTTGTTCCTTGTGTGCCCTGAAAAAAAGTCTGGAGGTTTTACACAGTGCAAGCTTTGTAAATGGGAAGCAAACAAAGTGGCTTGGACTGACAACACTTCCCACCAGGACTTATGTGTCAAGTAAAAGTACTTGCCCACAGATCTACAGCTTCTTTCTTGTTTGCCAAGATATTCTGTTGTTGTGATGTTGACTATAGTAGCAGGAGAGGTGTGAGTATCACTGTCTGGATACTGTGATGGCTCTGGGAAATCATCTCATCTTCTCTGTATCGTAGTCGTGCCGCAGTAAACCCCACAACGTAGTTTGTTACATTATTTACGGCATTGTTGTTCGCACTATGTCATGGTATTAGTCACAGCGTTTGTTGGATTTGTCCAGAATCGCATACTCTACCTTTAAATCTGCTCTGATGGTCAGACCCTGGTGATGAGGTTAAAAAGGTTTAAATCAACCAGCGTGCCGAGGCCTTTCTGTGTGGAGTTTGCATGTTCTCCCTGTGTCTGCGTGGGTTAATTGGTGTGAATGATTGTTTGTCTCAATGTGTCAGCTCTGTAATGAACTGGCAACTTGTCCAGGGTGTATCCCGTCTCTCACTTAATGTCAACCGGGATCAGCTCCAGCACGCCGCAACCCTGATAAGAATAAGCGGCTATGAAAGCTGAAAGGTTTTTTGATATATTTTATACTTCAGATCTGTACTACCTTTCCAGTGCACTTGATTTATGAAAGCGGTAGAAAAACCCTGGTGCAAAGATGTATTTCTGCACTATCTTGTTCCTTTAAGAGCAAAATTGATCGGTTAAATCGGGTTAAAGTTCTAAATCTGACCACCGCTTTTTGGGGTAATGTGTTGGAGCTCTCCTGAGAGAGAGAGTGTTTAGGCCTGGATCCAAGTCCTTTCAATATGGGGTAACCAACAATACTGAGTCTGATGTGATACCTTTACATAGTAGCTGAATATGTATAATATGTAATACTGTTTAAATATGCATTTGAGATTTTGAAATAACATCTGTAACAGAGGCGTCACTAGGTTTTAAGGACAGGGGAGGCTTAGCCCCAAGGAGATGCACAGGACGTGAGTGAAAGTACCGCGTGAGACTATTTAGTTATTATCAGTATTTATTCATGTTGTCTATGTTGTTTATTATGTCTGTTTTTTAATACAGTACAACAACAAACAGGAGAGAAAAGGTTTGCTCTCCTTCTCTCTCTGTAGTAACTTGATCTTCCTCTGCCTCTGGATCTCCTTGCTCTCTCTGACTTGACCTTGCCCATTGATCCTTTTCTCCCTCAGCATCTCCTTCTGCCTGATCCTTTAAAATACACAATGACTTGAATGAGTAACTGATCAACACAGAGGCTAATGCCATGACTTTCGCTCAGAACACAATAGTGGTTTGCTCCCAAATATTTTGAAGTCGCACAGATTACATTTTAAGCACATATGTGACTAAAATGGTTGTAAGGGTCAGGCTTTACAGTACATATGTATGTGTGTGTGTATAACTTGGTTTTCTCCACTTTCTAATCATTACTCTCTAATGACTCTAAATGAGTCTTATATGGCGCACCTTGACAGAAATGTTTCATATTTATTATTCAAATTGAGTTACATAAATAAAAAGACTGTCTGCATCACAAATGACTCTATTCTCTCTCTTTAGACTCACCTTTCCAGGAGAGGTCTGTCCCTTCTCACTCACTGTGTTTCTCTGCCCTGACTCCTACAGGCCAATAGTGGTGGTGGAGTAATTATTATTATTATTAGTGTAATTATTACTGTTATTATTATTATTATTATCCATTGATGATAATCATGCATGAATGAGCTCAGCTCCTGTTTCACAGTGTGGATCCATGCGTAAAGGCAAACACAGCCGATGCTTTTCAGTAATGTGGGCGTTCTGAACAAGTGGAATAGATTGGATAACAACGCACCAAAGGGGCTGTCTCTAAAAAATAATAATAATAATAATAATAAAACAACACCAAACTATTTAGGGGGGCTTAGAATATTTTATTTCAACTTCGCCACTGATCTGTAACCTGCTAAATTTGGCACACTGAAGCACTTAAATTCAAATCCTGAAGGCCGTGGTTCAAAACTATTGATCTGATAAGCTTAAATTGTTGATATGCTATGAATGAAAGCTGACTGCAACTCCCGAGACTAGGGAATAGTTGTTGTTTAGGTGTTCTTCTGTGTCAAGATCCAAAGTGTCATTGATCCGTCTAACAATACTGACTTCATCCCTCTGCAGACTGTAGCTCTACAACAATGTTTACAACAATCACAGTTCTCACAGCTTCTAGAGGGCTTTGTAATATCAACATCAACAAGTTGTTTTTTTTTGTGAACATGCCGAATCAGCTGACACTTTTATTTTTCATGGAGGGACGGTCTTGTTTTAACCAAGCACCAACCTCTGTGGCTGCGAAATAAGGCTAATGCTAAAGTGCCAAAAACTGCAATTACTCGAATGACTACTTGACGATGGCTGAGGATGGGTTATTATTTAACTCACCCATTAAAATGATATTATATTAGGACTGACGGTGGGTGTTGTCACAGGTGGCAGAGGCAGGACTGCCAAGATGGCGATGGCCAGAGCTACCACACTTTTCATCATGGATACAGCGTCCACGTTTTATACTGTCTATGGTTTTAGTACAGAGTTAATCTACGCCATCTCTTGGGAGAGAAATCTGTTTAACTGCTTGATGTTTGACGTTCACCACCAGGATTTATTTTGGCCTCTCTGTTTTTTTTTTTGGTGCTGGGCAGGTAGTGAACACTTGTCTAAACTGCTTTCTTGAAATTGGCCGCTTTATTGTTGGGAGGGTCGACGTTTGCCACGGGGCTCAGCCATTCACTTGACATGCAGCTTGAGAACCAAAACAGTCAGTAAAGTTGACTGAAATCTGTCTAGAGCTGGGCTGGGTGATGATTTCAAGTGGGTTCACCACTAGGAGCAATCCTTTCACTGTAGTCATTTGATGTGATACAAAACTGTAACTTAATGGAACTAGAAACTAATTTTCCTGATGAGGCACAAAATTTGATATTTTAAACTTTGACAGGCCATAACAGCTACTCACAAGTTTCATTTTAATAAAACTTGGAGAGTTAATAACTTCCGTCTGACTGTACTGGCCCAAGGCATGTCTGGATCATTTCTGAGGGTCGACGTGTTTCATGTGGTTAATGCTTACATTTGACATTTTTATTTATATCTACACCCAGCCCACATGTGTCTCTGGTGTCATTACTGAGCAACTTTTGAGAACAAGACATAGCTGCCAACATAAAGGTCTGCAGAATGCAGCTGAAACAAACTGCTTGAAAATATGTTTGTTTATAAAAATCTTCACCATCACCATCATCATACACACAGTGTGAAAAGCTGATTTTTGTTGTATAGTTCCTAAAAACAACTTAAAATAAACAACAAGAAAGGTAAGTTGGACAACAAACGATGACATATTTAATGAGTCAGGTTTAGGTCACGTTTGAGAAACGGCTTGTTCGTGGTTATTAAAGGTCTAATAGGTAACATTTCTGCATGTCTAAAAACTCAAGAGCTATATTTTTGGAGTTTGTACTTGCATTATCCCAAATTTGTTCAAACCCAGAGAAATCCTGGATATATTCAAGGTAACAGTGCATTTCCCTCTGTCCTCTAATTGGTATAACTACCAGGGAAACGTGCAATACGTCAGTTATGTCAGGGAGTAAGGAATGAAGCTGTTGAACGTAACTTATAACTCGTAACGTGAATAAAACTTTAATATATTACCTCAACAGTTTGGTGTGTCCAAGATCCTGGCTTGGCTCCTGATGGATTCATCCTTAATTGGGTTTAGTCTGATAGCAAACTATGATCTAGTACTTTAGGACAATCAGCTGATGTTGTCTAGTAGACATCACAACACTGATTGAATTTCACATTGAAATTTCCTTTGTTGTTCTCAGAGCAGCAATGGAAAGCTACACTTGAAAAGCTCTGCAGCACCATAAAAGCAGAAACACTGTCCCACAGTGACGTCTGTGGACAGCTGTTTTTATTATGTAAGAATAAAATATTTCAGTCCGTAGTGAGGTCTGTGGATTATCCTGAGTAACCAGGATGCTATTGAGTCCCCAAACAAATGAAATGAAATATCTGATGAATCAGCTGCAGCAGGAAGAGCCTGAGCCTTCACATATTAAGTAATGAAAGCATTTGAAAAAATAATTAGAGAAATTTATCTGGGGCGACGCTGTGGAGGTGACAAATCTATTACAGTTTACTTGTATTGTTAGGAGAGCTGATGACATTATATTCACACGAGTAATGTGGATGATTGATATGATGTGGGAAGACTCATGCACCGCTCTGTTTAATTTTATTTCTCAGCCTTTAACACGACTGCATCCTCTTTTCATCCACTCTCTCGCTGAAGGTTGTGCACTCTCTTCCTTTCATGTTTTATTTACAACGGGCCGCCGTCATCAAAACTATTTTACCTTAAAGCTCGCTGATCATTCGGTCATTCTTAGACTTTTAACGATTGTATGCGGTCTTTTCTTTGTGACGACCTTTCACTAAAACTGAATCAAAAACCAAAGACACGAATAGTTATTCATGGTTCAAGGTTTCAGTCTGGTGTCCTGATTTTGAACTCGACTATGTTAAATAAAAACAGGTTGGAGGGATAAAATATCTTAAAGATCACTAGAGTTGGGCTCAGCTGGCTGAAATTATTGAAGGGCATTTGCTCAGCAAGGCAAATGCCATCCTTGATAGCCGCCGTCACCCCCTAGTCGAGGATTTTAAAATGTTCTCTGTTAGAGTCGCTTCAGAGCCCATGAATGCAGCAGCAGACAGAAGAAACTGTTTCTTTTATATAATCTGGCCTTAGATAAAAACCTCTCCTCTGCATTAAAATGGAACAGCTTTAGCTCTTTCAGTATTTGTAGCACCTTTAATGTTTTATCTTGTATTGTGCATAATGTGTTAAATACGGCTATGTCTTGCCATGTTTCCATATTCCTTCTTTCTTTTATTGCTGTTTTGGGTCTCTGTAGTCCTCCATTATGTGACATGGAGCACTGTTTGGTATCAGACTTTAAGCCTTGAAACTTTTAATCATCTTTCTGGGAACAGAAAATATTTAAAAAAAAAAAAAAAAAGCTAATAAGCCCAAATCATGCATGTGTTTTGCTAAAATTGTGTTTTTATTGGTAAGCCATTGTGCAAACAGGAAACCTTAGGCTGTTTGCTGCCTTCAGTTTGGGAATTTAAAAATGATAAATACCCTGTCCCTTGTTGCTAAGCATAGTGCAAACGGTAAACTTCCCTCCAGCATCTTCTTCTTAGAGCTACACTGCAGAGAGACGCTCCAACACTCAGACCTATGCGTCTAACAGCACATTAGATATTATCATCAGGATATATTTATAATTAAGACTGCAAATGAAGTTGTGAAAAACCAGAATTTTTAAGTCAATGATGCTGAACATATGTTACTCAAATAAAATTGGTAATTGAAAGCGCTGCATATTTTGTCAGAGAGCACAACTCACTTCTAAATTTGACGGGGAGCTTATTAACACCAATCAAGTTTCACACCAGCTCTGAAAGTGCAAAGACTGATGAATTCATTTGAACTAATTCAAAACCAAACCCCATTCATTTTCTATTTAAGTTAATATACAGCCATGCCTGTTTTCACCACATCTGTTTGTTTAAAAGAACATCTGACAAGCAGTTCAAAGAAGGAGGAGATTATAAAACTTCTCTGTTTACAGCAGAAGTGCCATTGCATGTTTCTGATGAGTCAGAGATGCACGGTCTCACATGACTGAGCACTAAATCAAAACAGTCAATAATGGAGCTGTGGGGTGCATTCATGTCTCATTGATCCGGATTTTAGCAGCACGATTATGCTTACATCATAGATGTGAAAAGCATAAAAGGTTGCTGTAGAATCTGCTGACTAGGCACTAAACAAGCGGTAGCGTCCGTGGCTGTGAAGTGAAGCCAATGTGGAAGTGCCAAAAACTGCAGTTCCTCAAACGTCCACTTGAGGCTGGCTGCAGAATGAGTCAGTCTCCATAAGTCCCCATGTTAAAATGTCCAACTTCACAGCAGAAATAAACATGTTTACAGCCTGGTACAAAAAACAGTTTTGGTCTGTATAGCTAATTTCCCCGTTCATGACAACTGTACTGAGTCTTGTTACTCAGCCCACCTCAGGTCCCACGTCTTTGCCCAGTTTTGGATTAGACAGGAGGCAGCAGAGGCAGGACTGCCAAGATGACGACGTCCAGAGCCACCACACCCTGACACGATGTTTTATACTGTTTAATAGCTATGGCTATAACATCAAAAGACATAAACAGTATCAACCAGTTTTACGACTAAGTTTTGGACTGATTTAATCAGCTCCTTAATACTCATGTCTTTTATTTTTGCGTGTTTTTTTGTTTTGTTTTGTTTTTTGTGTTTTCTGTTTGTGTTTAATTTTGTAATTTATTTATTCTCTCATTTTTACTCTGTGTTTTTTTTTTTTTTAAGTTTTATATAAATAAAACTTCTTACTTATTTCATTTAATGAGGGTGTTCTCTTCGGTTTTTGTTGCTTTTGCTGATCCTATGTAGCATATTTATTTATTAAATACGCAGTTTTTAATAATGGCATAGACAGTATAAATAGGGATGTTGTGTCAGTGACGTAACCCACAGGTTCCTGAAGAGCTGGGGCAGGCTGAATGAAGTCTGGGTACTCAAACAAGCCATCTGTAATGACACCTACCTGTTAATCAAAGTGGCCACTAATAAATAAAGTTATTTATGCATAACTTTAAACTTTATTATACTTAGAACAGGTCAGATATATATTAAAAAAATCAGACTCAGTACAGTTGTCATGAAAATAACAGGAAAATTAGCAATAAAGATCAAAACTGTTTTTGTACCAGGCTGTAAACATGTTTATTTCTGCTGTGAAGTTGGACATTTTAACATGGGGACTTATGGAGACTCGTTCTGTAGCCAGCCTCAAGTGGCCGTTTGAGGAACTGCAGTTTTTGTCACTTTCACTTTGACTTCATTTGACAGCAACAGAGGTTGCCATAAGAACTCACTTTACCCACAGCTGTGCAGCGATGCACAGATTTTCAGCTTGTTGTTCTTCTACTTCACCTTTAAAGATGTCCACCCTTCACGATGGCCACATTGTTGATTTTGCCACATTACAATGACGACTTCCTGACATCTCTGCCAACTATCTGTTCCTGTGTGGAACCTTGTCACCTCCTCTCTGAGAGCTGCTGCTGCTGCTGAACTTTCCTCACTGTTAGTTTGTCTGCATTTCGGTCTTAATTCCGGCTGCCAGTAACACTAAACTATGACACTAGGTGAAGAAATCTGCTGGCAGGTCACATCTCCAAATGCACCCATTTTTTTTTTTTAATTCACGTCATATTCAGGTTTATGAGTGGTAACTGGCACACATGGTTTTCTGAGCTTTACACTGGAGCCAAAGAAGCGTCCCGTCAATGCCAGGTCTCCTAAGTGCTGTATACCATCACTGTGGGTTTACCTGCAGTGGGTGTGTTTCTTTCACAGGATACAAGTTTGACTAATCCATTCCCGCCCCCTGACTGCCTCATCCAACAAACAGATCTCCTTTTATTTACAGAATCTGTGCGCAAAGAGTGGCGAGGATAAAGTGTTATACAATCAAAGTAATATTATATGAATACAATAAAGTCCTTGTTAACCTGCAAAGTACAATGTAATATAAGATGATAGCGTTCAGTAAGGTCACTGTAAATTAATTGTTGAATGACAACGAGGCTTGAAAACGATAAAACGATCAAATAAAAGACTTCATAATCAATCAATTTGTTCCTTATTTGTTTTTCAGAGGGACAGCTGCTGTTCTGATGTGCCTTTTTATAGTGAGGCCAGTGAGTGAGTGTAATGTAATGTAATTTCTATAAAGATAATAACAGAGCTGATGGGGGCCAAAAGGCCACATCTACAAAGCCTGTTCATTTTCTAATAGTAAGATATAGACCGTTAAGTATTGCTGTTTTTTTCTGTCCTTTAATAACTTATTAAACAAGTATCCAGGGTGAATATTTGCCCACAGCTCTTTTGTATCTGATAAACAACCGTGTGATCTTTATTTTCCCTTTTGAAGCCTTCATCTTTCAAAGAGTAAACAAATATCACTGGCTTACCTTGAACCTTAAAAAGGCCCTGCGGAAACCATTTTCACAATTAACATCTTACTATAAAGTGATGAAGAGCTACATAAGAATGCACATTTTGTAGTTGTAGTTTGGGTCATTTCACACAAAAGATTTTTGTTTGTTGTTGATTTTCTTACTGGTTTGAAGACATGCAGGGTTCAGTTGTCATGTGATACAAACACAGTTTAGCAACTATTCAGTGAAAATTGTGGTGATATGCTAGCGTTGGCAGGCACACCACACCCACGCAGTCCTGATAGCAAAAACAAAACTTTCAGCTAACAATCATCTGATCCACTTCATCAGTACAAACGCAGTTGTTGTTGCAGATTACCATTTTATAAAAATGCAGATTTGTGAGGATACAGCCATTTCAAAACTTATACAAGGCTCCTGTAATGCAGACTTTTCAATATGCTTTATACCTGCATTGGACCCAAATTTCCTAGGGGATATTTTGGCATCAGTAATCTCCAGACTTTCCGGAATACGTACAGAACTAAATGACAGAAAAAATAGGTTTGCAATATTTCTGTCTCTGAGTAGTCTGGCTGGATATACTTGAAGCAATATTGTGCAGAAATTGGTATTTTTGTGATTTAGCACTTCCAGTTTCAGAGTGCAATGCCGCTGTTGTAAATATGGACTGTTGTACACGTGTATTTGTTGATGATGGTTACATTACTTAACAGCAAGAAGCTCTGCGTCTGTCTTTCAGCCTTTATTTCACCAACGACTAAAAGTCAGTCCCAGATTTACTCTTGTCAGGCGGCTTCTTGCTCGATCACTCTCTCTTTTTCTCTTCAGCTTTTTCCCTTTGGTCTTTTCACCTTTGCCATTATGTCCATAGAGACTGCTGAGCCCGGTTCCATTGCCAGCTCCAGTTCTGGCATGACACCGGCTCCACTCCTCATCAGCATTCACTTACAGCCAGGGCCTGAAAACCTCCACTTCCCCATGGTCCTAGACACCAGAGGTACAAATTTCCCCACGGTACTCTGAGCTTATAGTTCAGGTAGCCCGGCTAACAAACTGAGCTAACTGAGCAGTTCGAAACAGTACTCTATTGAGATGATGCACACCAGTTGAAGGAAAACCAGAAAACATTTCTCTGAAATAGTTGGTGGTGTGCGACTTAAAAAAGGTGTGCCGTAAAGCATCACAGGTGATCGTACCTGGAACACAAAGTTACATGGTGCAGAAACAGACAAACGAGCCGTCAGAGTGGGAATGACAGAGACACCATTAACCTGATCACATGTCAATGTAATCAGTTATTTTGAGGGTAGAAAAGTTACACCATGCTGCTTTAACAGAGAAGTGTACAGTAACACTGCTCTTCGAAAATTTTTGCATCACCCCTGTCCAGCCTCACACACTCCCTCTCGTCCACATAAGCACCCTCTCTCCCTGTCCCTTCTCATTAAATATTAATATCATCTGCCAAGCCTCCATATTTTAGAGCAAGCTCCAGTCACCAGATCTCTTTTATAATCAAGAGCTATAACCCAATCACACATCCTATTGCACAAATTGCCCACAAGTGTCACTGTACACCGGCAGTAAAGGCAATTAGTTTATGCACTCTATAACTGACTCTCTCCAGAGGTCTGTAGATGTCTTCCTCTGAAACACCTTAGTGTTTTCATGTGCAAGAGTCAGCATCACAAGCAATCGAATAAGGGACTCATACATATAATGATTAAAAACAAAGCATATCCACTTCTCCACCACAAATATTATATCCCGGTAAGATTGGGGAACATTTTATTAATTGATGGTTTTTAGAATATCTGGTTTGAGGAAGCGCTGTAGCCTGTTGTGGAAAATTACATTTAAAACTATATTATATAAGCAAGCAGTAATTCCCCCTACAGCAAGCCTACTACTTCCACAGGGTACAATGATTTTACTTGATTTAAGTAGTTTATTCAGGCACAGTTGCTTGTGTAATAGTAACAAAACAGTTTTCTACTTTCTTCAGTTTTCGACCTTGTTGTTGTGCATTTCTCAAAAAAAAGATGTAGTATGCTGTGGGCAGGAAAACTTACTTTTCATATCGGCACTAATATAAAACTATTAAAGGGCTAAAGCAGTATTTTAAAACAATAATAATCCAGCTGAGTCTTGGATTTCCTTGTAGACCAAAAGCAAATTGAAGAAATTAATATTTATCGTATATAACAAACATTTTCTAAACTCACTTTGTTGATATATACATTTTTTTAATTTGAGGGCAAAGATGCTGATGCTTTGAGTAAAAATGAAATGAGATGAAGTCTACGTATCAACAAGTACTGAGCAAATGTCACAGAAACGGGGTTGCACACGATCAAGGCAGCCACTTCATACCTGAACAATATCCACACTTTAAAAAAATCTCAGTGATCAGACTGATCTTCACACAAAGGAGGAAATGAGAGCTCAAGTCCTTCATGCTGTGACACATCAAGGTTAACCATCAGTCAATAGAAAGTCATTCATTTCTAGGGCGTGAAAGGAACCTTTTGGGGCCTAAAGAGCAATTCATGGAGCTTGTTCAGATTCCTCACTTACATAAAAGTAGAGATATATTCATTGTTCACCTTGTGACCAAAATGGACTCATTCCACAGAAAGTATTCTTATTATTCTTATTATATTGTTAAAACAGGTCTATTGTTGTAACTCTTTGAGGTGGAGCTAGTCTTAACTCCTTCACATACAGCGAGGTATTTTATTCTTGTTCTTTCCAACCGAGAAGTCGGGCTCCTCCAAATGTTCACAAGATAAATCTGAAGGGCATTAGATGATTAAAGAAAATAAAATGTTCTAGTTCTTTGTAGAGAAGCATGAGAAAAAGAGCCCTCAACTAGACACTGACACTGACCTTCTCTAAAAGGTCACAAGGTAAAAAGGTTGAGAACTACTGGTTTATTCATCCATCCATCCTTTCTCTGTAACTTCTTATCCTTATCAGGGTCACGGGTGGCTGGAGACTACGACGGCTCAGTTCATCACAGGGCTGACATGTTGAAACAAAAACCATGCTGCCGCTCATATTCACACCAATGAGTCACGAATTAAAATGCATGTCTCTGGGCTGTTGTAGGAAGGCGAAGTATCCGGAGAGAATCACACAGACACGGGGAGAACATGGTGCATGTTGGCTCACAGGAAAGTCTCTGCTACAGTAAATGGAGCAGAACCTTAGTTACTATCATTGGAAACACCTGAGCTGACCCGACTATTTCATGTCAAAATGAATCTATTGTTTCCAAGTACAGTGCAAGAGTAAACGTACTTGGTTATCTTTTCACCGCACACACAAATACACACACCAGTGAAGTAGATTGTAGATATATCGCTCTGACGATATTGGATCATAGACTCATACTGATATCGGTCTATGTTATCTGATATGAATACAGCTTTTCTATGGTATGTCTGTCAGGATTTAGGCTGTGCCTCTTCCCTCTCTTGTGTTTCCCCTTTTCTTTGCATCTTGTCTGTCTCTGCTTGTTTGTGTGTGCTGCTGGGCATGGCCTGTTTGCTCTCACACGACTACTCACCACTACAGCTGCTTCCCATCAACCAATCAACCAACTCATGATAAAGCACCGGCTCTACGTTCCAGACTCTGCCAGATTGTTCCTTCACTCAAGTGGTAACCTACACTACGGCCAAACCCTGTTTCTGATCCAATCTGCAACATCCAGCTTCGTCTCATCATATTTTCTGTTTCCTATTTGTCCAACTGCAACAATGCAAAGAATAAACGACTCGAAGATCTCAAAAAACCTGCTAACCACTTTTCAAATAATTTAATTCAATGCTTTTCATTGAATCCTGGCTTGTGTTTTGACTTGTGGGTCTTCAGCCGTTCACTGTGACAATATAATGCAGAAATAAATACTTGTAATATATTGGTGTCACTGCAAAGTTCAGCCAGCAGAGTGAAGAGCAATTTACAATACTGTAACAAGCAGCATGAGTATAAGAGAAGAGGCAGCACTCTACAATGTCAGCTAGAATTTGTTGACCACGTACTGTATATGTCGAATTATTTAACATGTTAGAGAATATTGTTGGATAAAGTCATTAGTTTAAGAAAGCAGCTTTCTGAGCACCTTTTTGTTCAGTCATACTGGTGCAAAATCCACTTCGAAAAGGTGTATTTGCATTAAGATATCAGCCACCATAATGATAATTTGTAAATTCTTACCTTCTAAATTCAGTATCTGTATTAGTTTCAACTATCTCATATCCACCTGGCTCTATATTATAGTGTTGTTAATGCTGAAGCCTGAAGCCTCTGGCATCCCAAGATCCCCCTGACTGAGAGCATCTCATGAAGCCCGCTAAGCTTGCCGACAGTCAACAGTGTTACCTCTTAGTGCTTGTGTTAGCCACTCCACACCTGGATGAAAGGCCACTCCTTGGCACTCACACTCTGACCTACTTTTTTCTTTCCCCCCCTCCATAAAAGCCTGACAGCTTCTGCTCAGCCTGGAAATCAGTTGTTCTCCACTCTGAAGAGGAAGGAATCTTAAAAGTCAGACAGTCTGGTCTGGTCAGCACAATGAGAGAGTTAAAGGATGTCGGAGAGCAGAAAGCGACAGTGAGCAGAATTGGTAAGTTGTGCAGAAAACGATCTTGTGATCTTGAAACGGATGCGCCCACCTTTCCCTCTCCATTTAGCATATTTTACATTTCCTTTCCAGCTCCCATTTAAACTTAGAGTGAGCGAAGCGATGGTAAAAACTTCAATTAGGCTACATCATAATTTACAAGCAGCCAGAACTATTACTGAAGACCTGACTTATGAGCTGCCTGGATGCTAAAGAGAGAAAAAAAAATCCAGTTGGTCTTGTTCCACTTCATTTTCTCCCAGTATGTAAATCAGAAAAGGTATTTAACCTAGTGGGTCAAACTGTGCTGCTGGTAGTTTATTCCCAAGGTGATGTGTGTCTGTGAGAGTGTGTGTGAGAGGATTACAGTCTGTTTATCATCCAAATGAAATCTCAACTCTCAAAGTACGTTAAGATACCCATTACTGAACACACACGGGAGGGAAGCTCAGTAAATATAACAACACTGCAGATGTCTGTTGCCCATCCAAAATCCATGCTAACACATTTGTCCTGGATAGATGGGAATATATCCAACTGTGAAGAATATCCACGGTGCCATTTTCTATTTAATTATCTGCACAGATTTTTAACCCATGGCTGCTCTGCTGGGGCTAACACCATCTTCACTAAATTATCTATCTGTGCTCTACAGTGTTGCAAAAAGACCGTCTGTACACTTAATATCTTCCAATCTATTAGGGTTGGTGCAGTGGGATAAAAGAAATATACTTCCCCTTAGGTATTTTTGAGCTGAGAAATATTGCTGTGTAGCCTCCGCTGAGCTGTGCAGCATCCTGCCGTCATCTTCCACTCCCACTCTGTAAGTCTGGGACACATTAAAATACTCATTTGGGCTGGAGGCATTGTCTAAATCTGGCTTTCGTTGCCAAGAAGGAGAATAGGAAATTTCTAAACCTGCAGGCTGTTTTGGAAGGAGGCTTGGCGTCTCCGCCGACAGGTACGATGCACGACAAACCCATGATCACTCCTCAATGCTCCGGATTAGATGTTCCTCCTCCTTATTGCGGTATTGTTCTGCTTTGTGGTACAGAAAACTGTAGTCATCCTGCTCCTGTATAAAGATTTTCTACCAGGTTGTAACTGCCCTCCAGAATGGTACGTTTTCTGATACATTGGCGTCATTTATATGAACTATATTTAAATCTGCTACAAATCTCATCATTTTTAGGTTTACGCACAAAATACACCAATGACTGTATAAAGAATGGACAGAGCCATAGTGAGTGGTTTCCAAAGCGCTATTTTGAAACTATGTGACACTGGCCGCCGTCATGTTGGACGTACCTCCCAGTTAATCTAAATATCGGCCAAGTCGTGGATCATCGGCGGACCTGAAGCGGTCCAAATGACGCCTGGGTGCTCGAATAAGTAACGGCACTACGGCGATCCTGTCAATTATGCACAACTTTAAGTCTTAATATCATTTAAACAGGTGAGTAAAAAAAAATAATTCACCACCTCACAGTCCTCATGAACAGAGAAATTAGCAATAGAGACCAAAACCATTGCCTGTACCAGGCTGTAAACATGTTTATTTCTGCTCTGAAACTGGGCATTTTAATACAGCCGCTCGCAGAGGTTGACTCACTCCTGCAGTCTTCTTTCAAGAGGCCGCTCAAGGAATCACAGTTTTTAGCACTTCTGCTTAATTGGCTTAATTTGCCAGCACCGGAGGTTGCCACTTGGTTTCCGTTATGAAGCTGTTTTGGTCTGTTCACTACATGGATTCATACGCCACCAGGAGTGCTCCTACCATGAGTAAATAGGCTACGTACTTTAGTTAAATTGTTTCCCTTTTGGCTGTTTTCATGATCAGGGGTTTGCACAGGGGGGTTTTATTTTGAAAGTCATCCAGATTCTCTATGCCATTTCTGTGTCTGACTTCCGACCAGCTCAGTCAGCTCTGTGGTGAATGACATGGGTGGTCCGGCATCCATCAAAAATAGAATAGCAGAGAGCTGCTTCTGGGACACTTTTGAAATGAACCATGACGCTTCTGGTGGATTCAACATCTAGAAAGTCTGCGATTATCTCCAGAGGCCGCATCGCAGCCGTGCCCACTGAAATTCAGCAGTTTAGGGAGAGATCATGGTTTGTTTAGGGACCTTCGTTGTCATTGCTCCAACTTGTTGTTGTTTGTCCTTCCTACACAGACTTTGTGGCTCTCTAACTGTGTCACACGACTTCCTCTTGTGTTCCCAACAGATAAGAGCCATAATTACTGAGCCACTAGAGGGCTTTGCCACTTGAACGCAAACATATGTCATTTTCGGCCATTTGTGGAGATGCTGTTTGTCTTGGGAGAGGAGTCTCATATTTTCTGCTCGTACTGCTGTAAAGGATAAGATTCAGTAGCAGGACTTCATACAGTCCTCATACACAAACACAACTCTGGTGTTTTCCCATAGAGACAGAGGGGAAAACTGTATGAGCCAACACATCCTGCTGTAAAAAGCCTGAAGCCTCCAGTGAATCAACACAAACTGCCAAGTCGCAACCGTTACCTGCCCCCGCACCCTTGTCCACCCCTGCTGCCCTCTGCACTGCCATTCATTCATATTCCAACCACATCATTATCAAACAGCAAGGGAACAATCATCTGCATGTCTACATTTTGATGTTTTTCCATGCCTGTCAGTGCTGCTGGGGCAGGGTGCATCGTGCATTTACATTTTAACGCTATTCAAAGTGCAGCTGCGCGAGACACAACGGTGCATTTGTGAAGAGAGAAGAGGAGGCTTGTTGCAGCTTATTGCCGTCATGTTCTCCTTCCATTATAATGATGATGGTGCACTCGATAAGCCTCTGGAATGGTGTTTTAAGAGAAGGCAGGTCACTGGAAGCCTGTAACACACTGCAGAGCCAAAAACACTGCCCTCTACAACCCTCTATAAATAACCTGGCAGAGAATGGAAGACCCAGGAAAGAGGGAGGAGGGAGAAGAGGGGGAGACACTGCAAAGGGTAATCAATAAATCTCTAATCCCTTGAGTATTCTCTCCTCCTCCTCCTCCTCCTCCTCCCCCATCTCCATCCCTCTGTGCAACCCAGGGACTCACACATACGTAAACACACACATACATATACACACACCTCTAGCTGCCTGCAGGTCTGGTCTCATTATATCGAGTGGGATTGGGAGGAGACTGATTTGTTGCAGCGGCGCCCGGTTTGTCAGACATGGTGACAGCAGTCATCCAGTCCCAGGGCAAAGTCAGAGTGGAGACACCAGCTCACGCACAGCTAATATTCTTCTGCTTATTTCCCTAACGCCAGGTGCTAAAACTGCCACATAAATCATGCATTACACACGTGCACACGTGTATAAATGTGAATCCAGTTCGGCAAACATTGATTTAAAAAAAAACAACAGCTGTGCAGAAACACATTACTGGTTCTTATTTAATGATATGCATGCTTATGTTATGAGTAAATAACTGTCTAAGTCTCTCCTCTGAATAAGTCATGTCATTTGACCTGCAGAGATTGCTTTTCTCATGCCCCAAATTGGTGACACGGTTTTCAAAGCCAGAAATCATCAAGGCTCTCATTTTGGAAAATTTCCTCAATTTCTGTGCAGCCATTTTCGAATTCATTACGGGGGGAATCATATTGAAGTGAATTACGCTCAGTCTCCCGATGCCCTCGAGTGTTGTCTGATCATAATGTGCCCTCATTTGGGAACAGGTTCTGTGTGCTTGAGTCACTTTGCCATATGCACACAAGTGCATAAAACTCCCACATGATGGGGGATACATCGTATAACAATAATAACAAGCGTACCAGCAACACAGACATAAAGGATGGTGACTGTCTAATAAGGAGAAGACTCCCTTTGGCTTTAGGATGACTGCACCAATGCTATAAATGTTTTATGAGATGTACAATATGGAAATTTTCAACATAAGACGTGTCCTAAAAACACAGAAACTTACAAGACATTATACGACACTGTACAGTTACAATGGGGTTGCATGGTTGGCAGTTAGTTACAGCAGCTCTGAACCCTTTTCTGGACGTGGAATGATTTTCTGTTATACGGACTACTTCATGAATACATTGGGTAACCCATTCAAAAAACACCACGGCTCACATTTACACACGAGAACAGCTGTTAGCGCAAGGCAGCACTAGCATATTCTCTATGGAAAGATCGGTGATCCATGCAGAAGTGCTGCAGAGCTCGACCTCAGTGCCAGGAGCAGAAAAGACGTTACCAACCATGCGGTACTGTCTGTTATCATAGGAAATGTAAGATATCTGCCGAATAACGGCGCTAACCAGGCTATAGAGGGAATATCGATCAGAGACATGGCTGAATGAACTCGCTTTCAAACTGTGAGAGCAGACCAAGCGGCAACCTCTGTGAGCTGAAGCCAATGCACAAGTGCCAAAAACTGCAGTTCCTCAAACAGCCACTTGAGGCCGGCTACAAAACAAGTCAATCTCCATAAGTCCCCATATTAAAATGATCAACTTCCTAGCAGAAATAAACATGTTTACATCTTTGCTGATTTTTAGATTAGCTGAAAGGTGGAAGAGGCAGGACGGCCAACAAGGCAGGTAGAGCCACAGATTATGGGTGATCATGCATACAGTGTCCATTATTTTTTAATATCAGTGGAGCGTACAGGAGAGTGAAGACCAATTTCTTATCCACCTTGTCTATATGAGATGCTGTGAAGTGAATTTCCCCAGCGTGGGATCAATAAAGTCCATCTTAGTTTAGCTTATCTTAATTTAGCTTATATCACAATAACCCAAGCAACTGCAGCAAAGTTTTTTACATAGGTAATAAAAAATGTTTGGTCATGCGGAGCAAGATTTGTTATTTGTCGGACATTTCAATTAAATTTCTCCTGCATGAGAAGTTCAACACATTCACAGTCCAAAAAAAAAAAGAAAGAAATACAGCATATGATGGAAACATAAATCAATACCGAAGCAATCAGGCAACCAAGACATCAATAACATAAAACATATAGAAATAGAGGTGCAGGAAATATTGCACTTATCAGGAAAACCATCATAAAGTGCAGCACCTAAATCTCTCAAACACGTCAAAGCAATAGCAGTTATTGGAATATACTCAGGAAATCCACATTTAAAGCCCGAGGGTGTAAAAGGAGCATCATATATGTGACCACTAGTTAAAGGAAGGTAGTAAACAATGGCAAAAACGGTAAAATGTAAGTATTACCATGGATGCCACGGGTAACCTCTTCAGCATAGCCTCCATTATAAATATGTATTGTGATTCCATTGTTCAGACCCACGGACCTTTATTTTAAATTGCATTGCAATCCCAGGATACCGCATATGTCATGCTGAATTCCATAAATAAATTAATGCACAATATATTTCCCTCAGTGCAAGCATCATGTAGCTTCACTGCAGCAAGCAGTGGGCTTTGTTTATACAAAATCTGACATTGTATGACTTTAGTTTTATCTGTGTGTGAAGGTGAAATTTCACATTTATCATTTGGGTTCAGGTGGTTAATCTACCTTGACCTGCTGCAGTGACCTTCCTTCATATAATCATCCATCACACATGTACAGAGAAAATGAAGGTCTGTGTCATAAAGTACTTGCAGAACATATTTAATGAGGAGAAATTATAAAAACACATGTAGATCCTCCGTGGCTGTCTGATTTCACATCCTATACCATGTTAAATGCATTAAACATCCTGCAGGAACGGTAAAGACCAAAAAATAAACATTCACTGATGTTTAAATCTTGATCGAGCGAGCCCCAAAAGGCACTAAGTGTCCACAAAGCCACCCTTGAATTTAATTGTTAACAAATAAATTGGTGGGAGTTAATGTCTTTGGAAGTCAAAGAGCATCGGGATGGAGCCGTGATTGCACTTTAAGGTGCACCTGCTGCTATAAAATGCCCTCATATACCTCAGCCTTTATACGATTGTGCAGAGCAATCATCAGACCTAATGACTCCCGCGGGATGAGACGCTCACACCAGCACAGATCCACCCCCATGTTTAACAGTGGCAGCGGACTTGGACAGAGTAAAGGCTGTATCCTCTAAACCCAAACCTGTGTAGATATAAGAGGAACTCATCAGACCACATTTACTGTTTCCACTGTGCTGTAGCTCGGCTTTTGTCTGTTAGCCTTGGTTACAATTGATTTCTGGCAGGAGCCGGAACTGTGTGACACTCTGTAGCTTGTTGAGCTCACAACAAGTCCTCATACCAAGACAGAAAAGGTCGAGTCCAACACTATATATGCCTCCAAAAATAGGCATGTTCGCATTCCATTTTGATATAAGAGTTGCAGAGACAAATTAATTGATATTTTGTCCACTTAGCGCACATATACTAGTACTTGATGTGTTCTTCCATCTTTGTCTGTGATGAGATATGTCTGTGTTCTTCTGTTTCTGATGTGATGATGAGGAGTGTGGCACTTGAACATTGACCCGGCTCCATTAATCCAAAAGATTTTAAGCTTGTACAACCGTTTACCCAATGACAACTGTGCGCCTGTTCTAGGTTTACTTTATGTGTGTTTGTCTCATGTCTTAGTGTTGATCTGTTTCCACAAAATCAATCAGTGTGCTCTGATCTTTTCCTTGGAGGTTTGCTGTACAGTGCTCTGAAATGTAGCTGCTGTTAGCTCAGTGTGTTAGCCAGGCTGCCTGGACTGTGAATTCAGAGCAGCGGGCAGTGTTAGTGTTTTGGACCACTGGGAAGAGGAGGTTTTCAGGAGTGTTGTGCCAGAACAGGAGCTGGGCAAATGGGCAATGTAACCGGGCTCAGCAGCCTCTATAGACAAGATTACAGAGGCGAAAAGCCCAAAGAGGACATTGATAAAGGAAGGTAAGAAAAGGAGAGTGTGACTGAACAAGAGCCTACTAGGCAAGAGTAAATTTGTGATGGACTTTAGTCGTATTTACCACCACTCTGAAACTGGGGACTCTATACCAAGACCAGTTTCTACATAATGTTGCTTTAAGAGCAGCTGAGTGCAAAAAAAAAAACACATCACAGATATACACAGCCTCCAAGTTGTAATTTAATGTCTGGGGAGATGGAATTATATCCGATATTTTGTTTGTTTTGGTTTCACTTGACCGCTACAACTACATAACACAGCAAAAGAAGCTAATTCATTTATCTGGTGTTGTACAGTGTTATCAGGTAATCTTGAAATAATGGGTTGGCTTCTGAATAACAAGAGGTTTTGTCCCTTTTTTCTTTTGACCAGCCTGAAAGATTTCTTTTTTACAACAATCTAACAATGTCACGCTATTTCCGCCTTTGCAGCTGGAGACAATCATTACTCTCACGGCTGCAAAAAAAAAAATCGATATTCAGTTTGTGAACATAAGTCATTTGAAGTCTTTGAACAAACAACTGGTGCTGTCATTTTTCTGGTGAAGACAGTCTCATTTACAGCGGATCAGAGAAGTCTGCGCGGTCTTTATTTCTAAAGCGGAGCTTACATCTATGCCTATGAATATCTGCGCGCATGTGAGGCAAAGACATGTAATAAATTTAAAATGTGCAAAACTAATTAGTCTCTTAAGAACTCAAACATTAAAGAGATGATCGTGATGCATCTTTTGGAGTTGACAACTCTTTCTAATTCAGCGGGAACTGATTTGCTCGTGCAGTTGCTTGTCTCACTTTCTTTGTCATGAGCTAGCATTTCCATAAATTGTCCTTGCACTCTTTACTCCCTTACACACTCGCACACTCCCTCACACGCACACACACACACAGATCCAATCACTTCTAACGGGAAACAGGAGTGCAATATTTCACAAAGCATATGCCTTCTCTGTTTTCCAATAATGGCCCCATATTCCCATTTGCCCTTCTAAAATGCCTTGTGGTGCATTCAGGTGATACTAATGACAGACTGAAATGGCAATATCTACACAGTGTGTGTAACACTGACTAAATAATTCCCCCTGAACGGAAATATGGACAAAACTTAAGCTGCTGGCCTCACACGCAGCCTGCCGATGCCGCACAGGCTTCTGTGCTGATAAAGGCGTCGCAGATGAAAAACACCTCAGTTGCATGCTGTGGGGAGAAACAAATCTCTGACAGCGAAAGTATGAGATCAAACAACATGCGGAGGTGAGGGCGGGGGGTGGGTAATAGAAAGCTCAACGGACAGTGACCAATGAGACGTGCATGGGGGAATGGCAGTGGCATAACAAATCAGAACTGGAGGAGAGAGAAATGGAGACCAATGCGAACTGCCCTGCAGAGCAAGAGTGGCATGAGAAATTATTAATGGAAAGAGAGAGCAAGAGGGAGGTGGGGAGGAAACACAGCAGAGAGGGAGGGACGGGAGAGAGTAGTAAAGGGTGTCCCATGAGAACTGCATGACAAAATACAGTCGCAGGCAAAAGACGTAAGACAGAGGCAGAGACAGGAGAGAGGAGGGAGGGCGGCGAGATGAAAATAATCAGACAGGGTGGAAAAAGTGAAGAGGGGGAATGAGAGGTGACAAATAGGCCAGTGGGGTCGTTCAATCAGAGGATTGTTAAGCAGCGGTCGGCCAGTTGGAGGCTGAGTTTCCGTGCTCCATATCCCACAATCCTCCGGCACAAATCTGCTCCGACTTGTGTTGAAACTCACGACCAGTATCAGAGGAAATGTGATCATATCAGATGTTTCCGCAAGTCATGACTTACATCCAGAACAGATATAAATGCTCCCTTTATGCAGCAGAAGTGGAAAGTAATCCAGTGGAGGGCTGGGCAGTGGATGGATGCATTTGACCTTCGAGACGTGGAGAGTTGGAGTTGGAGCTGCTGTCTTTTACCCAACCACAGCCAATCCATAACCTTAACCATTGTTGTCATATCATCAATGTTTTGCAGAATGATCTAGGATCAAGATTATGACTGCCGGAAGAGTTTGAGACTCCATTTATAGAAAACTGATTTTGATTTTTCATTAATCATAATTTCTTTCACTTAAAACATCACACTCGCCAAGTTAATCGCTAAAATTTAGGTGACTAGCGATCGTACATGGCTTAAAAAACAAACAAACAAACAAAAAAAAAACTGACATGGCAAGAAACTCAAGCAGCCAGACATTCAGACAGTCTTTGACACAAGCTGCTGGTTTGACCAAACTTCAGAAGTTAAAACGAAGGCAAACTGTAAAATGGTCTGCTGTAAACATCCAAGCAAACCTTTAAAAAACAGTTTGACATTTCGGAAAATGCACCTGTATGCTTGGCTCTTCAGACACCTCTCCTACCAGCATCTCAAAACGCTCACTGAATGACGTTATTTCTCCGTCTGTGGAGTAGTAACTACCTGGAAACTCTGCAGATCCAGGAAAAAGTATAACCTCTCCTTTATAAAACTGTTTAATCATTGTTATAATTTGACATACAGTACTTGATTATTAACAGCTTGCAACATTTCAGGTGTTACCACCTGCTGCTTGTGTCTCCTGCCCCTTTGCACCTTTTTGATGGCGTGTTCACAGATCTCTGAGCTTACTTTGGTGAGTCACATTTTTTTCAGGATACTGGGGAGGATTTTTTAAATACCATTATTATAAAGTTCACAGCAGAGAGACGACAGGAAAGGAGATGGGGAACAGAGGTCCCTGACTTCACCTGGTCATCATATTTTCTCTGAGGCCACCAGGGTGCCAAAGAACTGTCGTCCTAGACATTTTTTTTTTAATGAATTCTCAAATGCGATGATTTGCTGACATCTTTGAGTTTTAGACGCCACCTCAAGCTCTTTGTTTGGAGCATTTCCAATTATTTCCTGACATTTTTGGAAACTACACAAATAATCATTTCATCATAATCAACTGATTTATTTGTAATTACATTAGCTTCACTTCCTGTCCCGGTGCAAACCCGACAAGCTGGCTACAGCAGCCCTCTTTTCTCTGTCACGTACATGCTAACACGAGTGTGTTTGTTTTCGTTTGTGTCACTCAGCCTCGCCGTTTCAACCTTAGCGTGTGCGTTTGTGTGTTTGTTCGCGCTTCAGTTGAGCGAGGCCATCTATAAACCCCATAATACTCCTTCACTCTGTCTTTCTCGCTGTCCCAGCCGACTTCTCTGACATTTTAATTCCTTGTTTCTTAATTGTGCTGCTCTCTGCCGTCTTTCACATCCTTACCTCTCACTCCTCCCCCTGCTACGATCATTAACACCTCATTCCCTGAAGCGTCCCCCCTTGTTCTGTTCCACCTCAGCCTCTCCTCCTCCTCTTCTTCTCTTCCCATCATTAGCTCTTAGTTTTCACCACATTCCCTCTCTCTCTCAGTCATCTCCCCCATTTTCTTTGCCTTCCTTTGTATCTTTACCTTGTCATCCTTTAGCCGATCTTCCCTCCCTCTATCCACATCCCCTTTCATCTCATCTTCACCTCTCTTCTCCCATCTCAGTCATATTCCTCCGACAGTCACCAGTTTAAATCACCTCAGTCCACCAGCCTTCTCAGCATGGCAAATCCACCAGGGGTGAGACAGGCTTAGACTTGAGCAGGCTCAACCAGCCCAGTACTGCCCCGAGAGCGGACATAGAAGCCTGTGTTAAGAACAGGATTAATCAAATAAAAGACGGGTTCTGAGCTTCTACTGCTCACATACACACCCACCCTACAGCTGCATAGCAGGGAGCCTACTGCCTCCATATCCAGTTGGATACGCAGGTAATACGATGGAATGGTTAGCTCTGAATATTTCAAAAGGCCTGTGCATCAAATAGAACAAGACGGACGAGGAAACGTGGGGGTAAAAGAAAATGGGGGTTGTGTTGTATTTTGCAGAATCAAACAGCTCTGAATGCACCGGGGAAGTAAAACTGGTGCACGGGAAGAGAGAGGAGCGATCAAACGCAGCCCAGTTCCTGATCAGGCAGGAAAGAGCACCGACACAGCAAACAGTTTTAATAGTGTTGTGTTATAAAACCAACAGTCCAGATGTACGCAGTGTTTGTTTAATGCCTTGAAATTGAAGTGTTTTTTTTTTTTTTTTAGAAACATCACATTTGATTTAATTGCCTCTAGGCTGAGAAGTCCAGCGCAATGATACAAGTCTAATTTCCCTCAGAAGAAGGTGTTCTGTTTGTAGAAGCTGCCATCGAGCCAATAACGTGGTGTCGGATAGCGTGCTCGAGAGAAGGAATAATTCTGAGCGCTGATTAATTAAATATTCCAGACTTAAGGGAGATTGCATTCAGTATATTTAGCTGAAGTATTTTCAGTTTCATCAGTGAATCAGCTACATGAATGTCAAGGGGCCAATCAGCCTCCAAAGAAATGGTGGTCCATGTTGCCTAATTAAAAAGCCCCCTCCTGACTGCCCAATCACTCTGTCTACTTCGGTAATTATCCAGATTAGGAATCCTGCTTAGTCTCAAGTGAGCTTCACAGCTGCATATACCCTGAATTCTCTACATGTTGCATGTGAGCCAATGCTACATTTTTGTTCCTATTATTAAAAAATAAAAGGGATTTTCTTTACAATACAACTGATACCTCTGCGGAGGATTTGCAGCGTTGCTGATCAATACTCAGAAATGACTTTTTCTTGCTTGTAACACCTCGGTTTCCAACCTCCTATATTTTCATTTCTGTAAACATGGGAGAGCAGGGAGAAATGGGCACCACAGGTAGAATAAAAGCTTGGTGACAATAGTAATGTCGCAGATTGAAAAACAGAGAGTTGTGAAAAGAAATGAAAGAATTTAAGTTTGCAGCCAACAGTGATTTCAGTGAGAGGCAGTTCGCAGCTCTTTCACCTCCACCTATGGCGAACAGCTGCCACAGACACACATTACGACTTCTATTCCTTCATTTCCTTGCCAATTTCTATTTTTTTTACCACTATTCTTGTCATTTTCGACACACCGGGAAGAGTGAGAACTGCCGTGTTCCTCGTTTGATACATATTTAGTTACCAGTGTTGTCTTTTCACCTTGCAGCGAGGAGTTACACCACAAAATGTGTGATTAGATGCAAAAATAGTCTCAGTAAGGCTCCTTTTGTGATAAAAACTGCACCTTGTTTACATACTGACTCCATTTATATATATATTAGTCTAATCTATATACATCATAGGCAAACCTTAGATTTATAATTTGTTTTTTAACCACACATTATCTTTTAAATCCTTCAAATTAAAGGAGAAACACGTTGTTTGTGATTTCCCTCCAGAACGACACAAAAGAGGTTTCTGATCTGCCGCCGCTATCAGCCTGGCTGACTCTGCCGTTCGAAATTGTTTCAAATAAATGTTGGAAAAGCAAAACCATTTGTTTTCTATGACACTTGCTGTCAGAGGCATTTCTGTTAACCCAACACATCCACTTTGCCTAATTCTCACCAAGTTGTTTTGGTGCCTGAAAGTAATAGTTTGACATTTTGAAGAAAAAAATACACTCATTTGCTTTCTTGCAGAGTTAGATGAGAAGATTGATACAACAGTCCTGTCTATGAATGTATACAATATTAAGCTTCAGTCAGAAACCTCGCCTGCCTTTGCCTCAAAACCTCACTGATTGCCACGTGAGATCCATAGGCCGTATAAAGTCGAATCTGTGATGTCAGAAGAGCCGCTGTGAAACTCAGAATAAATGGTCTCTAATGGCTTTTCTAGTCTTCTGACCACTCAAGGCGCTTTTACACTTCATATCTCATTCACACACATTCACACACATCCATACACTAATGGTATCAGCTGCCATGAAAGGTGCCAACTACGCATTCATGCACCCTTCGTATAGCCTTCAGGAGCATTTTGGGGTTCAGTTTCTTGCCCAAGGACACTTCACCCTGCAGACTGGAGGAGCCGGGGACTGAACCGCCGTTCATCTGCTTAGTGGATGACCCAGAACAAACCCACAGAAAGAGTGTGGCGGCTCTGGATGTCTCCATCTTGGGAGTCCTACCTCTTCCGTCTCCTGGCTAATTTAAGAATCTGCAAAGACGTGAAACGTCCGTGGGCCTGAGGCGGGCTAAATAAACCCTTGGTGCTCAAAAAAGCTACATGTCAATCAGAGCAACCACATTGTTAATTATGCATAACTTTAAGCCTTAATACTGTATAATTTGAACAGGTGAGTTATATAAAAACTGTTTTTTGTACCAGGCTGTAAACAACAAACGTTTATTTCTGTTGTAAAGGACATTTTAACATGGGGGCTTATGGAGACTGACTTGTTTTGTAGCCAGCCTCAAGTGGACGTTTGAGGAACTGCAGTTTTTCAAATGTCTGTATCTTGCCTGATTTCACTTCACAGCCACGGAGGTTCCCACTTGGTTATATATATATATATATAAACCCTGTGAAAACAATTTGCCGTTTTATGTGGGTTTGTTTTGCTGCTGACCTGCTGCAATAACTGCTGGAGACTCCAGGAGACTTTTTTGTACCTAACAATTGAGATATAACTTGGAGCTTTAGAAATGCTGGGGGGAAGATTTTTGTACTTTCGGACAGAGCCAGGATAATCATCGTCGTTCTCTCTGTAGCTACAGTACAAGATGGTTTGCAGACAGATATGAGAGTGGATTTTTCTGATCATCTTATTAGACAAGAAGGCAAATAAGCTTCCATTCATCTATTTTCTAAATGGATGGCTGGAGCCAATCCCAACAGACATTGGGCGAGAGGTTGGTTAAACCATGAGCAGGTCGATTGTTCATCACATAGAGACAAACAGCGATATGCTTATTTCCCCAAACTATTCCTTTCAGCTTTGGTTTATGCACCAAAACAAGTTGGTTAGGATGGAAGAACATCGTGGTTTGGTTACAGATAGAGCCAGTATAGACCTTTGTTACTTGGTTTCCAAATTACATATATTTACAAGGTAAAAACATCAATTTTCTATTTCTATCTCGTCTCCACAAAAAGAACTATTATTAATCTTTGGCTCATATAATTTGACCAGACATTAACTTCATGCAGAATCGTGACAGGAAATATTTACTCACATCAATTAGCAGTGGCACTCAAATTAGAGATCTCGTTATGAGGACAGCGTCTCATAATTTCTGGTCAGTGAGAGATTGCTGAGAAATCACATGCAGCGGCATGTATCTGAGCATCAGTGTGATGGGTGTGCACCGCATGCCTTAATTGGTTTCCCAGGCGTTTGAGAAAAAAAAAAAACATCTATAATTAAAACTGCTGATCTCTGGCTGCTGTATTTATCAGTCAACCACATGGGAGCCTAATCAACATGACAGATGGTAGAGGCGCTGATGCACTGTTCTTTATTTTTTTTTAAAAAGTATAATTTGGAGATCTTATTTTAAGACACGTGATCTTTACAGTTGTATTTCTTCCTCCGTGTTTTGCTCTTCTTCACAACTCTCTGCCAAACAAGATAATCATGTAACAAATGAAGCTTATTCCATCTCAAGATGTAACGATTCATTGATTAGCTAATTGCCAGTTTATATGATCTGCAACTATTTTATGACGATCAAGCAACATTATTCTCTGCTTCCAGCTCTTAAATGTGAGCGTTCCTCTGATTTATATGATTGTAAATTAACCCTCATGTTATGTTGAAAATAGCTTTTACCACCTCTTTGGTTGGAGCGTAGAAAGGTATTGAAGTGATAACTCTTCCCTTCGCAACAACCTGCACTTGAACATTTGATGAAATTGACCATAAAACTTTGTTATTACACCAAACAAGGAAATATTTCATGTTTTATGTGTTACATGGCCGAGGCATGAACAAATATATCTTCATTCTGTTTGTCAGAAGTCACTCACAGACAGTATGTTATCCTACATTTTGATGTTAATTATGTTTGACATCTGTGAGACCACAGAGCGGTTTTCACTCCCTGTTAGACCCCTTATGAGCAAACTGCCATAAAACTCCTTAATCCATATAAACCTATGTGGGATTTGAGAGGGAGGGCGCAAAACACCAATTACAAGCATAGAGCATGAAAATCAATCACACCCCAGTCAGAAATAATGCAACATTTTCTGTAGGGGACCTCTGAAACGTGTTATCAGCTCAACATCATGTCCAAGTGAAAAAAATCGGTTAAACTAGTAAATGGAGACGGCCAAAAGACGTAAATATCCTGGTTAAATGAGGTCACTTCTTTTTCCCTGCAGAGTGTGGCTCGCAAGCAGCAACCCTTCATGGCTGTGAAGTGAATTCAATGCGGAAGCACTGAAAACTGCAGCTCCATGAATGACGGGTGCCATTACAGGTGGTTTGTTTGAACACCCAGGCATCATTCTGCCCACCTCAGGTCTACCGATGATCCACATCTTTATTTTTAGTTTAGCCAGCAGGCAGAAGAGACAGGACTGCCAACGTGGCTTGGCCCAGAGCCACAGATTCTGAGCTTCAAAAACCTGTGGATGACGTCACGCATACGCTGTCCATCCATTCTTTATACTGTCAGTGATGCTGACGCTATGATGGTAGCCTCTAGAACTCTATGCCACTGCGTATGTATGTAACTGTGTTGCTGTGTACTGTTGAATGTTTACTGTTTGTTCTGCAAATGTATTTCAGTTTAATCCTTTTTAAAGATGATTATATGACAACGTAGTTGAACTTAAATATTTTGTGAAGGAAAGTAATGAAGTGAATAAAGTCCCTGGACCTCCTGCAGCTACCTGAAAGATTAATACAGAACTAACCCTGAACTGAACCAGACTAAACCGTCCACAGATTGTGGCTGTGCACACTCCCACTTAAGAATAAAGAATAAGAGACAGGAACTAAAAGAAAACACATTTATTTGTGGTTGTATGCATATTGTGTTTCTTTATGCAATTATTCTTTATCTGAGAAAGTTAAAATACCAACTCAATTTGTTTGTCTGGAGGTATTCTTCACATTGAGCTCCTAAAAGAACCTACATCTTTTATCTCTGACAATTCTGGTTTAATCAGTCGCACTGGTTGCACAAGTAATTCTGATTAAATTAAGAATACAGCTGATAAAAACAATAAAAAGTAAGTTTTCTAAGCTGTTTAAAGGCTCTGGCGTCTCCACGACCACAAACAGAATATTAAAGTTAAATATCTTTAACAAGCAATAGATAACTATTATCAAAACGACAATGAAAGCATCAGTTGCAGCCCTGATTTCATTAGGACTGATCTCAAAGCCGAGATCAAGGTTTTAGTCCCTTATCACACTTTGTCCTGCCCATTCATGAAGAGTACTTCAAAGTATCTGCAGGAAAAGTACAGAAAGTACCAAACCATGGGGAACACTGAAGGCAGTATGCAGTATCAGATGAAACTGCTGAAGTTCACAACCAGCTTGCAAAGAACATTTGGCTTTGTTATCATAGCCTTTGCTCGCATTATATAAAATAAGGCCGCTGGTGGATGTTCATGTTTTATCACTCACAGCACACACAGCCTGTTAGATAAACATGGCCCGTATCCCTTTGGAAAGATGCATATTTCATGAGGACATTTGGTTTGGGTCTCCATGTTTATCTTGTCAACAGTTAACAAATCTGTCTTAAAGGCTGCTTCGCCCTGCGGTATCACTTCACATCCCACTGTGTGACCAGGAAACGCCTGCCCTGCAGACTCGCAGTTGTTTTAATAAAACGCGACAGAGGGTTTAATAAGAATGGATGTCCTTCATTTTTCTTTAAAAGATGGAGGGAATGGCATTTGATCAGTACAAGACTCCGCTGAGGCTCTCATTGTGGTAACTACAAAGGAGGACAGGGCAGGGGTGCCTCTTGTAAAGATTCAGGCGGAACCCTGCTTTGTCGTGGGATTGATTGGACAAGCGTTTGTCTCCTCCGAGAAGCAATTTCTCTATCTCGCCTGAGTGTATTATTGTGTCTGCGGCTGAGTCGCTCTGCCTCTTTTGCCAGGCCAGACAAGAGTGCGTGGGAATGATGAGGTTGGCGATAACTCAGATACCTTGGGAAGATGCTTGAATACTAAGTCATCATTATGTGTCAGGTGTAGCAAGGTCGAGCTGAACACTTTGGCATGTTTCCATCATGGTGTGGAGAGACAGATGGCACAGGCTTGACAAATGTGACAGCAATATTGAGCCTTTTTCAATGTAATCAAACCTATTAGGGAAGAAATATTAGACAGGTGATTAGAAAAGGGCGGGGGAAATGTATATTTTATTTTTGGCAGTGGGATAAGAGATTGGATTCCAGCCTTCCATTGTGTGATTAATTTCAGCAAAAAAAAAAAGATCTGAAAGAACATATTTCTCATACAGAGAGGACAACATGTCACTGTTTCATGGCTTATTTTTTCACATCACAGCCATTAGTGATTGAATCCATAATGATTTATAAGCTGGCCCACAATTTATAGAGTCATTTCGTGTATGAATCAGATACTAATTAAATACTTACGAGTTCTTAAATGAAGGTATAGTGGAAGAAAGGAGAACTATGGAAACAAGGGAATATTTGTGCATTTTATAGTATGTTTTGCTACTGAATAATACAGGGTGCAGTACTGGGAAACAAATTCTACAAATACAAGTTCTGGAGAAATGGTTTTAACAACACTGATATTCTGATATTCTTCTTTCACAATGATTTTAGCTTGTGGCGGCAACAGTTTCTTGGTTTCCGATGTAGCAGATAACAGATATCCAGGCCAAGACTTCCTCTGCAATCTGTTCAGCAACTTGATACATGAGAAAGACGAGGAAGGCACATTTAATCTAATCTCTATAAACATATATCTGGATAAAAATGCAGAGAAATGTTTTAAAAAGCTAAATTGTCACCAGCCGTTGGATTCCGGGACTGCATCTCATCCAATGCGATGAGCCCCTGTTGCTCTCCGCAAACAAACGCGATTGATCCTACCACCAAAAACCGAAACACTTCTGGCTCCAAAGTCTTGGCCACTCGCATACAGATTCTGTAATCATATCATGAGATTACAATAATCTACCAGACTCGCAATGTTCTTAAAGTAATGAGAGGGGCTCTGGGAAAGTCTCTCAAACTCAAATGGAGAGGATATTTCAGAACATTGGTACCTGCTGCAATGAAATTACAATACGAAGAGTTTGTCTCAATTTGAAACAGAGCATTTTTATTCCATAGCAGATGCTGCGATCCAAGATCAGAGTGAACAAGATACTTTTGTGTTGGCTTTGGCTCCCTGGTCGACATATTCAGGATTTCAAGATTCACTAGTATCAACCAATCCACCAATGATCTGGGCATCTCTAGTGTTAACTATAAAGTCAACCTATAGTACGCCGTTCATAAAAAGTTATATCGGTCGTATACCCACCGCTTTTGTTTCAATAAATTGTTTGTGATACCATTGCATGCTTCTAGTTAAATGCCCTACTTTCATAATATAATATCACTGTAGCATGAACTTTTTCCATGTTCCATACATTTTACCCAAAAGTTGAATATACCTAACTTTTTGTGAACGGTGTATATTATAGTTCAAGTTCATTTAAGTGTCTTCCACTAGAGCCAAGCTTTGTACTTGAAATCTTTTTCATAGTGGTTCCCCTTCAATGCTAAAACCAAGGAGAGGGTGCAAAGAAAATATTAATAAACTCTTGGGATCTTACTTTATTAAAAAGTTAAATATAAGCCCCTGTGGTCAAGCTCTCGTGAAATGATGAGTATAAACTCAGCATCCATTAGGGAATCATTTGAAATGTCACTCTCAATAAATCAAGGTTTTTTTGACTCCCTGTATTTTTAGCTCATTTTCTATGAAGAAACACGTCTGGGTCATTAAAGCATCATCAGGGTACTTCATGATGCAGCCTGCCCTGAGCTGTTACCACGACTTTTTTTTTTTCCCTTACCCCTTCACCACCTGCTGTTTCCCCACCTGTTCTTGCAACCTCCACATCTCCCCTGCTCCCTCCTTCATCCTTCACTCACCCTCCTCACCCTCTACCTCCCCTTCCTCCCCCTGTCCCCTCCTCCTCCACCAGCTCTCCTGTCTCTGCACCACACCACTCCACCTGCATTCAGCACAGGTCCCAAGGTGCACGGGTATCCTCTGGTTTCTACATCCACGCTGCTTGGACTCTGTGCTGCACCACACTGCAGTTGTTTTTTTTTTTTTTCTATACTCCTACAACAAAAACCTCGATTACATGAACAAGGGCAGTAAAGACAAACCCACCACTCCCCTCTCCCTCGCCTCCTTACATTCTCTCCATCTGTCTCCCTCTCCTTCTGGTAGTTAGCTTTCTTCACCCCCCCCCCCCCAACACTCCATCTCTCACTGCCCAGTCCGGTTCCCCCAGCCACCATCTGGTCCTCTCATTGTCCAGACTCATTTTGCTTCTGTTTGGCTTCACTATAATACAGATATTCTATCCCATCTTTCCCCCCTTACTCCACACCCAAACCATCTCTCCCTCTCTCCCTTTCTCTCTCTCTCTCTCTCACTCTTTTGGTGTCTCTCGGTCTCTCTGCCCAGCAGCATCCTTATTCTAAGCAGCGCTGCAGCAAAACTCTCCCGCCCTTCTCCGTTTCCCCTGTCGATAAGAAGATGGAATTTTTTATCAGTGTTAATAAAAGCCTCTATTTTTATAGCCTGCTGCAAAGAGCAGGCCCTCATCTATGCATCCCCTCATCATTGTTAATGTGTGGAGGTGTGAAAAGTGTTTCTGCATGTGTGTGTTGTACTGAGAGAATGCATGTGTGTGAATAGTAAGCGGGAACATGAATAGAGTCAGTGAAGTTGCTCTTTTCCAGTTTTGTCTAAAAATGTCCAAGTTATTTTATTTTTTAAATAGTTTGATTGACGGCTCGGTGACAGCAGAGATGAATACCATTGACATGAGCACTTGAAGCTTGGATAAGTCTTTCACTTGGCCAGCAATGCAAAAACACTCACAGGGACTTACAAAATGGAAGGTGGAAAGTCAAACAGTCCTACGAAAAAAGGAGGAAACACCAGCAGTGAATGTCACTGTTAGCGCTTTAAAGCGCTTGTAGAACAACATGGCACTGAAAACTCACATTGTGATAAGCAATTTTGAACAACTCAAGGTCGAAAATGTCTCCTTAGATAGAGATTTACTGTGAAAGGCTATTATTTCTCCTAATTAAAAGATGTAGAATTACAAACACGTCACACTTAATGATAATCAATGTCAAGTTGGTACACTATGCAGCTGATTCTGACCATAAAATAAAATAAAATATGCAAGCAAATGGAAATGTATCACCTCTTCTCTGCACCTTGACTGTGATTTTGAAGGAGCATGATGGTGGCAAGCAGGTGTTCGGCTTTGTAATTACGAAGCGAACACTCTTGGCATAAATCTAATTAAACCGCGATTCATGCATGTTCTTGATGGAGGTGAAAATAACTTCAGAAAAAGCTCTCCGTATGGATGTGTGATTAGCCGTGACATACCACATTACACTGCTGTGGACTCCATTAAGTAAGTGATGGGAAGGTTGTATGTGAGGGAGTGTACTGAGGAGAAGCGTGTTTCTGATTTGTAAGAGTGGTGTAGTTGGTGTGGAGGCGTGTGTTGTCGGTGCCAAACTTCCTCTGTACGAGGAAGGAGCTGGTTTACTCAGTTTACTGACAACAGTGACTCACTGCTAGAAATCACACCTCCTCTCCGCACATATGACACTTTGTTGTTGTCTTGTTATATTTTCTACTACAAAGGGGATTTTTATGTTCGAAAATAACGTTTGTTTGGCGTCTTTAAGTGGATTCAGAGGTTTGTGTAGATTGTTCTCGTACTGCCGATGTTTATTTAAATGGGGATTTTGCACAGAAAGGTCAAGATTCTTGACACTGCAAGTACAACTGTGTAAACACTTACATAATATCTTTTGTGGCTCTGGAACAGTTCTGTTTCTTCTCGGGGCTTTGAGACCAGAAATATGTGATAGAAAACCCGTGGAAGCCTGAAAGATGTGAGCTTTAGGGACTCGGAGTCAGGGCATCTCTGCCTCTGCTGCTTCAATCCTGTCTCCTACAAATTACATTTTCACACAGCTAATTTGTATTGCCAAATACAATTTGAGGGACACACAGTCAGTCAGTGTAGAAAGTTTAGTGGCAATGTTTTTGCTTGGTTTTTTTTCATAGAAGATGCGCTGGATTTTTGTGCTGGGTAGAAACTACAGGACAGTGCAAGACTTTAACACCAGTGACTGAAGTGATTTGATTGCCTAACACTAACCAAACCAAATAAAACATGTCCTAATTATGTTGATTTGCTGTTGTAAATAAGTAATATAATATAAAACATAATTATAGGGCTCCTTTTAAACAAAATACATCAACTCTTTGTTAGTGACAGTGAGTGCTTTGAGTTTCCTGATGGAACATTTTGGACCACTGGAAAGAGGAGGTTTTTGCAACAGGGAGTCGAGCCAGTGTTGTGCCAGAACTGGAGCTGGCTGTAACCGGCCTCAGCAGCCTCTGTGGACACAATGACAGTAGGAAAAAAGGCCGAAGAGGACGTTGAAGGCAGAAGCTGAGAAGAGAAAATGAGAGCACGACTGAGCGAGAAGCTAGATCTGGGACTGACTTTTTGCCGTTGGCAGGAGACAGACGCCGAGCTGGGCTTCTTGCTGTTGGACTAATAACTAATATTAAGCTGGCTGATGTCTTGTGTTGTTACACTTACAAATTTTGATCATAAGTAATATAATCATAACAAATATCTGTGTACAAATGCCCATATTTACAACAGTGGGATTGCTAAACGACAAAAATACCAACTACTACTCAGTGTTGTGCTTATCTTGCCCTTTTTAAAACTTGTCTCTTGTGAATCACTGGGGTGTGATTACATTTAAACACTGGACCATAATCACTGTCAGTCATCATCATAATAGTAAAATGTGTGTCTTTGAGCTCATATTAACAGTTTCTCATATTGAATCTTTGTACTTTCATAAGCAGTGCAGGACAGTGCTGTGTTTGTACTGTGTACCGTTTATTGCAAGAGTGCGGCCTTATTTATTGTTTCACTATGTTTTTGTTGTGTGCGTATATTGCAAACCAGTTTCCAAAGGCGTTTACAGATCTTCCATTTAATGCAATGGGGCAGCTGTAAAAATAAAATCCTTCCTGAAATCCGGTATTTCACTTAATGTACGTTTGATATGACGTCAATGAAGTTCTGGATCAGGCAGATACAGAATATATACGTGGCAAAGCCAAAGAGTGTGGATTTTGAAGCGACTTACTGTGAAATTGAAAAGGAAAAATCATTTTCTTCTTTTATTCTTTTTAAGCCTATATGTGCCCCTTTTTTCTTTTGATTTTTTTTAAGCCTATCGCTGCCTATTTTCTATGCATTTTTAAATGTTTTATGTGAAGTACACTGTGTTTTCTTCATGCATGAAATGTACTATATAAAAGTTTGCCTTGCCTTGCCCCATCTTACATTGAATAAGCCCTATAACCAGAAATATTTCCTGACAGTATGGCGAGCAAAGCCTCTCCACAGACGTAATAGAGACCATGGAGAGGAAGGAGAATATCAATAGAAAAGCACTTTTGCAGAAAAGCGAGAGAGAAACTACCAAGTGCGTGGGAACATCACAACCACATATCAGAAAGAAATTCTGTCTCTCCTCAAATTGACATTACTTATACACTGCTGCTAGTTCTTGGGCATAAATGACTTGTTACTGAAGATTTGCACCCCCTCCATCCTGACGTCTTTTCTGATTCTTTCTGAAAGCGTCACACCAAGAATACAGAGCGTCCTTAGGAATAATCACACGAGTGAAACTGTAAAAGCAGCTTCTTCTTTTTTTTGATCATCCTTAAAAACAAGATAAGATCCCAAAGTATCTTTTTTCCTTTTTTTCCCCCCAACCATGCCTTGAGAGCTGTCGATAATTAACATCGACTTTGTTTTTATTTGCGTCACGGAACAAGAAGTTTTGTCCCTGCTCAGTCCCTTTAGCATCTCCTCAGCAGCCACAGCAGGATCCGCTCAGCTCTGATCAGTGTCACTTTGCTGTTTATGCATTCCACTTGGGACTCCACTGCACCCTAAACTAAAGCTCCTTTCATGACACCACGCTGTCAATTAGGTGTATCGAGCTGCTTTTTTTCCACCCTACGTCAGCTGAGTAGGTGGGGGGGGGTTGAGAACTGGCTGCCTCCATCTGGTCTCCATCTGTAATGAGACAGAGCAGCAGAGGTCTCCTGCTCATGTGACGGCGGACTGCTGCACACACTAACACCGAAAATATCTCCGTACGCACATCTTAGTTGTATCCTTGTCACATCATTGTCCACAGACCTTTCATTACCACCTGAAGCGGCTCCGCATGGTCAGCTGAGTACAACAAAGTGGAACTGGCGGGATTAAACTGATGGGCACTTGACTCTGAGTATCTCGCTTAAATGAAACGATTATTCAAATCAATATTACCCAACTTCCCTGTGTGGGCTGACGCTGATATGCCACGTCTGACACGTGACGTCTTAATCCCTTCTTAGTGACCTAAAAAAGAGAGATGACCCACCTTTACAATATGAGGAGAACAGTGCAGCTACATGCTGTTTCTACACTGCACATCGCTTTGACACATCCAGCCCTCAAGTGTCCTTTATGAATATTTTAAGATTTTCATGATTCAGATCTGTCAAATGTGATTACTTAATATTTATTAATTTCAGCAGACTGGCAGAGACCTTTTGAAGTACAGCAAGCAATCTTCCTAAAATATAGATCAGTGCACTGGCCTTTCTCTCAAGAAATGGGGTATTATATAAGTTTTCTTTTTAAAATCTATATTTTTTTAAGAGATGTCCTTTGTTGCCACGGGAAGACAAGGCCATCTGTGTACAGAGAGCAGCCACGCTGCAGTCATGCCTGACTGATGCAGTGACGGAAATAATTCACTGTCAGGATACTGACAAAATAGTGAGCGCATCCTTCACTAAATACTTCCACTCTGTCCCTGGGCTATTCTGGAAGTGCAGCAGACAAGTGATGAGTGAACTCTTTTAAATCAGTGATTCAGTGAATAAACATGTTTACTGTCCAGGAGCATTATTTGAAGAGTGGCGATAGTAAATATAAGTGTGACTTTTAGAGGAAGATTGCTACTACTCATGTCTGTACAGTAAATATGAAGCCCAACCCAGCAGCCTCTTAGCTTATCTTAGCATTAAGACTAGAAACCGGGGGTTAACAGCTAGCCTGGCTTAATCTGAAAGTTATTCTCATTGATGTTTGCCTAATCCACCATCCAAGATGCCAATTAGCCTGATAATCAGGCTGATTATCATTTCCAGTTGACGTGGAAGCTGCAGTAGTGGTTTTTAAGTAGCTGACTTTACCCTCTTTGCACCAATCAATGACAGTTATGTTGATTTAAAGGATCAATGCGTAGGATTTAGTGGCATCTAGCAGTGTAGCTGTGGTTTGCAACCACACCAACTCACCCACCCGTTCCAAGCATGACGGATACCTTCATGCTTAGGATACCCTATCTGAAGCCAGTATTCCTATAAACATGGCAGACTGTAGATATTAAAGGCTCATTCAAAGGTAACAAAAACACAGGGGTTCTTATTTCCAGGTGATTATACACTAATGAAAACATAGTTTGTATTCTTCACATGCATATTATATTCCATTTCTGCCATATTCTGTAAACAGAGCCCTCTCAATCTGACCCACTGGACCTTTAAAAGCTGTTATTTATAAATATGGATTTTTCAACCAAGCGGTGACCTCAGTGGCTGTGAAGTGAAACCAATAAGCAAAGTGCCAAAAACTGCAGTTCCTCAAACGTCCACTTGAGGCTGCCTACAGAACGAGTCAGTCTCCATAAGTCCCCATGTTAAAATGTCCAAATATGTTTACAGCCTGGTACAAAAAGCAGTTTTGGTCTCTGTCGCTAATTTCCCTTCATGACAACTGCACTGAGTCTGAATTTCTATAGAACTCACCTGCAAATTATAGTAAGGCTTAAAGTTATGCGTAATAACAGCGTGGCTGCTTTGATTGACAGGTGGATGATGTCACAGGTGGCTCGTTTGAGCATTCAGGCTTCATATAGCCCCCTCAGCTCCACCCACGCTTCACATCTTTGCCCACTTGTGGATTAGCCGGGAGGCAGCAGAGGCAGGATTGCCAAGATGGCAACGGCAAGAACCACCACACACTGCGCATCACGACAGCTCTTCATAAACCTGAGGGTGACATTACTACTACTCTGTTTACTATCTGTGCAGGTTTGTTGTTTTTTTGTTAATGAGCACAACACCAGACCTAACCTCAAATCGAATGTAAAGTTCTCTAACACAGAAAACATGAACAGTTTGTATAATTCTTAAAAGTGCCTTTCACGAAGCTGTGGAAACGGGTATGTTCTTAAAAAGAAGCTTTTTGAAGGGCCAATTAGAACGGGCTGACTGTAATGTGAGGAATGCTGGCAGCCAACAAAGGGCACAAGTCATGTTATCAGTTACATCAATACAGTCTGAACGCTGTTCAGCTCTTGAAAAGTCTGTCGGCTCAAAGTCAAAGTAATGTTGGAGTGTCCAGGGAAACAGGAGAAAAACATGCAGCCAAAACAGACCTGAGATCAGCTTATTAACTGAATGGCATCTGCTTACTGACATACTTTTTCTATCAAGAGGCTCTCATGAGTGCTTTGACATGGTTTAACTTAGAATGAAACCTCATATAGCCTCGTGTAGCCTAGCTGCATCAGAAGATGAAAACAAAAAGATGTTTTATTGAATTCGCATTGCTTATATTTGCCTCCAACAAGGAGGCAATGTTTTGGTTCAGTTTGTCTCTCTGTCAGCAGGAGTACAGAAAAACTACCCAGTTTTCACAAAACTTGGTGGAAGGGTACGGCATGGGTCAAGGAAGAACCCATTACATTTTAGAGCAGATACACAGATTATTTTCCACTTTCATTAACATTGCGAGATAGGTTAACTGCACCCAGGAGATCCAGGTCATGTGCAGCCAACTGGAGAAGATTGAAGACCGGGCTCGCAGCGAAGGAGGAAGCGCTGATCTTGGACAATAAGTACCTGGCCCAGCAATGGGACCAACTGGAAATGAGGATGCAGCACAACCTGGAGCAACAGATACAGGCCAGAACAACCACTGGAGTGTGATGGTCAAACACTTCGACGGGAGTTCAAGCAATGTCTACGCTCACTGTGCCATGATCTGCTCATGCTGGCACAAGTTCAAGGCCAAACAGGGACAGCGATGTGTTGTCGCAGGAATACATGGCAGAAAACATCAAATCCAGTCAGGAGATAGAGAACACCTTCCAAACTCTGGGCAACGAGACCAAACCATATGACTGAGGAAGAAATATACCAGAACCTGACTAAAGACCAGGCAGATTACTGCCTTTACAGCAAAGGCTGCAAGCTGTCATCGGCTTTCGACTTTATAGAATTCACCCGCTCGCTCTTTGTCAACTGATTTCTTTGTTTGTTTTTTTTTACACATTACAAGGATATATATGGAAAGCTGCCCTTATATGTTGACATAGTAACACATTATCCTTTCACTACAAGGGAAAATAAGCTGTTAACAGCTCACTTATAAATATCACTGGTGAGAACAAAAGAAGTCATGACTTCATAGTGACGAATTTATGTGGCTGTTGCTTTTCATAACCATGAAAACAAGAACAAAATTGGATTTTAAACAGATCAAGAATGTGTCAAGTAGGTCAGTGTTATTGCAATGCCAAAATCTGGTGTCTATAGAAGCTGAAGACTGGAATCAAAGGGGTTTGAGTATTAAACTGGCAGCGATGATAAAGCCAAAGCAGCTTCACTGAGGCACCACCTAAGCCCCTTTCAGAGCCAATAAAAAACCCCAGGAGAGATTTATTAAAGGATATTTTCAACATAGCATGTCAGAAAATAAACTTGTTTCTGTATTTAGGATATATTTAATTCAAAATACCTCTCGTTTATTCAGCACTAACTAGCTGTACCCACTGCATGACACGACAGATCTGCCAGACCTGAGAAAACTGCTGATGATGTTTAAGCACAGTAAGTATGTCATCATCTCTAAACATAATAATGATTTATAGTAAAGAAGGAGATGAAGTCATCCCCCGTGTCCCTTCCTTTTTCCAATTTCCAAGAGTTTCCTCCACAATCGAAGGTGGGTGTGACAGAGCCGCCCGTGAGCTTTGTGCACAAACATGCCAAACTCAGCAAATGCAAACTGCAGGTCTATAATCCGGACCACTCATGCTGTGCACGTCCCCCTGGCCCTGCTGCGAATCGATGGGCTGTGTGGCGGCAGGGGCTGGTTGGGGCGTTGCTGACAGATCTCAAATCAGTAGAAAGACAATTTCTATTGATCTGGCTAAATCAGTGCAGACAGATGCAAACCGTTCACAACTCTGGCAATCTATGGGTCCTCCGTTGGGCTCTGACCTACATTATGATGACAAGTAAACAGAACTTCAGAGGACACATCTTCAGTCTCTTCCTTCTTGCATGCTGTCTTCCTATCTTCTCTTCTTTGTCCTAGTCTCACCCGCTGCTACTTGGGTTTCATTCCCTGGTGTGGAAAAGCTGTTTCTGATAACAAGATTAATTAAAAAGTGGTTGTAAATGAGAAGTCTTGTTTTGGTATTTTGTAGCTGTGGGGCGCTTTTTCCAGCTCTGTGGTAGTTTCCGCTGAAGACAATTAGTATTGTGCATCGTCGCATATTTTTGAGTTGCCCACTGTTGCAATTTTATGGTGCAGTCATTGCTGTTACATTTAGGGGATAATAAGCAGTGGTCCTGGAGCGTCTCTCCTTTTTCATTTTTTTTCTTCCTCGTCTGGGAAGAAGTGATACTCAGGCTGCTCTCACGCCCACACAGACGTTGATCTGACGGGGTCGGAGTGTTGAGCTTATTTCACACATTCACAGTAAATGGGAATTAACACAAGAGTATCTGACTGTAGCCCCGAGTGACTGAAGAGTCATTGGATTCCAATATAAGTGAGTGTTCACTGCAGTTGACTTTATTTGCGTGTTCACACAAGTGTGTGACATATGTGAGCACACACACACACACACACACATACATACAAACAAACAGAGACCTTGTGATTCCTTTTCATGCAGTGCTTCGGAAAAAAAAAACTTGTTTCCATGACAATCTGCGAGTTGATGCACCTTTTAATGACATGGAAGCATGAAATCCAAATTCAGGCTGAGAAATGGCTTTGTTCCACAGAATGTAATGAGACTCCACCACCAATAACACGACCATATCTTCTGTTTCTAGTATGCAATATAGCAGCCTGTAGGCTATATATAGGGTTACATTACTTATTCTTAATTTAAAATCATTGGTGTTGATTACAGTGTGCAGTTCATATAAAGAACAGGTGAAATCAGATTTTAAAAATAGTCTTTGCAGCACGAACTCGCTGCAGTTTAACTATTCCTTTTTATGACGTACTTACAGGGACTCGGATGCATGATTAGCACTTCATTTGTGTTTACTTCCCATTTTCTTTTCCCTTTCTATTACCAGAAGCATTGTCTGAGCTGTCAGCACTGCAAGAGGGCCTTGTTTAATGTAAACAGAGATGAGAAGTGTTTGCAGCGGGGAACATAACTTGATGCTTGGGGACATAAAAAATAAGTGAAACTAGGTTTCAACCTGCTCCTGAAACAAACAAAAAAAACACAATGGGTGCTTTTAAGGGGAAAAAAATGCTTAAAATGGATGGAAAAGAAACAATGGTGTAGGGTTTCAAACAATGTCATCATAAAAGTCACTGCTTGTAATAAAAATGATAGATATGAATAATAAACAAGAATGAATCATTTAACTACAAGTGCAATAAAATATTTCAGTTTTCAGGACTGATTTAAAGCTTAATATAGATTCTGCCAACTTTAGGAAAGTGGCTGCAGTCCCTCCTGGACTAGTGGATACTGTCATCTGTACTTGTTTCCATCATCCCGGCTCCTTTAGCAGCTGCTGACCAGCAGCTCTGACCTCAATCATAACGACAGTTCTCACTAAACCATCACAGTTTGACTCCTTGACCTCTTGCAGTTGCCTTGAGAGCAAATTAGTGGGTGACACCAACACAAGTAGACAGTTTGTCCCAGAAAATCACTTCTGGCTGCTGTGACATGAGCATCTTTGCTGACTGAAAGCACAACACTGTGTAGAAACAACACTGTGCGATTTAGCGCCCCCAGTTTCAGAGTGTAATCCCACTGTCGTAAATATGGACAGCTAGGGATACTGGATACTAGGGAGTCGACAACTTTACTAACAGCCAATCATAAAGCAAGTGCAACAAGACAAGAGCAGCCAGCTAATATTACTGACTAGTCCAACAGCAAGAAGCCCAGCTTGGCGTCTGTCTTTCAGCCTTTTATTTCACCAAGCTCTCGCCAACTAAAAGTCAGTCCCACATTTACTCTTGACGGCTTCTTGCTCAGTCATTCTCTACTTTTCTCTGCTCATCCTCCTCCTTTAATGTCCTCGCTGGTCTTTTCACCTCTGCCATTTGTCCAGCTCCTGTTCTGGCATGACACTCCATGCCTCTCTGTCATCCTGCCTGAAAACCCAGTACTCTGAACTCACAGTCCGGACATCCTGGCTAACAAACTTACTTAACATTAGTTAACAGCAGCTGTAGTAACTGGAAACTGTCAATAATCATAATAAGAGTTGATGCAGAACAGCCAGAGGACCTCAGAGGGAAAAACAGAAAACTTTTTTGCCATTAAAATATGATCCAGTTTCACAAAAATCAGTGAAATAGTTGGTGGTGTGTGACTCTAAGCATTACATACTTCTTCTGGGTTGATGGTACGCGGAACACAAAGTTACATAGTGTGAGATGTGGCAACTTCACTCTACAGAAATAGCCATTTGCAAGAACAGGGTTTGAAATTGGTTATTTGATGTTTTATATGTGATCACAAGCAGATGATTAATTGAGGCAATCACTCAGTCAGAGTGGAAACAAAATAAGTAGTTAACAAGTAGCAAACACAAGTAGCAAAAGCTCTCACATGGCGGATGGAAAATTTATAGTAAAAGCCATAAAAACTTCTGCTCCCAGAAAACATGAAATAAATAGAAAAAGATGAAGGAGCCTGCGCCTCAATGACTGAACAGCAAACTATAAACTTTTTTTTTAGTTTTTAAGTTTTGATCTACTGAACTTTTTTGCAATTTTTATGGCATCTTTTGACAAAAACTTTCACCATTTCTTCAGTAAATTAGTTTTACTACTTTGTACCTACTGGTTTGACAGTATTAAACTCCAGGGATTCTGGAGGTAGCAGATAATTGGCACTTCCTCACCTGGAGAGAAAGGTGTTACTGTAGCTTCAACTACTGCTGCTGAAAAACTAATGCAAAATAGTGTCAAAACAGCCCTAACTTCCTATTAATCCACCAAAAGAGATCAAATGTGAATGCAGAATGCAAAATATCACCTGTTTAACTAAGAAATCGTACCAGAACAAAGCTGGAGTTTTACATCTGCTGGTCTTATTTTATCAGCCACAATAACATATACAGTAGCATCCTGACCTCTTCTGCCACAGTTTCTCCTCTACCTAATGTTTTGCTCAGGGTAGCACAGCATGATTGAGTGATTGGCAGTTTGCTGCCCATCCCGAGGGAGATGTTCAATGCCAAGCTGGGAGAAAAATGGAGAAAGAAGGTCTGTCTTAAACACTCAGGTACTCATCTGACCTAAAGATATTCCACTGAGAGCTATCCTCCACAAAGCCTGGGACTTTCATTTCATCCAGATTGGGGTATTTTTTTGTGTAACTTTTCTACCATAAAATAACAGATGAGAAGTCATTTGCTATGCTACATTGACTTGTAATCGGGTGATGGTGGGTGGTGCCTCTGTCTTTCCCACTCTGCATCTGTTTCTGCACTATGTAACTTTGTACTCCAGGTATGGCGGCACTAAGTCACAGACCACCAACTATTTGACTGATTTTGGTGAAACTTGGTGATTATATTTTACGGAGAAAATGTTTTCTGTTTGTCCCTCTGATGTCCTCCGTCTACTGTGCATCAACTCTCTGTGATTTACAGAGTTTCCTGATGGACAGCAAAGTAAACAGCTCAAAGCACTGGAAGCGTGTCATTGTTTGCACCACAGTCATTTTTGACCTCTGGGAAGAGGAGGTTTTCAGACCCAGTGCACGGGCGAATGCTGACAGTGAGTAGAGCTGGTGTCATGCCAGAACAGGAGCTGGGCAAGCATGAGATGTAACCGTGCAGCTCTATGGAAATATTGACAGAGAGACAGACTGATGGAGGAAGCTAAGAAGAGAAAAGGAAAGAGTGATGGCGCAAGAAGCTGAGTAGAAGAGTAAATCTGGGACTGACTCAGTCGTTGGCAAGAGCTTGGTGAAATAAAAGCCTGAAAGACAAACACCAAGCTGGGCGTCTTGCTGTTGGACTAGTAACATTAGCTGGCTGCTATGTCTTGTGTTGTTGCATGTTTGATGTTTGGCTGTTAGCAAAGTTGTCAACTTGCTAATTTTTGATCAATAATGTAATCATGACAAATACAGCTCTCCATATTTTTGACATGGTGTTGCACTCTAACAGGCAACAGACTAATGGAAGCTGTGGATTTATTAGTCTTTTTGTTGTTTTTTTGGTAACAATATGGGTGTTTGGAGCGTACAGACAAACAATAGAGAAGTAGATCAATGTCTATTGATGTTTTGATATTTTTTTTCATTTTGCCATGACCCTGAGCTTTTTCCTCCATTAAATCTTTTGTAACTTCAGTAAATCCAAGCTGACATCAGCTCGGCTCAGATACAGACTTTTCAGAGCCACATTTTAAGCCTGCAGGCATTTAATATTTTATATTTGAAGTTATACTGTAGACTTGTATATGTATAGTCCTCTTCTGTCTGTCACATGTGTCACACTGTCTTCTCACACAGCATGCAGACTCATATTTCCCTCTGCCTGCATATCAAAACTGTGTAAATTTAACAGTGTGAAGTCGAGGCTGTCGCGCGGTTTATATAAGTCTTCATATAGTGTACATTAAAGTGTGAAAAACATGTGTGTGTGTGGGTGTGTGCAGATTGTCACTTTTTAATTTAGCTGTCAGTGCACCATGATAAAGTTCTGTGGTTAGAGGAGGTTTCCAGAGGGTTTATTCAGTGGTTAAACTGGTAACTGGTGAGATTTTATTATTTATATATTTGATGTCTTCGGTGCTCGTTGCTATGGTGTATTTATTTTTGCTCTGCAACTAGCAGAGATCATCTGTCAGTTAACAGTCAGGCCTGTACAATGCCGTCCTTATTCTTATGCTTTCCTCTGTCTCTCAGTAGCAGTGGCACTATTTTTTTTTTCCTTTGTCATTTTAGCCAAAGCTGTCACTGTACATGCTATAACTACCCAGTTTTTCGCTGTTGCTGCCTTTAGGAGGACACTTAACTTCTTGCATGACAGAAAACTTCTTGGTCTTATGTCAGAAAACTGGACAATCGAATTGCAGTACACATCACAATCCTGGAGGGCAAAAGATTCAGACATTTAACATTCATAAAGTTCTGGATAACATGCATTTTTCTATAACACAAACACATCAGGAGGGCGGTGAATTTCTCAGTGGCATTTAAGCAAATTACACGCTGTTGACAGACGTTTGGAAATGCCAGAATACTCATGAATGTATTATTATTGTTGCAATACAGCTTTGAGCGAACCACGGTGCAGAGCAGGACTCTAGTCTGGTGTTTTTCAATCCTGGTCCTCGGGGACATGCATGTCCTGCATGTTTTAGATGTTTCCTCCTCCACCACACCTGATTCAAAGGATCAGGCTGCTGATAGTTATCAGGCTATGGCAGAGCTTGATTTACAACTTACATTTGTATATTGTATAACTACTCCAGCTCCAGCAGCTTCCTTGGTCGCCATTTTAGCAATGCCAGCGGTCCTCTTTGCTATGTAGTCAAAATGGCAACCATTGAGTGCGAGAAGTGTCCTCAAAATGCACTTAAAACAGCAGGTGTTAGTATTTGAGAGTATGCAATTTGAGACACAGCACTGATACACTACCTACTATTAAAGCTGCAACTAACACTTGTTTTCAATATTGAATTATCTATTATGTTTTTGAATTTTGTGAAAAATAACAGTTCTGGGGCATTGTCCACAGAACTGAAGGATTTCTTCAGTTGTTCAAACAGTTACACACTTAAATTAAATATATTCAATTTATGATGATATAAACAGTGAAAATTTCACATCTGACAGCCTGAAACCAACAATCTTTTTTGCAGCTTTCCTGGCTGTGTTCTCATTTTGTCAGAGTTGCTTTTCGTTTTCTTCTTCTCGTCGAGAAAATGGGCTAAATAAATGGCAACTTCATAGCCTAGCAACTTTAATGTACAATCAATACATCCCAAAGAAGACTGATCTCTATCCATTACGGCACAAGCAGGAAATTACTCTTAGCAGACGACTGACATTCCTTATAATCCTGTGAGATGTTTTCAAAATGGAAACATATTACTTTCGTGTATGGAGTACGTGCTGAGCACACACTTTCATTTTGATCTCAAGTTTTGGGAAATCAGCAATAACAACATATTAAGTTAAGTTCCCCACCAGACAAAATTGTCATAAGTCTGTCTTTAGTGTTACTGTATACAAAAATATCAACGCTGTCCTAAAAATGATACCCCTTTATTGAATGTTTCTCCAGCTCAAGGTCAGTTTAAAAGACATTTAAATGTGCCAGAGCTACATCTGACTAATCGGACGTGTGAACCTAAAACAAAATCGATTTCTGCCAAAGTCAAACTCTGAGACTCTTCATGAACTCTGAACACACAATAACATTCCCTAAAAACAGCCAAGGTCATTCATGAAGCCTGCTCAGCACTCTGCACAGTGCACAGCCCTGTTTGCACAATATTTTCAACACATCTTCATACTTAAATAACATATATAACCGTTACAGAGTACCAGCAGCAGGACCTTCATCGTCATCATGTTGTCGCAGTTTGGATAGATTCAAGCACCACAACTACGCAGTTAGGTTTAGAAAGAAATCATTGTTGGTTAAAATCAGTAGGTTATGTAATGTTAATGAAGTTAAGTGTATTATATAATTTAAAATAAGTAAACAGCGGTCTCCTGGGTGGTTGTCTTGGTGTGTTCTACACATCCACCCACCCTGACCTCCTCCCGTGCTCCCGCCATAATCACTAGGGCCGCTGGAGGTTTCCGCCTAACAATTAACAGAAATATGGGTTATAATAAGCTGCCTGCACAGATGACCTACACGACAGCAGTTTATTATAAATATACGCAACCTGCTCCATCAGTTTGAGTCGCTTTGACCCAGAAACACATTTCCAGAGTTTTCTGTATGTCTTTAAAGGAGAAGCGCTCAGCTTTCACTTTATGGTGATGTCGACATTATCAAAATATTTTTGGGTCAAAGTGACGCAAAATGACGTAGCAGGTCACATATTTTTCTTCTACCTCCTCAGGAACTCTGTGAGAACTTATAAACAGATGTGCTTGAGAAGTCGGGAATCACACTGATATAAATAATAAATATAATAATAGTCTAAGTGAGAGTTGGTGAGAGCGCTGGCTGTGCTCCTCTTCTCGGCACAGTTGACTTTTATTTGCTGAGTCGCTCTGAAAGTTAAGGTGAAGTTGAGATGAAACATATTTTGGTTGGGTCAGTGTTCATATAATCTGTGTTGACAGTCGGTCCCGAGTGCCGCCATCCCATCCACTCGACTGTCTACAGAATATTGAGGTCATATTTAACACCTTGAGAAGTCACCCACTTAAAAGACTAAATTTCAAATAAGAGGTACAAAGACTGGGTTTGGGAAGATGTAACAGCTTGTAAATTGCTACTGAAATGGTGTCGACATTGAGGTCTGACATTAGCCATCAGTTGCTGCTGAGACTCCAAAGCGATATTTTCAGAGGCAGGCTTTATATTGGAAGAGCTCCTCTGTTCTTACCTAGAGGATCATAACACGATTGGCTTCTCAGAAGAAGGCTCGATGTGGTCATGTGGTCATTATTTATCCCCGGCGGGAATGTATACACACACACACACACTGCAACACCTCTTTGACAGTGGTTTATAGCCGACTGAAGATGCGGAGGTGAAGAGGTCACTCATTCCCAGAGGGAGACTGCATCTTGACAGCTAGATTGCATTTCAGAGTTCACGTCCTCATCTCATTCCATTACCAGTAAGAACACAAGTATGACAATCAAAGTAATCCCAGCAAGGTAACCACAGAGACCAGCATCCTTTATGAAATCTCTGTTGCAAGTTGCAAGGGATGCTGTGGCAAAAAAAAAAAACAAAGCAAAAAAAACACACGCAGATGAAGCAGAGATCGGGATCTTTAAATGTAAAGTGCAGCTGTGGAACATGACAGCCTTCACAGTGTGGATGGAAGTGATCTGTTGTGGGGCTATCGGAGTGGAATTGACAGTCAGATAGACACCGGAGCTCAAATATCCCCACGGCAAACAGATATGATCAGCCAGATACAGCAGATTGACAGCAGATGCTTTAATGGGCTGAGAAGCGTTGTTTCGCAGAGAGGAGGGTGAAGCAGAGATAGGTGAGGAATTACATCACAGTGGTAACACTGTGATTAACTAGTGTACACACAATGCAAGCTCCAAATATGCCAAAGCTTAACACAGCAAACAATGCAGCGTACACCCACACGTGAAGTGCTGTATAGGCAAGAGAAAAAGCTCAACTCACCCACACATTGGGCTTTGTACACATGATCTAAATGCATGATCTGTCTCTCTTTCTCACACTCCTCTCACATCACAGCACAGGCACACACACAACAGAGCTCCCTCTGAACAATATAAGGAAGAAAATATGAGTAACAGAGAAACAAGAGACTTTCTGCTAAACAAACTCACACACACGAGAAAGATTCAAATATATATATATATATATAAATGGACTCACCCAGAAGAGGAGGTTGAAGAAGACCATTCCATATCGCAGGGCCATCATGCAACCCTCGGCCATCCTGCAGCGCCGCAGTTCTAGGAGGAATATGAAGGAGAGGTCCAGGTAAAACACCACATACTTCTTCCCCTGGGCGTAGCGCCCCTTGGACGTCTGCGGCCCCTTTGTCGTGTGGAAGCCAAAGGCAAACGGCGGCCGCTTATACTCAAACTCCCCACTGAAGCGGTGAAACCCAGAAGTGAACGGTGGCGTGTCGGGTTTGCTGTCCAGAGATGGACTGCGCCGGTATGGAGTCTCATCTGTGCTCGAGCGTCTCATTATGGAAGCTGAATGAGCCTTTAAGAGTCTTTAATAGTCACTTCAGCTGCACTTTAGGTGCAAAAGTCTAGAAGTTATTCCACCGAGAGATGTCTTTCAGCAATTTTCAACCTATCCCGAAATAGTTATGACCCCCTATCAAACTCTGGAATGGGTGATTTAATTATACCCCAAGCGTGATCACACTTGATCTGAGTTAATCTGTGGAAGATAATGTGCTGCCATTCACTTGAATGAAGTTCCTCTTTTTAATCCTATAGTGCCACTCTATTCAGCAGGAGACTTTATATAATCCTGCTGCAACACCTGTGTAATTCTGTATATTTAGGACATAATCCCAACACACACACACACATCTGCACACCCCTGTTTCCCTCTCTGTAATCGCTCAAACACAGGTGTCATGCTCTGAGAGATAAACCGGTTTGCAGTTTCATCTCGTGACAGTTCAGTTAGGGGGAAGCGACTGGAGGGCTTCGACTCGACTGCTCCTGCTGCTTTGGGTTGGCAAAAAGATCCAGAAATGTCCTACCTGGTCTCATGAGAGATCCACGAGCAGGTGCTCTCGGCTGGTGAGCGGGGTTAGTAATGGCACCCCTGCGTCAGCCAATCAACTTCTTTTAAAACAGATCACACATCCACTGAGAATGAAATGCTACACTGTGCTCTCTAAGTCGTGGCTGAGTGTTCAGCGTGTGGCTGTGGCTGTCGATCTGCTTTTGCTGACATGCAGAAAGAAAAATATGAATAAATAAATAAAGGAGAGGAGGAGATGAGAGAGTGGGACGATGTTACAAATGTCAGAGGAAGGTTGAAAAGAAGCATGAGAGGATGAATAACGCATGTGAGTGGATCATTTTTGCTTTTAAATTCTTGCCCCTAACTTGTCTCTGAAAAGTGTCCAGGGGTTTACTCTGCCTCTCTCCCCAGCCTGCTCTTCACACATCTAGTAATTCGCCCTCTTCAACTCCTTCTTATTCTCTTCCTGCCCCTCTCTGTGCTCCCCCTTCTGTGTTGACGGCGGTTAATTAATTTCCAGACTCTCTCATCAGTGAGGCAAAGTGTGCGGTGTCCCCTCTTCTCTTCACGTCTCTCTCCCTCCTCCTCCGCTACAGCATTTCTATCCTCTTCTCTAGGTGGGCAAGGAGATCAAGGTGTCCACCGGGGTCATGGCCAAGCAGCGAGAGAAGGAACAAGAAGGAGAGACGGACAGGGAGAGAAGAGAAAGACAGTTTCCTCAGAGAAGCAAAAAGAAAGACTGCAGTGTTTGAGCGGTAGTCCAGTCCTGCTGCCTGAAGCTCCCTCCCTCCTCCTCTTTCTCACAAGCTCCTGTTCTCTTTCTCCCTCCCCCTTTTTCTTGCCTCCTTTCCCTCACAAGCTCCGATGCTCTCCCCTCCGCACGCACAAACACCCCATCCCTCCTCAGTAACTGTCCCCAAAAGCTGGCAGCGCGAAAGGCAATAGCAGTCATTCATATTCTGGCCACACCCTACAAGGGAGCGCAACCAATCAGTGTCTCGCAGCCCCATCCTCCCTCGTGCACACGCCAATCATGCCCTACCATCTACCAGATAACATGCACACACACACACACACACACAGAAAACGCACAGAAAACCTGGTGTGTTGTTAACATACCAGTACTGAGAAGCCTGCTGCACTTGCGCTATAGTGCTCTCTCCTCCTCTCCTCTCTGCCTCCTGCCTGGAACTCATTCCACATGCAGAGGTTGTTCTTGCGCACAACCCAAGCAGCTCTCTGCACGCTTGGCTTCAGTCATGTTCTTCTCTCCCTGTCTCCCTCCGGACCTGGACTTGGGTCATACAGTATCTGTGTAGGCACACTTGGCACAGATTTCCACACTAAAAAAAAACAACTCACCTAAAGTGTGTCTCTGTACAGACGTACAGGGAAGAGCTCACTGCTGCTGACATTTACACAAAATAACTGCATGCTCTCCACAACCAGGTAGCCATATGGGTCAGTGGCTTGATGAGCCCATGGGGATGTTTCAAAGCTGCAGAGGTACTGACTTTTATTCACGGCTGCATCAAGCATTTAATGGATTTCTGTTTTGTCTCCTGTGTGTATTTTTGTCAGACAGAGAGGCAGCAGCCTCGGAGAGTGATTACTGACTGACAGTACTGAGCATGAGGCAGCTTCAAAGAGATAAGAGTGATTTTGGACTTAATCCATCAAACTGGTTTTTATCCAAAGATTTTAAAATATAGAGTGTAATGATGAGTAATGAGGAGCAGATAGCACCAACGATGCAGCAATGTAGTCTTCTAGAAATACAGAACTAACGCCCCAACGCCAATCTTTGACTAGCTGCTGTTCTGCTAGGTTACATTTGTATCTTCAGCACTTGCTATTTGAATTTCAGCCTTATAGGCTGCATTTATATTTGTTTTTCTAACTGTAGTTTTAAGTTTCATCTGCCAGAGAAATGACAAATAGAAGACAAGAAGTTTATTCTTTACCAGTTGTGGATATATTTCCATGGAAGTCCTATAATTGTAGTTTTTTTGTGTGTTCCTTTTTGTCCTTATAAGATTACAGATTCTACCTTCCAGTGAACACAACTGGGCCAAACACAACCTCCGAAACCTGCAGTCACCAGTTTGGCAAGGAACACGGTCGCCTGCCGAGTTGGGCTGAGTCAGTTCAGTTAGTTGCACAGCTGGCCGAGCTAACGGCAGTTAGTGGTTCGCTGCTTAGCAATCTTTCCATCGGGGAAGTCTGTAAACCAACTCGGTAGTGTAATACTTTTCCCTGTTGATCTCAGAGACTCTGCTTGAAGCCAGTCAGGCTTTGACTGCTGTTTCCTGCTAACGGCACGTACAGGTAGCAGCAGTTAATTGGCAGTTAGCTACTTTACTGAAGCTAAAGCTGTCGATCAGATGACATCAGAGGGAAAACCTGCAAAAATATCCTGTATAAAATATGATCCAGTTTCACCAAAATCACTGAATAATTGTGAAACTGTGCAGTTTGTACAATAATCAGTGAGGTCCGCACATAGATGCATGTGGCAGCCTTCAATAGGAATCACTCAGCTCTGGCGGTGTCATCAGCAAGCTGGGCCAGATACTTGAGTAAAGGTGACATATAGATGCCCCAGACAGATGTGATAAAGCACTTAAACATCAATTTTTGACTTCATGGGGACTTTAAATTACAAAATCTACCCATGCAATCTGTCATACTGTCATCTTTACAACCTTTACGCTGTAACCTCGCCCTTGGCATCATGGTGCAATTCCACTAGTCCACTAGTCAGCAAGCTGCTGATTTAAAAACCTACAACGTTGTTGGGCCTGTTTATTCTATGTGCATGCGTGATCACAATATTTGAAAAGCGACTAAAAATTGTTTAAAATGAACAAATGGATATCCTTGGCAAGCCTGATAACAGCAAAACCAAGATCTATTTATTGTTTCACGTTCAATAAATGACGTCATTGTGAAGTACCCACAGCATTTTCTAAATATAGTGTGCTGGGTTATATATAGATCAACAAGCAAACAGGAACAACCATCAGCTTGCTATTCAATTAAACCACAGCTGAAGACTTGACCGAAGACGGTGGCAGGTGTTTGATAGTGTTTGAAGCAGCTTGGCTGCCTCACCTCTGCTAAATGAAATGTCATCATCATGGCAATGGGAAAACACACAAACCAAGAAATTAACTCATCTTACAATCCTGGCCCTGTATCTGTTCATTTTCACAGCAGGCCCGCCACTTGTGATTGTTCATCTCCGCATGTAATTTTGTCTGGGAATCTCGCTGCACCACCTGATTCCTGAAGTCAGTGTTCAGGATGGTGGATGAGCGTCTCCCTCAGTGTAGGCAGCATGAACATGATGGTCAGAGAGCAAACCCCCGCACAAATAAACTAGGGTTATTAAATTTTTCTCTGTAGTGTCAAAAGTACATACAGCAAGTGCACATAACACCTGAACCTGGACTTTCAGCAAATGCAGGATATTGATTCGACCGAAGACTCACCTTCACCACACTCTCCCCATTGGATTATAAGGTAACAACAAGTCAGCAAACACTGTTTCTAAACTCAAGGTCAAAACAGATAAATGCTGGTCCCATCATTACAATAAATGTGCCATGGACTACGACCAGCTCTGAGACTGTTAAACAGCAGAAAACCAGAACGTTTCAGACTGTGAATAATATGACTGTGCATGGAAACTAAAGGATCTTTGTTGGATATGTAAGCATACACAGCCTTTTGTCCTTTTTGTCCCTTGAACATTTACGGACTTCCTGCGTCTTACCGAAACTTGGTTAACTTGGAGAGAAGTAAAGGGATGGGTGGTGTGGATCTGATCTGTATGTTAAATGGAGCATTAAAAGCAAATATTGATATTGATATCAATGAAAACATGCTGGAGTTTGTTGGGATCACCATTACATTATCCATTGAAATTATGATGTTATGTATCCCTTGATGTTATTTATATTTGTAGTTTATCGACCACACACTGCAACAAATGTTTTCTTTTACATTTTATGGCCAATTCTTAAATATTATGGGAGACATTTGTTCATAGTGGCTACAGATAACACAGAAAAAGACTTACAGCTTCCAGATTCAGAGGGCTCTATTTATAGTATATGGCAGAAATGGAACAATATTTTCATTTGTGTGTGATCATCTAAAAATAAGAATTATTATGTTATGTTTGTTTATATTTATATAGAGTCCATCCTCTCCACAGAGTCCGTCTTATACCAGTAAACTAAACCCTGGCTCCACAGCCACTCCATATCCTCGATGCTAGGAAGAAGAGGGTGAGGTGACAGGGTTGCAATCAGCAGCTACACCACTAAATGTCACTAAAATCCTACACACACTGGACCTGACTAAAACCTTTCAGATGACACAAATGCTAAATACACCAATGAGACGAACAAAATCTACCAAAACCCAACAGGATATCAAAAATACAGCTTGATTATTGGCCTCTCATATCATAATCCTACAGCTGCTAGAACTTTGACAAAGGCAGGACACAAACAAATCAAACAAAAATGGAAATCAATCTCTTTCAATCGAAAGAAAGATAAACTCACTGAAATAAAATACCCAGACTGCTGCAGATAAACTCTTTGAGCACGCGTGTCATGATTTAATAGTAGCCTTCAAACTGATTAAATTAAAAATATACCAAAATAATGGCTGGACCCAAATCTAAGATGAAATTTGCCCTGGTTTTAATAGTAACCTATGGGACCTAATGCGAAAAAGAGATGTCTCTCTGAAAACTTTCTAAATTCAGGACTGAATACTAAATATTTCATCTATTAAGATTTAAGAAATAAAGTCAAGATGTAACTTAGACAGACTAAAGCAACTTTTTCTTGAAATCATCAGAGAAGAAAAAGGGAACAGTTACAAACTTACTGAAAGGAAAAAAAATAACAAATGCGGTAGCATACAGCTGAGAATAAACTCAAAATGACAGCCTAGCTTTTGCAACAAATTGTATAAATTCTGTCCTGAAATATGGTCAAAGCTTTACAAAAATCTCTCAGGGATGTAAGGATGTTGGTGTTTGTATTCATTCAGTATTTTGTACACTTTTCTCTGTTCTTTTATCATTCTACCAACTTGACCAGATCAGGAAATCACAGTTTGCCACATTTAACAGCCCTATAAACTGGCAAAAGCATTCTTCTCATTAGCCAGAAAATTAAATGAATTCACAGAAAATCTGTAAAAGGAAATGTAAAGTAATGCACATGTTCATCCACTACTGCTCCATCAATATTGGGTTGGGTCACTGAGACAGCTGGTAGCTCTAATTCTCCATGCGGGTGCTATTAAACCATTGCATAAAAAGAGGGTGCAACAAGATGGCATAATTAAAATACATAATGGAAATATGGCACTTTTGTTTGTGTTTGTAAATTTGAGAAAGGTGTCTCCATGCCGCTCCACACAGATCTGATATTTCTGATTAGTTTTAGTGCACGTTCCTCTCACTCTTCTGATCCACATTTATGTGAGAACTTGTGAAATTTGAAAGTTGCTTTTTGATCTGTGTTTAGTCTTTCTGCACATACAGGTTCTCTGGAAGAAGAATTTAATTCTCTGACATGCTTGACCTTTTCAGAAGAGTGTACTTCATGTTTACTGGTTTATTAACTTTAATAACAGTGGGTGTGTCTTGATTATGCCTCTTGAGAGGGTAAACGTGATTAACATTTGGTCAATTTTGTACAATTAACTTCAATTTAGCTCCAAATAAGGTTACGCCACCTGGGCCAGAAGAAGTGGCACTTCTTCCAGAGACCTTCCCTGATTGGCCACAGAGAGCAGGTGACAGGGTATAGCAGGTTTAGGGAGCCAACAGCCTGGTTGGTCTTTTTATTGTTTGTTTATTCCCATCTACACGCCAGGAAAATTGAAGTGTGTGCTGTATTTTTCCTATGGGATATCTAAAGCAGGCCCTGAGTGGTAAACCTAATGAAACATTTACTTTTGGTCCACCTGCATAAATTTGGTTTCTGGGAAACACATGCCTGCATACTGGGCGAGCCTTCCCATTCACACAACCAACCATCACATGGTTTGTTGTTACGAAGCAGCCTGTGTAAGTGAAGGATGTAACATAAAACTAAATGCATTTGGTTAAACAAAGTTATTTATTTCCAGGAATCTGGATTAATTATACAACAAAGAAGCGAGGTAAACGAGAAGGGAAACAAAGAGCGAGCAGATGTTGTTCCAACCAATGAAGTCTGATCTATCTAAAAGAAAAACTAAAAGAAAAAACTCAAAATCTATTATGAAATAACCAAAAAAACACAGGAACAGCACCACTGAAGCTAGTGCATCTAAAAAAAATATGCCTTAGTGTGTGCAAATCAGCGCATCAATTAAACCTGGGCCAGTCCTCAGATAAAAAACAAGATACCTCAACATAAAACGAGTTAGCATCCTTACTAATACTCACAATAGACCTTTTTCACAGCAGCCATTTTGACATGAAATAGTAGGGTCAACACAGGTGTTTCCAATGAAACTAATTAAGGTTCAGTTCCATACACAACTGAGAGGGAAGCGCAACACCAAAGCCAAGCCACCTCGACTGTCAGGCGGTTTAATTTGAATACAGGTAACTCTTGATGGGTTGGACTGTCACTCCTCAAGCCTCCACAAAGTGGTGACGGCGGTGGCAACACCTCATCAGCTGGTGTGTGTCTACACACCTGGCTTGCATACACAATGAACACCACCAGCAAGGGTATGCATCGGTGGCAGCTGTCCTATTTTTCTTTTAGCGGCTTCAGCCTACTATTAAAACGTTTCTGTAATAATGAAATTTGATTATTTTTGTGTTTCCATCAGGGTGTTTTCAGGAACAAATTCAAAAAATGTCGGAAACGCACCCGTACACAGACACACACTTTAACTCTGTGACTGAAGGTGAAGGGACAGCTAAATCCTGCTCTCTGCAAATGTAAGATATCTTCCCCCTATACTGAGCGCGCACATTCATACATGATACATATCGATCAATCACAATACATGTAAGGGATAATGTAGAGCGAGTCAGTCATTGTTGGGAAATAAACCCCTAGAGGGTGATTTATGAAGGGGTTTATTTCACTACAACGACCGGCTTGCTCTATATTATCCCTCTTATTACATTGCTATGTACTATAAAATGATTTCCATTGATTTAAAAATGATTTTATTGCCTTCACTGTGGGCCTCAGAGTCTTTGATGAGAGCTGTGTCCATAGCAACGGTCTGTTATTCATAGCAGCGGCCTGCTATACAGACATATCAGACCGTAGTATGCCGTAATTGACCAATCAGAATGGACTATTCAACAAAGCAGCGTTTTAAAGGGAAATGTCTTATTTATACAACACGAGGCTCATCCCACTTGTGTGACAGTTAAACTAGCAATTGGCACAATCTGCTGTCACTTTCCTGAAATATACACCGGGATGGGATGACTGCAGCAGGAAGCTCATTATGCCTGTAAGTGGATTTCCATTAACATACCGTGACAAAGTAAAGTACAACACCTTAATGTTAGTCATTCATGTCATCCTCCTAACCTCACACATCTACCGCCACACAAACACAACTCTTTCCCTCTGAGTCTTGCACACACACGCTCACACGCACAAATCAACACACAAAGTGAGTGTGCAGCGGCACCCCCGGGGTTGATGCGGCTTTGATGTCCTCAGCATGTACAAACACACAGATGAGGAGGGAAAAAAAGATCTGGCTGCAGCAAGGCAACATGATCCACAACATTGTGAAATTCTTCTGTTAAAACTGAAGGTTTAGAAATAAGGGCACATGTTAGATCTTTGTATGATTCGGCGTGATGTGAGGAAAGTACATAAACGGACTGACGTGCTCAGACAGAGATACACAAAGTGTTCAGTGCTGCACTCTGGTCTCCATGCAGCCATAAAGGGGTTGGAGTCTGGCTTGCTTTCCCTTGTTTAAAGCCGGAATATGAGTCTCCAGTGAATATCTCTGCTAAATGACAAAACAGGCTACAAGGATAACTGCAGTGCGCACACAGCAGTAATATGAGCATATGAAATGAGAATGGCTCTCCACGAGACTGGCAAATGATTTAGAGCTGTTTACCTGGTAAAATTTCAGCTTATGCAGCCACAAAAAATATGAATATTTTCATGCTTGTTACATGTTTCTTTTAAGGCAGCCTTCTCCTTGGACGTTATTAGGTCACAGCGAAGCATCCGTCTTGTAAAATCATAACGGCTATGAAAGGAAAGAGCAGCTTTGTGTTTTTTGTGTATTTTTGTGATTTAGCAGAGTGCAATACCCAAAATATGTCAGAAGTATGTGCACCTGTATTTGTTATTAATGTACTGCTTATGATCCAAAACCATCCAGTTATACCAAAACCAACAGCAAGAAGCCCAGCTCTGTGTCTGTCTTTCAGACTTTTATTTTACAAAGCTCTCTCCAGCGACTAAAAGTCAGTCAAAGATTTATTCTGTCTGGTGGCTTCTTGCATAGTCATTCACACCTTTTCCTCCATCAGTGTGTCCCCTTCAGTCTTATCACCTCTGCCCTTGTGCCTATAAAGGCTGCTGAGCCTGGTTACATTGCCCGCTTGCACAGCTCCTGTTCTGGCACGACATTAGGTCTGCACCCCATCAGCATTCCCCCGTGCCCTGAAAACTATTGAAAACCTCCTCTTCCTGGTGGTCCAAAAGGCATGACCCTTCCCCTGTGCTCTAAGCTCCAGGAAGCCTGGCTAACAAACTGAGCTAACATTAGCTAACAGCAGCTACTTTAGTTCACAGCAGTTTACTTTACTGTCCATCAGGAAAGTCTGTAAATCGGAGAATTGAGGCAGAACAGCTGGAGGACATTAGAGGGAAAGCAGAAAACATTTTCTCCATAAAATATGATCCAGTTTCACCAAAAGCAGTGAAATAGTTGATGGTGTGTGACTTAGTGCCGTATAGCGTTACGTACCTCGAGCACAAGTTACATACTGCAAGAGCAGATGTACAGGGCGCAGAGTGAGGATGACAGAAACACCATTCACCGGATTACATATCAGTGCAGCATCAAAATGATTTAAAACCTGATATTTTAATGTAAAACTCTTTACAAAACACCTGGATGTGTTGATTTACTGCAAGTCTACACAACAGTCTATGCCATTTTCTGGACATGAATAATGTGCAGAGCAGAACGTCACTTCGTGACCAGTATTTAATCATCAGAATCTGAGAATTTGCCAGGCTCAGGTGTTGTCATGTCATTTGATGTCACACAAAAACAAACACAGCTGCATGTGAGCCGACTGAAAGCACATTTTCACAACAACATGAGAGAAAAGATCATTGAGGAATCAGAGACACGATGATTAATGCCAACAGCTCTGATGTGAAATAAACATGTTTTACCCACCCGGGTCGACTCATGAGGCATTTAAGATTCGCTTCACTGACAAAATAGAAATTTATGGATAATAAAACTAAAAGAGATGCATCAAGATATGACAGAGCCTTTGGTATACAGTGAAACCAGCAATCGAAAATTAATAAAAATGGAAAAGCAAGATCAAATCAAACAAATTATGTAAAAGCCCTCTAGAAATGGTAAAAGATAATGAAGGATATTTATTATATTTATAGTGAGTGTCTGTTCAAAACACAATGGTCTGATATAACAGAGAGTTCTAGGAACAATGGACAATAGGACAACAAAACAAGAGTAAATATATAGAAACACATATGCAACTTTATATTATAAAGACAGAAATGAAGCAGTGACCTCAGTGGTAGTGAAGTGAAGCCAATGCGGAAGAGCCAAAAACTTGTGCCTTCAAATGTTCACCTTCACAGCAGAAATAAACATGTTTACAGCCTGGCCAGCCTAACAGCGGGGGCGCTTTGATTAACAGGTGGGAATCGTTACAAATGGCTGGTTTGAGCAACCGGCGTCATTCAGCCCACCTCAGGTCCACCAGCGATCCAACGACTGCCAACATGGCAGCAGCCAGACCCAGAGATTTTGAGGGTGACGTCACGGATACAGCGTCCATTCTGTATACTGACTATGGCGGCGACGTTGACATTTGCAAACATTTGGCTGGTATTGTGGAAGTTTAAAAAGCATGCCGTCATTTTCAGCCTCTGCGTGTTGTTTTCACTGCAGGAGCGCCATACGTGGGCTGTATGTAACAGGGTACAAAATGCTCTAGATAAAATAAAGCTACCTTCACAGTTACTGGACACATGCCAAATTTACAAGCCAGCATACTGTATTAACTAATGTTAGAAAACCCTCTAGATATCATTTTGATGCACAGTGACAATAGAACAGAAAAGTGAGTTTGTCTTCAGATAGACTTCAAACTATGACCTCAGCTGTGTCTAAAATTAGCAGAAACTAAATGAAATATCACATATTGGACAACAGTCAGGCAGAAATCTGAACAGGTTTATGTTCTGTCAGAAATGGATAGAAAAGATAGCACTGAGCACAGTTGGCATAGTAATATGGCTGCACAAGCGTATAGCATTAATTAGAACAGTTACAAAGGGTCATTCAAATGTTAGATAAGAGAGCTTCTATAGGGGGGTGAGAGAATCTGAAGCTGATAATCTCAACAGCTGTTTGCAGTTAATTCTATTTAAAATATATCCGTGTTACCTGAATCCAGCCCTGCCAAGAATGCAGATGGCATGTCTAAGGTTACTTAATTATTGTATTACATTATGTATACTGTTTCTGGATATTAATAAATGAGAGAAGCGATGTAAGGGAGTTTGAGGAAGGTAGATTAAACATCAACAAATTAAGTTTCATCCTCTGGGGACTATCAGCGGTGGAAAAAATGAGAGAAGCAATGTAAGGGAGTTTGAAGAAGGTAGATTAAACATCAACAAATTAAGTTTCATCCTCCATCAGTGGTGGAAAGTGTTTGACTGATTAGCATGCAATAATTTAAGTGTACATAAAAACATGGTTTACTGATTTGTTGAGATACTGGAAGAAATATTTACAGGCTTATGTATTCACAGTTCATATTTACAGCAATGCAATAAGTTCAGTGTGTGATTCCCTGCCATGAAAATGTGTGTAGACTATTTAAAATGTGTATAATCTCACTTATAGTACACAGCCACATTTTTCTGACCTCTCTCTCCTCTTCTTTTTTCTTAGTAACGAATGATTAGTGAACAGTCAGTTTTGTAACAGTTTGACTTTACACAGTGGTCTTGAACGTCAAGTTCAGGTGAAATCAGTGAAAACCTACAATATTTATTAAAAAAAAAAAATTAGGAGCCATAATGAGTGCTTTACTTTTGGTTATTCAGGTACATTTTATTGCTATTGCTTTTGTAATTTTTGCTGAAATCTGAATGCATATCTTTTAGTTGTACAAGAGTACTTTTATACATTTGTAGAAACATGGCGGACTCTGTGGAAGAGGACCAAGTGGTAACCTCCATGGCTGTGAAGCCAATGCGCAAGTGCCAAAAACTGCAATTCCTCAAACGTCCACTTGAGGCTGGCTGCAGAATGAGTCAATCTCCATAAGCCTCCATATTAAAATGTCCAACTTCACATCAGAAATAAACATGTTTACAGCCTGGTATCTATAGGTAGTTTCCATGTTCATGACAACTGTACTAAACTGTCTAAATCTGATACACTGGACCTTTGAGTAAATTATCTGAATACTTCCACCACCGATGACCATAAATGTCTGTCCTAAATTTCATGGCAGTTCATCCACTCGTCGCTAAGACATTTGGCTTTGGACCAATGAACTGAGGGACAGGCCGACAGCACTTTTTAGGTCAGACTGCACTAATATACTGTAGATCGCAGGATAACAATGTGTGGAGAGCTGTGATGCTCACAAAAACATCCTGACACGGCTAATACTGCACATTAAACATTAATAAAAACATGAACACACACATTAACTGTCATGAATGAATAATATGAAACCACAAAGCACAAGAGTTAAAAATAAATGAGTCACACCTTGGTCACCATCAGATGAATGTGGTGATTTAATACCTTTGTGCGCTATAATTTAGCATTAATTACTGCTATTAACTGAAAGACTTATTAATTCAACAGGGGGATTTTATATGGGGGGACACAAAACAATTAAGCAACCATGAAAAGAATGTGAGCCAACCTATTGTTCATCAAGCGTGTTTGTGGATGAGCCCATTGATGTCTGTTGTTGTGTTACCCAACACCATAAAATGTAATTATGCTGTACGGCATGCTCAGAGCCAAACCGATATATGCAGCATATGCAAAGAGTTCGAATGTGGGTGGCAGAAAAGAGTAGCTCTGGACGCCCACCTGCATTTAATATGTAAAGAAGAAAGCAGAACAGTCTTTTGTATTTCTCTGCATCAATGGAAATACATATTGAAAAGTCTCTGCTGTTGGTTTGAAGCTGGTTAATTATTGTGGCTTAAAGTAGAACGTACTCTCTGAGGACTTGCCCACCCACAGACCTAACAGCCAGCACAGTTTGCCAGGGCACGCACTATTTATATGATACGTCTCGTAATACTCGATATTATTCTTAAGCAAGAAAATGTATTCTTGACTGTGGAAAGTCTAGTAGTAGTAGTAGTAGCTTTTAGTCCCCACGCTCTGTGCACCTTTTTACAGTCTTTCAGCTCATAGTTTTGGTTTCTTCAGCCCACAACTTTACCGATTTGGTTCACAGCAGCTGGTCTGATAAAGCTGTGATAAGTGCACTGGATGCTACCTGTCCATCTGTCTATGCTTATCCAGGGTTGGGTCACAGTGGCAGCAGTTTTAGCCGGGTGTTCTAGACGTCCCTTACCTCAGCAACACAGTTCAGATCTTCCTGAGGGATCTCGAAAAACAGCAGAGTGATGCTGAGGGAGTCTCTGTGGTCGTAGTTGAGTTTTGATTGAATCTATAGTTTAAGCATACACCTGTGCAAACACAGATGATGTTTTTGTTGCCAAATTGATATTGGAGCAGTGAGAGCAGGCAGCCCAGTTTAATTTAAAAAAAAAAAAAAAATCAAACTTAACAATCACCAAGACAGCACTGACTTGGAATGAAGTTTGTTCTGGATAAAAAAAATACTTTTTTCCATGTTGCTGTAGTGGCGACAGTAACTCTTGGCTTGGGAAACTGGTGACTGGAGCCAGTTTAAGTCCAACACTGACCACAGTACAGAACCTGGACTGGTAGCAAAGCACCAACTGCCAATCTGAGCTCCATCACGCCACCATCTATTCAAATTTACCCCCGATCATAAAAACAGACAAAAAAAGCTAACTATTAAACTATGTAGCTTACTTACTCATGGTAAAAGCCAAGGAAAAATAACCAAGTTAACAAAGTTTGGCAGGCAAATTTCTCTGCTTGTGAGATATGAAGCCTTGTGGAGAACTGTGACAGCACAGAGCCGTCCGTAGTGGATCCCAGGGGTTAGTCCTTGGTGTGTGTGGTTGTATCATATGTAAAAATATCGGAAGAAGAAAAATAGTTTTCTCCCTCGAGGGATCAATAAAAAGTAAATCCTCTTCTTAGCTTGTTACATTTCTCCTCAGTGTAGTGAATCTTTATTTAATGTAGAGTAACTGGCAGATTATCTCACTACACTTTCCAAGTCACTTTCTCAGAATTGGTGCTTAGTTACTTAGTCCCACTTCTAAGAGATAAGAGAGGAACAAGATCAGATTAGACAGGAATCGAGGAGTGTTGAGGAATGGACTAACACATTAGACACAACATGAGGACTTTTGGTCCTTTTTGTGTCATGGTTGAGGCAGCTGGTGGTGAGAAAGGATGAACAAGTTTTACCATTTTGCTTTGGTGCTGGTTCAGGCAGCCTCAAGGTAAATTTCCTATCATCAGGGAAGGTGAAGCGAGAAAATTGAACTTTAATTATTTATGCAATGTTTATAGTGCAGGCCGCCTCCACCGAAAACAGAAAACTAATTAAGTTTAAAGTTGTTATCAGCAGGTGTGTGTCTCCTTATGTTCTCAAATGAGACAACATAAGAGTAACAACAGATAGAGCTTGTCTTAATAAAGTACCCAATAACAGACATGTGTATAATTCACATGTATATTTAAAGGAGGCCTGTCGACTTGTGATTACGCTACCAACACTAACTGAACAATGTTTGTGGTGAGTCTTAAAATATTCATACATTTTAGTTTCTGCGTGCAGTGCTGTCCTTTGCCTTTCAGTGGCCAAGAAGCATTTCTCCATGTGCTTATTTGTGACAGTCACACAGTATAATAAATAGACTGCAGTCACCAGACAAATAATATAAAAAGGACTGTGACTTTAATTCTGAGGTAATTTCATCACTATTAGAAATTTAGCTAAATATGATTAGGTCTACTCGTAAGTATTTATGAGCTGGAAAAGAGGTCTGGTAATCAGCATGTTGATTTACAAATGTGCTCCAAAGAGGCCAAATCATCTGTGACCAAGCTGCAGCTGCAACAGTCAAAATAAACTGCATAAATTTAATATGTCAAGGGGAACAGTCTGGAAAGTCATGACAAAATGCGTGAAACATGAAGCTCATGAACAAAGAGAAACAACACCAACTGACAAAAAAAAGAGAGAACATGACGTGCCCAGACTTAATATGAAACACTTTTGTAGCTGTCTGTGCTCTTTGGATTTAATTACTTCAAACTTAAAAACCTGTCTCAATAAGTACTTAGAACATAATTTCTCCAATGCCCCCATTGTGTAACTTTTCTAACAAATTTTAAATCATTCTGATTTGTATCCGGGTAAATGGTGTCTCCAGGTCTTTCCCACTCTGCTCACTGTACGTCTGTTTCTGTCATTTTGTGTTCCGGGTACGATGACCTGCAAGAAGTACATCTTCATTTTATGGAGGAAATTTTCTGTTTTACCTCTGATGTCCTCTGGCTGCTCTGCATCAACTCTGCGATTTACTGACAACTTCTGACTAACTTCTGCAAACTATAGCTGCTTTGGCATGAGGCTGACAGGGAGTGGAGCTGGTGTTGTGCCAGAACAGGAGCTGGTCAAGGAAACGTTGACAGAAGAAGATGCGATTGAGCAAGAGTAACTCGCGGACTGCCTTTCAGTCGTTGGCGAGAGCTTGGTGAAATAAGAGGCTGAAAGGCAGATGCCAAGCTGGGCTTCTTGCTGTTGGACTTGTTGGACATGCATGTTTTGTATATTTTTAGCTTAGCTCAAAAACTGGAAATAAGGGTGGTCAGGTAGCCTGGCTCTAACAAAGTAAAGAACATTAAATCCTCCTAGCTGTACCTCTAGAGCTGTTAATTACAAACAATGTACCAGATTAATGGTTAATCCTATCTGTGTACATTATTTAATGGTAGCAGGCTATCCAAGCTGTTAACAAGATAAAACTGTTACAGACTGGCTTCCATTATTTACACTTTGTGGCTCTCCCATTACTCCAGTTCATGTGATATAATTACTCATAGCCGATGATAATTTCTTTCACTCGACAAATTGACGAGGAAATGACATCCAGAGGCTACATTAGCCATCCTGGGACGAACACAGAGGAAATCTCTCAAACCTAATTTACAGCTATAAATATTAGCATCCATTCATTTTCATGAATATCTCCATTGATGCATCAAACATTTCTGTCGTATGTGGTGTCAGCATCTTCGTGACAGATTCTGATCTCCTCTCAGCACCTCTGAACAGCCGGCGTGAAAACCTCCGCACCTGCAAACATGATGTATGCATATGTGTCACATCTGCCATTTGCATTCTCCTGTTAATCCCTTCTAGAGGGAAGGTTATTACCCTGCTTGCCAGTCAAACGCTGCCCGCGAACAGACAAATATGCTTTTTGTGTAGACGTGTATTTATGGACATGAAGGGAAGAGAAAAAAAAAAATTCCTCCCTCCCCCTGGAGGGAAGAAGCAGCGTGGGTTTGCTGTAAATTCATCTATCCATTTTACAGACGCAAACACACGTCTCACATATGTGAAAACTCGTGGCATAAATACATGAAAGACCTCCCCTACTGTGTTAACATGGAGAAGGTAGCTGACACTTTCATGCATACAGTACATGACACCCACTGCCAGATTACTCTATAAAAAATATACTAGATTATAAACAAAAAATGGATTTTACTGCAATGAAAAGAGATATTTTGCAGGTGTGTTGCTTTAAAGGCTTACTTCACAGGTGTTTTTTCTTTCGATGTGCATCCAATGGTGTTGAGTTAAAAGCAAATGAGATTTTCTCATTTCAACGCCATACCTGCCCACACACAAGACAGTCTGAAATCTGATTTTCACGGCCAGAGTGAGGCACGCGTCTTTTAAATCTGAGTTGAATATCAAATCAATGGTTTAAATCTGATTTGTGAAAATCAATTTCCTCGTGTGTGTCTTGCTTTCTAGACTGGAAAGCATGAAACATCTCAAATGTAACTTGAGCTGGGAATCTAGTTTTTGATTGTCCCCACTGGCATTGCTTATTATACACAATATATTCGCTACAAGTGAATATATGGACTCGACGGTCCGTAAAACCACAATGTGTGTGGGTGGATATCCAATCAGGGGGTATTCAGAGAGTATTTTCCTAATCAGTATCTTTGATTAGGAGAGTGTTTGGACTGTTTAACAGATTGTCTTGAAGCATAATGAGATGCAGTGAGTTTCTTTGTGTGGAGATTGAACATATTAATTTGGCATAATGCACTGAATCTAATCATTTCTATTTGCTTCAGTCATTGATTCACTGAGTGTATAGAGTAATAAACAGGCGTCACATTTCAAATAAATCCACCACCGTCTAATTTTTTCTGTCAGGTCCACGTACACACACACACACTCACACAAACAGGGAGAGACATCTGTCCCCCCCTCATTCGCATCATTAAGTGAGTATCACATCAAAACACATGCACACACAAAAAAACACACACAGGCTAAATCCCAGTGTGAGTAATCTTATCAGAGAAGTGTCGAGACAGGTGGCTGTGTGCAGGCAAACCTGCTTGATCCAGAAGACAGAGAGCACCAGAGAGATAACCAGTGATAAAGTCCCTGGAGCAGACATGAAACAACTCAGATCAAGCTATATCAATTGATGCACAAGAGTGTCTGCCCATGTTGTGTGTGCATCTGTGTGTGTGTGTGTGTGTGAGAGAGAGAGAGAGAGAGAGAGAGAGAGCTCTATCTTTCCTCAAGGACCTTGGACCATTGTGTTTTCCTGAGGCTGTCAATAGATACAATACAACTTGCTGCAATCTGAGTCCCAAGGGCATCCCGTGTTGTCTTATTTAACCTGACAGGCAGTGAGAAGCAGAGCTGGTAATGTCTGTGAATGTTAGAATCAACTCATGCATGCATTTCATGTCTTAAAGAGCTCGCAGTACCCCGTTACCCCACGAGAACACTGTGTTCTCAGAAAGGAGGGTTCCTTGTGCTGCCCTGTGGTTCCTATAGTCTCTAAAAGTAGAACAGGAGCCAGAGCCTTCAGCTATCAGTTCCCAGTACCGTTTCTGGAGGCAGACACTGCTCTCCACATTTAAGACTTTCCATTACAATAGAGCTTATAAGTTCAGGCTGGCTCAGGTGAGTCCTGCAACGTCCCTTATTTTGCTGCTATGGTGCAGGACTTCCCATGATGCACTGATGATGATGATGATGAACACATTCATGTCTCATTAATGCATGTTACTACTTGGCTTCTTCCCCAGAGTTTTTCTGCCTTCTCATCTCACGGATATGACTCGTAGCTTGTGGGGATTGTGGTTAAGCCTCTAACCCTAACCCTTCTCTCTTCTTTTATTACAATCCCACACCTAATATCTTTTCTTTTACTTATTCTGAAACTTACTTTCCTTTTAACTATCTCTTTTATATTTCATTAACCTATCCTGGTTCAATTAAAGGATTCAAACAGAAGATTTTATATCTACTTATCCCCTGTGCCCGTGCCTCCCACAGTGCTCGTCCTGAGCTCTGCGTTTTTACCCAAACCTAAACCAATCAGGAGAGCTGTAATTCAGTAGCTTCAGGATGATGACACACATTTTTTTAATGAATCCCTCTTTTAATATTTTGTAGGCGTGCTGGAGTAAAGGTCAAAAACTGCCAAGCTGGGGTCTCGTTTAGCTCAGTTGGTAGAGCAGCCGCCCCATGTACGAAGGATCAGTCTTTGCTGCGGCAGCCCAGGGTTCAAATCCGACCTGTGACTCTTTCCTGCATGTCATTCTCCGTCTCTCTCTCTTCCCACATTCCTGTCACTCCTCAGCTGTCTATATCGAAAATAAAGCTTGAAAAGGCCAAAAATATATATTTCTTAAAAACTGCCAAGCTAAAAAACCCAGTCGGATAAACAATTGCAGTGCAGGCAGTGTAAGTGTAACATGAGATGTTTTTGGGTCCGTCTATAATTTTTGGTAATGTGTATAAATATATATTTGGTAATCTTTTGATAATTTCTGGATTGCGACTGTTTCTATGGTGATGTTACACAAGCAGCCAAATGATGATATTCAACCCTCATAGTGAAGTGGAGAGAATAAAAAGAAAAAAATATATAAAAGAGCAGTTTTCTGAGTAATTATTAAGGCAGATCAAGGAGGAAGAATGACCATCTCGAGAGATTCAGTCTTGACCTTGAAAGTAGAAGGTGGACAAAATGTTTTTAACTCAAGGTCCACTCTCATCACCAGTGAGCAAATCTGATGAGATGAGATGCGGCTGAATGTTCTATGAATACTAGAAATAGTAAGAGGATCATTTTTGCCCAATCAGTGCTCATGCTGTTGTGGTCATTGTCTGTCAGAATATAATAGCATACTACATTATGTGTGTTGTTTTATTCTGTGCTCGCTGAAAGGATCAGCATCCGAGTTGTTTCTGCATCTTAGCATTTGAATTCTGAGATGATAGCTGACTGTTTGATAAGCTCTGTGTTTGGCTACCCAGTTTAATCCTTCAGCCTCGACGAACAAGGACATATTTGCAAGAGGATGGACTGCACAATACAAGTTTTTCTACTCTTACTTCCTTAAGAAGACGCCAGCTTGATTCCAAAAGAGATGGGACGCTGCGTAAAATGTAAATAAAAACATAATTCATCTTCTATTTATCTGTATACAATGTAAGATATTTGTTGTTCAATTTTATTGTTTCTTGTAGCTGTTTGTTAACGTTTCTGTTGTTTTTTTCTTCCAGAGTATGACCTCCTGTCTGTGTTGTGAGGATCTTTGTATAGGTGGTGAGCTGCAGCTGATTCACTACAGCTGATCGCTGTGGCCTATTTAAGATCCAGTTCCTGCCAGAGACAGAACGTCTTAGCTGGGAGTGCAGCTCGGTCCTGTTTTGTTTGCAACCTGGTTCATTTTGCTGATGAAGAATTCACTTTCTAACTTGTTTCACTAGTCACTTTTGTGTATAGTCACTTAGATTACCACACTTGTAAATAGTCACAGTTATTTTACTTGCAGTAGGAGTTAACTGCCTTTTCTTCGGACTAGTTTTCACCTGTTTGTTTTGTTTATTGTGTTCACCTGCATTCAATCTGAAGACAAGATTCTTTTTCAGTTGTGTGTACTGCTTTCGTATTTGTAGCAGCAATAGACTGCTTGGTTTCTGACCATTTAAATGTCATGTTGTGCTCCCAAAATCCTAGACTGGGGCGTAACATGTAAATATACACTCACTCTGTATTTGACACATGCAGCACGGCCCAAAGATGTAGAGACAGAGGCAGGGGGAAAGTTGTGCAATGCTCAGTGATTCAGAGGTAAACAGGTTAAATTTTAAAAGGTCATAGTGTCGTGATTGGGTAGGGTCACCCACAACAAGGACTGGGTGACTTTGTGAAAAACTGTGTGCAGCAAAAGAATCCAGACAAATCTCTGCACGTACCAACGTTGCATGCCGTGACCTTCGATCTCTCAGGTGGCACCGCATAAAAAAACCTACATGAGTTAGTTTAAGATTGTACACCGGCACCGTATGTCTAAGGTCAAGCGATATTTTCTCCTGGGGTCAGCCCTACCTGTAACAGATGCAAGCGAGCTCCTGTCAGCCTTTGGTGATGTCTCAGACTTAACAAGCACTCTGGTCCTCTGAATTTGAAGCATATTCAGAGATGACATGTCAGTCAATTGAACCGTACCCTTTTCTTGGACTTTCTGGTGTATTCTGACAAAAGCACAGTGGAACAACATACTCTACTCATTCTTTTGAATTGGAAGATTAACCGTCCTCCCTCCTTTGGCCAGTGGATTTTCTCAAAATAGAAAAAATAAGATACACACTGCTGTGGTCCTTGAAAATGAGTATTGCTTTGGACATACAAACTACTCCATGATCTATTGTTTGTTTGTTATTTTGTCTTTCTATTCTGTATATCTCTGTCGTCTCCACTTCATCTGCACACTATAAAAAAAACTCAGTAAGGATACACTGACTAAAAAATAAAATAAAGTAAGCGCATATACTAAAAGATATTACCATACGAGCTGGGAACACTTCAGAAAACCATTGTCTGTGAACACAGATCATCTCTGCATCTACAAACAGAAGTTAAGACTCATATCAACAACATCCAGAAACACTGTTTATGTCATTCTGCCCAAGCTAATCTGAGATGGACTGACAGAAGGTTTAAACCTGTGCTGGGAGCTGAAGAATCCATATTTCAAATAGATGTCGTGTCCTCAAAGTGTCCCAACTTTTTTGGAATCGAGGTTGTATAAGCATTGAGCCGTGGTACCCTCTTTATTTGTAATCAAACATGTTTGAGCTGTAAAGGGGATGTTATTATGTTCGCCCTGTTATCAAGCATTCAGACAGGATTAGGCGCTGCAGCAAAACACTGCAGGGTTGTGCGGCGGTGAGGTGGATTGCCAGGGGTGTGTCTATATATGCTGAATGTAACAATCAGGAAATAACTTTTTATTTCACTGATTAACCGGCTTTATCGATGCCGGCGCTCACCCACTCTCATTCACTCTCTATGTCTCTCAACCAAGGCTCAAGCCAACAGACACAAAACAAATTAAACTTCTGCGTGTTTCTATTTTAAAGCATAAAGTGCGAGCCAGACCCAGATTTAAAAGCTGTGTACATGAAATAAACAAAGTCAGAACACAACAGGTAGATTATCAGAGTTTAGTCCATGAATCCACCTGGACAGTCTCAGTTTCAGAGACTTTTCAGGTTGACTTTGGAGGCTTTCTCAATCCAAGCGTCTAATTGGCAGCCGCTGGCGGATTGGCGACATCCTGTCTGAATGCAGCCTTAGTAGACTGCAGAATTAAAGAGTATGCGCTGTAAACCTCTGTGTAATGACTATAGAGTATAGAGAGAATAGTACATTTAAAGGTAGGTGTTAGCCTACAGTACATGCCCTCTAGGCACAGTGCAAGGAATCACAAAAAAGGTAATTTGCTCCAAGAGAGAGGAAAAGGTTTGATCATTCAGTGTGTGCAAATCTTTTCTTCCGAATGCAATTACAAGTTTCACTGAGCTGGATAATTTTGTTTGATCCGGTTTGTTACCAGATACCGAACAATTGACTGGTTGTGTGTCGTCCTGTGAGACGTATTCTTTCAACTACAAAAACAAAATCCCATCAAACTGGCTTTCATATCTACCACCTATTGTTAAACATTCACACATGTTGTTTCACTTTCATAACTAGTAATCACAAGCTATTGTAATAGCTGTTGATATCTCACACGGCGTGTAACACAATGGATATTCTTGGGCTTTCTTTCAAGTGCACAGGACGCCTCCGTAGCCAATTATCAATACATGTGTTAGCTGAGCATTTGTTACGCGGTGAGACAGGAATGTTTCTTTGTGAATGTGGATGCTGCATGGCTGCATTATGAGTGCATGATGCCTTAAATGAATTAAAACATGAACAAAATAATGACTGGTGCAAACAAAAAGGGAAAAAAGCTGCTTTGTGAAGACCAAAAGAGATCAATGGAGCGTCATGCTTGTTACTCAAACTCGTTTTTTTCTGACCCAACCTTTAAAAGAAAAACCTGAATAAATGTGGAAAATCATTACAAAGGCAGATACTTCTGGTGATGTTCTGGGTGCTCGGGGTGGTCCGACGCCTCACAATTGAACTGTTTTATGTTTTTTGTTGCCCATCTGTAGATTTTTTCAATGTAGCTGCAGGTTTTAAATCTTTCTCTTTTAAGATATCTTTAATGTCGTGAGGATTAAACTGTAATTATTCCACATTCTTCTCATTGTCAACAAATCCCATGGAAAGACTGAAATCTGCCGAGCGTTAGTCCGTCACTGAATACTTTCACACCTCCCTACTCTGTCTGTGGCATTCAGCACCAAGTCTATTAAGGATTTTTCCATGTTTCTGGGTCTGTCCTCTCTCACAGTGCCAACCCAAGCTGTGATGACATATCGCCACGCTGCTGTGGTCCTGCAGAAGAACAGGGCTGTGAACCCTGACGGTGGCAGTGACAAAAAGTTTCATTAGTCTATCTTATCTTGTCTCAAGAGCAAGTCAAAGAAATATTTTCATCCTGCTAGATCAGATTTAATACAAATGTTCATATATTCATCTTGTACTCATCTGCAATAATTGTTTTAATTATATTCCTCTGTATGAAGTGGTAGCCTAGTGAAATGTTACAAACGCTTTCCGTGATCTCTGAGGATTTGTAGTTTAACCTCCATGTCACTTATTTAAAAGACCTTAGATAGGCTATAATTCTCATCATTTGTTCAAAGTATAATTATCCAGTAATTTAAAAGAAAAAAAAGGATTATAAGAAAAGTAACCATGACTTCATGTATCTGTTAATCATCTTGTGGCCTCTTAAATTAATTTTCTGACTCCTGTTGGAGTCTAAAGCCTTGGATTGGAAAACTGTGGCACGCAGGAATCAGGTTTTGGATGCACAAGCTACACTTTGTGTTTAGATGAATTCATCCTTTGTTTTGATTTTTAGTACAACTCTGATTACAGAAAACTTAAGGACGTTATGGAAAGACGGAGTTAAATGATTTGCAAACCCTTTTAGACGTATGTTTAATTCAATACAGTACAAAGACAAGACATTTAATGTTAAACTGGAATCTGGAGAAATCTCTGCTTGTAAGGGGCAAGGCCGAAAAACAACATTGCTTGCCAGCGACCTTCGATCCCTCAGGCAGCGCTGCATTAAAAACGGTTGTATAATGGATTTTGCGACATGGGCTCGGGAACACCTTGAAAATGGTTGTCAGTAGGCATAGGTTGTTACTGCATCTACAAATGCGAGTTAAAAGAGCGCATGAATTAGATCCTGCCGTGCCTGAAAATGTGTGGCACATTATGAAGCACAAAATATGACAAAAATCCCACATTATCCACTGAATTTGAAGCAATTACAACTAAGGCATGCTTTAGTCCGTGCTTTCTTATCATACCACTTGTTTTTCGAGAGGTTACAGCAGCATTTGTCCCTCAGTCCAACATGAGGACAAAGAAGAAGAAGGGAACCAGGAGGGACAGAGCTGCTGCTGCTAGCCAGCCCCAGTCTCAGCATCTCAGGGGGGCCGATGAGGAGAGACCCAGGGGTAGCTTCCTGAGGAAAAAATATCCAGAGGCAAGCCAGATTCTGGGGCCGTTTACCCGCGGGAGGACAGCTCAGAATTTATGTTTAGGTTTTTAATTAGGTTTTAGCTTGCCCCATCTCAACTTTTCAGAATGAGAATAAAGTCTGTTTGAACACTGAGTATCTCATCTTTGTTCTGTATTCAGTTGAATATAAACTGAAAAGGATTTGTAGATCACTGAATTCTGTCTTCATTTATGCTCCAACTTTTGGAGCCAATAAAAAGTGCCAAAAACTGCAGTTCCCTGAACGGCCACTTGAGGCTGGCTACAGAACGAGCCAGTCTCCATAAATCAAATCAAATCAAATCAAATTTTATTTATATAGCCCAAAGTCACAAAACACAGTTTGCCTCAGAGGGCTTTACAATCTGTACAGGGAGTGACACCCTCTGTCCTTAGACCCTCGGTTCGAGTGAGGAAAAACTTGCCCACCAAAAAACCCTTTTAACAGGGAAAAAAGGTGGAAGAAACCTCAGGAAGAGCCACAGAGGAGGTAAGTCCATAAGTCCCCATATTAAAGGTCCAACATGAAACAAACATGTTTACAGCCTGGAACAAAAAACTGTTTTACTCTCTATAGCTAATCTTTCCATACATGACAACTGCACTGAGGGTGAATTTCTATTTAACTCAGATTATATTGAGGCTTGAAGTTATGCAGAATTAACAGAGTGGCCGCTTTGATTGACAGGTAGGTGCCATTACAGGTGGCTTATTTGAGCACCCAGGCTTCATTCAGCCTGTCTCAGCACCACCCACACTCCATGTTTTTGCAGGGAGGCTGCCAAGATGGAGCCACGACACTTTGAACTCCGCAGCGGCTCTTCAGAAACCTACAGGTGACGTCACAGACACTACGTCCATGTTTTATATTGTCTATGATGAGGTAGCGTCTTGAGGAAAAAATACCTCCGGTTTCTGCTCTTCGAAGCAGTTTACCAGCGGGAGGACAGCTCAGAGTTTTTGTTTAGGTTCAAGTCTTTAATTGGTTTTATGTTTGCCCCGTTCTAAGTTTTTTATCTTCTCTCTGTCCTGTATTAAAGGATTTTTTTGCTGTTCTGTTCATTGCATTCTGTTTTTATTTATGATCCAAGTTTTTTGGACCAACCTTTTTCCTTTAAGAGGCAAAATTGAAAACTAAATAATCTTCCTGATTTATGTTACCAACATTTTCACACATATATTTTTGAGACATTTTATTTAAACTCGGCCCTTGCTGGGCATGCACACCAGAAAATCATCCAGCTCTGTCCTCCTCCACCACAGGCTCACTTAATGGCTCATTTAGCCCCCGGTGGCCAACATCCAAACTGCGAGCTGGCAGCCAGTGACTCCATCTCCGTCATCGACTGGGAGTAAAGAGGCTCTACTGTATGGTGTCAACTCTAAACACAGGAGTCAAGCAGGCTGTGTTTTTACTCAATACACAACAGGATGTATCACCTTTTTATTTTCAACATCAGAGATGATTTGCAGCGCTGTTAGCTATTCTTTTGAAGCACTACTGAATACAGGCTGGAGACTGCAATCATAACAATCTGGTAAAAGTTAGTAATAATGCAAACAATTCAGGGTTATGGTGGGAATTACACAGCCTGGATGGATAAAGCAAACATATTGTAGCTCCTCTTGGTGAATTATTCATGAAGGAATTATCAGGTCATTAATGCAAGGTCTGTGATTTTCTAGTCTGTTTTAAGCATTAAACAGTTTGTTTTTTAAGGTCTCCGTTTGACTTTTGATAAATGAATCACCACAAATTAGGTGTAGAGAGTCAAAATCTCTGCTAAAATACATACAACTTAAATGAATGAGTCCAGGGAGCAAGAGCAGGATGTGCAGGAGGAGGAGACATCGATGTTTTTCCAACACATTCAGTCCCTGAGAGCTACCCGAGCCTCTGTCAACAACACTCTTCAAACTTTTCTGTAACGTATCCTCCACCGGAGGAAGCAAACACAAGTATCGGGTAACGTATTCCTCCTGACTTCCGACAGCTTTGTTTCCATGGCAACTAATCCGCAGGCTGTGGCAGTAAAGAAGTACCTTGTGAACTTCTCAATGAGAACAAGTCACTGTGGACTAAATCGTGGCATCCTGTGAATGTTAATTATATCACAGACCTAGATAGAAACACAACAAATATGAGCAAAATTAGGCATTTTGTCCTCCATAACTTCCCTCCTGTGCGCGTGTGTAAACGCTTCTGTCAGAAAGTATAAAGTTTGACTTCCTCTATATCACTAATACAGCTCAAAGCATGAACAGATTACGGGTCCCTCGGCATGGTAAAAGCCTCTTTGTAGGTACTTCTTAGTTGTTTTATGTCTCTTTACTCTATTTTTGTATCTCTTTGTCATTTTTGTCTTTTTATGGTCAATTTACCTGTCATGTAGTTGTTTTATTTGTCTTTGTGGTTGTTTTGCTGATCATTTACTGTCTCTGAAGTCGTTTTTTATCTCTTTGTAGTTGTTTTCTGATGCTTTGTGGACATTTGACGTCTATTTGTAGTTGTTTTTCACCTCTTTATGATCATTTTGCATCACTTTGTAGTCATTTTGTATCTCTTTATGTTTATTTTCCATCTCTTTAAGCACATTTTGCATCTTTTTATGTATGTTTTGCATCTATTTGTAGTCATTTTGCATCTCTTTTCATACATTTTTCATCTCTTTACGTACGTTTTGCATCTCTTTACATATGTTTTGCATCTTTTTATGCATGTTTTGCATCTCTTTGCAGTCATGTCTTCATGTATGTGTTGTATCTCTTTGGGGTAGTTTGTGCCTCTTTATGGTCATTTTCCATCTCTTTGTGGTCATTTAACATATCCTCCTGGTTGTTTTGGATATTTTGCATGTCTTTGTGGTCCTTTTTCATCTCTTTGTAGTAAATCTGCATCTCTTTGAAGTAATTTTCTACTAATTTTGCTTCCCTTTGTAGTTGTACTGCATCCTTTTGTGGTCATTTTCTGGTCTTAATGCATCCCTTCATGGTCATTTTGTCTCTTTGTAGTCACTTTGTATTTCTTCACAGTAGTTGTTTAATGCTTCTTTGCAGGCGCTTGGCCCAAGGGCTGTTCTGGGGTCTCCTGGTCCTGTGCCCACTAAGCCCATTCAGTAACCCATCCATGTCTGTATGATAATAAACATACTTTCTACACATGTGATTGTGTGTGTAGGTTTGACCAGGATGGAGCAGACCATACAAAGAGTAATCAAGGCAACAAAGGCTTCTACATGAGGGTTAATTACAGTACTGGGAAAATTATTGCCAAGAGGGTCTAATGATGTGTGACATTAGCCACTGTGAGCTGATTGCAGTGTATAATGATATGAATCATCCCAAAATGGCATAAAAACAGCATATTCTATCAGTAAGCACTATCAGTGTGACTGCTTTGTGCTTTAAAATAAGAAGATATGGCAGATCAAGAAAATCTAATAATGAGTCCTGAAGTGAAGAAAAGGTAGTATCGCTCACAGTGGTTGTGATACTAAAAATAGGGGTAAAAGTTCCCAGACACAATGCTCTCAGCGGGTTCTCTTAGTAAGTATTTTTCTTACTAATCACAGAAATATGAAGCAGTTCTGAAGACAAAACTTCAGCTTACAATTCTGGTTTACTTCCATGACAACTTCTAAAAGATTCAGCCCTTTTAACTTCATCTGAAATAGATTGAATTAGGATGTTTTTGTTTGTTATCTGCGCACACTGAGCCATTAATGTTGAAGCATCTTCTTCTGAGTTCATTTATGGGCCTAGTTGTTTACAAATGAATTAAAAATGAAACGTTGAAATGTTTTGAGGCAATAATTATTCAACGCCCTGCGGCAACACTTCAAATCAAATTTGGGTACATCCAATTTCCCTTAAATGTTTAGTTTCTCTGCGACTTGAATTAGCTTGTCGGCTTGTGTTCGTTTCAAATTGTTGGACGTGGTTAAAAATAAAAGACAACGCGCATGGTCGAGTGAATGACAGTGTAATAAAGTACAATGACAGGGCAGAGCTGCTAAAAAGCTCACATAAGGTCCAAGGGAGCCGTAAGATTCAGAGAGAAGTGAACATTAGAAACAAAAAGTTTAAAAGAGCACAGCGGGCGGCATCATTAGGAAACACAAAACTACTTCTTGTTACTGCAAAACAAACTGAGTGAAGAATAAAGGGCCTGCAAAGGTCAGGCGGCAGATCAAGAACAGAAGTACAGAGTTCAGAGATGCGGCAGAAAACCTTGGCAAAAGCACAACAAGCATATTATTTTTTTAAAACCTCCGCTGTAAATAAGCAGTAAAATGTCTGTAAAAATGACCACATGACAGCAGCTTGGAGACGGCAAAGAGGTTGATGCTAAATTGTTATAATGAACAAACTTTTTAACTGTAAAGCAACAGATAGGTAATATAGAGCCTGGGAACATCACATGCTATATCATCCCTGTGTGTGTGTGTTTAGCTGTAGACGTATATTTAGGTGTGTTTTGGAATAAACAATACATTCATTACTGCTTCCTCTCACTACATAGCTGAAAGCTTAAATTAATGTGGAAAATCCCTAAAAATAGCCGCTCGATGCCTGGCTCAAAGCCTGGCAGTAGTGTGTTGGCAGTTCAACACGTTGGACGATGTGCAGCGTCTGTAGATATAAAAGGCTCATTCTAAGATAACAAAAACATGATTCTTATATGCAGGTGATTATACACTGAATGAAAACATAGTTATAAATATTTTATTCCATTTCTGCACCCTCTAAATCTTCCTGGACTTTTTTAAGAAAGAGAAAAGTTGAATAAGTGCTAAATAATGCTTTATTCATGATCTTTGGTCACTTGGAGGAAGCAGGAACAAACTTTTAAGTTGTCCAGCTGTTACCAAACAGTTAGAGCCACATTAACCAACAGGTGTTTCAGACACCACCAGGAAAAAAGGCTTTCAGATGTGGCATAGGGGAATGTTGGTGGGGAGTGGAGCCAGTGTCATGCTAGAACAGGAGCTAGGCAAGTGGGCAATGTAACCAAGCTCAGCAGTCTCTGACAGAGGTGAAAAGACTGACAGAGGAACCTAAGACGAAAAAAGGAGAGACTGAGTGACAAGAAGCCGCTGGACAAGAGTAGTCATTGGTGAGAGCTTGGTGAAATAAAGGCTGAAAGACAGACGCCGAGCTGGGCTTCTTGCAGTTGGACCAGTAAGTAATATTAGCTAGCTACTATGTCTTGTGTTGTTGCAAGTGCTTGATATTTGGCTTGATGTTGTTGACACGCTAGTTTTTAATCATAAGTAATTTAATCATAACAAATACACATGGAGAACTGTCCATATTTACAACAGTGGTACTACACTTTGAAACTGGAGGCACTAAAATTGCAAAAATACCAATTTCTATGCAATCTTGCCTTAACTTCCTACACTGAAACATATCCCAAGATGTGTCAGTACACTGTAAAATTATGGTTCACAAATATTAAATCACTCTATAATATTTTTCACAAGGCACCAATATCTATTAGCTAATGTCATTTCTCCTAATGTGTCTCATGATGTTATTTTTTTCTGAGAGAGATAATACATTTTCTTCTTCTTCTCATCTCACCCAATCATGCCACAGCAACAGTAAACAAAGAGCCCGAAACTCAAAAGTGTTCCCTAAAAAGTAAACATCCAAGTGCCATTGAAGACTAAGTGCCAATTTACTTTTCAACAGAAAACATTTCCTGTCAAATTTGGCAGACGTCTCATATCCAGGAAAACATGAAATTATTCTAATCAGTTGCCCATTCAGATTGAGACAACTACATCAGATGATGAGAAGACAGATATTTGACAGCAAACTCTTATGTTTGTAATACACAGCTGATTGTGTACTGTAGCTTTCTTTTCTTTTTTTTTAAATAGAGAGGCTCTGGTACTAGAATTTATGTGCTTGAGTGGCTGAGCCAAAAAAAAAAAAAACAGGCTCAATGCATCCCATTCAAACTCTCAGCAGTGACTGAGGGAAGATAGCTGTTCACAGAGGCTCCCTATTGAGCGGCACATTTTGAACAGTTCAAAAAAAATCCTCTAATCCAGATGGGACAAGCAAACAAAGACACATCTAAGAAGAGCTGAAGCTATAATTTAAACCACAAACTGCTGCTATTTAAACGAGTTTATGTTTTGTTTTGTTTTTTAAATGAGGCGAAAAACAAAAAAAAGTTAAAGTGGTTTTCAATTTTTTATCATTTGGTATTCTGTGCCGATTGTCGACAACAAATCCCAATTTTCTTTGTATTCAAAGTGGCACACTCCAGGATGTCATGGAGTTAGGAAAGTTTCTGAAGGCACTTCGTATCTTGTAGACAGATGCTCTCCATTTCAAAGTCATGAAAATTGATTTTTTTTTTTTTTTTTTTTAACTCTGGAGCTATACCATAATCTGCGTACAGGCAGCCAACCTCTATAAAGTTAGACTAAATCTATTAAGATCAGCAAAAGAGGGGGTTGCCAGAAGTGAATACAAATGAGAGTCAAGCTCTCGCGGTCTGATGTGTCATTCATTATACACTGCTCAGACCAAACATAATGTAATCATGTCAGCAGACAGAAGGGTTAGTGGGCAAGAAGAGCAAAGATAACTCATACAAAGAGAAATGTACAGGAAATATTTTGACTTTGTGGGATGCCACCATGATTAAAGAATTCCTGAAGCAATGCAAAATGACATGTTATGTAAAGATTAGACTGCTGTTTCACCACCAAGACGGCTAAAAAGAGCTGCTATATACAGAATGAAAATGCTTGCTGCTATTTTTATCACCTACAAAGCAAACTAAGGCGCCTAAACACAATATACTGCTGGGAATGCCAGCCAGGACGAGTAAATTATGGTGGACAGAGTGAGATATAGGGTGTGAGGAAGGGAGGAAACATTAAGAAATGTAGTGAGGGTGAAAAAAAAAACTCCTGCCATGTCTGTTTTTTCTGTGTTAAACTGGGCGTGAGACTGGGAGGCAGCAGCAGTGAAAGAGTGTGGTTATGGCTTGTGGTTTTGACTCGGCGCTAACATCTCAGCAGAGCTCTCAAACAAAGACGAACAGAGGGGACAGAATAGACCCTTTAAAATGTAAGAGGCTGGTGCCTCACATCCTGAGAGGACAGGCAGAAAAATAAAACAACCACCGTGTGCAACATCAAGTATGTGCAGTTAAGTGCAAATTATTGTCGCTGTGACCATGGGATGTCAAAAACACTCTGTCTTTATAAACTTGTTCATTGCTGAGGGCAGCCTTGAAAGAAATCAGTTTCCTACATGAACCATATGGAAAATCTACTGTTTATATGTATATATAACAAACAGACAAAATAAACAGGTGGACAAAAATGTGCTTGTTATCCTATACTGACGATATATAAGGTGACGCATAAAAAAACCAATGACTAAAAGTCGGGAGTCAACATCCATCACATTGGGTTGCTGAATTATGTTACAATTACATTGTCCACTTGCCCAGCTCCTGTTCTGGCACGATACCGGCTCTGCTACCCGTCATCATTCCCCCATGCCACCTCTTCTTTCCTGGTGGTCCAAAACATCTATGGTACAAATACTAACACAACGTCGGTGCTCTGAGCTCACAGTCCAGACAGCCCGGCTAACAAACTGAGCTACCAGCAGCTACAATTTACAACCGTTTACTTCACTGTCCATCATGTAAATCACAGTAGCCGGAGGACATCCAAGGGGAAAAATAAAATAAAAAAAACAGTCTCACCATAAAATATGATCCAGTTTCACCAAAATCAGTTCACCTTAGTGCTGAGCTAAGCTAGCAGGCTTCATTTTTAATGGACCAGCATGAAATTAGAGTTGACCTTCTCATCTTCTCAGTCTACCAGGACATTCATTACTGCCTACATCAACTTATATTTTCAAAAGTAAAGAGCCCCTCCAGGCATGTTTTAATTAAGATATAAATATACTTTGCTTTGCATACTAATCTGTGTCCACAAAAAGGTTTTGGAGTGGAGAAGATGTCATACTGACTCACCTTCTGCTTGCTTTACGTCCATGAAGGCAATTTTGTAACACTTACATGAAAACATAAGAGCATTTGTAATTTTTTCAAGAGATGTGTCTGTAAATTATCAAATGGTTTGCATATAGTTGGTCATTAAATCAGTAGAAAGCATAGAAAGATTTAAAATTTGGTTGTCTTGCCAAAAAAGTATCTAACATCCTAAAACCTATTATGTTTCATGCTGTGGTTACCTAGATTGACCCAGCAGAACCGTCAAAGTTTAATCTCTCTGTATCTTTATCACATACCGCTCCTATTGGCACAGAAATTCATTTATATAGGTCTTATCATACTTCTAGTATCTCATCTCTGCCGTGGTGTGGTGTTCTCATAATTAATGGTCTGCAGTGTTGCATTACATGTTTCACATAATGTTTTTACGCTACTCCTCACCGCACATCCATGCTGAGCAAAATCTAAAACTCATCCACCCAATCCTCTATCGTCTTATCTTACTTTAATCCTGACTCCCCTTAAGATGTTTTATATTTTCCACTCGTATACGCTCATGTAATTCCTTCCACCAGGGCAGCAGCGAAGAAGATCATTAAAAGAAACTAACACCGTGCATGAACATATATTCGTACACTTCTCAGTGCTTTCTTCTTCTGGCAGGACTGAAGAAAAGTGGGCTACGAGAACATCGGGCTGAAAACTGGAGGCAGAAAATATACCGAGGGAACAAAGTGAGACAGGACCGGCTGAAAACTACCAAAAAAAAAATGCAGTGAAGGAACATCACACTGAGCGAAAATGATGTGAGTGAATGTAGAGCAGAGTAGTGCACACACACACACAGACAACTGCAGTCGGTAGTACAATGCAGCCTTGTTATAGCCACCTTCACTAGAGCCAGTGTTCAGGGCAATTATCCAGAGAGTCGCCACACCTAGAGAGGCCCACAAGCCGGGCACAGGGCTGAAGTTGGACAAACACCAGCTGTGACGATTAAAGAAAACACTCAACACCTCCTCTCCTAAGCACATTTTTCACTGCCTCCCCATCCAAATACCTGGATGCCATATGCACTGTAAGTCAGCGAGGGAAAAAAACACAGGAGCCAGGTTGAAAAACTCGGCAGCAGGTTTGGTTTGGCAAGTGTTTGCAGGCTAAATGTAAACAGTGGGCAGCTGCCAACTGTCCAGAGCCATCAGTTCAGCAGTTCAGCAGTGCTGGAGCTGATGAAATGTGGGAAGACATGAGGAAAAGAAAGCTGCCTCCTCTTCTTCACTGTCTCTGGGCACATCCTGAAAAGTGTCAAGACACTCTGACTGTCACTGTGAGCATGAGCAGTAGATCATGTATAGAACATGAGCTTATTTATGAAGCAGAAATGTGCCCTTAGATAGTTTTATACTGTTTAATTCATGAATCTGTGATGTCTAGTACAGTTCAGGAGTTGTTCAGTGATGTGATTTACACCTTTGACGAGTGCAAGAGATCAAATGCCCTTAAACACTCCCAGGGCATCGCTACAGTACGTGGCTGCCCATCACTCCATATCCATGTCCATGTCTTTTGTGTGTGAAATAAGAACTTCTGATTGAGGGATCAATACAGTAAATCTAGAAAGAAAAGCAGTGGTTTCAGATTTGTATTTAGTATCTGCAGGTGAAGCTTCGGTATCTGAGTTGAGAAAAGTTTGATGAGAGTTCCCGTTCTCTAAATGTCGCCTTCAGATTTCACAAACGTGTTCAACTGAAGAAATGGAAGAATGTCTGTCCTCATATGCAAATAACCAGCAAATACTAAATGTTTTAATATCAGGTAATTGTTTTATTATCCTGGTCTGATAATCACAGTAGTGCCATTTTGTTTCACACCCCCCCTTTTGACTATAAATCTGACATTAATTATTTATATTGTATTATTTTAATGTGCACTCAGTTGTCAGTTTATTTGGTCCACTTAGCTAACACTCTCAGAGTCTGATACAAAAACCCTGAAATCAAAGAAGATTATACTGTTACATGTTGACTGAAGTGTTGATTGTTGTCATGTTTGAGATTTTAATATGTGTTGCTTGTGTTAAATTAGGTGTTTCTAATATTTTGTCCATTATATTTATATCAAGCCCTGTTATGAACTGGCAACATGTCCAGGCTGTACCGCGTCTCTCTCCCAATGCCAACTGGGATTGGCTCCATCCCCAAGTGACCCTGATGAGGATAAGTGGTTACAGAAAATAGATGGATGGATATTTATATCGACGAGGACACGCTAAACAATAGAAGAAATACAATGTTTCAATGTCCAAATGACAAAACAGTCGATCAAAACACAGTTTAAGAAACACTGAACATTAAAACCTTCATGAAGGTTGGAATTATTCCAATTCTTTTAGGTATGTATACCCAATAAACTGGCAGCTAAGTGTGTATTATAATATTTATTTCTGTTCAAATTGGTGAGAAGAGGTGTGAGATGTGGGCAGCAGTTCAGAGGTCTGGAACATGGCTAACACTACCCAGCAGCTCCTAAAGGAAGGGTGTAAACATTTAGTTTTCATAGGCAGTCTATGAATATTTATGAATATTCAGCAGTCAGTCAGAAGTCAGATTGCTGTTTCTCATTCATATGTCTTGTAGCTGCATTTGCATGGTCTCTTATGATTTCTATCAGTGCTCACAAAATGGCATCTCTCACTCTATGACAATATTTCTCCATGGACGACTGCTTTCAGATCCCACTGATGCAACAATAAGAAAAAACACACCACATGCACTCGGGAATACAACAAGCATTTCTAACTGTTGTTTAGTATAGATGTCCCTTTAATACAGCCGTTCTGCCTTCATTAAAGTTGAGATTAATTTTTAATGTGCCACATGTAATATGGAACAGCTTCATCTGGGAGAACTGAAGACCTCTGCTAACCTAACATAAGGCCACATTGTGCGGCAGTAAATTCCTCTGAACTTTGCCAGCCAGCCATGGCTTTGAGAAGTCAGTGAGGCCTTAAGTTCTTGTAACCCCTCCAGAAAAAAAAGGAAAAATCTGATGGGAGGGAGTAGCTTGAGGAATGGTTGGTATTCTGAAATGTTGTTCCTCTCCACAAGTTTATTTCTGTCTTTCATCGAGGTCCAGGGAAACATTCCTCGGCCAATCAGAGAGCCTCATACTCACACATCACCACATTTCCACACTCATAACATACCGATAAGACAACTACAACTACGGACGACGACTCACAAACAAAAAAACACTCAATAAAGAATGGTTTTATGAGCACATCACCCAGCTGGTGAACGCTGAGCTCAAGTATGATTAATGTAATCTCACTCTTAAGTAAACCAAGTGCAACATTCATTGACCAATTCACACAAGATAAATGGAACCAGGATGTAGTTTATCCCTTCTAATTAGACAAACTCAGCTCGTAAAAGCTCCCCATTTATCAAAGTTAAATCTCTAAAGCAAGGTCACGCCGTGTAGGAGCTGGAGTATCATATTAAAGAGAAAGGTAAGAAGTACAGCAGAGGAGAGAGTCAGGAATGAGAACATGTTAATTGCTATATCACTCATATGAATATTAAGAGAAATGTGAAAATGACTTACCACTCACTTATCTCACACTGTGCACTCTCTCCCGCCGGTCCTTCTTCTTCCCTCAGTGTATGACAAAACTTCCCAAGTTATTCCTTTCCACACACTCTCCCTCTCTCACACTCTCTCTCTTTCTCTCTCTCAACATGGGTGCACATGTGACTGTCACCAGCTCTCCAAACAGCAAAACGGCGACATCAAGTGGTGAGTAAAAGCTGCAGCACCTGAAAGCAACAATGGCCTTTTTGTGGAGCCTGCTGGCTCGCTGACATTTTCCAAAAGTAATTTATCGGCTAATTTGCCCTGATCCAGTGGGCGATTTAAAAGCAGCATCTGATGAATACAAATAGCTGCTTATAATAAACACAAATAGTTTTAAAGAGCATGACGAATTCTTTTTCATTAACCAAAAGTAATATTTTTGTTGTGTACTCATAACAGCTTATTTTTACAGGTCATATTAAAGTGTGTCTTTGTTTGTAAGATTCAACTGTTTGTCTCAACACTTGACAGATATTAAAAAAGACAGAAATAGCAGCCAGTTAATATAACTTACTTGGTTATTCTTTCATTTTCTCTGCTTAGCTTCCTCCGTCAACATCCTCTTTGGTCTCTTCTCCTCTGTCATCATGTCCATAAAGGCTTATAAACCTGGTTAGATTGCCTGCTTGCCCAGCTCCGGTTCTGGCACGACACCGGCTTTGCTCCCCATCAGCATTCATGCACACCCTGGGCATTAAAACCTCCTCCTCTTCTTCCTGGTGGTCAAAAACACCTGTGGTATAAACACTAACACTCCCTCAGTGCTCTGAGCTCACAGTCCAGGCAGCCTGGCTAACGAACTGAGCTAACATTAGCTAACAGCAACTGTAGTTCATAGCAGTTTACTTTAGTTGATGCGCAGCAGCCAGAGGACATCGGAGGGAAAACCAGAAAACATGTTCTCTGTGAAATATGATTACGTTTCACCAGAATCAGTGAAATAGTTGGTGGTGTGTTTGACTGTTTGCCAGAAAGCATTACATATTTCTCATAGGTGATCGTACCTGGAGCACAAAGTTATACAGTGCAGAAACAGGTGTACAGGGCACGGAGTGAGAGTGACACCATTCACCTGATTACAAGTTAATGTAATTATTTGAAATCTGTTATTTTATGATAGACGGCTGAATAATGTTGCTTTAACAGAGAAAACAGGACAAAATCAGACAGAAGAAGAAGACAGACTAGACTAAAGACAACTCAAGGACATGGACATGTACACAGTGATATTTGATAATCTGAACATATTTCTGAGTTTGCACTGGAAGACAGCCATTTCTTCTTGGCACTGGTTTGCGAGCATGTTTTATTGGTCGTTTGTCATGTTTGTTTGTTTTTTTAAATATATTTTGCACGTGTACTGTGAAATATTTGTTTTTCTGTCTTTTTCATACTGTTTATTATATTTACGGATTTGGGGCGAAAGGACAAACCAATGTGTTTGACTGCAAAGAGCAAAAGAGCTTCATTCTTACAGAAAGAAGACTAACATCCACAATGATGACACACAGCTTAGTTTAGCATGTTAGCATGCAAACATTTGCTGATTAGCAGCACTGAACTGATGGGAATATCAGTAAGTTTGCCAGAAATGTCTGAAATAAATGTGAAATAAATCAAATTTTGACTTGATGTTGGCGCCAGGTAAAAAGTTAAGGGATGACAAAAGTTATTAAAATGAATCCTGAGGGGGAAAGACGAATGTCTGTAGCAAATTTCATGACAATCCATCAAAAGGTTGTCGAGAAGTTTCACCAGGGACAGCAAATGTGAACCTCATGGTGGCACTAAAGGAAGACTCAAGGGATCTACGTAATTTGGATACATTATATAACAAAGAATATATTTTCTGCTTTTTTTCTAGTAGAAGTTGAGATATTTCACAGAGCAAATACAAACTTTGAGCTGTTGGATACACCAGAGTGAAACATCAGGGGATCATTAAAGCCAGTTGGATTCATTCTCTGGGGACCATGAATGTCTGCACCAAATTTTCATGCCGGTCGATCCAACAGTTGTTGAGACATTTCATTGGTGAACTGGCCTATTGTCAAACATCCCTAAAGCCATGCTGCTAGTGTTGCTAAGAATAGATGGCTGTTTTTACTGTTTAAACAAAGATAGAAGTGAGTTAAATGAGCATTGGTTTCCTCTTTTTCTCACTAACACACAAGCTGTACTTACGACAAGGCTGGTTGTTTGTGAGGTTTATAGTTCCTCAAACTGAAATATATTGGTTCCAGATATTGGCTAACAGACATACTTTATGTTCTTATCAACAACGAGTTGACAACTCCCAAAAGCAGCTATAAATATTGGTGGGATTTTTGGAGGTTTTAAGGCTTGGAAGATGAGGAGATATTCAGAACCAGAATCAACTTTGTTGGCGAAGTATGTTGGCATATACATACTACTCCTGTAGCTTTCAGTGTACTCGCTGACAATCTTACAAGGCAGTGCAGACACAGACATATAGCTAACCAAATACAAGCAGACAGACAGGGTACAGGCAAGAGCTTGGCAACAAACTACATACAGTATGTGTAAGGTTGTGGACACATAGTGCAATAGTGCATGACAATGCTGGAATAAATACTGAATGGATAATAAGTTACTCTGTTTACAGATGTAGGTTAATTTATGGCTTGGTTTATATTTAACAGAGTGACAAACATAAGCGGGTACTGGCAGGGGAAACATACAACAAGAAATAGACGTGAATAATACAGAAAATCAAACCAACATTACACGAGGCGGTGCCATGGGAGAGGAAGCCCTCCAAATCTACCGGGATGGGCCAGGTATTATGTAACCTGGAGTGAGAAGCCAGATGCCTCCAGTTTCCAGATGGCCTCTAAAATCCACCCAATCAGGAGCCTGTAACCCTGAAACACAACACACAACACAGCATAACACACAAGCCCTGACAGAGGCCCTGAGGCTATCACGATGTGCTTATATTGAGAGTATATTCACAGGATGCAGAGTCTGCTCACAGGATTTGTTTTTAGACCTTCATACGGATGTTTTTAGTTCTCACGAGCGTGACTGTGTGTATGGAGGAAAACTGCTCTTGTCTTCGTCATATACAAAGCATTGATTATTTCCTCCTGTCCTGTCCTCCACACAATGTCATACATGTAAAACACAAAAGCAGGAATATTCACAGGCCTACAACCCACATTCTGGCAAAATAAACAATACCTCGTGTCAAACCGAGGAGAGGTCCCATAGTTACAGCTTCTGATGAAGCTTTTTGTTTTTGCCTTTGGGCTGCAAATGTTTTGTTGAAGGAGGCTTTGTGTGTGTGTGTGTGTGTGTGTGTGTGTGTGTGTGTGCGCGTGCGTGCGTGTGTGTGTGTGTGTGTGTCAGAATATTAAGTTCTTTGAAATCAGTCGGGGGTATGATCAATGGTTTCTATTCGTTACTAATGTTCTGAGACCGGCTTGGTGCTGACTCTTGTCTGGCACAGTGTCAACTGTGAGATATTGTTAAATATGAGTGTGTCAGTAAAACAGACCTACAAGGTTGGTAATGGGGTAAATGACAGCATCATTATGCTGCTAACGCCTGAGGGTTGAAGTATTACTTTTTGAATACAGGCACAGCTATGCAATCACACCAAATATAATGGTTTCCTAAATTAAATTGTTCCATTATTATTGCTAAGTTACTATAAGAGTCATGTTCAGGTAGCTGTTACCGGAGGGCAAGAACATATATCAGGAACAGATGCCTCAGTGCAGTTATTGAGATAATCAAGAAATCAAAATCGCATACTGCTATGGAAAATACTGAGCAGACTCTGTGCTCTTTGTGTAATTAAATATTCCAAGTCAAAACAACACACAGAACCAGGATGCACTATGGGAAGAAGGTAAACTGGTGGTTAGTACTGTTGCCTTTCTGTGTTTTTGCATATTCTGTGTCTCCATGGGTTCTCTGAGAACTCCAGCTTCCTCCCACAGTCCGAGGACATGCACTTAACAGGTTAATTGCTGACTCTAAATTGCAGATAGGTTTAATGTGAGTGTGAACGCTTGTTTGTCTGTATAGGGTGTACCCCACCTCTTGCTGAAGTCAGCTGGGATTTTCTGCAGCCCGACTGTGACCGTGATGAGGAAAAGCAGTTACAGTTAATGGATGGATGGAAAATAAATCAAAATAAAGTGTAAATAATTAAACCAGAAAAATATAAAACATGACATAAAAGCCAGCCTGAAATGAAATCTAACAATATTTAGAGTCAATATCCTTACATTGACAATGAGAGGTGGATGACACTCTATGGATTTTGTTGCTGGTCAAGAACAGTGTCATATTGAGCAAGGTGAACCAGAAATGGCTGCCATATATGAGAAAATGTATTAAGATCATTCATCATACCATATCGAACTTTCTCTATATGTAATATACGAGGGAGACACTTAACTGGGTCATAAACCGAGGCACAGTATGTGACTTCCAGAGTCACTTTCTTTGCAGTTCCCATTTGATACATAATCGTGCTTAGCACCAAAACACTGCGGTTTAGTAGGGCAGAAGAAAACCCCCCAAAATGTTTTCTTCTGTGTTTGAAGCTGTACATGTCAGAAAACTACTTAAATATGTCACCAAAAATGATACAGTTTTGGACATGTCCAAATAAAAGCTGGATCTGAGAGCCCTCTGCAGATTTACATCATCACATAGAGAGAAACTCTTAGGATTCTGTGCAATTTAGTTTTTGAACAATGAAGCCTGCGCATCACCTTAAATTGGATTAATTGGTGCCTGGTATTAATAGAATAAGATCAGGTCCTGCTAAGACATTCCTACTAAGGGACTGTTTTGAAGCAGCATCAGAGCAGACAGAGTTTAACAAAGCCGACATGTTCACATCTCTGCAGGTATCTGACGAGATGGTGTCAGCAGATAAAAAGAAGAAAAACAAGAAACTAACAAGGTTAAAATGTTCCATCCTCTTTTCCTTTTTTCTCACACTGAATAACACATCTTCCATCAGCAATATTTGTCATATTTGTTTATTTGAGATGGAAACACTAGTCATTACACTTCATCAACATCAGAAATAAACTCAGAAATGCTTTCAAAACAGCATTTTAGGCTGTTATCTGCAGGCTGTTATGTCCCTTGTGCTCAGCAAACTATTTCCTGGAAGAAGACAAAACGTGCTACTGTTAAGTCATTAGTAAGTATTAAGTCTTTCTGAAAGGAATGTTACAGGACTGGCTGTAATGGCTGCTACTTTTACTTCCAATGACAGGAAAAGAAGAAAGGAAGCAAAAAAGAGTCAGGAATCATAAAATGAAATGCACATTTAAAGACTTACTATATTTCATTATTCGATGCCAATCACTAAGTATATCAATTATGACATGTATAATTATAATATGATTATTAGTATCAGTGGTGAATGTGTTTAAGTACATGTACATTTTTATTTGTACTTTGAGTATTTCCTTTTTACATCCCTTTGTTCTTCTACTACATTTCAGAGGGAAATATTGACCTTTACTACATTCATTCAACTTTAATATTCTTCTGCGAATATTGGGTCTTGCCATTCATGTAGACGCTACTTTGACACATACTATCTACCTAAGCATTATTGCAGACCATGCACACCCTTTCATGGAAACAGTATTCTCTGATGGCAGTAGCCTCTTTCTTCAGGACAATGTGCCCTGCCATAAAGCCATAATAGTTCAGAAATAGTTTAAGGAACACAATAATAAGTTCAAGGTGTTGACTTGGCCTCCAAATTCCCCAGAACTCAATTCAATCTAGTATCTGTTGGACAAATAAGTCTGATCCATGGAGGCCCCAACTTGCAGCTTAAAAGACTTAAAGGATCTGCTGCTAACATCTTGGTGCCAGATACCACAGCAGACCTTCAGAGGTCGAGTGTAGTCCATGCTTTGTCAGGTCAGGACTGTTTTGGCCATGGCTGTGAAGTGAAGCCAAGGCGGAGGTGCCAAAAACGGCAGTTCCTCTGACAACCACTTGAGGCTGGCTACAGAACAAATCAATCTCCATAAGCTCCCATATAAAAATGTCCAACTTGGATTTGGTCTCTATAGTTAATTAACAAACAGGGAAATGCTGACTTTTTAAATAACTCACCTGTTCAGTTATGCCTAGTTAAGAGATAGATAGATAGATAGATAGATAGATAGATAGATAGATAGATAGATAGATAGATAGATAGATAGATAGATAGATAGATAGATAGAAGAAATTAAGAGTACTAAGAAATTAAATTTGTGCTAAGATCTTTACAAACAGAAAAATATATAAAAAGCAAACACAGAAATAATGAATAGAATTAGAAATAGAGGCTATAAACAATTAATCAAGGTCACAGCATATAGCAGTTATTGTCATTTGTCTGTTATTATACTAATATTTATATAGGATAAGTACTATAGGTATAACTTTTATTGTTAAATCAAAACTTATATGTTAAACTACACTTGTATAAGTCCTATTTTCTGCACGAGCTTCCTTCCGCGTTCCAGTTGAATTGACTGACTCCTTCCTCCTCGCGCTGCGCGCTCCCGCCGGTGGTGTCAGTCCGCGTGCGCTCACGTGTTTAGTGTGTGTGTATAAAAGGGTCCCAGTCTCTCCTCATCATGTCCAGTGTGTCGCCAGACAAACGCCGAAAAATGGAGTCAGCGCTGAACCAGCTGAAGAAACACACCGTGGTGGTGGCGGACACGGGAGACTTTAACGGTAAACCGCCGCCGTTTCTTTACTTTTATTAGCACGCGCTAACTGTTAGCTGGTTAGCATGTGCTAACTTAACTGACACAGCTTTGATGTAACTGACCGCCGTGTCAGTATCACGCAGTCAGAGTGAGGAGGAGGGGGCGATAAATGTTAGCATCTGTATCATTTCAGGTGGAGCTACCGGCTAAAATTAGCTTTCTAACCAACTCCTCTGAGGTTAACTTGGTCACTGGTAATCCGATTAAAGCTACTTGTTATTAAGGTTAGCGACACTAACGTTGGTTTAGGTTAGCCTCGCTAGCAAAGGGTGCTAACTTGACGTTTAACTTAGTGTTTTGTTTATGTTGTCCTCACATAATAATAATAATAATAATAAATCCCGAAGCCAGCTACAACCTGCGCTCGTTAGGCATGTTTACATGTTGGAAAATACAGATAATATAGTGGGGGGAAACTAACTTATAGACTTGTGAGCACACCTGTGAGTTAACCTGCAATGAGGTGTGTGACTCAAATGAGATTTTTCTTCCTCGTTTGTGGCTTCAGTGCCAAGAAGGAAAAGGCTAATGGTGTTTCTCAACGGGTCAGAATGAGGAACTGCGTGTGTGTGTGTTATAATGCTATTGAGTTGTGATGCAAACCGCACAGTTCCTCATCCAGGGTTTGCAGACTCAGGATGACATGACAAAACTGGTTTGTGACTCTGCAGACTGGCAGATAATGTTACACTCATTCACACTTGGCAGGAGGAGAGGTGGTGGATAGTGTTTGAATGGACTATTGTGTCTTTGCACACTTTATATTTATTGTAGTTTAGATAAATGAATGAGCTTGTGAGGGATGCGTGAAGGGAAAGGACAATAACACGGACAGCTGTGTCATTTAGTGCAGTCCAACATTGTTGTAATTGTAATACAAGGATGGATAGATATTTTATTCATCCTGAGGGAAGTTCATGGAAAGGAAATTGATGCGCCCAACAGAGAATGAAATAATTAAACAAAAGGGCAATTCATGTAAGCAATTCATACTTGTCGTCGTCCAACAAGCAAAAATGCCAAACATTCTTTAATTTTAGCCTCCCAGAGAATTGAAAGTCTTTTCCTCATATCCCTGGTGAAAACAGTAATATACATGAGATATAAAATATATACAAGTTAAAAGATATCGAAGAAAAATACAGCAAATATGAGATATAAACAGTTTAAATATGGCAAATATAGAAGGATATCCACAGTGTATATCTGGTGGTATAAACAGAACGAACAGTATAAACAGTGAGGTCTATCAAAAAATAAAAGATGTGTACAGTGTAAACAGTTTTTGAATGGTGTACAGCAATTGGATTTGTAAATGTAGTTGAAGTTTTTTTTTTTTCCCCTCATGTTTGTCCAGTTTTAAGTTGAATATCTCAAAGGCCTTCAAACCTGTAACTGCAGTCAAACTTGATTTGTATAATACCGTTCATACAGGTTAGTGTAACTTGTACAGTACAAATATAAGCAGTAAACAGTTGGAGTCCACTGTGTGTGCGCGCGCGTGTGTGTGTGTGCGCGCACACACACACACACACACACCAACAGTTTACACTGAGAAACTGTGTTTAGGTGCAGCTTGTTTAATCCAATACAACAATACTGCATGCTGAGCAGGATGATACTTGTTCAGATAATAATGGACAACACAAACATTTCTCAACCTTACTCTGTCAATATTCTGTCTGTTTGGCTCCTCAAGATAAAATATTTAAAAATGCACTTGTACAGCTGATTCATGTAACATGTATTTCATGAATGTTGTAAGGTTTCTCGGCTTTTACTGGTTTAGAAACGTTAAAGTTACTTCTCTTACACAGAAGAAATGCAACAGTTTGGTCAAACATGGTGTAACACCACACTTACTTCACTTATGTTGCTAAGTGTGTGTAAAGGTGGGGTAATGTTCTGAGGAATAGTTTGAAAGTTAATGGAGGAGCCTGAGGAGGCACTTTAGCTCAATGGTACTTGGTAACTAATTAGCCTGCGTGATTCTCTGCGGTTTCACCTCATGAGGTGTCGAATTGTTCACTACCACTTTGGCGAGATGAGACGTGTGTTCAGACTGATGTTGAGAACATTATAGATTTTCGGATGGATTTTCTGTACACAAGCATGGCATGATCAGCAAATTAAATCAAGGTTTCCCCTCATCTGATGCTTAAACTATGAAATGATGTAACTGAACATTGTCAAGCTACAGCTGCACTTGGACCATAAACTGTCTAATTTATTTGTCATTTTATTTTTAAAGAGTATGACAAAGAGAAAACGGATGAAATCTTACCAGTAGACTAAAAACAGTCTCATACACTGAGCAAGACATTCTTGATCACTTCAGACATCCGCTTGTGTACACAGCAGGTGTTGTAACAAGTAACTGTACCCAGCAGAGCTGAATAGCTATTAATTATGTAATTGTTATGAAATATTTATACTGTACCAACAATTATGTGGGTCTCTTCAACTGTAGTTGGTGCACGGTCGTGGTAAACTTATAACTGACTTTAAAAAATAAGTGGATTCAGCATTATGAACTACAAATGTAAAAAAAAAAAAATGTCTTGCACAGAAAAGTTAGTGATAAATTATTTACCATCTCTTATTCATGTTTAAACTTTTCATCTTGACTTCAAGCTATAGATTTGCCCGGTCGAGGACATGCATCGATAGTGGAAATATATATTTGGGATGGCTGTTAAATTATGAAGAGCTTACTAAACTCCATCTTTTGGGAGTACTGCTGTAATCAGCACTCCAGCTGTGTTGTGTCTTCTTGAACTGTTGATCACGAGTATCTGGTCCAAACCCACTGACCTGCAGAATGATTATTATGGGAGGGGGGCCTGAGAGGAAGCTGGCTACAGAACAGAGGCAGGCTTTGTTCTCAGGCTGAAGAGCTGCCAGCAGAGGCTGGACTCAGCCATTACAATCGAGTGCTGACAGGCTGTATTCAGACCAAATCAGGCGTTTACGGCAAATCGATGCAGGGTTGTGTAACAGGGTGAGGGTGTGTTTATTTGTGGTTAACGTAACCGCTATGAAACAATCAGTACATAACTTTAGTCTCTGATCCACCGGCTTTCTCAATACCGGCATTCACTCACTTTCTTTCACTGTCTGTGTCGTTCAACCACTGATCACTCACTCCTAATTAACCATCTAACAACTGACACAAACCAGAGGAAGCTTCATTATTTTGCAGCATAGACTGCAAAACCAGACTCAGACCAAATTTAGAAGCTGGATTCATGAAATAAACAAAGCCAGAACACATCAGGTAATTCAGGTAATCAGAATTAATTGAATTAAGGTACTACTTTTTCCCTCAGTGCCACATTTTGGTCTGACTTAAGCCTTTCAAACCTCTCTACTCCATGAAAAAGGCCCCGCTACTAATGTATATCAACTTATAATCTGCAGTTCAGTCCTGTAAACTCTAACAGGTTGGACTATATTAATACAGGTGTCATGATGTTTTGCCCGGTAGTCAGCTCACCAGAGCTTTTCACATATTTTGAGTTATATTCAGCACTTAAGCTGCTATTTGTTATTTATTAAGGAGGCTTGCACTAGTTGGCGTCTAATCAGTCTTTTCTTTTTTTCTATTGATTTTTAAAGATTTTTAAGTTGCAGCATCAGCAGTTCCAACTTGTTTATACCAGAGTCTAAAGATTTGCAGCAGCATAAAATCAACCTTTTAATCGTCAACAAGAGACTATAAAATCCTAAGTTAAGGTGGTGTTAAACTGTGTTCTTTATACCAAGAGATGTGCCTCTACTGACTTAATAGTTTTGTAAGAGGGTGGTGTAGCAGTATTTTTATACAGTAGATGGCGGCATTTCTTCAGCAGCAGTAGATTGAAGGTTCAACATGACGCAGTTCTTTCTCTTCACTCTGACTTTCTTTACCTGCTTGTAGACACCTGAAGAGAGAACGAAGGAGACCAAGGGAAATCTTAAATCTCAGCAGGATGACTAAACATGAACTGGTCTGAGGTTCAGTTGGTCTTGTTACATTCTGTTTTTTGTTTTTACCTTTTTGGGGAGGTTTAGGTTGGACTTGCATCCACTGATATATAAAATTAGACTTTCAAGTAACTTTCAAGCTAAACAGGAGGAGTCTTTTGTGGTTGAATACAGTGAGATGAATATTGTAAATTTAAAGAATGGGACCTATTTACAGTGACTTTCAAATTAAACTTTAGTGAGACCTTCAAAATAATAAAGTTGCTGCAATATCCTGATGATCAGAACCTTTTAATCTTGACAGATGACATAAACATTACCTACATGTGCAGAGAATAAGGGTTTTATTTAATAAATCGGTACACAAATTTTTAAATTTGCATTTAAAAAAACAAACATGTTTTTACGTGACTTTTAAAGCCTTTGCTCTGCCTTCTCATCCTGCAGCCATCGAAGAGTACAAGCCTCAAGATGCCACCACTAACCCGTCCCTCATCCTGGCTGCTGCTAAGATGCCGGCCTACCAGCACCTGTTGGATCAGGCCATTAAATACGGCATCGCCAATGGCGGGTAAGAGGTTGCTCACAAATGAGACCTAAACTAGACACTGTAAAATTATGCAGCTCTTTAGCTGAATGCTTATTGGATTGCACAAGAGGTCAAACCTGAATATAAACAGCATTGACACCATTTATGTAAAGGGGAACATTTTATGTGGTTTGCAGATGTTTCCACTGTGCAAGGTGTTGACAAACTTCCTTAATTTACAGCTGCCAGTTCAATCTTCTACTCTTTTCTACTGAAGCTTAAAAGTGATGCCTTTTTCTAAATGTTCTAATTCTTAGACTATAATTTAATATTACATTAATAACATGAAACAATATTCACACCTCACTGGTTGCACACCAAAACTGTCAAACTTCATTTCAGTTAAATAACTTTGGCCCGATCATCTGTCAAATTTGCAGTAATTGTAATGTCTATTTTCATACATTTAAATAAAGCAGCTTCATAATGTTTTCTGTTTCTCTGTCCAGAACTGAAGAGGAGCAGGTTGCAAACACCATGGACAAGCTGTTTGTGAGTTTCGGGCTTGAGATCCTGAAGAAGGTCCCAGGCAGAGTTTCTACTGAGGTGGATGCCAGGTAGGTGCAACATGTCACAAGGTGGTTATTATGATGGGGGAATTTGTTGCTTAATGTTGCCTCTGTTAAACTTTTCACAACAACACGAGAAGCTTAAGGCGCATTCAGCATTACTCATGAGGAAGACAGACGGCTGGTATTCAGAGGCCAAGTCAAGTCATCAGTTAACTTTAATATATGTAACTTTATTTGGAGGATTACAGTTGGTCCTTCTACAAGATTTGCACACTCCATTCAACATGCTTCATGTCCTAAAATTAAGGATGGAAATATAAAGCTACATTTTATTCAAGCTTAAATAAGCAACTCTGATGTTTTAATACAATTCAAACAATAAAAACTAGTATTAAATATTGGACATGATACAGTAATATTTAAAAGAGCGTTCTGCTGAAAAACTGAACACCTGTAGGCCCAAACGGTGGGAAAAAAATAATGTCCCCTCTCCACCAGTGATTTCTACAGTCTGTAGAAAGAGATTACTATTTCCTGAGTGCCTTAATCAGCCAGGAGCCACATTACTGACCAATACTGTATTTGCAATCAACAAAAACTTATAAAATAGGAAATGCATGTTTTTTTTCCTCAAAAACTAAAAACTTTAAGAATCAGAATCAGGTTTTCACATAAAAGGAAAGTGTCTTATTTTCGGTGGATAACTAACATTAAGTGATACATTTAAAAATATAAAGAAGATAAAAAAAAAATAAAAAGGAAAATAATATATAAACAATATAAATATGTGCAATATGTTTTAAGATGAAATAGTTGACCATATCTAGAATTATTTAAAAGTGTTTGCTTAATTAATGGTTATAAATGCTTAATGGTTGCGTTTGTTTCTCTTCCAACAGACTGTCTTTTGATAAAGATGAAATGGTTGCCAAAGCCTTGAAGCTCATTGGGCTCTATAAAGAGGCAGGCATCAACAAAGAGCGTGTCCTCATCAAGCTGTCATCAACATGGGAGGGAATTCAGGCTGGCAAGTAAGTATGTACCGTATGCGTTAGTTATGCACGCCTGTAGTTTAAGTATGTGTTAGTAATCTATGATGATGATAGGTTTCATAACCTTTTCAGATATATCAGAGATTCAGACAGGCAGCTCATCATAGTACAAATATTTTCACTTCATTATAGTGAGATAACTTGGGCTGCACTCACCCAGCTCTGGTTAAGGCGTTTCCCCTCACCCCAGGCCTGAAAACCCTGAGTGTACTTCCTCCTGGTGGTCCATAGCTGTAAATACCAACACTCCTTTGAGTTGAGCTCCCAGCCCTGGCAGCACAACTCACCGCTTAACTTACTCTAACAACAAGCGAAGCTTTCTGTCCGTCAGGAGACTTCCTGAAGTCAGTTTAACTTTTAAGGTCTAGAATCTCACTGCCCCATATGTCTTTATTTCTACCTTCTTCTTGTGGCACAGTTAGTTAGTTAGGGTGAAATAAATGTATCCTGGTTGATACTGTGATGTTGGATAAAGATAGCCTGTGGGTTCTTTTAATTTAAACTAAAGTTCTGTTGCATCACATTTAATCATTTAGCTGACGCTTTTATCCAAAGTGCCTTAGAAAAAAGGAACAATCAAGATGTCAAGGACATGGTAGTGCAGCGATAAGTACTACTCACATAGAGTCAAGTGACAGTTGTAGAGGGCGGGATAGATTCAGCATGTTTAGATGTTGGTAGTGTTGGAGAGGAGGTCCTCTCTGAAGAGCTGGAGGTCTTCAGGAGGTTTTTGAAGGTAGAGAGGGACGCCCCTGATCTGGTAGGACGTTCCACCAACAGGGAACAACAGATGAGAAAAGTTTGGATTGTTCTGAGTGTACGGGTGGCAGGGTGGTGAGAGGAAACATGTCTGTATGAGGGCATTCAAGTAGGTGGGTGCAGAACCAGAGACTTTTGTAGGGAAGCATTAGGGATTTGAATTTAATGCAGGTTGCTACAGGGAGCCAATGAGCAACAAGGCAACGTGTCCTTTTGGGTTGATTAAAGAGTGGGGAACATTTCACCACAGCAATGATTTGATCAACTTCACTGCATGTACTCTACCTGTGAATATCAACCCTCTGTCCTCATCAGGATGATATTAATGTAAATTAAAAATATTAATGGATAAACGGTGATGTAAATATTCTTTACCACCACAAATACTTGTGAGAGCCTGTATTCCAGTAAGAAAGGGGGGAAACACTTTAGTGTCAGCACTATGGTAAACTTTTTTTAATCTATTGATGATATTTATAATTGGTATGTAATAAATATCTAACATACGCCTTTAGCACGGCAATCTTGTTGTTGTGTATGTGATGCGGTCTGTATCTTTATTGCCTCATTCTTTGAGGTCCAAACTAAATATTGCCTTCCTCTATCACATGTTTACCGTTGTGTAACGGAAGTGCAGAACCCACATATTATCTGCAACAACAAGAAGATGCTCTAACTACCCAACAACCTAATATCCGCACAGTCGTATATTCAGTTGAAGAAGTTGTTTTGAGGAGTGAAGTAATCTTTGTGACACTCGAAGCACATAATTCCAGACAGACAGTTTTATGAACTGACGTGTGTTAAACTGGTTGGTCAGAGTGCAGACAGTACACATGTGTTGTTGCTGTACATGCATGCCACCACAGTCATTTTTCCCCAAAGTGGTAACTCATTGGGCGTTCATGAAAATGTCAGATGTTGGAGACCTCAGGGGTCGTCGACTCCACGAAAACATTTAGACACGTTTTGCTTCATTGCCAAAGGTTAAAGGTTAGAGTCTATTGGCGACGTGAGGAGGATAAAATGTGACTGTACCAGGATCTGTTTTCTTGTGCACAAACACATGGACTCAAACCTCTCTACATATATGAATGTCTCTGTAATACCTGAGTTTTGGTGCAGATATCAGAACTTCTAACTCCACCTAGACTGAACTTTATCTCAACCAAAAGTATGCGACACGAGAAGTCTGTATTCTAATATTCTGTGGCTTGTTTTTCTGTCTTTGAGGAAGTTCTGGTTGAAATGAGAAGCATGATTAGATTACTGTCTTTTAAATAAAATGTATTTTTGTGCAGGGAGCTCGAGGAGAAGCACGGCGTTCACTGCAACATGACGCTGCTGTTCTCCTTCGCTCAGGCCGTAGCCTGCGCAGAGGCGAACGTAACGCTTATATCGCCCTTCGTTGGACGCATCCTCGACTGGTACAAGGAGAATACAGACCGCAAAAGCTACGAGCCGCACGAAGACCCAGGTATGAAAGGCCACTCTCACTTTCTTTCCTCCTTAATCATGTTATCAGTGTAGTGGCTCAAATTTCAGATTTGGCCATGTTAAGGTCTTGAATAGACGTATTTCAGTTCCTCATGCAGCCATCTGAAATCTGACCCAGTTTCTGCCCTCTGCCAGGTTTTCTGCTGGTTATGTGTGGGTGTGTTTAACCCGAGTGTGATGCTGATGTTTTTATACCGACAGTTTGATATCACAGCAGCAGGTTTGAACCAGGAAACAAATATTCTCATGTGGGAAATGCAGCTTTGCAGGTGCAGCCCAAATATAGCAGATGTCGCCTGTTTTAGGTTGAATTTGTTTACCAATAATTCATCACTTTATTTGGAATAACAATTCTCATGTGCAGTTATAAATACAGAACCGCTGTGTGAAGGTAAAACAACAATATAGTCCAGTGTTTTGCAGTTATTGTGTTTTTATTTCTGAACCAGACAACGCTGAGAAAACATTTATACAGTCATCGTCAGGAGAGATGAAGAAAATAAAGTATACAAAGAGCACAGTGGCCTCAGCCAGATGTAAATGTGTGTCAAGATTTCAGTTTGAGCATGAAAACAGGCGGATGGAAACTGGTGGTTTGACGACAGTTGTTGACATTTAGTGCATTTTTGCCTTGTTTTTCTTTTTAGGCGTGCTGAGCGTGACAAAGATTTACAACTACTACAAGAAGTTTGGATACAGCACCGTGGTGATGGGTGCCTCCTTCAGAAACACGGGTCAAGTGAAAGCCCTGGCAGGATGCGATCTGCTCACCATCTCCCCTGGGCTGCTCGGAGAGCTCAGCCAGGACCACAGCACCATCGAAGAGATGCTCAACGTGGAGAAAGGTACAGCAGTGTAACTCAAATGCTCGCTGTAAAAGAATCCCACCCTCGTTAACTTTCAGCCGATGAGTCGGCTGTCAAACTATTTATTATCGGTTGACCTCCAGGTTTGAGGCCAACTTGGGTCCTTTGCTGCAGGACTGAATTACCTGTCCATCTCTCAAGGGAATAATAAGTTCGTAATGTTTGTTAAAATAAAAGGAGGCTCTGGGAGAGAAATGATTTTACAAAAGCATGTTATGAAATGTTCTTTATAAACAGTGAGACAGGAAATCTGTTCTGTTTTAAAAAGTTAAGATACATTTCCCCTCTTTGGTCCTGATGGTTTGTTTTTTGTAGCTAAGGGCTGTGATCTGGAGAAGGTCCACCTGGATGAGAAGGCTTTCCGCTGGCAGCACAACGAGGACCGCATGGCCGTGGAGAAACTGTCTGACGGCATCCGCAAGTTTGCTGCTGACGCCATCAAGCTGGAGGCCATGATCAAAGTAAGAACACTGGGCTGTTTATACACTCTTAGTAATGATGTACTGTCTGCTTGCAGTCAGTATAGAAATTATTTTATTTATGCAAGACCTTTCCTGAGTTTTGTAGGCTGACTCTTTCTTTTTTTTTTTTTTTTTTTTGTAATCACAGGAGAAAATCCTCAGCGTGAAAAACGGCCAGTAATGGACAGATTTTGCACCTCCAGCCGCATTGACAGGAAGTCTATGGATTTCAGAGGCTGCTTTTTCTTTGTCCTCAACTCACCTGAGGGGGTCAAAGTCCAAAGCACCAGAAGGCGTTGCCTGTCTGCACTTAACCAAACTGCAGGGACCTCCCTCCTGAATGGACACCTTTTCTTTTAGGCTAGGACTGCCTGTTTTCTGACCAAACATAAATTGATGCTAATGTGGGTGTTGAGCTGCTGTAAAATATGTACTAGAAATTTGACCAGAAAGGGAGAGGGGGAAAAAACTCTGCAGAAAAAATGTTTTAATGAGACTAAGTCTTGTTAATTATAATATCTTGTGACTACTAGAAAGAACCATGAGCACTTCTTCGGCAGGAAAGGACCACCGTTTTGCTATTAACACCATTTTGACGAGGTTGAGGGCAGAACTTGATAAAGACCATTGCACCATCATTCCACAGAATATAACGTTTTACTCTTTGAATAAATAAAAGTCTGTCATTACAGGTGTTTTGTTGTTTTTCTGCGCTTCTTTTCTTTAGCCTATCAGTGATTGTACAACATTGCACACACACAATGCATTTGATAAGCTATACAAGGCATTTGGGTTGAGGCAAACTGGGATTATCTTTTATCACAAAGGCAGCCTCTTGTCATGCAACTTTTGTCATGCCTCTTTTTTTTCGGTCTCTAGTCGAGCCAGTTTAACTCCATTCCAGCTTTGCTCAAAATTAGCTCAACTACACCTTATAAGTCTGACGGAGTGAAATAGAGAACAACACCTTTTCTGAAAACTCATCACTTGTTTGATGCCGGACAAAACTTCAGCATCAGGTAGGGGCTTAAAACTCTTGAAAGGCTGTGTGGCAGGTGTGTTACGGTAATTAGATTTATTTAACTTATTAGTTGGAAGTGTTTGGTTTCCATTTTGTTGGCTGCATTGCATTGTAGTGTATTGTAGAGATTTGAGATGACCAAAATTTGTAATTTTGGCAACAAAGTTGGCCGAATGGATCCGTTATGATATCAATACTCAAAGTTTTCCGCATTTACAACTTGAGTAAACACTTATGTTGATATTTTAAGCATAGTTGGTGGTCTTTAAAAGACTTTCTTGTCATAATGTACCGAGCTTAAAGTAAAACAAGCTTTCTGTGGTGATTAACTAAACATGATGATGTAATGAGAAATGTTTTTATGACAAAAACTTAAAAATAATGTGCAGAACAGAGGATTTCTTGTGTTTTTAAGGATGCAGTTCTGAAGAAGGAACATGTGATACTAATGTACTAATTAAAACACAGCAATAAATACCGAAATAGATTTAAATCGTGATGTTTGAACAGCTTTAATACGTTAAACCTGTGTTTTGTAACTGAGGCTGTGACTATTTTCCCTCCTGAAGCGCTGCATTGAAAGTTCTGCATACCTGACAGTCGGTCATGCTCCTGAAATGTGTTAGTTCCAGTTTTGAACCTGTTCTTTAAGAGAACAGAAGTAAACAACGTGAGCTGATCTGCTCTGTAATAAAGTTCAAACCGGTCCTTCTCAAACATTAGACCACATTATCATTTATCTTAATTAAAATCACATTAAAGTGCTATAACATGTATTACATTCCCCAATATTATTCACCACACCTATTATTAAATAATTATTTTTAAACTGCTAACGGGGCCCTGGGCGAAAATGTACAATTGGCCCCTGTTGTCCTGTCATCCTTATCTAATGTAAACAAAGATAAATAATAGAAATATCACAAGTCCAATACAGTACTTGTATTTGTCTCATTTTTTCTAGAAATAGAAGATTTCATTTCATTTTAATCATTTTAACTGCATATAATTAAAATGTCTTAAATGAATCTTCACTTGAGACCGTTTTTCCAGCTGGTTCAGGACCCCGCAGCGTCGGCCTGCAGTTGTCTTTTAGGTAATAAAGACATGATATACTAATATTAGTTAGTATGCCTCAGTAAACTATAAAAGAGAACATTAAAGATGAGGATAAGCAATAACACGGACAACACAACATAAAATCAAGTCATTTAAATTTGGAAGAAGTGATTTAAAAGATGATACTTTTTTTTCTTGAATCAGCAAATAGAAAAATAAGTTTCTCAACCATTAATGGATAGTTTCTGTCTGAAATGTCCTGTCAGTCATCGGTTAAATATTTAAGATGAGAACTTCACTTCCTGAAAGAACAGAACTTACACCAACTGAGTGAAATAAGATTGTTACAGCAGTTCGTATACAGAAGGGGGACAAGAAATATATAGAAAAAAGTCATGCTGGCGTTAAAAGAGTCTGACATCTGCTGGAAGGAAATGCAGACATTTAAAGCCAACAATCAGAGAGACAAAGATCATTTACAGAGAGATGGAGAGCTGAGGTTGTATTTAAAATTCAGGATTTAACCACTCAGAACACAAAAAACAGATTTTTTTCACCTGTAAATTCAACAAATCTGTGATGAAATACGAGAAAATGTCCAAAAAGATGTAAAGAAACGTGATCACAAGGTAGAGCGATCACCTTAAAGGCATGTGGCAGTGAGTCGACACTCATTCATAAACCTTAATTGTAGTTGCGTGTACTACATATGTTAATATTTGCTCATTCCCTCGTGTGTTAACCTCTGTTTAATCATTTGTTGGTCCAAGTCTGGCTTCATCCTTCAAAAAGTAATATCATCATTAGTTACACGTGATATTGAGCAGAGTAGTGACCATGTTACACCCCACAAGCCTCCTCCAGCATTTAGTTATTAATGAATGTTTCTTTAAATACATGCTGATGAAGCACGATTAGCACGATCTTTAATTGGTATATTCTGTTAGGAACAGTGATGGTTGATTAAGAGTTTATGAAATTTATGAATGACTGAAATGTGACATTTACAAAACGTTTGTTTATTTATTTATTTATTTTTTTTTTGCTTAATCCTCCTCTGAAACGTTCTGTACACACAGACAGAGCACTGAGGGTTTATTAAAGATTCAGGACTGTACTTTGCAGAAAGAACTACACAAAACAGCCAGAAGGTCAGGTGTGTTTGTACCTGTCAATCATGCATACATTGTCTATCATCATCTGTGCAAGCTCTTCTTTGTTCTACCTTTTTAAATGGAATTTGTTCCATCAGTGAAAATCTCTGAGTGGCACTTATCTACTCTATTATGACTGATGTCTTAACTATCACACTTAATCTTACTATCACACTGCCACCATATCTGCTCAGACTTTATTCTTTTTGTTGGATCTACGTTAGATTTCTTCTTTCTGGGCTCCACCCAAAAACAACGATAATTATCGACAATTTCACATCACACAGTATCAATAAAGACAAGAACCTGCACTATAAGTAAGTGAAACGGCTCTACACATGAAACAATAAGAAACAGTAACTTATAACAGAAGCAACAGAGAGCATCAAACTATAAAAATAAATCAAAATAAGAAACAACAATAACAAAATAACATTTATGTGAGATTAATACATTTTTGTTTTTGTGAATTTTTTTGTTTTGTTTTTTGTTTTTGATCTGTAGTAATTGCAGTTGGACGTGTTATATGCTAATGTCAAAAAACAGATTTTAGTTTAGTCTCTGGTGGTAACCAAGATAAACTTTTATGCATCTTTCTTTGTCTCTCTGATTGTTCTGTGTTTCAGCAATAATAATATGTCTTTAATGATTGCCTCACACTTAGATACGTTTAGTTAACTAACATTTTAAATGTTTAAAACTCGTATGTATCGAGTATTTTTTATACTCAGTAGTATTACTTCTATTTTTATTTTAACCTTTCAAACTCACCTACGTCAGGCGTCACTGATTGCACACGCCATATATTACAACAAAATGCAGGGGTACCAGTTCCTGACAATCATCTTCACATCAGTCAGCAGCCTCTTTTACTTCTCTGACAAACTTTGCAAGACAATACAGTAACTGAATGTTTCCGTAACACTCTTGTCACACCGCAGTCTCTCTCTCTCACAGACGTCAAACAGCACAACACTCATGCTGGGTAGGTCTTACATTCCATTGATTTATTTGGTAATGTATTTAAATTACATAAAAAGTCTGATTGTACATGAACCGAATCAAACTTTATTGTAGTGTAAGAGCAACATGATGGATCACTGAGCTTAATATGTGTTGAAAATAGCAACTTTGTGTATCTGCTTATTTCCCAAAGGTTCAGACTTCCTGTCTGATTGAGGAGCTGAGATGCTGGACAGATACAAACTGAGCATCCTGCTGCAGGGCCTGACTCTGTTCCTGTTAGGCCCAGCCTGTGAAGCCTCTTCTCTGGGGCTGACGGTCCATGTCGTTCCCCTGGACAGCACTGGAGGAAAAACAGTGAGCTTTCTGTCACAGTGTCTTCAAGTCTAAACATATATTATCTATAATCTCCTTTTCTAATGTTTATTGAGGTTTTTTGTGCCACCTAAGGTGACAGTGAACGAATGCAAACTATAATTGTGCAGTTTAAAAGTTATTAATAATTTAAAGTTTAAATGTTTTTGCCTGCAAGAGAAAAAGTAACATAGATCCTAAAATAAAGTGAGTACCATTAATTGTGAAACTCAGATTTATTGTAATCCATTAATATGTTATTTAAAGATCTTATTTGTTTTGCAGCCAGGTGACGATACATAAAACATGAATACATCAAATGACAACAACAAAATGTTTTAGCCGTCGCCTTAAAAACCTTATTAGCCATGAGTAAGAAACTAATCAAGAGCTGAGTCATCTAACGCTAACTATCTACTGCTATTCTCGCCCCCCGTTGAGCCGTTATGTAACCGAGACGGAATAAAGTCATGTTTACTAAACACATGAAACCTGTTGATCTGCGTTAACCCTAACTTTCAAATCCAACTAAAACTTTTTAAAATATTCAACCTTCTTTGGAGCTTAGTTACAAAAAGGCTGGTACGCTGTGTGGAAGAGCTGAACGCAATGATTTGCTAATCCGCTTCACGCTGATAAACATGCCTGCAACACATTACAACAAAGCCGGGCAGCAGAAGACTGAGAAACTTGTGCAGCGCTCAGAAATACTGTACATTCTGTGCCTTCACAGCTGTGCATTTAAAACCAACATGATCGTGTAAGAGGAAATTACTACATGGGCTCGGAAACACTCGCTGCTTCTACAGACGCAAGTTCAACCATGAAAAGTGAAATCCACAGATCACAGTCCTCCAGGTCCAATTTACGTTTCACACAGCATGTAACCGACTTTTTTTGGAATCAGGATTGTACAAATCAAGACCAGCAGTTCAGTTTGGCATCAGCATTTCAACATCCAACAATCACACTGCTTTTTCTTCAGAAATTAGATATTGCAGTCAACATATTTGTAACACACTGAACTGGTTCAGTGATCTGACCCTGAATAACTGTCCAAGTGGAAGCTGGGGCACAATAAAGTTGAAGTTGGAGTTGAATAATATCCCTGTGAGATGTACAAAACAGAAAAAAGAAAGAAATCAACTGATTACCAGTGCCTCCCAAAATGGCATAGATAGGCAGACAGACACAAATGTCACTTATTTTAGTGAGTTAGGACTGAATTCACTCTCCGGGTTCTTGATCATCAGCTTTCAGCTCAGTCCAAAAAATCTGTCACTGCGCTGCACACTCAAGACTTTGTCATGTTCTCTCTCTGCTTCCTGCAGGTACGAGCTCATTTCAGCGCCATCGCTCCGATTCCCTGTCCATCTTTGTCTGGGCTGTGTGCTGCAGGGGAGGACTGTCTGGTCCATCCTACCTCGTTACCTTTCAACGGCACCAAACCCAACTCCGGCTGGTGCGTCCGCCAGTGGCAGAAAACTGTCGCCAGTAATTACAAGGCCACCATCAGTTTAGGGTATGAGCCTTGGATACATACATTTAACCTGTGCACTGGATAAAAATGGTTGCTCTGCTCTTCATCTTTAATTGTTGCTTCTTCCTGTTTTGTGATGGAGAAAATCTTTTTTGTTTCACGTTTCGTGCCTTCCATTTTGTCTGAATGTAACTGTGAGCCTGTGGATACTGCAGTCTTTTTATTACTCTTTACTCCTCTGTGTTTGTCTAGCTTTCCCTCAAGAATATAAATGCATAATCCACAATCAATATATAATAAAATAAAGAGCACGCACCTTCAGTCTGCATACTTATCTCGCTAATTATACTGCCATCAATTTATGTTTAATGCACTGTGTGTGCAAGCTTCTGTTTTACTCTGTTGTACTTAATATTTGTCTTGTTTCATTGATGTTATTAGTTTGATTAATGTGATATGAGTTTCACTTACTCTAATACACACTCTGGTTCTTAAATGTTCAGGTCCAGCACAGAGTTTTATGTATCTATGAACGCAGAACCAAATGTTCGGGCAAACAGTGGGAGACTCAACCAACCTGCTTTTGTTGCTCTCCCTCCTCCACTAAGGTAACATATATTTAAATATATATCTATATTATATGGGACGAGAATGTGGATGTTATAATTCTGAAATGAAAAAAGAGACACTGCACACACACACACACAGACACACACTTTTTTTTTTCTTTTTTCAGTTAACTTTCTGCCACCATCACACACTTGACATGACTACCACAAATTGACTTGCCAAGTTGTAAAAAATGTATGTTGAGGTGACGTTACGGTGGACTGGCAGAAGTCCACTGGAATAATAATAACATTAACTTTATGTACCAAAGACAGTACGTAACAGATGACAAAAAATAAATAAAAGAAAAATAAATAAATGAGGGGAATAAAGACCTATATGAAGATTTTTAACTTGGTACAGGTTGATATCATTTTAATTGCTATTTGTTTTAGAGAATGTCAAAATAACGAATGAAAATAACGTGCAAAGGCAACAACATACTATATATCATCCATAATTGGATTATAATATGAAATTACATAATTGTGTGGTTATTGACACTATTAACACATTAACACATGTTCGCTGGCTGTTTTGATGACAAGTGGCTGCGCTCCAGGTGAACTCACAAAGGCGTCGCTGTGGGTTTGCAGTTGTGTTGTGTGAGACGTATTGCGGTCAGAGTAACTGGCTCTAAGTTGTCAGTTAAGATTCCTGACATTGTTAAGACATGTCAAGTCCAAGTTTCTATTAGAGTTTAAATATGAGTGTGTTGCTGCTGGTGCAGAGGCAGGTCTTAAACTTAAGTTCTAAATTCTCCTGATTTGTCTGAACAACTTAATTTTGGTGTCAGAGTGTATGCAGGAAGTGACTCTCACCTAAGGCGTCTCAACCCCCTCCTCTCCACGCCAAAACAGTGACAGAAAGTTCATCAGAATACAAAAATATATAATAAATGTGTTTTCCCAGTACTTGTTTCAATGCCAAAACAACTTTTCTATGTACAGGTTTTTCAGTGCTAATGTCTCTCTTAACAGTTCAGATTTTATTATTATTTATTTTTTCTAAATTTAAAGTTACTCATTCAAGCACCATAAACATACACTACTCATAAAAAGTTAGGCATATTTGACTTTCGGGTGAAATTTGTGGGAAATGTAAGAAGTTTATTCTACAGTGATATTGTGCCATGAAAGTAGGACATTTAAGCAGAAGCACGCAATTGTAAACTATTTATTGAAACAAAATATTGCAGCAGAGGTGGGTATACCATAATAAAAACATTTTTAACCTGCTGATGACACTCTGTGACACTTCCCTCTGAGTACATCCCGTATGAAGCCTCGCACTGGCCAGGTGCTGTTGATGGATTGTTAGGTGTCGTCTTGGTCTCGAACCAGGACATTTATGGATCAGACACATGATCTTTGTAGTTAATCACCTTGTTAGAGAACAGCAGGTTATGCAATAAGTAATGAAACACTGAACAGTTGGACGTGTGCATCCAAAAGTTTAGAGAAGGTCAAATTAAGTTCACCACAGTTCAGGTTAGAGTGCATATTACAGTAGGTGCACTCTGAAATTTCATCCGAAAGCCGAATATTCCAGGATAACTGTTTGTGAGTAGTGTACACATTACCACAAATACACACACCTGTATGAAGTCTCCATTGTCCTGTCCTGTGCTGTAAATAGTTGACTATTTAGTTTCTTGCCTAGAGTCGACTAAATGAGGTGATTTATGCCACTGTCATCACTGTGCACACTGCAGATAATGGGAAACAGCTAGCCTGGCTCTGTCCAAATGTAAATAAAATCCTCCTTCTGGCACCTCTAAACCTCACTAATTAACACATTGTGTTTGTTTTTAATTAATACATGTATAAAGAAGCGTATGAAATGACAAGTCAGCATTTTACAGGAGGGTGTCTACTTCTTGTAATCTCTCCACTGTAATCAGTCATATCTTGTTTTTCAGCTGTGCGGGTTTTTGGCTTTGTTGTGAGTGTCTTTGTGATCATAGCGTCTTTGTTTCTGTTTCTCGTTGTGTCATGGTATCAGGGCCCGTGTGAACTGCCCTCACCACTTTCATTTGTCAGTAAAAGACCTGGATGGTGACAAGGTGCGGTGTCGCTTCGCCCGCTCCGACCAGGGAGAGTGTCTCGACTGTGCTCAGCATTCTTTCATAGAGCTGAATGAGGTGAGTCTAACTTCAAGCTTTAAGCTGTACACAAAATAACACATCCATCAGGAAATGTCTTCAGTAACTCTGAAGTTTGGTAAATTAATTACATTTTAACTACATTTCTTTTGCTTTTACTTTTTAAAAGTTGTATCTTTATATGTCATGAGCAAAAATCAAGAAGAAAACCTGAAAATGCAGTTTCATCCTGTGATATGATCTCCAACTTTGATACATACAGATAGTACAATATATTCAGAAAGATAACTGTACACTCATAATGATAAGTTGTGGGAAGATATAGCATCTATATACAGTATATGTATATACACATATATCTGTATATATTCACATTCACACATGAACATCTGGAGAGAAAGAAGAGTAAAGAAAATAAAAATAATGAGAGAAAATAATAATAAAAAAATAAAAGAATATCCAAAAATATCAGTCAGTTTTCCTTAATGTCATCCATCATTCCTTTCAATACACACAATTCTAATATGCAGGTAGAAGACAGTCTGTTAGCAGCATATTTTAATAACTGCATCCAGGTCTTAAACAAATCATCAATTTTACATTTAAATCTGCATAAATATTATCATATTTTAGAGGCTGATCATGTATTTTTCATGTAACATCTTTATCTACAAAGTTAGTAGAAAAATCTCTCGTCTCTCTCCGACATATAGTGAAGCAGAAGTGAAAAGTAGCACAATGTGGAATATTAAGATTGTATTTAATAAATCCCTTTTCTGTTGCCAAGTAAGCAGGTAGCCTCACTGTCTAAACACTGAATGACGTATCTGAGCGAAACGGAAACTGTGACTTTACCTTTGGATATTTACAACAAGATGAGCAATTACTGTTTATGGAGAAGTGTAAGTTAGGAATGTGATGGTACGGGTCGTAAGCAGACGTCCGCCAGTCTCGAAACTGCGTCAACTTCCTTTCGAGGAATACTTTAAGTTACACCAACCAGCCTGACTCTTCTAAGTATAATTATAGTTGTGTTTATTCCCATTATTTGTTCAGTGAAAAACATCTACATGTGCGTCTACAAGTGGCCGGAAACGATGTATGAGACCTACAATCACTGTCTGGACTTTTGACCCCAAACATGTTAAATTCATCGTTCTTCTCCAATGACGTGTTTTCTCTCATAGTAAGCTGAACAAGAGTGGCTGGTCTGTTTTCATCGTTTGTTGTTACTGTTTTTCGCAGTTCAGCCGTCAAATGTTTAGGCTCCAAAGCCCTGTGAGTGCTGTGTCAAATAACTCTGGCCCAGTTGCTCTGAAAAACCCACAGACATCATTGTTGACCTTGAACACTGAAATTATTTCACTCATTCTGTTTGATTCAACTCTTTCACCAGGAGAAATGTATGCTGACATTCACTGGAAATGCACCAGCGGGGCAGTATTTCATCTACCTGATGGCGGAGGACCTGATTCCTGTGCCCAAAATCAGCCAAGTCAAAAACAATAAACCCCTCAGCTCTGTCCCTGTGCACCTCTCTCTCACTGGTGAGGCCATCAATTAGACACAGACATTAATGTCAGCAAACACATAGTCGTACGCAATAAGGATAATTAAGTACAGTGTCCTCTTTTATCATTTGAAGTTACACAAACACTTTTTATTCTCCGCCCTTCCAGTGGAGGAGTCGACTACCAGATGCAGTGATGAACCTGTGGCAGTAGGTGAGACCCCCAAAGAGGACACCACGCTGTTTTCCCTGCCGTACCAGGAGGTGAAGTTCAATGTCAACTTTATGTCAGAGCTGCAGAGGTACGTGACTTAGTGAAATGTACGCTCTGTATGAAATCCAGACAATGTAATGAAAAAGAAGCATGTGGACGATGCATCGTGCCACATTTTACAGTTTATGTTTTATGCCTCCACACATGTCCTTCACATTTACAGTCACTAAAGAGTAAACTGTTGAATAACTGCTGCACGTGGAGTAGAAAATGAGGGAATCTATATTTGCAGTGTTTTATATTCTATGTTATATTTGCAGTGTTTTAGAGGTATTTTATATTTGCAGTGTTTTAGAGGTTGCAGTGGTCGGCCCGCCTGAACTCTACAGGTTTGGGTTCAAAACAATCGGCCCCCTGGCGCTGATGACCATGGCCTGGGTCCGCTCCGAAAACAAACTGGCCCGCCTTTTGCCCATTTGCTTTGTCGCAAACACCAAAAGGTAGGTTGTTCTCTGAACTGAATGGCACTAATGCTAGCAGAACACTTCTGTTTTCTTTTGTTTGTAATAAACTATATACCATAATGCAGTTATTAGTCTTTGCAGTGCCATTATTTAGCAGTAAAACATAGTGAATTACAAATCTATGCTACTCATACTCACTAGTAACTTGTCACAAGACTCTAAATGCTCGATGGCACAACGTTTAAAATGCAATCCTTGTATTTGAAGAGGACATTACGTGTCTATAGAGTGTATACACTGAGATAAATGAGCAGAAACCAGTTTTTCTTGGTCACATTAACACACACTGACTGTATAAAATATGTAACTGCAGGGGACCTTTTATGTCATACCCCTCCATCTCATGGAACTACAGTACAAGTGCATTACAGCTTATTGCTGACGCATGTCCCTGCTGACACTGCCAGTCAGACGCCATGTCTTGAACGCAGCATGCCTGAGTGGTCTGATTTGCACTTCTTGTCTTTCCAGTTTGCAGTCAGAGCCCAGATGCGTGTGGCTGTACCAAAGTAAGGCCTTCTCCTTGAAGCATCATAAGAATGCCAGTTATGTTTTACTGCAGCACACACCTGTTCTAACCTCAAGCATCAACTGTGTTTCTTTATTTTTTCAGGGGAAATGAGAACACTGCCCACCGGAACAGGTTGAGAAAACAAGATAAAACATTTTTGAGTGTTTATGTGTATGAATTATCTAAGAATCTGCTGTTTTCTGCCTGCAGTGCTCAAGTGTGAGAAGACAGAGATGACTCTGGTGCTCCCTGTCTCCTCCCTGACGAACATCGACCTGAGCGAACTGCAGCTCAACAGCCCCACCTGTCCCGTCGCCTACAACAGCACACACCTGACTGCACGCATCTCCTTGAATGGCTGTGGCACCAAGGCTGTGGTAACATGCTTCACCTTTCTGTCTTTCTTTCATGTCTTTGCTGACCTCAAGTGGTTTAAATTGTACTTGTACAGGTGTGGTTACAAGCGCTTTTCAGTCTAGTGTTAACAGATTCAGCTGAATGTGAATAACAACTATACTTTCCCTCATTCTCTCTGATTTTCCAGCACTCTGGTTCGGAGCTGGTTTACACCAACACATTGCAAAGTGTTCGCCCCTACACTATGGTCAGCCGCCTGCCGTCCCTCGTCCTCCCTCTGGCTTGTCGTATCCCTGGAGTCCAGGCCAAGGGACCATATTACAAGATTGGTATGCCCACAGAGAAGGAGACGTTCGGTGAAATTAGGGTTTGGATAGAACTTCACATGCCAGGAGAGGGGCCACTGGGAAAATTCACACGCCTCCCGAGGTTTCGCTCCCACTTTCTGCCGGGGCGAGTGCGTCGAGATGTGGAATCACCATCAGAGAGCAACAGTACCAGCCCAACTGACAGCCCCTTTACCGGCTCCAGTAACATCACCACTACCATCTACACCAACAGCAGCTCCACTAACAGCAGCTCTATCAGTCTAACTAACAGCCCGTCTAGTAGCATCACTAACGGCACCACCACCATCACCACCACTACAAGCAGCGGAGGTGTCGGCTCCAGGATCAGCAAGCTGGATCTCCATGTGATGTCCAACTGCAGCATTGATCGAGCTGAGATGATAGTGAGCAATTGTATTGAGTCTGAGACGGAGGACTTTACCGTATCCCACCCCATTCTGGACCAAGGGTCAGTGACAATCAGTTTGTTTCCTGTAAGAGTTTAAGTTACCGTCTTGAAGAGAAATATTGACTCTCTGTCTTGTTTTCTTTCAGGTGTACAATGTCCAACAGCACGTTAGAGGTCGTTACAACAAAAACTACTTCCAAGGTCTACCGTCTTGATTTGAGCAACTTGGAGACACAAGGATCAACGGTCTGTACTCTCATCAATACAACACATGACTTGTCTAAGTAGAAATAATACATTTTACATACTGAACTTACATATAGACTTTCTGGTGAATAGTTCTATTTTAATCTTTGAGTAAGGTACTCTCACTTCACTGGTTACGATGTGGCTCTACAGAGTCTGCAAGTTGGTCCGCCTCTATCTGTAACTATTTGATGAATTGCTATGAAATTTTGTGCAGACATTCCCCAGAAGATAAATCGTAATGACTGACACCATGTAGATGACATTTAATGTCTCACTGACTATTCATTGGATTGCCTTCATATTTGGTGATTTGTTGGTCCTTTGACTTTGCCTCTTGTGCCATCATCAGGTCAAAATATTAGCTTGTTCAATATTTTAGCATATTAATATTTAGCTCAAAGCACTGCTGTGCCTCATGACAGCCATGTCTTAAAGTTCTGTTATAAAGTTGTCTCTTTGCGCTGCTAACTTGTGTCTATTGATTTTCTGTTTTGCAGATGTATGTCCGGTGCACAGTCAATCTGTGCATCACCACCTTGCCCTCTCAGAAGTGCCCTGACATTTGTACCCGCTCCTTTAATACAAGATCTGTGGTTGGCAGTGTGTATACCAGTTCCTACACTATCAGCTCAGGACCCATTAGCCTCGTGGTCACAACTGCTGCACCGTCCACTACAACTGCCGCCACCACTGCGACCACTACTACACCTACTACTACTACCACTACTACTACTACTACTACTACTACTACGACTGCCACGACTGCCCAGAACACCACCACCTCACATGGTAAGATGTTATCTTCTAAATAAGCTTTTTCTCATGAAATATCAATCCACTGTCCTATCTTTTAAGTTTTCTGTGAATGTTTACTGGCTCATATTAAGCTGTTTAAGCTGGCTACAGGCACACACAAACTAAATAAGTGCTTTGGGTCCCACAGCCACCAGGGGGCCTCAAAATGAGAAACTTCATGACAAAGATCCCTCTGAGTTATTTCACTTAATAATCTAAAAGTTAAATTAAGTCACACTGTCCTTTTTAATGTTAAAAAACATGTCATGTTTTCAAATTTAAAAGGTCCATACAGTTACCCATTAACTCTGTAACCTATCTTCTCTTGCAGCTCCAGAACAGGCCTCAGCCGTGGCAGCAGGAGTGATTTTGACAACCATCTCCGTATTTCTTCAAAACATCTTCCTTTACTGAACATGCTGCTCAGCGATGAATGCGTCCGGATTATGGAGCAGTATATTTGTCTGCCTGAGATATTACTAGTACTGACTCTTAGATAATAATGACTCTTATTAACTACTGTTCACTAAATCTGTGAATAAAATATAGGTGTATTTAAAAGTCTGCAAACATTTAAGACTACTGTGCTTATGGTTATAAAGATCTGTTCTATAATAAATTGTTATTGATGTTTTATTATAATGCTGTTAATAATTTCTCAGCTATTACAAGAAGAAATGTTGTAGCACATAGTAACAAAACTAAAAATTGTGCAGTCACTGGGGGAAAGACAGAGGATATTTTTAACATTATTAGTCACTGACATGCTTATAATGCAGATGGAATAACAACACTAATGCTGCTACTACTACTACTAGTACTAAACTAATAATGTTTATTATAAATGTATGATGTACATGTATGCTGTTGTTCAGTATGATGGAAGTCCATCATACTGAATAATAAAAAGTAATAATAAAACATCTTTTAACTAGAAAAGACAACTCTGTATGATGTAAAGCTACACATGTAAAACATATCTGATTAAAAAACATGTTAAATATCTTGACACAACCTGCTCCATTTAAAAAAAACCCTGTCAGGTTAAAGGTGTGTATGAGTCTGGGCTCCAGGGAGACAGATATTTGAAAAGCAGTAGAACCAGCCACTTAATAGATGGATAATAGTTTGTTTTGGCTTTTAACCTGCATATTTTTACCAGAATTTGGCTGCTTGCTGGTGCTCATTTTTGTGGGGATTGGCTTCGACCCTCAGCGATCCTCTACAGGATAAACAAATACGGCTAAAGGATTGGATTGGAAGATTTAAGTTCACATCTGGATGATTCAGAGAAAAGTTGCAGAATATGCTTCAGTTCACAGACCTGTTGCATGTGTAGTCTAAATGCAAAGTGATGTTTAGCTTTGTCAGTGTGCAAAATGGTCAAAAACTGGTGTCCTTACCAGCCAGACACTTAAGTTAGAATCTTTTTTAACTGCTACAACTATACTGCTACTACTATAACTTCTAACTACACAACAGACAGCCCCCAGCGTCTCAGAGCAGAGGATACTTCCCATTTTTACATGATTTTGAAACATACTTTTATAAATTTGTCAACGCTTTTATCATTCAAATATGGCTGAGTGGTTAATAACACTTTCTTCTTTGGTCTGACAAACATATTTATTATTATTTTACACTATTATGCTGAATATTTCACAATGTTTAAAGGCTGTTGCTAACACCATTTATGTTCTTGCCTGTATAAGAAGAAACAGAGTATCTTATACCTTACTGGACATTGTCCCTATTATGTTGTAGTTATGGTGGTACAGTGGTTAGCATCACAAACCTCAGTTGGGGCCTTTCTGTATGGAGTTTGCATGTTCTTGGGTTCTTCACTCTGGCTTCCTCCCACAGTCTAAAGACATGCAGGTTTTATTGGTGACTCTAAATTGCCCATGTTGTAGTGGTTGTTCCTCTCTATGTACCCTGTGATGAACCGGAGACTTGTCCAGGGTGTACCTCACCTCTCGCCCCCCAAGTCAGCTGCCATAGGCTCCAGCCCCACCGTGACCCTGATGAGGATAAGCGGTTACAGATAATGGATGGATGATGGTTAATAACATTTTGTTGTTTGGTCTGATGAACTTATCAGTTTACACTGACTTTAAATTAATATTCACATGAAGATTTGAGACCAGTGCTATGTTTAAAATAATGATTTTACAATGTTTAAAGGCCTTTGACATAAATAAAAAGCAATCTTTTGAAAACAATCATGAGATTTGATCATTTGAGCCCCAAGTAACATGCTTAATATTGTTGATTATTTCATGTTTAGGGATGGCAGTAGCTCAGCCAGCATGGACCACAGTATGGAGAGTGGACTGGTAGCTGGAGAGAGGTGCCATTGGCGGTTGGTGGTTATTAGCCTATATGTTTTTCTGATTGATAAAAGGTTCCTGCATAATTATTATTATTGGCTATTAGATGCCAAGAGCTATCTGCACCCTCAAAGATTTATATTTTCTTTGTGTCTCTTTTGTGTTGTGATTATGTACATGTAGTGGTTATGGACACTTTGAGAGCTGCCATGGGCTTCAGTTCATAATGCATGCCTTTTCATAAGGTTATCTTTAAGTGGTAAATCCATATCTGGAGTTAATGTTGCAGATAAACTTGCACTTGTCATGAAGGCAGACTCTCCAGACGCCTTTAATCAAACACACTGGCTCGATGCCCTTTACTGTATTTGTTTTCATTCTGGAGATCTGACCAATCCCAGCCTGGTCTGGGAGGAGACTAGCCCGCCTTCGTGCTTAGGCACGCCCTCTATGTTCAGGGAACACCGCTTCATACATACACTGTTGTTAGCGACGTAGCCACTACGGCCAATTTCATTTTTTTGGGGGGGACATTTTCATTTGCGACCACTTCCCTGAACTTCACTTTTCTGTCACGGCCAGGTGAATACACGAGGAGCGGTTTACCGGTCGGAGACCCCCGCGTTAACACGGTGGTGTCAAATTGTTGCTGGTGGCAGTCCTGCGAGGTAAGTTAAAGTAGTGTTAGCTCGTTAGCCGGATACCCTGCTACTGCTGATGGGGGGGTTGGTTGTTGTGCTAACTTAGCATGGAGCTAGCTGCTACATAACCTTGCCGTACAGAGCAGATGCCGATCTAACACCGGCTGCTTTTCTGCGATTGCTTCAAACATTTCTGTGTATTTTTCGTCTTCCAACAAAACACCATGTGGCGGCCAGAGCTAATAACTTGAAGCCGAGCTAGTCTCGGCGAAGCTAGCACAAGCTAAGAGCGGCGGCGACCATGAATTAGCTGACATGCTAACGCTGACCTGACATGTATCTCTCTCTTGTTATTAGTCGCCGTGTGTGGTTTTACTGCCCGTGTCTGGGTTTTCATGAGAGAAGCGTCACCGCCAAACAACCCGCCTGTGTGCTAACTGTTTATTTTCTGCCCAACTTCTCTTAAAACTTGATGGCAATGCGACGTTAACGTTGTAGTGTAGCCGCTAGCCTGTTAGCTCGCTTAGCTAGCGTTCTTCCTGACCTAACCGAGCTAACCACCGCCGTAATTAATTACCGCCCGTGTAACTTTTTATTCAAGTACTCAGGTGTAACTGTGGCACGTATGTTACAAACTAAGCTGCTGGCTGTGTTGTCGCGTTGTCAGCTGCGATGAAAGCGTGGCTGTTTTCTTTCTTTCGACATCTAACGTCAGTTAGCCCAAACACACGTTCAGCTCATAGTCCCGTTTATTACTGAGGACGAGAGAGACAAACCGACACTTCACGGGCTCGGTTAAGCTTTCACCGTCTGCAGATGATGATAATAATATTATTAGTAATAAAAGGTTAGCTCGCTTGTTCGCTCGCTCGCTTGCTTGCTTGCCAACATAACTCGGGGAGCTAGGACGAAAGCCAACGTCAGCCCCCCCATCAGACGAGCGAAAGCGGTCAGCTCACCAGAAAACGGATGGCGTTAAGCTCGGTGTTTGGCAGAGAGGGGGAGGGGATGAGGCAGGCAGAGAGAGAGAGAGAGAGACAGCGCCTACATGCCTGTAAAAAGTGATTTTTTTGTAGCGCTAGTCAACTAATTTCGCCTTCTTTCACTGTCTGCCGTGTTAGCTTCGCGTTTCGACAACGAATATTTGAAGCTGGATATGCGACAGGTACGATCTTGGCGACTCAAGACCGTCCGATCGGCCACCGTGTTTTCCGTAAATTGGTGGTGCAGGACAGTGAGGCACAATGTCTGCTCTCCGCTGACTGACTGCAATGACGTCTGCTTAGGGACTACCGACAAATTACTTCTCCCTGTACACGCGTAAAAAAAAAAAAAATGAAATGGGTGTTGTTATTATTTTTTTTTATGAAAGTGCATCATATTTTTCTGTATTTTCAGCCACATGAATAATAAAAATGAATTAGAAATTCATGTATCTAGTAGCAGCAGGAGACAAATATAAAATAAATATACCTAAAAAAGACCTATAAGATAAATTTGAATTGAAATCAAACCCTTGCAAAGATTTTTACAAATAGAAAACTATTTAAAAACTAAATAATAGAAACATTTTTTAATAGATGGATGGATCCTGAGAGAAGTTTAAATGTCCACTAGCAGAATGTAAACATATATTTAAATTAACCTATAAGATCATTCTGAATTTATATTACAGCTTATACTAGGAACAGAAAACTATATAAAAGTTAAGGGGGAAAAAAAATAGAAATAAGAAATAGAACTACAAATGGTGATTTAAAAACTATACAATTAAATTTGACTGTGGAAAATATGTTGTACTGAGGTAGTGCAAATTGAATCATGACTTATAAACACAGGAAATTAGTTTATATTAAAAATAAAAATAAGAATGTTAATAAGCAGTGTGCTGAACATGGTATGCCTTTATTTTGTATTTAGAGTGATGTTTTATAACTCAGATTTGACTCCTGTCAGAGTTGTAAGTTGTGTTTGTCAAACATAAATCTCATTACAGTACTTAAGAACTACAGGAATATTATATTATTTTATTTAAAGAATATATTACTCTGGCAACAGGTAAACTAAGAATGCCTTAGCCCCTGTGTCCATCACTTTAAAGACGGTCCCTAACCGGCTAGCACAGCCATTCTGCTGAACAATGATAGCACATCTATTTAGGGACAGACATGCACAAGTTAGTTTCTGCCTTTTAGGGCTCCTCCCTGTTTATTTTATTTATTTGTTTTGGGTTTGTTTTTGTTTATTTGCAATTTGTGGATTTGATTTTTAAGTTTTTTCTTTAAACTCAGTACCATTAAAATAAAATGCCTTTCCAAGTGTAAATATAGATACAAGAAAAGCACAAATAAAACATGATTTTAAAATAATAGCATGGAGACGAGGTTAGGGTTGGGACAGTCGTATATCAGTGAAATGCCAGCGTGACCAACGCAGGTTATTCCATTCATCTGAGCGGGGGTAGTGCCAATCAGACGATCGGATCAAACAAACGCCTCCACAGTCAGCCTGAAATGTCCCAGAAACCGAGGCTATCTAAACTCTGATACTCCTTCTAATCTGTGTCTGTCCCCCACATTGCGCTGCAAACTGGTTTGTAATAAAGGATTTAAAAGTCACTGTGCTGATTAACGGGGCTCAGCGGCGGATAAATGCACAGTACGGTGCCGTTTCTAGAGATTATTTTTAGGACATCTCAGTTCTGGTAGTAAGTTAGCTAAGGTCGCCTTAATATCAGTGTAGTAAAATCCAGCTCTCGATTGCCAATTGGCACATAATGGCACCGTGGTGGCTGCATTGTGGGAGAAATTCCACAGCAGTGTCAGTTCTCTCAGGACACTGTCAAACACAGGTATTTCAGGATTTAAGTTGTTTCCCTCAGGCTACAATGAGGACGCGTTATGAGAGGAGCTATTCTGAGGGGCTCGGTTTTACATCCAGTGTTTAGTTACACAGAAACCTTTTCAAACACTGAACTTAAGAGCCCTTTGTTAAGCCTGAGTCTTAGGTCAGTGGGTAACATTCAACAGTTGTCCTGCTAATTTCTACTGTTAAGTAACTTTATATTTTATTTATACTGACATATTAAGTACCTCTGCTGCATGTTACAGCTTGGCTTGACTCTGCTTGCTTTAGTTTTCTAATGTCAAAAGTTGTTAATAGTGCCGGGTACCTCGTATAGTTTTTGGTAACTCCTGGGTTGAAGTCTTGGGTGTTTTTCAGCGTGTTTTGTCTTGCTTCGATGTCTTCTGTTACTTCTTTGTTTGTGTCGTGTTGAAGATGATATCACAGCAGTTTAATGAGCCGTCACTGTGGCGATTGGCTAAAAATCCAACATGCATTGCAGTGCTATGGAAAACAAATCTGAGAAAGTACCTGCTACCAAAAACAACTTGTCTAGAGCTGAGCTTTAACATGCAGTGGAAATGTCATATAAAGTACTTCCCTCTGATACTCTTTGTCAAAGTACGAAGAAAAATATAAACAGCCCGCACACACATGATTTGTTTGTTGAAGTTTACAGACTGACTTCCTGTCTGTCTGTCTTTGTCCACTTTAGCCCCTTTGAGTATGCGTATACAATGAAGAGGCGTGCGGAGGACCAGGAACTAATATTTGCGCCCCAGCAACAGCAATCACGTCGCCCCCCAGTTCAAGGTATTGCAGACAGCTTCCAGCACCGGGCTCTCGCCCCAGCACCTACTGTGATAGAGGCAGCTGCAGACAACATGCAGCCATCCACCGGCATCCAGTATTCTCTCCCACAAGGCTACCAGGTATGGATAGCATTGGTCTGTTTGGCTTGGACAAGAGCCAACAGAGGAGCTGTTATGTTCAGCTAAATGTTTATTAAGAAGTTTGTTAATCCACGATTCACAGTCCTTTTATTTATTGTATGTGTAATAATGTATGCAAGACTCTGTAACGGCACTGAGGACGTGATCATCTTTAAGTTTTATGAATTCTGAATTTCTTCCTGAAAAGGTGCCTACGATGCCTCAGAGCACAAGTGGACATGGACACGGACATAACAACACAGCAGCTCATGTTGGTCCCCACGCACACAGCCTAGCAGTTCAGTCCCAGGGCCCCGCAGTGGTCCAAGGTCATGTCCATCCACCCGCACCCATGACTTCAGCCCAAGGACAGCAGCAGTTTCAGCGACTGAAGGTACGCCTACACAGACAAACACACACACAGTCTACCAAAGAAGATAATTAAATCACCAATTAAACCATTAAAAAACATTTTATTCTGTATTTACTTGTTTATGAATGTCCTGTTTTTGGAGACAATCATTTTTCAACTTGTTTTATAGGTTGAGGATGCCTTGTCTTATCTGGATCAAGTGAAGCTGCAGTTTGGGAACCAGCCACAAGTTTATAATGATTTCCTTGATATTATGAAAGAGTTTAAGTCACAGAGGTAACGTCTTATTTTATTATTTTCCTCAACATCAGGAGAAAATCTGGTGTCAAGCTTTAGCTTGATGATGAATCAGATGCTAAACTATTGTTATTTATTCTGATACTACAGCATAGACACTCCTGGAGTCATCAACCGCGTGTCCCAGCTCTTCAAGGGCCATCCAGACCTCATCATGGGGTTTAACACTTTCTTGCCACCCGGATATAAGATTGAGGTTCAAACCAACGATCTAGTCAATGTGACCACGCCAGGTCAGATCCACTACATCACTCCTCACGGCATCTCTGTTCAGAACATCCCTGTAAGCGGAGCGTCCAGCCAACCTGCGAGCCACCCCCAGCACCAGACTCTGCCACAGGCTGGCCCGCACACTACCACCACTGCCGCCACCACAACAACCACCCCATCCATCCTCGCCCAACCTGCTCCAAATAAAACCAGCAAGGTAGAATAAAGAGTGTTGCAAAGATCTGTTTTTTTTTGCACACCAAACTGAATTTTTACTTGAGTCTAATGACATGTCTGTGCTGTTTTTAAATCCCATCAGCCAATTCAGTCTCCAGCCCATACACCTACCAGCCAGCCCAACCCATCCATCCCATCCTACGCCTCACCGCGCTCACCTTCAGTCCAGTCCCACACTCCTGTGAGCAGCACGCCGTCCGGTGGGCCACCTCTCCAGAACAACCAGCCTGTGGAATTCAACCACGCTATAAATTATGTCAACAAGATCAAGAACCGCTTCCAGGGACAGCCGGACATCTACAAAGCTTTCCTGGAAATCCTGCACACGTACCAGGTGAGAAAATACACACGAAGAAAAAAGGTATTCTGGAAATGTAGCACAGCAGGTAAAACAAACAAACATTATGATGGGTACCAACAGCTCTATGGTACCCATCATAAGTTTGTTTTACCTGCTAAGGAATATAATATGGGATACTACCATCAGTAATATAATACCTCTTTTATTAATTTCTTTTATGGTTTTCCAGAAGGAGCAACGAAATGCTAAAGAGGCAGGAGGCAACTACACCCCAGCACTGACTGAGCAGGAGGTCTACACTCAGGTGGCAAGACTCTTCAAGAACCAGGAGGACCTGCTTTCAGAGTTTGGACAGTTCCTGCCTGATGCAAACAGCTCAATGGTGAGACTCCCATTTAAACTGGGCTGGATTAAACTAACACGGGCGGTTTGTGATCATTCCTGGCTGTCGAAGGAAAGTCTGACCTTCTTTCTGTCAACACAACATGTGTGTAGTCTTTTAGTTAGTTTAATGTTGATTTAAATATCTCTGAAACAATGCAGGAACATAATTAGGAACATAAACCTCTTCTGTGCCGTTGTTACAGTTAGTGTTTTGTCAGTAGCTTCCGTGGTATTGTTAATCATTGATCATTGAAAATGAAATTCTGATTTGTCTTTTTCTGCTTCTGAACAGGGGCATCCCAAAAAAGTTCATGAACTTCTGCTTTTGCCATCTCACTGAAAATTTAAAATCCTAAAGACTAAAAGTCCCCAAGATTTGTCATCACAGTTTTTTTAATTTATTTTTCTTACAATCAGTGTAAAGCACTATTGGCAATATTGCTATGAAAAATGTCTTTTTTATTTTGAGCCTCTACAAAAGTATTTTCACGCATCTGATCATTTTTTGTGACGTCTCTTTGCTGACATTGTGATGTGTCGTTTTCTTCTCAGCTTCTGGGCAAGACTACACCAGACCGGGCAGAGTCGGTTCGTAACGATCACGGCGGCACAGTAAAGAGACCCCTACTGAACAACAAACAGAGGCTGAGCCAGAACGGCCTGCCAATCAGGAGACCCACTGGAGTGGGAGCCACACCACCTGTCAAGGTACACACCAGTCTACATTTCTGTCTGTCTGTTTCTTTTATTTCTGTCATGTTTTAGATGTCGGAACTGTCAGTATGTGTCTCCAGTTTTTGGTATATTAATGACAGTAGACATTAATAACTCATGACTAGATTTCAGCAGCTTCTACATCGCACTACAGTCTCTAACATGGCCACAGAGTTGAATCAACACTTCCTAAGTAGTTGAACTTGAGAACCTTGAGAACCTAGATCCTGTGACAATCGTACTTTTGTCTTTACACTCTTGCAGAAGAAACCCAAAATAATGGGTAAAGACCACGGCATGACTGAAGTTGGCAAACACAGCACCAGCACTGAAACTATGTTCTTTGAGAAGGTGAGTATTATTGTATTAAGTACTAATAAAGTTTATATAACACAGAAAAAGTTTGTTTAATTTTGTTTTTTGTTTTTTTTGGTCATCACAGGTGAAGAAAGCTCTTCGGAGCGCTGAGGCGTACGAAAACTTCCTGCGGTGTCTTCACATTTTTAACCAGGAAGTAATCTCGCGTGCTGAGCTGGTGCAGTTAGTCATCCCATTTCTTGGGTGAGTTTAAACACACATACCTACAGTCATCAGTGCTTTAGTGTCTTTATAACTGTATTGTTCTGCATTGTAGCTAGAGTGTAGAGTAACTCCATAGTTGGTTCAAAAAAAATTACTTGTCAGTTTTTAGTGAAGTATAGTACTGATTTCATAATATAGATTGCTGATTTTATAATATTTTTATATCTGCTACCTATGTCAGAAAATTCCCAGAGCTTTTCACGTGGTTTAAAAACTTCCTGGGCTACCGAGAGTCCAGTCACGGAGAGTCGAGCCACGCAGAGAGTTTACCCAAGGAGCGTGCAACAGAGGGCATCGCCATGGAGATCGACTACGCTTCCTGCAAGAGGCTGGGGTCCAGCTATAGAGCGCTACCAAAGAGCTACCAGCAGCCCAAATGCACAGGAAGGACGCCACTGTGCAGAGAGGTGAGTCACTGAAGGAGGTGTTCTCATTAAAGGTAGTTATATCATGATGATCTGTTTTGAATAAATCATTTGGTAAACCTCACAGCTTTTCTGACGCACATTTATTTTCCTGGCTTCTGTGTTTTATGTTGTCAGTTTGACAGCGTTGGTTTGAAATTTTACTAAAACCGAGTGTCCTCTTGCAGGTTCTGAATGACACGTGGGTGTCGTTTCCATCGTGGTCTGAGGATTCTACATTTGTGAGCTCGAAGAAGACTCAATATGAGGAGCACATTTACAGATGTGAGGATGAGCGCTTTGAGGTGAGGAACTGACGCCCGGTAAAGCCTGCAGTTTGGTTATAAGACTGTGCAGCACTTCATGTCCAATCAGGAGATTTAGATGTCTAATGAAAACCTTGTTGCTGAGACCACCGGCTATAATCAGCCATAATTAAACTCACTTGTCAGTAATTTCACCGTGATTGCTTCCCCTTTTAGCTGGACGTCGTGTTGGAAGCCAACCTCGCCACGATACGAGCCCTGGAGACAGTCCAGCGGAGGCTTTCTCGCATGTCCGCTGAGGAGCAGCTGCGCTTCAAGCTGGACAACACAATGGGCGGCTCCTCGGAGGTCATTCACCGCAAAGCTATCCAGAGGATATACGGGGACAAGGGCCACGACATCATCGACGGGCTCAAGAGGAACCCAGCTGTGTCTGTTCCCATTGTGCTGAAGAGGTTCATAGTTTGACTTTATCTGCACCTGGTTATGTGTCAACAGTTGTTCATATTTTATAAGGTACAATATCACTTTTTTATGACTGTTTCAGGTTAAAAATGAAGGATGAGGAGTGGAGAGAAGCCCAGAGAGGCTTCAACAAAATCTGGCGGGAGCAGAATGAAAAGTATTACCTGAAATCACTCGACCATCAAGGCATCAACTTCAAGCAGAATGACACCAAAGTGCTGCGCTCAAAGACCTTACTCAATGAAATTGAGATGCTGTATGATGACGTAAGGAAATAAATAAATTGATAGTATTTACTTTCCACCACACAGTTGAAATACCTCAAAATTCACCCCATTATTCTCCTGTCTGTGTCCTTTAGCGCCAGGAGCGAGCATCAGAGGAAACTGCCACACCGCCACCCAGCGGCCCACACATGACCTTGACCTACGACGACAGCCAGATCCTGGAGGACGCCGCTGCCCTCATCATCCACCACGTCAAACGACAGGTGGGCATCCAGAAAGAAGACAAGTACAAGATCAAGCAGATCATCCACCACTTCATCCCCGACCTGCTGTTCACACGACGAGGCGAGCTCTCCGACGTGGAGGAGGAGGAAGAAGAGGAGGAAGAAGACATGGAGATGGACCAAGACGGCCCCAAGAAGCACAATGGCCTGCCAGGCAGCAGCCCATCCAAGTCCAAGCTCCTCTTCGGCAACACGGCAGCTCAGAAGCTGCGAGGCACAGATGACACCTATAACCTGTTCTTTGTGAACAACTACTGGTATATTTTCCTTCGTCTTCACCACATCCTCTGTTCTCGTTTGCTGAGAATCTACGGGCAAGCTGAGAAGCAGATTGAAGAGGAGACTCGTGAGCGAGAGTGGGAAAGAGAAGTTTTGGGGCTCAAGAGGGAGAAAAGTGAAAATCCAGCAATCCAACTGAAGATGAAGGAGCCGAGTAAGTAACAGAACATTAATGACGCAATAGTGTTGTATTATATCTTGCAGTTTCCCTCCATTAACACATTTACTTCTCTACCTACAGTGGACGTGGACGTAGAGGACTATTACTCTGTGTTTCTGGAGATGGTGCGTAATCTTTTGGATGGAAACATGGAGCCGGCTCAGTACGAAGACTCCCTGAGGGAAATGTTTACTATCCATGCCTACATTGCCTTCACCATGGACAAACTCATCCAGAGCATCGTCCGGCAGGTCAGCACATTCAAGATCATTTCATAGATTTCATCTCAAGTCTCTAGAGTGCTTAACATCTGTGATGCATGTAGTTAAATTCAAATTTAAACATTATTAAACTGTGCAAATATGCATAAATGCGTGCTAATAAATAATGCTGTCTGGCTCAGTGTTTTGCATTTGTGTGGACACAGCTGTTGCATATTAAACTTATTGCTTCCACAGCTCCAGCACCTCGTCACTGACGATGTTTGTGCACGCGTAACCGACATGTACCTGAGCGAATGTGCCAACAAAGCCACAGGAGGCACACTGTCCACGCAGACTTCCAGGGCCACAGCAGAGGGCGCCTATCAGCGCAAAGCAGAGCAGCTCATGTCAGACGAGAACTGCTTCAAGGTACGACGAGCCCGGAAAGAAATGATGATATCGTGTGCATGTATCTAAACCGCCGTGGGCGCTTTGTTTATTGTCCTGTGATCGTTTGTGTTTCATCTAGTTGATGTTCGCAAAGAGCCGAGGATCTGTCAGTCTGGCTATGGAGCTGCTGGATACAGAGGAGGAGAACTCTGATGAGCCAGCGGAGGCAGAGGTGAGACTTATTTAATATTCAAGTTTTTTTTTTTTTAGATACACCTACAGTATGTAGCTCTGTCTTGTGTCCTCCAGTACAAGCTGCAATAAATCTGACCATTATGAATATGTTTTGGAGGTCGGAGTTAACGATGATGTGAAATTGTTTGTGCATTATGTCGGAGGAAAAAGTCAGTGTGGCTCAAAGAAATATAGCGAGGCCACTAAAAAGAATATTTAACTGCAACTTTATTGGGTATGGACAAAATCTGAGAAAACCAATAACTATATAGATAACACAACATAAACAAATATGCTGTTGGATGTGCAGTACAAGTTTGTTTTCTGCTCTGTCTCCACAGAGGTGGTCAGACTACGTGGGCAGATACCTGAACTCAGATTCTGCATCCCCAGAGCTGCGTGATCATCTTGCCCAGAAGCCGGTGTTCCTCCCCAGGTGAGGCCCCAGCCATGTCTCCCTCTTGTCTGCACACTTTAAGCTTCTGTCCCGAGGCTCTAGTCAGCCGAGCAGCCACTCCACTGTTGACAAGCCAAACCAGCTGCCAAACACAACACCTTTTTCAGAGATAGAAACAGTGGCACTTCTGCACAACCCTGACTTAGGAAGCTCTCTGTAATCACAAAAATTTTGGGGGCGTAAGATCTCTGCCTTTTTTTTTTTCTTCTTTTTTTTAAGTCGTGGACGAACAGAGAGGGTTTGAGAGAGTTGATTTAAAAAGAGTAACACCGCCGTTACAGTGAAGTGCTTGCAGTGCCTGAACGCCCTCCTGTCTCTTTAAGAATCTCATCGGCCGTGAACATGACTTTTTGTGTTTCTGACCTCTGCCTCACAAGGAAGATTGCACTTTACATGGCCATCTTTTTAAAAGAAAATGGAATTTATTTATTCATTGATTCAGTTCCTTTTTAATGGGAATTTTATTTATTAACAGAAAGGTTTTTTAAAAAATGGTTTTGGCTTGATCGTGGGTTTTGAATTTCCTCCTTAGCAGACAGCTTATAAGGGATGATTTGGTTTGATTATCACATTATTGTACTGAATTTAAATGCTGATTTTCATTGTGTTACACAACAACAACAACAAAGGTCATTGAATGCACAAAACAAATGGGTTCCACCTTTTTCTTTTTTTTTTCATTTCAATTTCATTTTTTTCTACGATGTCTTTGACCTGAGTTTGAGAGACTGAAGCTCTTGTGTTGGACCTAAGTGACTTTGTTAAGACAGGACAGTAAAGTCATGGTTTCCTTTTTCTACCTTTTAACATGCCCTTTGTTTGTGATTGTATTCAGATCAAAGGTCCTGTATGTGACTTAATCACTGTTTGCAAATGTAAATGTTCAAATGTCCATTTGTTTAAGTCTGTTATACTCAGTGTTATGTTTGTAATAATTTTCAGTGGAAACAGTGCACTCCCGTTGCAACTTTTTGTCGTGGGTGAGGTTTTTTTTCCACTGGTTTGACGGAGATTAGTGCTCATAAGTTTTTAAAAACTCTGGTCAAGCACATTATCTGCAACACTTGTACAGAGGAGTAGGGTTTGTAAATAAAATGATTGTCTAAATTGTATGTTCATGTTGGTGTATTTCTTTCCCCCCCCGACACCCGAGAAGCCGTGCATGGAGGCGTGGGTTGTGTCCGCTCTTAAAATCTTAAATCTCTCTCAGTTGATTGTTGCACATAAAGCCTGTCTGTCATTGCTTTTTGGTGCTATTCTTTGAGATGGCTGTCCATTATCATAAACATTTCAAAAGGATTTTTAAAACACACACAAAAAAAATCTTGTTCTTAGTTTTCTCTTTTTTTAACCCATTGCATAAATCTGGTATTTGACTATGATTTATCAGTGGGCTCACCCACATCTTGTCCTTCTTTTTTTTCCCGTTTTTATTTTTGTTTTCATCAAATCTATGAGAGATCAGCAGCACAAGAGGTCAAAGGACTTCACAAATCTCTTCAATGGCAGTAAAAAAAAAAAAAAAAAACTCCAGCAGTTTCTTTTTTCAGTTGTGTTGGGTCTTCATCTCATGATCATAACACTCTGTACATTGTTGGTGAAAGTATGTGCACATCAAAGTATTCTCAGCTCATATTTTTTTGATTGGTATCCGATCAGGCAGCAATTTTCTAGTGTTTGTTTTTCTAACAGTTTTTACTTGAAATTGGCCTCACTGTCATGTCTTTTAAGTGGAGCCCTGAATGCAAAAATATGCTTCATGGTTTCAGTCCCCCGCTCACCTGTACCCTCAGTGGTAAGTACACATTTAAAACTTTCATTCAGGTGGGGTGAATAATTGCATTTTTTTTTTTTTTTTTTAATTTACCTGCACAAAAATCTGGAACAATTTCCAATTGAAATATTTGTTTGCCAAACATATTTAGATTCTGAATTATGTGGCTGTGCAACGGAAGTGCACTGTACAGAAATATTACGACTGCTGCCTCTGCTGCTCTTATAGATCCACATTTCCCACGAATGATTTGACTCCCTATCTAATTCTATTACTCGGTGAGTTGCAATGCATGGGTTTAAAAAAAAATAATTGTTTAAAGGGACAGTCCTCTCAAATTTGCTTAATGTCATGTGTATTACTCCTGACTACATCCTAAGCTTTTAAAATCAAGACAAAATTCTGCCATATATATATAACATGTATAACATAACATAGAAATTTGTGCGAACTTTCCCTGTAAACGTGATGCACCCCCTTTCTTTTTTTTTTGATGTGTGGAGTAATCATCAGAAGAATTTCTCCGGGCTCGGTCGGTGTTATTCATGTTTGTCGTTCTGTTTCGGTCGGCAGGAATTTGAGACGGATAAGGAAGTGCCAGAGAGGCTGGGAGCAGCTGCAGCAGGAGAGAATGACCAAGGTTCCCTCGGACAAGCAGCAGGACGGCAGCAGCGAGATGAAGATGGAGTGCATGTTCAAGCTCAACTCCTACAAGATGGTCTATGTGTGCAAGTCAGAAGACTATATGTACAGACACACGGCACTCACACGGGCTCATCAGGTATGCACATAATAGTTAATAGGTTTTGTCACACCGTGTTGTATTTTGGGGTAACTGACCTCATCGTTGTGTTTACTGTATCCACTTGTAGGAGTAGAGTCTGGCCTCTGTCCATTTCTACTCAACATAAACAAATACAAGTTTAAGATTCTAGCAAATCTTTTCATTTATTTCGACTGATCAAACCTAGCGTTCAAGTATCTCATAGTCTTGTTCATGAGTGATGGGAAAAGTGTGAGTGTGAGTGCAGCCATGGCAGTAATGTGGACATTGTACCGTTGTGGGGAAGAGGGAGGGAGTAGAGCCGCTGCTCCGTCGCGTCAAAGGGAGCCAGCTGAGGTGATTCAGGGATCTCATCAGGATGACGGGAAGATATGGCTGAAAAGAAAAGAGACCCTACAGAATGAAACTGAATCATAATGCCAAGTATTTAGACCAGGGGTGTCAAACTGTTGCACAAAAAGGCCGGTGTGGCTGCAGCTTTTCTTTCCATCCAAGCAGCAGCACACCAGACTTGACTCATTTAATCAACTGATCTCAGTCTTCAGAGAGTTGATTGGTCAAACTGTGTGCTTGTGGTTGGTTGGAACAAAAACCTGCATCCACACCGGCCCTTTTGTGGAACAGTTTGACACCTGTGATTTAGACTAACCAACCTAAAGAGAAGCAGGTAACAGAGTGTGTTTGTCACAAGATGGCGCCCTTCTTCCAATATGCAACACAGCATGACGAACCTTCAGGCTCCCTGTAGAATTTAAAATATTTCTATTTGAGGGATTTGAATGATTTTATTATTACACATTAATTTGACAATTAACTACCAACAATTAGTAATATAAAAGTAATGCTGAATATTGTTATCTCGAGTAGTGAAGTGATTAAGACGCTCAGAGAAGTCTTAAAAAAGTTACCGTATGGATCTGTGTTGTCTTGGCGTTGTGATATTTCTGTGCCTTTCCTCTTGTGCTGGTGTCCCAGTAGCTGACCCGCGTTGCTCTGTTTGACGTCTCTTTCAGTCCCACCAGCGGGTCAACACGCGCCTGCACAGACGCTTTCAGGCCTGGCTCGACACCTGGGCCAAAGAACACGTGACCAGCGACATGGCCACCAACAACCACAAGTGGTTGATGGGAGACGAACGAGAAGGCCTGTTGTCCTGCACCACCACCTGCAGCCCCGAGGTCCTCCATTATCTCAACATTAACAAGTACCGGGTGAAGTACAGAACACTGTAGTCTCTCTTTATCGACAGATAAACTGTGGCTGTCTTCACGCGACAAACTGCCAGTGACGACTTCATGTTATACAGTAGCTTCATGTGGATTCTTTCCAAACTGCTGTTACTGGATTCAGTTGCCAAAATCTTTTTTTGAGAGTTGTCGATCCATGATTTGAACAGAATTGACATTTTCCACTTTTTACAAATGTGTCCTGACTTTCAAGCTTTTACTGCAGATGATGCTGTGAAATAGAGGTTACTATAACGGGGGTATAACAGACCCGCCTGTCTCACCGATCCCATTATTATATTAAATACAGGTTAATTACAAGATTTAACATACAAAGAAAACACTCCTTACTGCATTTCACATCAAAACTCAGCAGCTCAATGAAATAAGTGTTGTTTTTGAGGAGCGCCTCGTCATTTTACAGGAAATACAAACAACCTCACCTCAGAACAAGTACCTGTTACTTCTCTCACAACATGTGTTCTCAGACGTCCAGCTGTAAACTTGTATAGCCTGTGAATGTTTCCCTTTTTTTGATGGTAAAAGTGCAATAAGGCACTATATATATATATATATATATATATATATATATATATATATATATATATATATATATATATACACACACACACATACTGTATATTCAACATCTCTGGTGACTGCTGGTTAGATGCTTGGCATCAGTACAATGCTAGCAGTGTGTATGGAGTACAATAATTTATGACCGCCCAAACACTTTGTGTAAATATGTTGTTTATATCTAGATTTTTTTTTTTTTTTTTATCAGATGTTATTGATGTGTAGCGTACATTAATACACACACACACACACACACACACAGTATCAGTCTTTAGCTAGAGGTCGCAGAGAAGTTTATTAAGAAAATGCAAACTTTTAACTGTTTTTTACCAAAGGATGTTAATTAGAGATCTTTTTTTTTCCTTTGTAGTCTGTTTAACGTGTTGTCCCTGAAGTCTTTGTTTAGTAGAAAAGCAACAGCCGTTTTATATATATACATAAATATATATGTGTCTCGACCTCTCTCTGCGCATTTCTACCTTCAGTCGCTGGCAGCATCGTCACTCGTGGTTTTTAAGGTGATTGAATGTAGCTGAGCCGCAGTTTCTCCTTTTTTTTTTTTGAGTCAGTACTGGAGTCTTAACAGTACCATCAACCTTTTCTTGTATTTGAACTTTAACCAAATGGTTTGAATCTGTACGACAGGTTCAGTGCTCTCACAGTGTATCGGTTTGGTCCAGTGTTGACGACGAATACTGACCGATGTATAGTACGCGAATACGTGAATGTGACTTATATACAGTTTAAGGATTATAAAACAAACAAGCAATAATTCATTCGTTCATTTATCAAAGCTATCCGTTTGTATTTCTTGCTCAAATACAAATGAATGTTGTATTTCCTTAAAAGAGGGACGTAAACTGAGGATTTGTATCGCCTTTTTCCCCATCTGCAGGTTGTTTAATTGAACTGGTGATATTCCGGGTGACGTTAGGTCAGGAGGTATCACACTAAAGGCTGTAGGGACGTATAAGAAACAATCCTTTCTTAACATTAAGTTTAGGAGAACAGCCAGATACTTTTATAGTTTTTCACGCATGGATTGAACAGGATGGAAAAGAGTATAAAAGAAGCCGCCTGATTTTAAAAAGAAAACTTCATCCATCGACATTTTCCTGATCTCCATTTTAAAGGCGACGGTCAGTAACCGAACCAGCTACAGACAATCTTGGAACAGTTTATTACTTGGGTTTTTATTTTTATATATTTACTGTGTTTAATATGGAACACCACAGGAAGTCCCGCAGAGTTGATTGTACATAAAGACATGGTTTGTACCTCGTTTAATGTGTCTCTTCTCTTGACTTTTATGATGTTGTACATGAGTGTTAGTATGGTGTTTGGCATTAAACTATCCTTTAAATAGACAGAAGCTCACTTGGCCACTTCTTTCTTCATTTCTGCCTTTTGTGTTTGTATGAAACTAATGCAATTTTTCGTTTTTACTCTCCCAAGATCTAAAGATTGAATGCCATAACAAAAAGAAATGATGCTTTTTGATTGTTTAATTTTCAATGTTAGAAAACTTGCATACAAAAAGGAAAAAAAAGTGGTAATATCCAATGTCAGTATGTGATTTTCATGAAGATGCAAAACACAGAATGTAAAGATTTCAGACAGATTATTTGATTTTTATGTGAAGATTGTTACACTGACAGTTCAGACACTGAAAGATTATTTATTGGATGAAGTCTGGAGTCTAAAGGACGTCTGCTATGCTCGTACGTAGATCCTGGTGCACACCACGTCATCGGCTCCGAAGATCTGAAATGAGATGAGAAGAAGGGGTCAGATTGTGTAAAAAGAGCAAATCTATATTTTGTGTTTTTGATTCTTCAAAGTAGCCACTTTTTTTTCTTGGTGTTATCTTGAAGGAGTTCTTGTATATGCTGAGCACCTGAGCTGCTTTTCCTTCACTCTGTGGTCCAGTTCATCCCAAACCATCTCAGTTAGGTTTCGGGTCGGGTGATTGTGAAGGCCAGATCATCTGATGCAGCATTCATCACTCTTCTTCTTGGTCAAATAGCCCTTACATAGCCTGGAGGTGTCTTTTGGGTCATTGTCTTGTTGGAAAAACAAATGATGGTCCCACTAAGGACAAACCAGATGGGCCGGCATGTCTCTGCAGAATGCTATGGTAACTATGTGTGCCTTGAATTTTGAGTAAATATCCAACAGTCTCACCAGCAAAGCAACCCCACACCATCACACCTCGCCCTCCGTGATTCACGGTGGGAACCACACATGTAGAAACCATCTGTTTCACCTTCTCCTCGTCTCAACAAAAACCTCAGATTTGACTCATCAGACCAAAGTACAGATTTCCACTGATTTAACGTTCATTCTTTGTGTTTCTTGGCTCGAGTAATTCTCCTCTTCTTCTTGATCTTCCTCAGTCATGGCTTCTTTGCAGCAATTCGACCATGAAGGCCTGATTCACACGGCCTCCTCTGAACAGCTGATGTAGAGATATGTTACTTGACCTCCGTGAAGCTTTTATGTGGTGTATGGCTCGTAACTGTAACAAACTTCTCCTCTGCAGCAGTTTCTTCAAAGTGTTTGATGGGTTTTTTTCTGACTACACTTGTGAAGACGCATAAAAGTTCTTGAATTTCTCAGTTATTTTGGTTTACCACATAATTCCACATTTATTATATCATAGTTTTGATGTCCTCAGCGTTAATCTACAGCGTAGAACATAATAAAAAAAATAAAGAACATCAAGAGAAGGTGCGTCCAAACCTGGCACTGTATATAACATATTACATAAACGGTATAACAAGAAGGTTTCTCTGCAGCCAGACAGACAAAGCTGCATAACAAACATACTCACTGCAGTTGAAGTAACTGTCCTTATATGTAATTTTAAAGCTCCTGTAGGGCTGGAATAATAACCTGCACAGCTGCATGTATTGTAGTCCCTAAATTTCTCCTAACAATATCGTGCAGTACCTCCTAACAATACATTTCCACTGCTAATTGCCTTAAACGCTGGCTTCCATTCATGATGTTAATTTGACACAGCTGCACGCTAAAGAAACAGACGTGACCAAAACTGATATGAAAACGGGGAAAGACACATTAAATGCCCCGGGTTAGGGGTGGGTGTGTCCGAGTCCGAAGATTTATGGGAGTCCCAGGGGCGTAGCATTATGGCCAACTGCAGCGCCACACATCATCATTATCTCGGGCCGTGCAGTGTGGCGGGATGGGGAAGCAGGGCTGCGTCGTGAAAAATGGAGCTGAGACGACTCCATCTGGCACGTGGCGCGATGCCGAGGGAGACATTAACCGGAGGTAACGTTAGGGTCCATTGGCATTTCTCAACAACATGATCAATGAGACCAATTAAAAGCCCACAGGAGGACACACACACACAGATTTGGACCCCCACCCACCCAACACCATCACATTCACACAATTTCATCCGTCTTCAGTCGCATCATAAAGTAACCATTGCAGGACTGCATTAATCTTTAAGAAATCAATATTTATTGGCTTGAAATGTAAAAGGAGGTATATGAGGTTCTTCGCAAGGACAAGTAAGAATTTATCCTCTTTTTACGATATGCTCTCCAAATGGTCATTACAGTCCACCCCTCTTAGATCACAGTGAGCGCAGTAACCACATGTTGTCTTCATTAAGCTCCACATTCATCCGTCTCTCCCCAAGAACCTAATTTTCCTCATCTGTTCGCCAGTGCTTTTAGTGAAATCTATGTGTTCTGTTTTTCTGTTTATGCCAAAGGATCGATCACCTTCATCTGTGAGCGGAGAGTAGACTCGTTGCTGGTAGATGATGTTTTAATTTCCTGTAGATGAACGAGCAGCAGAATATTGAACTGGTACTACCAGACACCAGCTGCAGCTCACAGAGGAGGGCTTACCGCATGTGGACAAAGCTGTAGGTGGCGCTACATTCCTCACAGGTATAAAATGGACATGATTAGATGTAAAATTAAAGGACCAGTGTGCAGTATTTAGTGCCCTCTAGTGGTGTAGTTGCTAGCGTGAGGGACAAGCTATGGTGGCCACAAAAAAGGTCCAATCTAGAGTCAGTTTAGTTAAAGTGTCTCCTTATAAAGTAACAAAAACATAACGATTCTGATTTTTCTAAGCGATTATACACTAATAAAAACATAATTATGCATATTATATTCCATTTCTGCCCTATTTGGTCTGCTCCACTCAACCCGATTGGCTCCCATCACAGTCTGCTAAAATCCTTCCAGTCAAGTCAGACAAGTCTGAACTTTGCAATATCTGACCTGAGCTGTCGCAGATGCGTATTATTTTGAAATTCTTTGTTTTGATTATGTTCTGTTGTGGAATTATAATTAAATAGGCTAACAACAATCATCCTAAATTAACGAAATATCTATGAATTGCCCCATGCTGCTGGTGGAAAAACACTTTACTCTCTCTGCTCCCACCTGTCAATCAAAGCAGCCACACTGTTACTTCTGCATAACTTTAAACCTTAATATAATTTGAACAGGTGAGTTGTATAAAAATTCACACTCAGTACAGTTGTCATGAACGGGGAAATTAGCTATAGAGACCAAAAATGCTTTTTGTACCAGGCTGTAAACATGTTTATTTCTGCTGTGAAGTTGGACATTTTAACATGGGGACTTATGGAGACTGACTCACTTCTGTAGCCAGCCTCAAGTGGACGTTTGAGGAACTGCAGTTTTTTGTTTTTTTTTTGGGTCACTTTCGCATTGGCTTCACTTCACAGCCTTGGAGGTTGCCACTTAGTGACAGTCATTTTCGACTGCCCCCTTAATGAAATAATGTGACTCAGTGTCAGTTCGGGGAGAGTATCTCAGTTCTAACACCACTCGTCAGTCGCCCTGGAGGCAAATTTAGGAGGAAACACTTCTTCCCAGGTAGTGTAGACCAGGCTGTTTATTACACAATGTGCAAAATCCAAACACATTTACTACAATTAACTCACTCACAGTCTGATCCCCAACTCAATCAAATCCAATCAACATCAATTCTCCACTCCCAATAACACGCCCTGTCCCTGCATCCCTCTGCTGTAATTCCCCACCCTTGACAGCAGCATACAACTACATAAATAATCATATTCAGCTGTAAATCAATAAAATATCCCATGTCAGATAACTTAACCTTTTGTGCAAATAAATCTGTCAGACATGAGTTGTTCAAATAGCCAATTTAATGTGTCACCATGTAGTAATATAACGGGTAACGGCATCCCTGTTGTGACTCAGCAAAGAAAAGGCTGAATAATGTTTAACTTTAAAGGCTGTTTTTGCCTGCAATAATTTATAACTAAAGCAAAGCAGTACATAAAGTCTGTATGAAGAGAGTACTTGAGTGTACTGAGACTGTGTATTTCTTTCAGTAACAGACCAGCTGGTACTATGAATCTCTCTGAAGGTTTCACAGTCTGTTTCACCTCAGAGCTGTTCGGTTTGTCTGCTTCAACATCGTTCACGTCTTAAGATGTGAACATTAATTGAGGCGTAATATGAGAAAGTTATGTTTAATTTACAGAGCAGCGGGGGGAAATATCTGACCTCTCCCTCCTCGCTGATATCACATAAAAACCTATGATATTTTCTTTGAAAAGTCACCTTTTTCTTTCCAATCATTCAGCCCCACATGCCTATCGGATTACAGCCTGTCACTCAACAACAGCGCAGACAGATTTAACACACCCTTATCTTGAATAAAAACAGATTTGGCCACGTTCAAAGCTTCGTTCCCAGTTTGAAAATGTGCACTGAGTCCAAAGAAACAGCCCCTATCAAATGTTTTCCTGATTGCCTCTCTGTAGAGTCACAGTCAGTAAAGAGGAGGTCTCCATCACAGTCAAACTGGACTCGGCTTTGTTGTCCATCTGGCCAATAAATTCAAGCAGGCCCAGATGTTTACAGGAAGGAAAAAACCCCGGCTTTGTCTCAGTGATCTTGAATTGCCAGGAACTGGAGGCAGAAGTGTTTCTGATGGATACAAGATCATGAAGTGCTGTCTTAACAACAAACGTATGGCAGCGAAATGTTAATTTATTCCTTTGAAAACTATACCGAGTTTCCCCGTGGAGCCTGTGAATAGGTGCTGCTGCAAACCGTAACAAATAATTCACTCTCAGCCTGTTCCCTTTGTGTGTTTTTCCTTTTTATTAATGTGGATCACGCAGCCAACAGCGACATCAGATGAAGAAGAAAAACACTTCACCGTGTCTGATTTCTGGTCTACATTTCATGTTTTGTTTTATTTTTCCGTGAGGTGAATAAATTAATGAAAATAAATGAAAAAAAAACAACGCGTCACGATAATATGCCGTCTCATAGATACAGACATGTTTATCCACACCCTCATCTGGCAAACGAGAGAAATGCAAGAAATGGATGGCGTCCATCGTGGGAATGCAGAACATTTCCGAGGAGCTACGTAGTATTTTGGAAAAATATTGACCAGATCGTTTAACATTTTCACATCTGGTGTGACCGCCCAGTTATGCTCTCTCTCTTGACCATCTGTCTTGGTTTGGATTCTCCCGGCATGGCTGTCTTCATTAAGAAAGCTGCCAAGAGCTGGATGACAGAATTGATACCAACCTTATATCTGTATGGATAAGCTTGTATGTCTTGCTTTCTAAGTGTAAAAATAAAGACTGCAGCTATTATTTTGCAAGTTGTTTTCATTATCAACTAATCTACTGATTATTTTTGACATTTATGTCATAAAATGGTAAAAAAGAACACTAAAAGTTGCAAAAAAAAATGCTCCCCAAAATCTACAAATGTCTCATTTAATTCAACCAAAAGTTGATACTTAGTTTCCCCTCATAGAGGATTAAGAAAGCCAGAAAATATTCACATTTGTGAAGCTGGAACACGTAAATCTTTTGACACACTTGCTTGAAAAACACTTGGCAGGTGGATTTTGTTAGCCGTTCCCCCGTTTCCAGTCTTTAAGCTAAGCTAAGCTGAGCTAACTTGCTGCCTGGGTGCAGCGGCCTGATATGAGAGTGATATCAAGCTGCTTCTTCTTTATCTCTGGCCAAGAATTAAAGTTGAAGTGGATCGGCTACAAAGCACTACAAGGAACAACTGTCTTTTTGACACACATCGAGTGCTGTCCTGTTAGCAGCCGGTCCCTTGTTTTCTTATTGGCAGACGATGAAGCAGAAACAGAAAAGGCTCATGTGGTTAAAGACAGCGATCTCCAAATATGACACCTCATCCCACTTTGCAAACCATCCCAACATCTGTTCATTGATCCGCTGAGAGATTTTTACATGAAAATAGGAGTCTTTGTGTTCGACATCTTCCAGCTGATGAGACGAGAGCTTTTGGGAGCCGCAACTTTATAAAACAGAGGGAACTTTTTGTTTTTATTATGGGAAGAGGAACAAAGGGGATTATCCTGAAGAGACACGTGGTCCACTATCTCTGGGTTCAATCCACACTTTATACACTTCATAAATACACTTTAACTGTCACCACATTTCTAGCTTAAGAAAACTTTTGCTCACCAGTACGAGTTCATCCCCTTTGAGTTCTCGGCTCCAGAAGGTCTTTGGACCGTTCCCGCTCAGTAGAGTCTGTTTGCAGTAAATCTTGTTTTCTGTTTCCCACGTGGCCAAGCTCTGCAAGAAAAGCAGCAACTTTTAACGAGGTTTCCTTTATACCACATAGTTTCACCTGACTAACAGGATGTCAGCAGTAAAGCAAAGTGATAGACGAGGGCTCAGCGGAGACCCTGTCTTTTATCTGCTGTGTCTGTCACGTGCTTTTGCACACCTTTTTCCCTAAACAATCAGATTTAAGATGTTTGAGTGCATTTTTATCAACTTCTATGCTGCCGATTTCAGTAAAGCATGACACTTAAAGGGACACTTCCCCCAACAAAAAGGCTGCCTGTAAGAAAATAACCCTGATGATGTCACCAAGGACCAGTACACTATTGAGTTGCATTGTGGGAAATGTAGGATCTCTGGTATTGGAGGCGTTAAGCCAAATTAGTGACTACAATTCAGGATATCTCTTCTTTTGCTGCTTTGATTTGGACCTTTGGAGGTTTGGAGTCGGAGGACCTGTCTTTCGCACTTAATGCAACATGTTTAACTTGCAGAGAGTTGAGTCTTGTTGGTTAATCTCTCTTCTTCAGACACGAGCGATGTCTTCAGGTGCTATAGTGGGGATCCACTTGATTTTAATACAAGCCAATTCAATTACCTTGCACTTCCTCCCGTCCACCGTCTCCTCGTTAAAATCCTCTCCGATGAGGAAGTTGATCTCTGTGGTGCGGACGGTGGTAGAAGTCTTGATGTAGAAGTGCTCGCCATTCTGCTTTATCTCCACGTGCGGCTTGGAAGCAGCCGCCGCTGCTACCCTCCTCAGCATGGGATTCACACCTGAGAACACGTACAAAGCTACCTGTGAGCCCACAGTTTAAATATTAAGTAAGGTAGAGTAGCAGATAGATAACACAGTGACCTGATGTAGAAAACCTCTTAGTTCCCACTGATACTTTCAACATTGTTGTATCATCTTTCATCTGACACGGAGTTGTGGCACCTTTCATTTTTTGTTTGCCTATTTCAGAGATAAAACTTGGAGGAATGTATAATGGTATCTTTCTCAGGCAGAGTCATGTCGCAGTAAAAACAAATAACTTTTTTTTTTAGCTGTCAGGACAAGATAATTTAATATAAAGACGTCAGTTTTCATATAAAAAAAAAAAAGAAATCCTGCTGCAGCTGCAACTGCGATTGTTATCAGCAGATGTTGCAAATATGGAGGGCGCAGTGACAAGGTGATGAGAGGGAGGAATGCCGGTGCCGTTTGCTTTGTTTAACTCTCCTGTAGATCTCGATAGTCTGTCGTCTGAACGAGTGGAAAAAACTATTAACTCACTCTCTGACTCAGACGGCTACAGTGCAAACAATTAGATGAAGGAGGGAACGCCTTGGGTCTGTTTCCTATCCATCCATCCATCCTCGTAGTACATCACTCAGAGCGAGGCAACAATGCACGAGGAGTTTATTGTCTCATGCTGGAATTTGAATCAGTTTTACTGCACTTTGGTGTTAAATTTGTCTCCTGTAGCCAAACTTCCACATAAAAAACTACCAAAAAAATTAGATAAAATCAGACACACTGGATTTGTGGAAACATGATTTAAGTATTGGTCTGTTGCCACCATCTAAGATGCTTACTATCCAAGTATTGTCTCCATTTTCCCCCTCCAAGTGTGATGCAGCTAGTCTTTTTTTTTTTGCAGTTTTTTTCTTTACAACCATCCCCTTCTAATTTTCATCTACAGTCCACGTAATCCACCTTTCTTTATCCTCCTCACTAAAACACATTCAAACCTTCACAGGAAACAAAAAGAGTAAACCATCCTCACCCAGGGCTTTCAGCAACTCCTCAAAATTATGGCTGCTTTTCATTTTCCAGGTGCCTTCGAAATTTGGCATTTTTCTTTGCGTGGTGTGGTTTTTTTTGATGATGACTGTGTGTCAGCCTTTCAGCCTCCTTGTCGTCTGTCTCCTCCGCTCCCTTTCTTCTGGCTCTGTCGCTCCCTCTGCTCTTCCCTCCTTTCTCTCCTCCCTGTGTGCAGCGATCCCACACAGCCCCACCACCACCAACACCACCCTCCCACCTCCCACTTCCAACCCCCCCACCACCACCACCACCACCACCACCACCACCACCACCACCACTACCTCCGCCTCCTCTCCCACACATTAATTACACACACACACATTTACAGACCTTCACCTCCACACACACACACACACACACACACACATTCTTAATGGTTTATTCTAATTAGATATTTCTTCTAATGGCCGTGCTAAATTATGGTTCACTTGGACGGTGTTGATGTGTCATCTGCGGTATCGGGCGTCTGATCTGATCTGAGGTTTAGTGGAACTTAATGGCGCATTTATACAAATATTTAGTTTTAAAGCCTTTAAGTATGAGTCAGAAACCTCAAACTAAAGGGCCACTTCACCCAAATAAAACAACTTCCAGTTGTATTGAGTCATACAGGCTGTTTTGTCCGAGATTCAGGCTTCCACTTCGGTAAAATGGAGATGAATAGAAGTTTGTCTGCGGTGCTTCTTCTAAATAAAATGATCTGCATGGTTAGATATTGCTAAAGTTTAAGGGGGGTGAATTGACACTTAATGTAATGCATTAAACACAATGTTAAAGTGATATCAAGTGTTTTGAAAATGAGATTGATCATTAACAGACCAGTGTGTAGGATTTGGTGGTATGTGGTGTAAGAGGTGGAGAAAGTACACTTTCTAGAGCCAGTGTTTAGTTTGTCCATTCTGGGCTACCGTAGAAACATGGTGATTCAACATGGCGGACTCCATGAAAGGGGACCCGTGTTGTCTGTAGATATAAAACACACTGAATTTTAGGTTTTCATTTTTTAAAGTTTAGCTTTAAACAATGCTCATATATTACTTTACATGTTCCTACACTCTATTCTGGACGTGAAGAGATCAATACTTAGAGTGATTTTAATGGAAGATATGGGAGTATCCACAGTCCTTATTCCTTTGTTGGAACAGGCTTGGGGAGTAACAGATTACATGTAACACTGTTATGTAAATAGGAAGCAAAACTAACTGTATTCCATTACAGATTAAGTTCTTACCTGTAAATGTCTCCTCTTCTGAGGTTTTGTAAACTGTATGTGGTTTTGTGTTCTACGCTGTCATTCATTGTTTTTCTTTAAAGGACCAGTGTGCAGATTGCAGCCAACTGAGTACCCCTCGTCTCATCCTACCTTCCAAGTGTGTTGGTGTGGCTTTGGTTTAAAGCCAAAGTTTGATTTGTCTGTTCTGGGCCACTGTAGAAACATGGAGGTGCAAAATGACCGACTCCATTGAAGAGGACCTGCTCCATCTACAGATATAAAGTAATTCAAAGTACATAAGGTAAAGTAAATAAGGTAACAAATTCATATTTTCAAGTGATTATACACTAATGAAAAAAAAATGCTGCCACATTATGCCAATAGTTCCACTTAAATCTGACACACTGGATTTTTAAAAATGCAAATTATTATGTCTCTTGTCCTCATTTGTTATTGAGGTAATCCAAAAGCAATGGAAAGTAATCAAGTTACATTAATTTAATATTGCCATACATCGATTAGGTTACTGATTACATTTTATAGCAGGTAATTAATAACTTTTTAAAGTAACCCTCCCAGTCCTGCTTCATAAAGGTCAGCTGAAGTTAATATGAAGCTTCGTTTTCCAAAGTAAAAGTCTTTAAAGAGACTTTTTTTTAACAAAGAGGGAATTTTATTCACTTAAAGACCAACTTTGGAAAATACTTGTTTGATTTGTGTAACTTCAGCTGAACTTAAAGAGCGAGGGCTTGTGGATTTTGTCCCTCAACACTTACAATCGGAAAATCACATTAGGAGAGGATTTCATGGCCAGTAACCAAAAACAGTTTCAACGCACACATGGGCATCTGAGTATTGTTTCAAGAAAAAAAAAATTGGAGCTCTCCTTTAAAGATGAAATATTTGTATGAATGCGCAGTAAATTTCCAGTAAACTTCAGTTTCTGTCTGAAGATGGGACATAAATAATGAACGCTCCTCTCGAACATTCTTTGTCTTTTGCTGCTTTTCAAATTGTCATGTCGATCCTCTCATGCTTTGACTATCCCACCTTTTATCCTACACACACACACACACACACACACACACACATTCACACAGCTATGGCCATTACATCCCATGAGAATGAGAGGCCCTTCCTCTAACCCCGGCCAAGTCAGATTTGTTCCCGCTCTGACAGCCGCCTCATCAGTCTCTTTGACAAAGTGCCTTCCAGACACGGCTTGATAATTAATGTATAGAGCAGAACAGGGAGCACTCTGTCATCCCACCATGAAGTGTCAGCTCAAAGAAGCCCTCTGCCTCTGTCTTCACCAGGCCTCCTTGTTTGTTTCATTCATCAGTAGATTTGTCTGTTGGTCTCTGGGTGGTTTTATGTTTTGTTTCCAAAAAGGGGAGAGTGAACGTTTGAGTGCAGGACAGAGGGAAAGTCAGAGGCTTTGAAAGGTTCATTCTGACTTTAAATGTTGTATCTTTTAACTCGTATGCAGAGGTTAATCTGTTTGTTCACTGCTATATTTAAAAAGCTGTGTTAGTGTTAGTAGTTTTTAATCACAAAACACTGAATGTATCTCCTGTATTTGGCACCAGAATCCTCAAAATGAGTCATACTGGTACTGATACTGGTCCAGCCCGTCTGTCCCAGCAGAGAAAACACCAGATTTAAACGAGGCTGTCTTTAGCCCTGTCCTGATCCTTTCATCTCATTACCTAACTACCATAATGAGATATGACCTTTGGTGTCAGAGTGTCTCCTTCAACAAGATGTATGGACGCCCCACAGTTATGAGAACATCAAGGAAATGCATTAACTTCTCCGGCCGCAGAATCAAATTTTCTCCTCGCAGACCACCACAAACTCCCCGAGGGCAACAGGAATGCAAAATATTGACTTTTTTTTAACCTAAATGTTGCAGTGCACACAAATGCTCGAAGAAGTAAAATGTTCTTCATGTGTAATATTTGTACATCTAAACTAATTTATTCGTTGTCTAACTGAAGAAATACCCCAAATCGAATGTTCAAATCTACTTTGTCTGCAGTTATTCAAGTCATTGTTTACGATCTGCCAAAGCCTGACCTTTATTTTATTGGTCTAAACAGCATTTGCAGAATTTCGAGGTT